>JAZKJV010003469.1:0-641530 GCA_037367405.1 Ottelia alismoides
TCATTTACCCCATCCACATGTTTAGTGCCACATCTACCAGTGGTGGGACTTGGAGGCTCTGTGGAGGCTATATAAGAAGCTCCAGACCTCCTGTAACCATTGAGAAAGTGCAATGCATAACCTGACCCTTTGAGGCCTTCTCCCATGGTTTTATCCTGCTCCTTAGGGAGTAGGGTTCTACGTTAAATCCCATGTTCAATTCATGTTTTATCTCTTTATTCTGATACGCTTCTGCATTCTCTATTTTCTAACATTTACATTTACAGGCCCTCGACTGTACCCCCTTCTCACGGGCCTTATCATCCATCATGCCCCAAGTAAATTCTAAGCACTTGATTTCTACCGATATCACTTGTGATATGTCTGTACTGCATGCCACTTTATAGGTTGAGCATGTAGCACCTCACGAGGCTACTTTACAGGACACAGATGGTCTGGAGGGCCTTGATCAACCTATTGATCTTCGAAAGCGGAGGCATACCTGGTCTATGTATTCTCTTGTGCCCATGTCTCTTTGAAACATCAATTCAAAGGATTTTAGGAGTTTTGTGGTGGGATTGTCGACCGTAAAGATCCCACACACATATCAAGTGGCTATGCGAGGCAATCAGTGGCGTCTAACGCTCTGTGTCCGTAGCACATGGAGCTTGGTTACTGCCCCAACAAGGGCGATCGTGGTTTGGCCGCAAATAGGTGTTTACAGGGAAGTGCCAAGCATATGGCAATGTTGATCGCTAGAAGGCACAACTCATGGCCCGTGGGTTCACACTGACATGGGATGGACTATTAGGACACATTCTCTTCAGTGAATCGTTATTCAACACTTCAGATCCTCCTCTCCATTGATGTGGCATGGGCTGGTCTCTTTCCCAACTGGATGTGAAGAATGCTTTTCTTTATGGAGGCATGCATGAGGAAGCCTATATGCAGCAACCACATGGGTTTGCTATTGAGGGAGAACGTCAAAAGATATGCATACTCCATAAGGCTATCTATGGCATTAAGTAGAGTCCCAGAGCATGATTCTAGAAGCTCTTGGACTTGATGGAGCATCATAACTTCATGAGGTCGATTTCATATTATTCACTATTTATTTTTTTTTGACGCCAAAAAAAGGGGGATACATCATCGGTGTTCGCCCCAGTATATTAAATAAGAGAAAGATGAAAAACAAAAGGAAGCAGAAAGAAACAAGGGCAAAAGAAAAAGGGGAAGACAAAAAGCTATACAGACAGCACCAACGACCTCCCAAAAAGGACCCCTCGGCCCAAAGAGAAGAGCTCCCCAAGGTGACCTAAACCACCGACCAAGTATCCAGAAGTTTCGTACACTGCAGTAGCACGTTCTCCTTGTAGAAGCGTTGTCCCGAAAAGATAGCTTGATTTCTCCCCAACCAAATCGACCACAAAATCGCAATGGGATGCAAGAGGTCCCTTCTCGCCCTGTTCCTGTTCGCCACCAGCGAGTCACAGAATTCCGAGATGCCATCCCTGCAAACCCAAGACAAATTCGCGTCCTCCCACACACCTCTGACCCTGGTATAAGCAAAGAGTAAGTGGTCCAAGGTCTCCACGGCCGAGTTGCAGAGAACACATGTATTGGAGAGAGTGCCCCATAACCTTGCACAATGCTCCCTTGTCAACAATTTCTGCCTGCGGAAAAGCCATAAGAAAAAATCAATGCGCTCGGGGATCCAGAGGCTCCAGAAAAAGCCACAATCGCACACCAACGTGTCAGAACGCACCGGCGGGGGACTAGCAAGCCCCCCCATAAGCTTTCCGCACCAAAAAAGGTCCGCCACGCCAAGCCCAACGATCACGACCAGCCGCTGGCCTGAGAGTGTCCCCAATGGCGCCCAATAGGGCCAGAAAATCAAGTAATCTCTGATCCGAGAAGTTTGCCAAGAAGAGCGGACACCAACACCCATTCGCCCAATAAGCCGCAACAGAACAATCCTTCTCAGCCGCTAGCGCAAACAATCGAGGAAAGCGCACTCTCAAAGGCCCCCCTCCCGTCCAATTGTCAATCCAAAACTTAAAGGACTCGCCATTCCCCAGGACAGGCACCGACAAAGAGATATTCTTTCGAAAAGCCTCCAGAACCCACCGCCAAAAGGGAGTAATGGCACCAAGCATCTCGCCTCGCGCCTCCAAGTCCCTGCCATTGCCAAGAATTGCCCGCAAAACTCTGATAAAGAAAGAGTTGTCCTGTCCCCAAATCTTATTCGCCCATTTGAGAAGGAATGCATTGTTAATGATATCCAACCTCCGCACGCCCAGGCCCCATCACGTTTGCCTCTAGTGATCTCGTCCCAAGCCACCAAATGTAGCCCTCTCCCAGTTTGAGAGTTCCTTCCCCACAGAAATCTCCGCATACATTTCTCGAGACGGACACGAATCCCCACCGGCATTCGACGATGAGATAAGAAAAATACCGGAATCGACGAGAGAACCGCCTTAATAAGCACGAGCCGACCCCCTCTTGACAGTAATGCCGAGCGCCACCCCGCAAGGCGCCTCTCCATCCTCTCAACAACCATAAGCCAATCCCTGCTCCTGGCCCTCCCTGTCACCAACGACATACCAAGATAGTCAAAAGGTAACTTACCCGGAGGAGACCCCAAGACACGTCCGCAATCCAACGCCTCCAAGTCAGACATACCAAAAGAAATCACCTTTGACTTGCTATCATTCTTAAGAAGACCCGATACCTCGCTGAAGTGCTCCAGCGTTGCTGCCATCCCCGAAACCTCAGACATGCCACCCTCGATAAAGAGCAAGGTGTCATCCGCGAATTGCAATAAGGGCACGCTCAATCCATCTTTGGAGTATCCTTTCGAAAGACCAGCTTCAATCACGCTGTCCGCCATGCGTGCCAAGACATCCACAGCCAGGACAAACAAGAGTGGCGCGAGGGGGCATCCCTGGCGCACCCCTCTTCGAGGGCTGAAAGAGACCCCCTTCCGTGTGACCATTGATCAGCAAAGAGAAGGACACCGTGGTCACGCACCGCCGCATCCAAGAAATCCAAAGGTCAGGGAAACCACGTCTTCGAAGAACCGACCACAAGAACCTCCAGTCGAGGCAGTCGTAAGCTTTAGAAAAGTCAACCTTCCACAATATTCCCGACTTACCGCAATTTTTTCAATCAGCGTTCAACTCCGACGCCACCGTGATGCAGTCCGAAATATGCCTTCCCCGGATAAAAGCCGTTTGTAGCGGCGAAATAATCGAGTCAAGCCGACGTGCCAAGACCTTGGCCACTATAAGATAAATGCCATTAGAAATCGAAATGGGGCGAAAGTCTTCAATACGCTCGACCCCGGTTGATTTAGGAATAAGCACAATTGTAGCACGATTGAGCCGATCAAAACCATCATTCCCATTGCAAAATTCCGAAATAACCTCCAGCACGTCTTCACCCACCACTTCCCAAAAATCCCGATAGAAAGCCACCGGGAAACCATCAGGCCCCAGGGAGCTATCTCCGTTCAGATCCCAAAGAGCCTCCCTCGCTTCATCGAAAGATATCGCGCACGTCAACTCCGCGCCCGCCTCTCGAGAAATGGGCGGAGCCCCACAACCCAACCAACGCCACATCCTCGGAGAGCGCCTCGAAGCGAGGTCCTTAAAGTGAGCAGCAATGGCCCGCCCCATCTCCCTATCTCCCAATATCCTCTCATCATTTATCCGAATAGAGCGCAAATAATTAGCTCTCCTTCGCCCGCTAACCACACGGTGGAAGAAAGCAGTATTGGCATCCCCTTCTTTAATCCACCTCAACCTCGACCGCTGCCGCCATGCCGTGATCCGCTTCCTGTCCTCATCCGACACAGCCCTTTGCGCAAGCGAGCGCTCACGCAACTCGTCGGGGAGCAAGTCCCTATCATTTTCAATACCATCGAATCTGGCAATGGTTTCCTCAGCCTCCTTTCTGGCAGCAGCCCTCGCCGCCCTGGTGTCCTTTTTGAATAAGGCAAGCTTCTTGCGCAGCGATGAGAGCTTCTGATCAAATCTGGAGGCCGCAGACCCCACGAAACATGATTGAGTCCAATGAGTAGACACCAAATCCTTGAAGTTCGCTTCCTGCAACCAACATTTCTCGTATCTAAATGGGCCCCTCACCAACGGGGCCTCGCCAGACTCCCAAATAATGGGCGAGTGATCCGATAGCGATCGAGGCCGAGAGGAGACCGAACCAAGGGGGAATGCCTCCATAAATTCCCCAGAGGCCAGGAAACGATCAAGCCGAGAGCTGGAGTTATTGTTCCTCCACGTGAATTTGACATCAACCGCCACGAGATCTTCCAGAGCCAATGCCTCAACGACCTCCGCAAAATCAAGAGAGCCCGGGTCCTGGCCACCCCTGAGGCGAGGACGATCCGACAGTTGAAGGGTAATGTTGAAGTCACCCCCAATGAGCCAAGGAATCCCCTCGAACGCACGACCCGCGTCGCGTAGATCCTCCCATAATTCCTTTCTTTTAATATGGCAGCAGGGGCTGTAGATACACGAAAACGCGATGGGCGTAGCATTATCATTTCGGACCATAAGAACCGAGACCATATGCCTCCCCCTGAGCTCCGAAGAGAAAGGGAAAGACGCCGAATGCCAAGCAATCAGCAAGCCACCCGCCGACCCTTCCGCATCCAACGCCCGGACTTCATTAATGTTGCCAGCACCAAAAGAGCACCAAAGGACATCATCTAACCCCTGCAACTTCGTCTCCTGAATGAGAACATCACATCCCACTCCAACATTCTGGACCCCAGAGTCCTTCTCTTGTCCAAATCCCCCAGACCCCTAATATTCCATGAGAGAACCTTCATTAAGCCACATAAGGTTGACCCGCAATCGGAATGAGACCAGCCACCGCCGCTACCGAATCACGCAAAGACGCGCAAGAGAGAAGTTTAGACGAGCCCGCCCGAGATCTGCTCCGTCTTCGATATCTTTTTCCTGATCTCCTGTCCGAGAGGATTCCCCTATCACCACCGCCATCTTCTACCGCAAGGGGGACCGAAGAGTCAAGTTCGGAAGGAAGCACAGAGACACCGCCAGCTTCCAAAAGAAGAGGGCCCGCGGCAGCCCCTCCACAAGGAAGGAGGAGCCCCCAAAGAGGACCGGAACCCTCGCACCTTCAAGACCACCAACGGAAGCGAGCAAGCTCCCCCGCCGAAGAAGAAAAGAAGCCATGACGATTCGCCCTGAAGCCCCCTCCCTCATCAACCGCGGAAATGAGCACTGCATCATGGAATAAATCATCCTTCGCCAAAGACCCGAAAGGCGAAGGCCCACTAGAATGAACCGCTGCCCGACCCGATAATGGGCCCTCAAAATAAATTTGGAAAGCCCGATCCGACTGCGAAGAGTGAAAGGCAAATAGAGAATAAACCTCGGGCGCCACTGCAGCAGTCGAACCGAATCCCGCAGTAGAAGTGCACAAAGCCTGAAAAAGCCCCCCATAAGGACGTGGGGATCCCATAATTAGGGGCGACGCTTCGGAAGAATCCCCATGCAGCGCTACGTGTTGATGAGAAGATACAGCGGCATGAGCGCCCCAAGGGGACCAGAGGGCCGGCGAGGCTGGAGTCTGGAGAAGACGCCCTCAGCGGCGGAGCAGGGGGATCAATGAACGATAGTTCGATCCGAAAACGGAAACGACCAACCTTCAAAGATTCAAAGAAGACCTTGCCAACCGCTTCATCAAGGAACCTCACGCTGCAATCCATCAAAACTCTCGTGACCCTCCCGTCCGAGCCAGGCGAGAGACCATCCTCCTCAACCGCGAGCACGTCGCCCCACCTCCTGAGAGCCCTCCCAAGGCAGTGAACAGTCCTCGCCAAGAAGGGAACCCCACGCACCTCCGCCACACAAACTTCATCGATCGAGAAGGCACCATCCGCAAAACGAATGGGCCTCCAAAACACATCCTCAGTTGCACCTCCGCGATGAAGCCTTGCTCGTTGGTCTGGGGGAGAGGCCGCGAATACAGCAGCGAGATGCACCCAAAGACTGAAAATCTCCACTGAATTGAGGACCCAGGAAGCGGAGCACATGAGTTTTAACTTCAACCCAAGAAACGCCTCCCCTCCTTGCCACCCCAATAACCGCAAGGCCCTTTTCACCCCATGCACAGGCGACCCATGCAAGACAACAGAATGCAACCCACCCCCACTAAGACTTTCGGCCCGGGAGAAGCACCGCCACCGCCGACGTTGCCAACTCCACCAACACCTGAAATGCTCGGAACCCGAAAAGCCTCCCACAACCTGCGCGAATGATCTCATCCCCCGGGGCTCGAAGGGCATTGCATCAGCCACTCGAGGGGAACGCGTAACTGCATACCCCGCCGGAGGACCAGCCAAGCGGGAAGAGGGGATGTTGCGTTCAGAACCAACCAACACGAAGCCTTCCTATGCCGACCCTTCCACAACCAAAGCATCTTGGGGGAAAACCCACAGGCCGAAGCAACATGCCCGTGCTCTCCACATCTGAAACACCGCTTCCCAGGCTTCTTGTGAGAGACCTGGACCCACTCACCACCCTGCTTACCCCGATCAACGACAACCTCCCCACTAGCCCGGCCAACCTTCGACGAAAAGGGAGCACCACCGCCATCCCGCACAACCCCCCTTCTTCTCCTCCCCTTCCCCCACGCCCTCCCCCCTCCCCCCCCGCAGGCCTCAGCGACGAGGCTTGGGTCTTCCCACGAACCTCGGAAGCTTCACCCTCAGTCGCACTCGGTTTCGCTCTCCACCAGCGCTCCATCCTCTCCTTACAGTGGCACCGCCACTCCCATGATTCACTATTTATATAGAGGACACAGATGTAGTATTATCATTCCATGTTTCTCCTGCCGTGTAGGTGATGAGGACGATTGGGCTGGAGTGTGAGTCAAATTGAATCTCCTCGTCGGAGAGCATGTGCTCTGTACTGCACCTGTCAGAGTCACTGCAAGTGGAGTGAGTCTCCTTGTCGGAGTACTTTGGCCCGCCACCACATGTGGACAACTGCTCCATCTTTGAAAAAGGGCTGAACTGAAAGGGTCGTGGAAGTACAATCCTCGTCGGAGTCCACAGTCCCTGGAGAATGGAGTCTAAAAAAGTCTCCTCGTCAGAGAACCGGGTCTCTCCCATCTGGCATAGAGAATGGTACACTACTCTGGAGTACCTATTATACCACATTAAAACCCTTGCCAATATGGCATAGGGAATGGTCCTCTACTCTGGAGTCCCTATGGCTCACATGAAAAATCTGGTCGACAAAACAAGAGATGATGAGGACCACAATAAAAGATGGCAAACATGTGCACATCTGAAAAGACCACATACATGTGCATGTCTGTCTGAAATTGAGGACTCGGAAACAATCGTAAGGTTGCAAAAGTCGGTAGTCGGTACTCAGTCGGTCGGGTCACTGACTAAGGATTAAGCGGCAGTCGGGCGACTAATCGGATTTAGACGGACTTTAATTAGCTTTGAATTTTATGATTATTTTAAATATATAACTCATTTTTATACATATATTTACATAGATTTTGTACATTTTTATACTATCATAATAAAATAAAAAAGTAACTGAATTTAACTAAAACATTAAGCATATTATAATAAGTTTGCTTATAAAAAAGAAGAAGAAACATTAAAAATATGGCATCTCCAAGTAAAAATTGGTCGATTAGTGTACCTAGTTGGAATTGGTCGTACTCGATCGGTCACCCCACTGACTAGACTAGTCAGACCTACTAGTCGGGCCACTTGGGTGACTTTTACAACACACTCGAGTCTGACAAAATCTCTGTAGAGTTTGGAAATCTGACATCTCAATATGGAATCTGATCTAACCTGTGACTCTACACGATACTCCCTTTCTCCCATACTAGTCGGAATGACAAACATCGACCACATTGGGAGAAGACAATAACATGGGGAAAAACAATATGAAACTCGCGGCTTTTTGTCAATATATATATATTTAAATGGTCGCCATGATTTTTTTAAACATAAGCCGTTCATCATTTTTTTATTCGGCTTTTCAAATTATTTCATTTTTTAAAGTTTTTTCTAAGCTGTTTCATCCTTCTTTTATGCCTTTTTTTCAAACATTTACGTACGACTTTTTATTGTACACGCCTTTTTAAATATTATTTTTTTGAACAATATAAACGTGGCCCATTTGAGCCCAAAGATGTCTTGGCTTTACAAAATAACTCTGTCCCTCTCCTTTTTTTGTTAAGAAAATATCCCACTTGGGCTCTTCAAACAAATAACTCATTTTTTTGTTTTTGTTGTTCTTTCTTTCTTTTTTAAATATTGTAGCTACACCCTTAGGGTTCCCTTCAATTTAAACCGAAGCCACTGCTGCCCTATTGGGAAACTACCACCGCCGCTTCCAGGAGGGAGGACGCGAGGGAGATGCACGCTTTGGACGCGCCGCCTACGCTGATGGAGCCGCCTGGAGTCGCCACCAGGAGGGCAGGAAGATCTGGGCTCGCTGCAGGAGAGAGCCGTCTGGAGCCTGGAAGAAGATGGGTGCCGCTGCGTGCAAGGAGGAGGTGCCCTAGAGGGCTTTGGATGGCGCTAGGACGAAGGAGGCACCACCATGGGGCTTGCAGTGGAGATCTGGGAATCGTGCGGGGCAGTGGTCGGGGCTCCGCCTGAGCCAGAGAGTGTCGCCTGGAGGGAGAGGCGGCGCCTACTGCGTCGCTAGGATAGTCATCGATGTCGTGCGACCTTCCTGGCGATGCCATGTCGTTGCTGAAGAGTTCGCCGTGCGTGCGAGATGGGTCGCCTGGGGCTCGCACACGCTTGGAGGTTACACGCCTTGGAGAAGCTTCATCGCCAAAGGAGGACCATGCAGCAGGAGCTTGCCTGGAGGATGACTGGAGGGCGGCAGGGAGATGCGAACAGTTGCACCGCGCAGGAGGAAGATCGGTGGGCATGAAGGGTTTTGGTCTGGGAGATACTCGGCCTGGAGCACTGCTGCACCTCCTGGAGATAGGAGAGGCGATTACCAGGAACGCTTACGCAGGGGAGGAGCCGTTGACGGAGCGACTAGGGCACACTGAGGCTGCAGAATGGAATGGTTCCTCCTGGGGCTTCATCGAGGCCAGGGGCTTCGTTAGGGGTTGCTAGGGCACACCGAGGCTGGAGAACCACGTGACCTTGGCATGGAGGTCGCCGTTGTTTGTTCTTCACATGGCTTGAATGATCACGAACTTAAAATATACATAGTAATAATCTTTCAACAAGAACAATCGAGAATAGAAACTGATAATTGATTCTCGAACAAAACATAAAGAATACACAAAAAGTCCTCGCGAATTGACCCGCTCTGATGCCATGTTAGAAAAATAGGGAAAGCGGAAGCGGAATGATAAACATAGCATAAACTAGAGACGTGAACATGAAAGAACACGAAGAATTTTTATGTGGAACCCTACTCCCTAAGGAGCGAGATGAAACCACAGGAGAATCCCTCAAAGGGGCGTATGCTTCATTGCTTTTTCTCAATGGACTACAGGGGTGTGGGGCTCAATATATAGCGCACACGGAGTCTCCACATCTCCAAACTGGTAGATGTGGGACTAAACTCAGGGATCCATTTACCCATCTCCCTCGTAGATGACGCATACAATGAATACTCCAACAACATAGTATGGCAAAAAAGATAAATAAACATAAAAGAACAACATAAATCTCTCAACACTCTCCCTTACGATGGGACACATATATCTATCATGCTCAACTTAAAACATCTCTAGAATGACCCACTGGCTAGGACCTTGGTGAATACATCAGCTGTCTGATTCATTGATATGACATGTAAAGTGAGATCGAAACCTTTCTGTATCATATTACATGTATAGTGGCAGCTTACCTCAATATTTTTAGTCCTTTCATGGAAGGTTGGATTGTTGGCAATCTAGAGAGCTACGTAATTATCATACTGTAGCTACATAGGTGGAGGTACATCAACGCCAAGTCCAGTCAGGATTGATCTTACCCACATTATCTCAGCGCTGCCTTGTTCCATAGCTCGATATTCAAACTCAATACTAGATCTCACGACCACATGTTGTTTCTTGCTCTTCCATGAAACTAATGAACTTCCTACAATTACGGCGAAGCCAGAAATATTCTTTCTGTCCTTGGGACAACTAGTGTAATCTACAATTGCATAAGTTGTAACAACAAGAAAAATCTCTATTCTAAATAATGGACCTGTAATAGGAGAAGACTTCAGATATCTCAATATCATATACACCACATCCATGTGTACCTTTTGTGGTTGCTCCATAAATTGACTGACCCTGTTCATGGCAAATGATATATCTGGCATGGTGACTGTAACATAAAGAAGCTTTCCTACTAGCTCCCTGTAATTTCGTTTATCTACCCCTTCAGTGGCCTCATCACGTAACTTCGTGCTCAGATCCATCATAAGCGGAGACTGATCTACAGTCTATCATTCCTTCCTTTGAAAGGTCCGTAATATATTTCCTTTAGGTCATCACAAGACCATGCCGATTCCTGAAACTAGGCGGATTCAAGACCCATAAAGTGACGTAGCTTACCCAAATCCTTGGTGACAAACTGCTGTCCCGAAAAGCTCTTGGTTGCATTGATGTCCTGAGTGTCATCTCTAATGACAATAATGTCATCAACATAACTCAAAATGACAATGGTACCTCGTTGACTTCTCTAAACGAAGAGGGAAATGATCTGCGGTCGATTGCATAAAACCCTTTGGCTCTATTAGATCTGAGAGCTTCTAGAATTAGACCCAAGGACTCTACTTAAGGCCATAAATAACCTTATGAAGCCTACATACCCTGTGAGACTCCCCCTCAGCAGCAAACCGGGTGGTTGCTGCATGTATACCTTTTCATGTAGATCACCATACAAAAATGCATTTTTAAGATCAAGGTTGCAAAAAGCGGTAGTCGGTACTCGGTCGACAAGGTCATTGACTAAGGCTTAATCTACAGTCGGGTGACTAATCGAATTTAGTCAGTCATTAGTCGATTTTGATTTTTTTAATTATTTTAAATATATAAATCATTTTGTATACATATATTCTTATATATTTACATTGATTGTACATTCATTGATTTGTACATTTTCTATACTATCATAATGAAATAAAAGAAATAATTGACTTTAGATATAACATTAAGCATATTAAAAAATTCGCTTTTAAAAAATCAGAAAACTAAAAAATGAAAAATTCTCTATTTAAAAGTCGGCCTTGTAGTCAACCCAATTAGTCAGATTGACCGACTAATGGCCGACTAGTCTTAGTCGAGTCGGCTGCCCCCTGACTCGATTAGTCAGACCGACTAATCGGCCTCGTCAGTCGACTTTTACAACAATGTTTAGGATCAAGTTGTGAGAGCGACCAATCCCGTGCCATAGCAACTGGCATGCGGATTCGTAGTGTGAAATGTCAAGCCACTAGAGAAAAAGTGTCCACGTAATCAACACCATATGTGTGAGTAAGTCCTCTAACTATCAGACGTGCCTTGTATTATTCGATAGTACCACTGGCCATGTGCTCTACAGTAAAGATCCATTTGCAGCTGACTACAAATGTACATTCTGGAGCAGTAATTAGAGTTCACGTACCACGAGATGCCACCATCTTATCTTCATGGCGAGTCGTCAATGGCGCTCTATCAAGGCATCCTGGTATGTGCATGGAATGTCAATTGCTGACAATACCATGGCAAACCTCCTCTATTCTTTTGACAATCGTCCCGGTGAGGCATATCCAACAAGTATTTGACACATTTGCGTTTCTCCTAGTGTAGAGCAATAAGCCATCCCCATATCATCATCATGTATAGTATCATCCCGAGGTATTTCCTGCTCAACCTGTATAATTTCCTGCTGATAATATAAACCACCAATGCCATCAGTAGAAACCAAGTTATCAGAATTTACTTGGGCATGCTGGATGATGGGAAAACATTTGAGCAGTTGGGGTAGGAGTAGGAGGTGGAAGATGGACCTCGTTTGCAGACTCAGATGGAGTCAATCTGTCACCTGCAGGGGTGTAATACATTATGGACTCAAAGAAGGTGACATCGGCACTCACATAATAGGATCAAAACAACTATAACTCTTTTGGGTATGGGAATAACCCATAAAATACACTTGACAGCTTGAGGAGCGAGCTTGTCACACATATGGTTCAGAGGATGAACAAATGTCACACATTCAAGCATACATGGAGTAAGGGAGAAAAGATCCTTCTTGACTTGAGAAACATTATTGAAAAGGGGACTTTTTCTCCAAAAACCGAGGATAGCTTCCAATTGACCAAATAACATGCAGTTAGGATCATGGCCTCAAATTTCAACGAAATTCGGTCGAATTTCTGTCGAATATCGATATCCAGTCGAAATCGAAATTCGACCGAAATGACCAAAATGACCGAAATATGGGGGTCCTAGTACAAAAAATAATCGAAATGACCGAAATTTCGGTCGAAATTCCACCGAAATTCCATCGAAATTCTATTTTGGTCGGTACCGAAATGGTGACCGAAACCGACATTTAAGGCCTTGGTTAGGATCACATCACCCCTGAAGGAAAGAGGAGCCCGACTTTGAATAAGGAGAGTCCTGGTAATGTAAGGGATAGGGTTGAGCATGGGTCGGGCTCAGACTGGGCCCAACCTAGCCTAACCTAGGCCCATCTGTTTTATTGTCCTATAGGCTGGGCCTAGGCCCGACCTTTTTGCAAATATAGGGCCCTAGCCCGAGCCCAACCCGCAATAGCATGGGCTGGGCTTAGATCGAATCGACCTTTGATGTTCATGGCTGGTGCCATCTACATTTCTGGATGTAGTGGAACTTAAGATAGATAGCTAGAGTTATCCATTCTTATTTAATGACCGTCCATTCCAACTAAATGCAACGATCTAGGATTTCTTATGCCAAATTGTAACTCGGTGTGCAGGGAAATTCCCAAGAATGCAATGAAGATGCTAATGAACATTACCCTGGGTAAAATTTTTTGGGTGATACCCTTGGTTACTCTTACACACATGTACACAGTACACCGACTTCACAGTGAGTCGCAATTAAGAACATTAATTAACGTACTTCTAAATTTAACAGAAATAGATCACACAATGAAGTTAATTTATTAGTAGCAAAAGCATTTGAAATTTATTTTAATTTTTTTGAGCAAATATCAAATGAAATACATTTATGACATGAAATTTTGACATATTATGTTACAACATGAATCCATAATTATAGCGGACCAGCATAAGATACGAGGTATCAATGCGGTGTATATAAACAAAAGATAGTAATGCGAACTACCTTCTAGGAGGACCAAGGTCTAGACTTGTAATCCATTCATCTACCTAAAATGTTGCCAAAAAATCCCACCATGGTGTTGCTTGTTCTATGGGGTGATGTTGCGTGTGAAGGCGGAGGAAGGAGGGAGACGAAGCCGCAAAGGAAGGAGGGAAGGCCAGAGGGGCGTCGTGCGTGGGTTAGGGTTGGTTGGACATTGGAGGTTGGTGCACATAGGGTTTCATGGGGTGGAAACTAGGAACTGGGACGGTATTTGGGAATGGTTTTTTGCCTTTGGTAAAAGGGGGCATGCAACATGTAGTTGGGTTCTTTCAGGATAGGCTCGGGCCGTGCTCAAACTGAGCTAGAAACCAAGTCGACCCATGGGCTTTCGAGTTCGGCCCCCATTAAAACTCGAGCTTGGCCTATTTTAGCAAATGGGTCAAAAAGAAGGCCCAGGCTCGCTTGTGACAATGGTGGGCTTGGGCTGGATTTAACATGCCAGCTGAGGGCCCGGACCCATGCTCAATCCTAGTCAAGGAGACGATAGTGTTTGGGTTCAACAATATTATTCTATTATGAAGTGTATGGGCACGAAGTCTGATGAATAGTACCATGGGATCTGAAAAAAATGAGACAACTGAGATGTAGAAAGTTTCAAGGCATCATCTGAACGAATATACTTTATAGTGGCAGAAAATATATTCTTCATCTTATTCACAAAGATTTGAATCACAACTCCGGCTTCAAATTTATTACAACAACAGTAGCAATAAAGAATTTTCCTACAATTAAGTGGGGTCGGCTACATTAATTTTTTCCCTCAGTCCATATTTATTTTGGGCTATTCTTAGGCTTAAGTCCAAATAACTAAGATCCATTTGGATAGTCTCATTCCAACACTTCTTGGGCCTTCCTCGTCCTCTCTTATGGATTCAAACCATATCTGAATACCATTTTTTAATAAATTTGAGATAGGTAGACCGTTCTTTCAAACCCTAGTCGCTTACCCTCTCTACCCTCATCGAAAGGCTATTCATTTGGCCAGAAAACTCACCGGAAAGCCACCATAGTCGACGTCGGAGGAGGTGTGCGGATCGATGATCCGAGACTGCCATCGCGTAGGCGATGGCAAAGTTTTCTTCATGGGGCATTATCGCTGCAATTCCGAGTATTGGAAACATTGTTTTCGTGCAAGAGGAGGTCCCGAGAGAGGTAATGAATATTCCAAATCTCACGTCTTCTAACTGGTGTAGCAACTGATCTCTTTTACAAATGGTCAAACAATCTTATGTGGTTTTCACTCATCTTATCCTCTATCAAAGCTACACGAACTTTCCTTTTGATCGCACCATTCCGAATCCGATCATTTCATGTATGACCACACATCCGTCCTAGCATTTTCATTTATGTTGCAGACTTATTATTTCATAAAACACCCAAGATAATCCAGATAGTCATCCACAATGACAAGATAATATCCATGTCCCTGATAGTCATGGACACGACTCGGACCCTAAATATCAATGTGAACAAGCTCAAAAACTCCGACTACTATGATCCCAACAACTTGGAAAGCTAGAGCGATGATGCTTTCTCAGCTGAAAAACCGCACATTGGAATGTACACTCGAGAAGATATGAGGAATGAGTCTACGTATCTTCTATAACGAGAGATGACCAAAACACAAATGCCACATATATGGAGAAATGGATCCTATAAAGATGGAAGAAGCTTGATGCAGCGTAAAAAAGAAATATAGGGCTGCATTTATTTAAATTTATATCCGTCAATTTTATTTACGTTTATTTGAGTTATCGTATTTTTAATTAAATAAACGAGATCGCCTATGATCTCAATTAATTAGTTATAGATTTAAGTTTCGAAATTAGTCGGTAAATTGGTTAGAGTCAAATTAGGATAATTAGTTTTTAATTTGAATTGAGTTTCTATTTTTGTAATCTCATCCCTCTTATATAAAGGGATGATAGGCTAAAGTTGTAATCAGTTCAGAATTTTATAAAATTTGAGATGTTATCTCCCTCTCTCTTGTCTCTCTCTCCCCTCGCGATCTACACGCTTCTTCTTCCTCAAACCTCTCGTTCCCGACGAGCTTCTCTTCTCAACCCCTCCAATTTATTCTTCCACCATAAATCCACCATTCATAGTATTCATTTTCATCGCCGGCAAATTTCTATTTTGCATCATTTGGTATCAGAGCATGGCCTACAGATCGTCCTCACGATCTGACGATCCGTCCAGACACTCGCGCCGACATGCGACGAAACACCATCGTTCGTCGGAGCGGAAACGACGAGCCGAAGAAGCTTACAACAGGGAGTTGGATGCATAGCGTGATTTCCAGATTTTCGACGCTGAAATGCGAGAGAGGATAGCTAATTTCAAGGCTATGTACGCCGCCCTATCAAAATCTTACACTGCCGAAGCCGCTGCCCAGATCTGTGACGAAAGAAACTCGCCGCCGATGATGATTTACTCGCTGTCTAGGTTACTCCAGAAGAAAAAAGTGACGAAACGGCCGCTGTCCAGCCCATGTCAGAGGAAAAGGAGGTCGTCGCCAATAATTTATTCGCTGTTCAGGCCGTTCCGGAAGAAGAAAGTGCCGACCCGCTTGCTGTCCAGGTATTTTCAAACCTGCAGTTGTTGGAAGAATCGATTCTCGTGCCATCCACAACCCTCTCCTGGGTCCCCGCTGCAGCCCCCGCACCTCCGACACCCCCACTCGCCCAGTTGCAACCCCCGGCCGTCCTCCAAACTGCCCCACCACCTCTCCCGCAAGCCATCTCTAGCACCCCAGCAACCCTTTCAGTTCCTACGCCCCTCCCCGCCAACCCCTTACAGTCCGCCACCACCCGCACCTCAACATCTACTTGGCCTGTCCCCGCTACTGTTTTTCCCATCCCTGACCCCTACATCTGTTACCATGCCACCTTAGCACCATGGTGGAGCCCCTCCAGCCGTAGTCGGAGGAGCCACGATGCACATGCGGCCTGGGAGCCACCGGTGTGCCGCCTTTGCCATCCATGGTGCCACCTCCACGGTCGTCAATATCGTCGCGGCCAACGACGATGTCTCCCTCCTTTCCACCAATGGCATCGCTCGATGTCTCCCAACCCAGCTCGCCGCCTCTTGACCTGGCGCTCCAGCAACCATCGTGCGTGTTTTGGGTGTGGTCAGCACCACGCACGCGATTTAGGACCAACACACCACCTTCCTCGGCACTGCCCCAAACCTCCCTGGCCACGGCGCTGTCGTCGCTCACGGCCTCCCGATCCAGACCATCGCCGCCGCCACCTTTATCCTGGAGGCATGAAACCCTAACGGGAGTTGAGGAGCTCCCTCCCGCCGAATCCCCTAAAATGAGGGATGGGATAATTTGGATAAATTACAAGCAGGTCCCCCTTGACAAGAGTTTTTACTTAAAGGGCCAAGTGAAGGTTAAACTATGTTATAGAGGCATTGTAAGTGAAGGGGTAGAACATTTGCATCCATACCCTCAGCAGAAAGACTCTACAAACGTAACACGGGAAAAAGAAGCAAAATTGAGGATTTTTGCTTAACCAATCCAGATGGGATTCTCCACCGTCAGAACGAAGATCCAACAATTCGTCAGGAGACGAATTTTTAAAGCGGAGGAGAGTTGATGCAGCGTAAAAAAGAAATATAGGGCTGCATTTATTTAAATTTATATCCGTCAATTTTATTTACGTTTATTTGAGTTGTCGTATTTTTAATTAAATAAACGAGATCGCCTGTGATCTCAATTAATTAGGTATATATTTGAGTTTCGAAATTAGTCGGTTAATTGGTTAGAGTCAATTAGGATAATTAGTTTTTAATTTGAATTGAGTTTCTATTTTTGTAATCTCATCCCTCTTATATAAAGGGATGATAGGCTAAAGTTGTAATCAGTTCAGAATTTATAAAATTTGAGATTTTATCTCCCTCTCTCTTCTCTCTCTCTCTCCCCTCGCGATCTACGCGCTTCTTCTTCCTCAAATCTCTCGTTCCCGACGAGCTTCTCTTCTCAACCCCTCCAATTTATTCTTCCACCATAAATCCACCGTTCATAGTATTCATTTCCATCGCCGAGCAAATTTCTATTTTGCATCAAAGCTCCTGCATATGGTGATTGGATTAACCTGTAAAGCCCTCCATGCTCGCGACCACATCCAATCACCCTACACGTAAGTATATCCTAAAAAACAAGGGAAGTGGGACTAATATGTCACGACAATGCAAGCCTTTTATAATTTGACGTATAGATAAGAGATTTAGAGAATTCAGGTGCATGGAGAACACTCTGCCAATGCATGAAGGGAGTCAAGCGGATATCCCCGTGTTCAATGATGGGAGAGTATGTCCCATCAACAATCACCGCCGACCTACTAGATTATACAGAACTGTATGAGTGGAATTGAGATTGATCTCCACTAAGATGATGAGAAGCACCATAGTCCATTATCCATTCTAAAAGTTAGTCCTGGATCAACTAGTAAGTGCATAAGTCGTAGTTGATGTATTGGTGGAAGCAAAAGCAGCAACATTAGATGGTCCTAACGAGACAATTGGTGATCCAACAACATGAGGCATAATCTCTCTTAGGAGGGCAACGAACCCAACAAACATGTAATCCGTGGAAGCAATTGAATCAAAACTATTATGAAGTTGCTCTGCAACACGGACGGAGGATGGAAAGTTGCGCTTTGAATAGCATGTATCCTATGAATGGCATGGTCGATGACAATAGGTGCATGGCTAGCGTGACCTAGAACCGCCTCTGCCTCGAGTACCACTTCCTCAAAATTGGGACGATCCACCTCTACTGCGGGACACTGCCATAGCTAAGGAGTTCTGAGTGAGTGCGACAGAGGGATTGGTAAGCCTGATGAGTTTGCGATAGCCTCCTCCATAGGCATGGTGGCATCTGTAAGTATCCGAGACTGTACTGTATCGTACTACGGATATAGGGTCGTTAGAAAGACCCCAATCATAATAGAATCTCAACATGTCTTCAGGTGCTTTGGTGTAGCTGTCAGATATATATAGCAATGACGTCTCTCAATCATACCCGTGAGTGATGTGTATGGGTATGGAGTGTGCAACCACCTTACTTGGTCGTGAAGATATCATAATGAAGTTGTAATATCTTTGACTCGTTTCTTGCCTGATGTTGGGAAAAATCATCAAGTTTATTCCATGAGCCCTAGGCTCTCTTATATAGAGGAGAGGCCTATAGGAAAAATACATAAAGAAGACAGGAAGAAAGGAAATAGATAAAAAGAGTACAAAAACAAAGGAAAATAGAAACATATCTCTACACTCCCCCTTAAGATGGAGTATAGATATCCATCATGCTCATCTTGGATGAACTCTTCTAAAATGATCCTCTAAGTAAGACCTTTGTGAAAATGTCCTTCGTCTGGTCTCCTAAGCTGACATGAGATGTAGAAATGAATCTCTTCTGAATCATGTCATGTATACAGTGACATTCAACTGCAATGTGCTTTGTCCTTTCGTGGAATACATGATTATTAGCAATGACCATGTCAACGTGATTGTTGCATTTTAGCTACATGGCAAGAGGCATATATGTAGATCCGTAAGGACTGTTCGAAAAGCAGACAATAAGAAAGGAAATAGATAAAAAGAGTACAGAAACAAAAGGATATAGAAACATATCTCTACACTCACCCTCAAGATGGAGTATAGATATCTATCATGCTCAGCTTGGATGAACACTTCTGAAATGATCCTCTAAGTAAGTCCTTTGTGAAAATGTCCGTCGTCTATCTCCTAAGTTGAATTGAGATATAGAAATGAATCCCTTCTGAATCATATCACATATATAGTGACAATCAACCTCAATGCACTTTGTCCTTTCATAAATGCATGATTATTAGTAATGAACATGACAACCTCATTGTTGCATTTTAGTGACATGGGAAGAGGTACATCTATATGTAGATATGTATGGACTGTTCGAATCCACATCATTTCTGTACAAGCTTGTGTGATAGCCCTATACTCCGATTCAACACTAGATCTAGCAACTACAGTTTGCTTATTGTTTTTCACGAGACAAGTGAATCTCCAACAAATATAGCAAATCCTGTTGTGGACTTCCCGTCCTTGGGGCATCCTGCATAATCTGCATATGCATATGCTGAGATAATGATGTTGCCACCTCTTTTAAATAGCAGTCCTGCACCTGACGATGATTTAAGGTACCTTACTATCATTTGTCTAGCATCCATATGTACATGACGAGGTTTTTCCATGAACTGGCTTACCTGACTAATAAAAAATAAAATATTAGGTCTGGTAATGGTAACATAAATAAGTTTTTCCACCAGTTCTCTGTATCTTCTCTTGTCAATCTCATCAGCATCATCTTCATATAGCTTCGTGCTTGGATCCGTTGGTGTGGTGGCAGGTCGACATCCAAGCATACCCATGTCACTCAGCAAATCAATAACATATTTTCTTTAAGTCATCACTAACCCTTGTTGATTTCTGGCAAACTATACTCTCAGAAAGTATCTAAAAGGTCCAAGATCCTTGGTAATAAATTCACGGCCCGGAAATTCTTTCACTCTTTATTCCTTGTATATCATCTCCTATAACAAGTATATCATCAACATATGCTATAATAGCAATCATACCTCTGGAAGTTCTTTTTATGAAAAGTGAATGGTCTGCATTAGACCGTCTGAACCCCTGCTTCTTAAACAGATCTGAGAGATTCTAGAACCAAGCTCATGGGCTCTGCTTAAGGTTATAGATTTCCTTATGAATTATACATACTTGTGAACACTCCCCCTCAGCAACAAACCTAGGTGGCTGCTGCATGCAGACTTCCTTATGAAAATCACCATACAAAAAAGCATTCTTGACATCAATTTGAAACAAGGGCCAATCTCGAACCACAACAACTGATAAAAGAATCCGTAGGGTAGAGTGTCGAGCAACATGAGGGAATGTGTCAAGATAATCCACCTCATATCTCTAAGTATGGAAGGACATATCAATATCGGTATTGATATCGGTACCATGTTGATACGATACATCGTCGGTATATCGACGATTTATCGAGGCCATATCACCGACATCGAACCGAGATTATGAATAAAATGGCCTGTCGATACCGATATCGACCATATCAGCGATATATCGACGACCTATCGATACCGATATATCGTCGATAAGTCGCGATACGGCCTTCCATGTCTCTAAGTAAAGCCATATGCTACTAGTCGAGCCTTATACCGATCAATACTACCATCTGCATTCTGCTTCACTGTAAAGACGCATTTGCAACTCATAATAGATGCCCCAATGGGGGTTGAGACCATACTCCAGGTGCCTTTGGACTTGAGAGCCGCCATCTCCTCCTACATAGATACACACCTCCTGCTATCTATCAATGCCTCATGGTAAGTCCGTGGTATGGCCATGATGGACAAAGTAGCAACAAACCTTCTGAAGTCACCCGTCAGGCTCAAGGTGACATGAGAAGCAATCGGATATGAGGCCCAGGAACGCTTCTGCTTCATAATACCAATAGATAAACCGAGATCATCATCATTAATTCTGCCACAAACCTGGTTATCAACCTCCTGAGATAACCCCTGTTGAGAAACAATATTAGTGCCATCATGAGAAACAATGTTATCATAACCGACTTGGGGCATATTGGATGACGGGCCATGAGCATGAGCAGGAGCATGCCATTGACTGTAGTGATGTGGTAGTGGTGGAATCGGAACAATGTGAGATGGTGGGGCTGATGGTGGTGATGGAGGAGGTGGTAATAGAGATGGTGAGGAAGGTGGTTGGCACAAGGGCGAAGGTGGAATATAGACCTCATTATTGGAATCTGAAGGTGTCAACCTGTTACCTGTAGGGGAAAAATACACTACAGACTCAAAAAATGGGGCATTTGTGCTGGTATAATACCTTATGTGTAACGAATCATAACAACGATAACCCTTCTGAGTTCTGGAGTACCCGACAAAGACACATTTGACATCCCTAGGAGAGAGCCTGTCAATCCCTGGAGACAATTGATGGACAAATGCAACATATCCAAAAACACACAGACATGCTAAGAGAGAATAACTCCTTGTTAGGAAAAACAACGGAAAAAGGGATCTTCTCCCTCAGCACCGACGAGGGCATGCAGTTAATGAGATAACAAGCTGTGAGAACCGCATCACCCCAGAAAGAATGAGGAGCACAACTCTGGATCAAGAGGGTACATATGACATCAAGAAGATGATGGTGCTTTCTTTCAGAAACACCGTTCTGTTGAGATGTATAAGCACATGATTTTTGATGAAGAATACCATTAGATGATAAGAATTAAGAGAGCACATGAGTACATAATTCAAATGCATTATCAGTCCTTACAGTTTTGACAGGGGCAAAAAAAACATTCTGCACTTCTCTAATGAAATTTACTATTGCATTTCAAACTTCAGATTTGGCAATCGCATAGAGGGCGTCACGGTGATCTCCCCCTATCCTGTGATAGGCGAATGTGTCTCGTCTGCTATGACCACAGTCCGTCCTGGAGGAACTTTCCTGTAAGTTATGAGTCATTCTCTATCTCCACATAAGTGATGTATGGCTCCGGAATCAACGATCCATTCTGAGATATCTGAACCATATAAGAATTAGAGGCATGAACACTATTTCAGGTACTGGCTCCTGCAGTAGCGACACAGTCTGAGCTGTTCTCTGAAGTAGATGGGGTACTAATAGGTGCCACAATGTCTCTTAGTCGAGACACAAGCTCATTATATTGCTGACATGAGTGGGTGGAGCATCTGGATGCTGGACCTGCTCTGCTACATGTGCTAACACTGGGAAACCATGCTTGGAGTAGCATGTATCTTATGTATGACCAGATATGTGACAATAGGTATGAGGTGGTCCACGACCACATCCACCTTTACCCCGTGATGCCCGTCCACAGAATGAGATGAACCGCCTCTTCCACCAGAGGTCGCCATGGCAGAGGAATTTGGTACTGGTGTTGGAATACTGATCCTGCTTAATCTACCGAAGGCCTCTTCCATGGGAGGAATGGTAGCATCAGCCAATATCTGAGAGGAAGCAGTCTCATACTGTGAATCAAGAGAGGCGACAAGTACTCCAACTGTTGTAGCATTCCGACATGTCTTCAACTGCTTTTGAGTAGCCGCTAGAGACATAAAGTTATGAAGCTTCTCAAACATCCCGCACCAGGTCGTATATTCATCGACCATTATGCTTTATAGTTAAGATGTCATGCTGGAGCTGTAGAATTTTCATCTCATTCTTGGCCTACGAAAATGTGGCAACACGGATATCCCACATTGGCTTTGGTAGTGGGCTGGTGCAGGACATCGTTTGCAATGTCAGGTATCAAGGTACCAAACAACCAGACCTCCGCATATGCGTCGTCAGCCTCCCATGAGGCGTATAACCCTGTCTTCTCCGTCGGCTCTTCCTTGGAAAGAATATGCTTTTTACCCATCGACTTCATTAGGCTCATGAATTGCATGGCTCACAACTCATAATTCAACCCATCCATTTTGACTATGGGCCCTAGACCTCTGAAGGCGCCCGTGGTGGAGACATCAATCTTGTTCTCTGACATCTTGCCGATCGAAGAAGATGAGAATCGTAGACTTTGACAAAATAAATGTCTACAATGACATAAGGGAAGTTGGTTTCATGTGTAGACTTAAATCACAACCAACCCCCTCATAGAAGAAAGTGGCACGATGATGACTTATGTCGCAGGAGCTCCGTCGACCGCTTGAAGGCGGGTGGCGGGAGGATTGTCGTTGCGTTAGGCGACAGAGGCCACTGGCGGCGTTGGTCGCTGGCTACGACGACCCTGTGGGTTGCGGGGGAGCCGCTGGCGGCAGGGAGGGCGGTGGGGAGGAGGGTTGCAGAGGGCTGCAGGCGACATGCGGCGGAGCACACGGATGAGGGGGTGGGGGGGGGGCGACTCCGTGTGAGATGGCAAGGGGTGGGGTTTTAGGTACGAGATCTCCGGTCTAGGAACGCTGCTCTGATACCATGTTGGAAAAAATTATCAAGTTTATTCCATGAGCCCTAGGCACTCTTATATAGAGGAGAGTCCTATGGGCAAATTACATAAAGGAAGAAAGGAAATAGATAAAAAAGAGTACGGAAATAAAGGAATATAGAAACATATCTCTACACCTGAGAATATGTTGTTGCAAGGGTATCCCACATCGCCTTGGCGATGGGTTGACTCATGATGTCATTGGCTATCTCAATAGACATAGTACCAAATAGCCACACCCGTGGATATGCGTCATCCAGCGTAAGTCCATGTTTTGTCAGTTGGCTCTTCCATTTGTCAGAAGATGCTTCTTCCCATGACACTGCATGAGGCTCATAAACTGCATAGCCCACAACTCGTGGTTTTTCCTATCCATTTTGACTATGTCTGCTGGACCTTTGAAAGTATCTGAGGATGTGATATCAACTCTATTTTCTGACATGGTGTCTGAATAGAACAATAACATGTCTATATGATCATATGGGATGTGGTTGTGTGTAGACTCAAACTGCAATCATTCCCATTCGACTTTCTTGTGCAGTATGTCCGAAAGATGTTTTATCGATCTAAAGTCAACCTTCTTGGCCCAAAATCAGACCATAAAGAGGTCCAAAGATGCACACGCGCAATGGAGGAATAGGAGGGACCTCACATAACCTCGACTTCTTTTGAAGCCACATCAGATGCCGCTGGGGTCCCACCTAGGGTTTCGACGGCTACTAGAGTGCCGCTGGAACCTCCGGGCAGCTCTGGGTGCCGCCAATTGCTGCTGGCTGCTGTTGGTGCGTTGCTGGGTTGCCACCGGTGGCTATTGGCGGCTGCTGGGGCACCGTCTGCTGGCTTCAGGCATTGTTGCGATGCCGTCGATGCACATGGTGACCGCTAGAGGCTGCTAGGGTTGCTGCAGGCCCTTGAGAGTGAGGATGCTGGCGGGTGGGGATGTGATATTTAGAGTACAGAGCTCCAGTATAGGACCGTCGATCTAATACCATGCAAGGTTTGAAAAAACGAAAGGCGGAACGAGGCGTTTTCCCTGGAAGTGAGGCGAGGCGTAGCCTCGAGGCGGTCGAGGCGTAAGCCTCAGTTTTGTATAGAAAATAAATATAAAATATATAATACATATATTTATTGATGAAATAATATAATCTGACAAACATATAGTATATAACAATGTAATATATGATGATATTATGAAGATAAGAACATGAAAAAGGATATATCAATGACTCAATGCCATAAACCTTTCTAAATTTCTACCTAATCAAAAGAAAATCATTGGTTATAACTTATAACTATCACTAAAAAATTATCTAAAAGGGATTGGCTATAGTTGTCATTATAAATATCCAAGGTGTTGACATGAATCATATGATTTGAATCCTAACTATATGTTCTACTATACCCAGGTGAAGAACGGTTGTATGCATCCCCCCTGTTGCACCATACCCTACCAGAACGGGGGTCTCGCTGCCCGGTCAGCGAGCCTGGGGGGCTGGGGGGGGCCAGGTTGGCCCCCCCGTCCCAAATTTTTTTTCTTTTATGAGGATTCGAATTCGTATACACATTTTTATATGTTTAAGGATGTAATAGTAAGCGTTCACTAAAATAATTTGGCATGTTAATGGTAAATATGAATATGAAATAGGTCAAATTCAAGCATATGAATACGAAAGTGGTCAAATTTAAGCATACATTTTGCATAAATTAATAGTTAGATATAATTAATAGTAAATATGAAGTAATTTGCTGAAATAGTTACACATAATTAATAGTAAATGTGGAGTATGGGTACGAAAGAAACATCAGATTTAGGCATTTAACTTGTATAATCATTATCCTAAACAAGTATATATTTATAAGGTTATCAATCCACCATGTAACTAACAAAATCATACAAGAAATCTTCAAAAAAAACAAAAACGCCTCGGAAAACGCCTCGACCGCCTCGAGGCGGAACGCCTCGAGGCTACGCCTCAGCCAGTCGAGGCGCAGCCTCACAGGACAAGGCCGAGGCGCACGCCTCGAGGCTAAAAAGGCCCGCCTCGCCTCGAGGCGCGCCTTTTAATACCATGATACCATGCGAAAAGAGGCGAATAATTTTCTTATTCATCAAGAGTGCCTTAGGGTCCTCTTGTATAAAGGTGAGAAGCCCTAAGGGGTAATTTACATAGTATGGATGGAAAGATAAATAAACAGAAAAGAACAACACAAATCTCTCAACATTGGCGAATGGCATTACTTCCTTGGGCTTGAGTTTGCTAGGAGCCAACGGGGTCTTGTGATGATACAAAGGAAGTACATTACAAATCTCCTTTCAGAGACAACTGCAAACCTATCACCACTCTCATGGATCACATCATGAAGTTATAGGATGATGATACAAATGAGGTGGAGAAAATGATATACAAGGAGCTTGTTGGGAAGCTCCTCTATGTGACTATCCATGCAATATATCTCCTTAGCAGTGAGAAAAGTCAGCTAGTTTATGGAGCAGCCATGACAAAGCTCACATGATGCGGCCTATATGATCTTGAAATAGCTAAAGTCATCTCTAGGTACATGATTGCTATTTAGCAGTGTGACATCTCTTGCCATCTCAACGTGTGCATATGCTGAACATGCAGGATGTCCCAAGGACAGTAATTCTACCTTTGACCATGCAGTTTTAATAGGGAGCTCTCCGGTCTCATGGAAAAGCAAGAAGCATACCGTGATTGTTAGATCTAGTGCTGAATATGTCTACAGAGGTATGGTGCAAGGGAGCACTGAAATGATGTAGGTTAGATCTGTTCTGACCGTGATTGTTAGATCTAGTGTTGAATCCACACAAATATAATAACTCATATATCCATATCCACCAAAAAAATATATTTTCCATATCCTCTTAAAAACAGATACGATGGTGGTTGGAGATGGATATATTCGTATTTAGTTACAACAATATGGGTTCGATGACTCTGATATTATTGTGGTTGTAATATGGATAACAATTTAAGATTGTACCTGTAAAGTCTCGAGGATGGGGCTTCCCTTAAGAGCTTGATGATGGAAAAATCTGAAAAATTCTGATCATCGGAACACTTCATAAGTGTACTCATCGGATTTGTTCTCAAAATGGGTTCAATGGATCCGGATTTGCATTGATCCAAGTTCGGATGTGAGATTCACACTCGATTCCCTTCACATACTCGGGAAGTAAATGCGGGTGTGTTCCCATCTTAAAACGAATATATGAGTGATAGCTGTTAGATAATTAGGATTTCCAATCTCATTGTATAATCGAATCAGGAGCATAGAATGGCATGATCAGGAGATTAAGAAAAGTATAAAACTAGAGTTGGACTCCCGACTGACCAATGATTATGTACTATGCATAGGAACCCTGTTTACAATGGCCTTGTTACTGGATACACCACAACATCCAATCGACCCTGTAGGGGGGGACCTCCAGCTAAGCAATGATCTTGTCAGTCGCCTATTGTAGACACCCCCCTCTAATGCTTTGGTCGTAAAGAGAGAAAGATCACTTCAGACATGCATCACGATAAACTTGCCACCTGGTACTCATCAATCGATTAGTGTTGAAACTCAATCAACCGATGAATGTGATTTTCATCTAATCTTTTCCGGGTTGCAGAAATAGACAAAAGCTCCTCCCTTCCCATCGACTGAGATTTCCACCAGCACAAAGATAAATCCAGTTGACTGTTCTTTTCTCCGAACGTCTTAGATTTTCCCAAATATGGTCATTTGTTCTGAATAAAAAGAGGACCACCTTATATGCACAAGGAGTTGGCTAACGTAGAGGTCCAACCGACTATATGTGGGGCTGAACCATTCAGCCGACCGAGGGAGTATGTACAACCAATTAGGGCATCAAGGGAGAGAAAACTGAGATATGCATAAATGCAAGCAACTATGAATTCATCGGCAGCCGACTGGCACATTCACTAGTTAATGGAGAGGAACCTCACCACTTGACTAAACATGGCAGTCGACTAATAAATCTTTAGTATCAAACACATCTGGAATTAATTAGTTAGGATGCGGGGAATGTGTACACATACTCAGAAATTATGCCCACATTCAAACTCTACATAGACATTGATACAAGGATGCAGATACCAAACAGAATTAAAGGTGAATATATTAGGATGGATATTAGATTGTAACTAGGCAATAGACCCGTGCTCTGCTGCGGGAGAAGAATTAATAGTGCTATATCTAAAATAAGCATATAATTTGATACTAAAGTTTTATGGACATATCATTAATCATGGTTACATTTATGTTATTTAGTAATGATAAACATGTCAACAATGTGCATTTCATAGATTTATGTGACGCAAGATGTATATCATTTATTATTTGTATGTAAGACAATTTTAAAGTACTTATAACATGTGATAACTTTATTATGAAAACAAATTTTCATCTAAATGCCCATAATTGTAAGAAACGTTTCAATTTGATAAATGAAATAATTATTATAAATTAGTTTGTTCTGATTATTCTCCATAATATTATGTAAGATTATAGGAAAGATATATTTCATACATCAAAACATTTTAAAGATTAAATATACAAGGTTAGATTTGTAATATTTTATTTCTAAAAATACAAGAGAATTTTTAAGTGTCCATAATTGTAAGAAAATACGTTTCAATTTGATAAATGAAATAATTATCATAAATTAGTTTGTTCTGATTATTCTCCATAGTATTATGTAAGATTATAGGAAATATATATTTCATACATCAAAACATTTTAAAGATTAAATATACAAGGTTAGATTTGTAATATTTTATTTCTAAAAATACAAGAGAATTTTGAATACATGAAGCGTAGAGGGAGGGATCAAACTCGATAGAGACATCTTCAAAAAAACATTGGGGAGGATGAGAGAAAAAAATTGAGAGATCAATGGATATATTTCGAAAATCCAAGTTTATAAATCGAATGTTTAATTTACTAATTTGTAATTGGTACTGAAAAAGCTATGATATATATATATATATTGAACCTTTAAATTTTTATGTTGATAATGCAATTTTATAAGTTAATATACATCATAAGAATGCATCTGTGTTTTAAAAATATTTTAGAAACTTTAGAACATCTATAATAAATTCAAAATGAAGAGAAAATTACATATTATATTTATTTTGAATGTTATATATAACTTTTATTATCCATCTAAAAATTAGTAAAAAATGCGATTTAAATTATAAAAGTTTGAAACTTAATTTCAACTATATGTTAAAAAAACAAAATATTTATGACTAATTTAAATAGAAGATGGAAAATTGCATGTTCTATTTACTTGAATTCTTTATATCTTGTTATCGCTCTAAAATTTTTAACCAATCCTTATCGATGCCACCCATAGGATTGACATATCCATTTATATTTAGTCTAATGGTTAAAATAAAATTATGGAATCACAGTAATGGTGGATTGTGGTTTTTATATAGTTGTTATATTAAGGAAAATTTCCTACTTTTCCCATCGATGCTAACACTAAGATATTTCTTTCCAATTTATTTACTTGCTTTCATGTTTGGTTTTCAACTGGAATATCTCTCTAGCCAGAGCCTTTCAATGATATTGAAGATTCAAACAAGCATCCCCTCTTTTGTATTGTTATAACGAAACTTCAACGAACAACCACGCTCGATGGATGATGAGCCCAACGAGACGGAACATGCGCCCTCCTTTACATTATCGTTTCCTCTCATGTACCTTGCCATTGAGGTCAATTAGCTTGTGAAGATGTAGATAAGGACAAGTTTTTTTTAAATAGCAGGGCCAGTAATTTCGGGGGTCTGTAGCATCTCCCATGGGATTTGAACTAGATTCTTTAAGGTGTAGGCATACCGTACTACCAGCAGACCACTCCTTGAGTTTAGACGAGGACAAGTTGAAGACGATGATCATATTGAATGAAGGCACATGCTCCGTTACCATGAAGAACGGCCATGCACATGGGAAGCTCCTGGTCACAGATGATCATGTTCGATGATTGTTGCTCTATAAGAGGAAGTGTTGGTGATAATCCATATTTTTTTCTTCAAAATTTTCAAGAAACTTATATGCATGTTCTCCATTGTTGAACCTTAGGCCCCATTTGTTTCTCAGGAATGAAATTGCCATGGAATGGAATGGAGGAATGGAAAGGAATGAACTTTTCACTTCCATAGATATCATATATTTCTTGCAATGTATCCGTAGAAATTGAGATTTTTTTCTTGTAATACGATATTAGAAAGGAAAAATGACAACTTTTCAACTGTACTATGGAGTTATCTACTTTAAAATGATAACATCTGTATCAAATCTTTCATCCTATCATATCCATTTTAAAATCTATACAGATAATATCCATAAATGTCCGTATCCATATTTGTATATACATCCTAATAAATTTATATAGTTGTATATTGTATTTCATTTGTGTATCCCTTCCTCCAAATTTTAGCTACAGGCAGACTTAGATACATCAATATCTGATCTATTCCTTATCTGTTTTATATGATTTTTTAACATTATTCGTATTCATTTAAAAATAGGCATGGATGTGACATCACTTTGATATTTGTAAGTATTAAAAAACAAATACAAACTAATTTACTTGTAACCATGCGTGACATAATTGCTATAAAATAAATCTATGTGATACACTTATATTTCTTAATCATCAAACGTATATGGATACATTTGTATCATCTTCGTCATTATATAATTTTTATTTGTAAATATATTTGATATAATTTTTATGATATAGATATATTTAAAATAATGTTATTGCATAGATTGGTTTAATAAGTTTTTTTTACAAATATAAATTTACAAATGAATATGGATATTTTTATATTCAGTTCGCTTAAAAATTGGATAGTGATGCGGACATCACTTTATACGGATCAATATCCAAGCTTGATTAATACAACTTTAAAATTCAAAATGGTGAATCCTTCTCTTGCTATAATTAGGGTTGGCTAATAGATTCATGCTCAAATTCATGTTGAAAGATTCGATTATTTTTTATACCGGACTATCTAAAGCAACTCTTACATGAGGGATTTGAATCCTGTTCTTTTAGGCCCTTGATAACTAAAAAATGATGTAATGTAAAACTCGATTATGCATACTATTGCCATCACAAATACTATGAATGCTTGTCATAACAACTCGTGCAAGTTATTATATATATTTTTTAAAAATATGTTTTTAGAAAAACGCAATTTACATAATGTCTATGTTTTTACAAATTCACGATCTGAACTAAAAGTACAAGGGAATGCAATTACGCATTAAGGTATAAATGCATGTGCTAATTAAAAAAGTTTTAAGAAATTTTGAATCTTACTAGATTTTACTTTGTGAAATGACAAACTACTAATATAATTATTGAAATTAAATAAATTATTTTCCCACGAGATACTTCTTTTATTAAAAAAGTAAGATTTTACATTTCCAATTATCATTTTACAAACTGTTAATTTAACTTGCATATAATATGATAGAAACACATACATATGTAATAATATCTTTCGTCGATTGCTCAATTACTCAGTTGAAGTCAGTGGATGAACTTAGCTTGTTCCAAATACTGAAAATTTATTTTCTATTGGAATGAATGTGTTTACGAAAAATGAACGAAATAATTGAATAGCTATGTTTGTTTAAAAAGAAACCAACCATGTTAAAAAGAGTGACTTTAATCTTGGCAGACTAAACTAAATCTAATGGGCTTAAATTGAGGCTAGTCCAATAGAAGACCTCATCTCGTTTATTGTGCATAGCGTTTGTGAAACTTTTTTATGTTCTTGTGCAAGTTTCACCCAATGCAAGTTTCCCACATGCATTGTGCAAGTGCATGAGCAGACGCACCATCACTCACATGCATGCACATACACTTACACAACATACGCACGCACATGCATCCCCACACAAGTAAAAGGAGTAATGTGGGGGATGAACGCCCCCACTCTTTTATATTTTTTATGGTACTTTTAACAAGACTAGGGAGGATTGACTTAGATTAAAGGAAGTTTGATTAATCACCTACTCAATATAAATAAAAGATGTCAATTGTTGTATTTGAATAGGCATTTAAATCAACATCTTTTTTACTTTTATTTTACTTAGGGTAAGTTTCTAAGGCCGAACTCAAGGAGCCAACCGCTATTACTAACTAAAGTCAAGGATTCTCACTTGATTTTTAATTACTTAAGTTCTTTTTGTTGTGGTTTTTAACTATTTTTGGGATTCTGTTTATATTTAAAAATAGTAATAAGTATATGTAAAAAATCATATATATTTTTTATCTTATTTTTTTAATTTTTAATTTTTTTATTTTCAATTTTCTATTTAGATTTGTAAATTTTAAATTATACAATTTGAATTTGAGCAAAGTTATATAAGATAAAATGTTTGCTATAGATAAAGAAAGGAGGTAATGTATATAAAGTGATAAAATATAATAAAAGTGAAATATTTTTTTGTGTTTTGGGATATTTTTAATTTTTTGACCATATTTAAACCTAATAATATATTTTAGAAAGAGAAAACAAAACAATGTTTTGAAAACAATTTTACAAGAAAATAAGAAAAGATAGACACAATCTTGCATATAAAAATATATGATAAAAATGAGAGGATATTTTTAGAGATTTTATCACTTGTGCAATTCTTAACATCCGCAATATCAGTTGTACCCTTCCCTTTTTGTAATATCACTTGAGCCCCCATATTCTTACAAAATTCACAGTTCTTCTCATTTATAATACCAGTTATGCCATTACTTCCTTAACGGAAGGACATAACTGTGAATTTAAGAATAGAAGCATATGATTGATATTAAAAATGGATGGGCATAGTATTGCAAAAGTTTAGGGCACAATTGATAAAGTTCTTTATTTTTACTAAAAATTAAGGATAAAAAAGTAAGTAAAATACTATTTTTCTACTATATTTGAATTTTCATGTTTTTTATAGAAAATTTCAAGTAATATTTTTATATGTAGAGATATAATTATAATTTTTACATATTTAAATATGATAAACTCTATATAAAAGGTAAATACCATGTTTTATTTACAATTTTTGGATAGATATTAATTTTTGAGAAAAATTACACAAAGGTCCTTGAAATATACAACCAACTCCAATTTCATCCCCAATCTTCCAAAAGTAACAAAATGGTACCTAATGTGTTGTCTCAGTCACAATGTGAACTTTTATTAATGATCATATGTTCGTTAAGTAATGAAGTATGTAGACAAAATTAACCCTAACGACAAAGCCCAAAAAATAAAAATCTCCTTCTTGTCCCCACTCGTGTCCCCCAAAATGCCACCACCTTCCCGAGCTAGGTATCTAGGGGTGCATGGGATCGATAGGTGTGAGGGCTCGGCCGGTAGCGGAGGTGTATGAACGACAACAAAGCGGAGGCGCGAGAGTGCTTGATGGAGGGGTGCCACCTCTCTGAGGGCTTGATAGAGGCTTCCAGGGGTTGTACGGACGAGAGCATCACTGGCGAATGAGGTGAGCGAAGGCTAGGCTTTTGGTTGTTCCCGATGAGGTGAGGTATGGAGGGTGAAGGACCCATGGCAAGCAAAAGCCTAACCCTCACGTACCTCTACTGTTGATGGTGCCCTTGTCGATCCAGTCCCTGAAAGCCTCTACCGAGCCCTCTTAGAGGTGGTGCTTCTCCGTCGAGCGCTCCCACACCTATGCTCCATTGTCGGTTGTACACCTCCACTATTGGTGTAGCTGTTGCGCCTATAGACCCCACATGCCCCCTGAACCCTAGCTTGGGAAGGCAGGGGCAATTGTGGGGAGACGGTAGGGACGAGATGGAGATTTGGATTTTTCGAGCTTTGTTTACCCAGGTTAATTTCATCCACATACCCCATAACCTAACAAACATCACCTGCTCCTGTTAAGAAAAGATGACATTGTGATCGGGACAATACGTTAAGTATCACTTTTTTTACTTTTTGAAGATTAGAGACAGAACTAGAATTGGGTGTATAGTTCTGAGTCTTTTGTGTAATTTATTCTTATTTTTTTATGGATTTTCTAAGACAAGACAATGATTTTAGGTTTTTTATATTTCATAAATTTCAAATCATAATGGAAAATTAAAGTAACATTTACCAGATGTTCTACTAGAGAAGTCTAAGTGCATATTTTGTTTTTTTTAAATGATGAAATGTGAGCTAGATATTTGAAGGCAACCTAAACTTAGGAAGTTGTCATCCCGCTAAAACTGAGGACAAAATTCTAATACTACGAATTTTTCACTCTTACTATGTCATTTTCATCTAAAACTCACCAGAAATTCAAGCACTTCTAAAATTAGCCAATCTTGCACAAGATCAGTGGCATAAATTGTAGAGCATACACAGAAATTGAGCAATGAAAATATGAATGAGTTTGGCAACAATTAAGGAACAAACATTGGTGCATCGTTACAATTTCCTGATTAAAGTTAAAGCACATATTAAATGGCTAAAGAAAACTTTCCATAAGTGCGGGGTCGATACTGCAAAACTTCCAGGTCACATGATACACATGGAAAACCAATAATAATTGGTTCCAAAAACTTGAAAATAAAATACCAATTCAATACTATACATATATATTTTATGCTGTCATTATGTTATTTGTACTATTTCGTATTTTCCCTCTTCTTATGAACGCTTTATGTAATTTACCTATAGGCTAATCTCCTATATAAAAGAGCATAGGATTTATGGAATAAACAACTCAATGCTTTTTCTCAACATGGTATCAGAGCGACGGTCCTATATCGGAGCTCAGAAACCCTAGCCCCACCCCATCTCAGCCTTTTCTCTCGTCGCTGCCGGCCCCCTCCACGCGTCTACTCCTTCGTGCGCACCTCCGCTTGGCGTCGTATCCGCGACCCCCTCTTTCGCGCACACATCTCTGATCTACCCCCTCAACCCGCTATGCGCCGCCCCACTATATGCCCTGTTGTGCGTCGCAACCCTCGCCTAGCTTCCTTCCATGTAGGCTTTGCTCTTCCACGCAGGCTCGCAGTTCTTCCGGGATGAGATTAGTTGCATGAGTCTACACATGCAATCAAATCTCCCTATGTCAGTGTAGACACAAACTTATCTAGTCTCCAGCCCTAGCCTTCTCAAGTGCCATGTCAGAAAACAAGGTCGATATTCCCTCCACATGCACATTCAGAGATCCTGCGCCTATAGTCAAGATGGATAAACTAAACTATGAACTGTAGGCTATGCAGTTCATGAGAATGATGAAGTCAGATGGTAAGAAACACATTCTTACTGAGGAAGAGCCGACTTAGAAGACTGGGGTTAACGCCTCATGGGAGGCGGATGATGCATATGCCAAAGTATGGCTTTCAGGTACGTTGGCAATAGAGATTGCCAATGACATACTTCATTAGCTCACAACTAAGGTGATGTGGGATAGTCTGGTAGCTACTTATTCACAGGCAAATAACGAGACAAAGATTCTACAGCTTCAACATGATATCTTTACTACCAAATAGAATGGACGACCACTCCACTCTTTATATACATCCCTACGTGGGACGTTTGAGAAGCTGTGTAGCTCTATGCTTCTCATGTCTGCCCCTGAGCAGCAGAAGACTTATAGGAATTCCACGATGGTTTGTGTATTCCTGGCATCCCTTGATGTAGAGTACAATGAAACACATTCCCAGATCTTGGCATTCTCTACTATTCCTCCTATGGAGGAATCTTTCCGCAGACTCAGTCATATTACTGTACCATTTTCTATTGCCACTCAGACATCCTCAGCAATGGCAACATCCCGAGGTCGCGGTGGTCCTCCTCAGTTTCATGGTCGAGGACCTCGGGGTAGGGGGGGTCGTGTTCGCCACCCATGTACTTTCTGCCATTGTTCTGGACATACCGAGGATACATGCTATTCCAAGCATGGATTCCCTGCTTCTGACGAGTGGCTAAACAGATTGAGCCTCCGTCTTATTCCTCTTTAGATCAACGTTTTGATGATCTTGGAGCTCGTTTGAGGGGTATTATACCTCCATCTGGTCCTGTGACACCCTCATCGGCCTTCGAGAGTCATTCTGATGTTGATGCTTCAACATCCTCCGGTACCTCAGGTAGTACTTATGCACTCACTAGCAGTAGTGGATCTGATACTATAGAGTGGATTATGGACTGTGGTGACACACATCATCTGTGTGGAGACAAGGGTCAACTTACAACCTACAAGCAAGTTCCTCGAGGACGCATTATAGTTATTGCATATGGGACGCACTCCCCGATTACTGGTTAGGGGGAGATCAGCTCTATACCCTCTATGCATCTAAAGAATGTGTTGCATGCACCTGATTTCTCTATGAATTTGTTGTCAATTAGTCAGATTACGAAAGATTTACATTGTCGATCTATTTTTGATCCATCTTCTCTCATTTTTTAGGACATCCTTATGAGCAACGTGATTGGGTGTGGTCGTGAGCAGGGTGGTCTCTATCGCCTAATTCGAACTCCATATATCGGAGTCTCCTCTCTACCTGCTGGACCTGTATCACCTTTTATGTGGCACCTATGCTTTGGTCATCTACCGCTTCAGAAACTATGTCATGTTCTACCCCAGATTTCACCTCACACATCATTTCAGTGTGAGGCTTGTCAGTTGGAAAAGTATCATCGATCTACCTTTCCCAGTCATCAGAGTTGGAGCAGTAGATTCAATTTTGACTTGTTTCATGTCAACATTTGGGGTCCCAGTCGTATCCCTGATCATCGGGGGCACATGTTTTATCTTGTCGTTGTTGATGATTTTTCTCATCTGTCTTGGGTCTTCTTATTAAAGAATAAATATGAAGCTTGGAATGTCATCAAAATTTCATAAATAAAGTAGGCAATGTTTTTCTGCCTCAGCAAAAATTGTGAGGACTGATAATGCCTTGGAATTTAGTAATAATGCTCTCTCCAATTATTTTTATACCCAAGGAATTATTCACCAAACATCCAGTGCCTATACTTCCCAACAAAATGGAGTTGCAGAAAGGAAACATCGTCATTTGCTTGATGTCACTAGGACGCTTCTCATACAAAGTCGTACTCCTCATTCTTTCTGGGGTGATGTTGTACTAATAGAATGCTATCTCATTAATCATATGCCATTACCAATCTTAGGTGAGAAGATTCCTTCCTCTTTGTCTTTCCCTGAAAAGGATTTGTTCACACTTACTCCTCGTATGTTTGGCTCGGTTGCCTTCGTCCACCAATTGTCTCCATGTATTGACAAGCTCTCTCCTAGAGCTATCAAGTATGTTTTCGTCGGGTACTCCAGGACACAAAAATGGTACATGTGTTATGATCCGATGCATAGGAACTGTTATGTTAGCGTCGATGTCAACTTTTTTGAGTCCGTTATGTACTTCTCCCCTACAAGTGATCGGTTGATGTCTTCAGACACTGATGAAGCCATATACATGCCACCATCTCTACCACAACCATCTTTGTTACCACTATCACCACCACTACCTAGACTGCCTCCACTTCATATTATAATTCCTGTTCCAACATTGCCACACCGCTATACCCGTCGTCCTCCTTCTGCTCATGGTCACCGCTCATCATCTAGCTCACATGAGGTATGTCCTGAGTATATAATTTCTAATGATGGATCTACTGGGTTACCTGAGAAGGGTGCATTATAGGGGATAAATGAGGAGGCTACTGATTTGGATCTACCTATTGCACTTCAGAAACAAAAGTGTAGTTGTGCATCATATCCTATAGCATCCACAGTTTCTTTTAATCGCTTATATTGTGAATTCAGGAATTTTGTTGTTGTACTATCTGTCGTGGATATTCCATGAAATTACCAAGATGCTTTGAAAGATAGTCGAGGGATCTTAGCTATGGAAGAAGAGATGGCCGCTCTTCAATCAAGAGGCACATGGGGTCTTGTCCCTGCTCCTACAGGCGTGTCTACTGTTAGCTGTAAATGGGTGTTCACAGTTAAGCAAAATGCAGATAGCAGCATCGACAGATACAAGGCATGCCTGGTTGCATGAGGGTTTACACAGACATAGGAGGTGGATTATATTGACAAATTCTCACCTGTTGCTCATCATTCGACCTTACGAATCCTTCTATCTGTTGCAGTTATTCGAGATTGGCCATTGTTTCAGTTAGATGTTAAGAATGTATTTCTATATGGTGATCTTCAGGAGGAAGTCTACATGCAAAAACCACCTGGTTTTGCTGTTGAGGGGGAGTATTTACAGATGTGTAGACTTCATAAGGCGATCTATGGCCTTAAGCAGAGCCCTAGAGCTTGATTCCAGAAGCTTTCAGACTTGTTTGAAAGATATGGGTACAAATGTTCTAATGCAGATCATTCCCTCTTTATAAAGAAAACATCCAGAGGTATGATTGCAATTATGGTGTATGTCGATGATATCCGTATTACAGGAGATGACATAAAAGGAATCAAGAAAGCGAAAGAAATGCTGGGTCGTGAATTTATCACCAAGGACCTTGGAGTCCTTAGATACTTTTTAGGACTTGAGTTTGCATGAAATCAACAAGGACTCGTGATGACCCAGAGGAAATATGTCATTGACTTGCAAGTGAAACAAGAATGCTTGGATGTCGACCTGCCACTACACCTATGGATCCAAGCACAAAATTATATGACGATGATACTAATGAGATGGATAGGAGGAGATACAGAGAACTGTATGAAAACTTCTTTATGTTACCATTACTAAGACTCGATATAGCTTTTGCTGTTAGTCGGGTGAGCCAGTTCATGGAACAACCACGTCAAGTACCTATGGATTTTTATTATTTTTAGTTGTTTTTAATTTTGCTAAATTTTATTTTTTCTAAGTATAAGGACTAAAAATGAATGCATACAATCTTTTTGTATTTTTCAAAGGGGCCGAAAATATTTAGAAAAATGAGAAAAATTGTTGAATTTTATACGTTTCAAAGTATTTTTGATATTTTTTTATATATTTTTCAGATATTTTTGTGATTTTTTAAAATCTAATAGGGATGAAACGACACGTAGTGCACAACCAGGAATATTTTGTAAATTTAAAATAAGTCAAAATACCTAAAAGTTTTTTTACGATAAACTAGAGAAAATTATCTACAAACAGGATCTCAAATCACTATTTTTGGATTTTTTGTGAGTTTATTTGATTTTTATAAGTTTTCAATTATTTTGCATATTTTTAGATTTTTTATAGTATTTTTCAATAAAATTTATACAGAAGTTAGAAGGTAATCGAATACAACTATAGAAATTTTTGTGGTTTTTTTGATGATTTTTATGTATTTTTCAAAACAAACAAGGACTTTTTAGGGTATTTTTTACATTTTTAATAATAATAAATGCAAAAAAATCAATAAGCAAAAATCAACCTAAATAAAACATGCAATCAAGAACCACAAGAAATTTTTAGGAAGTCTTTGAAGCCAATTTAATATTTAATGCACTAAATAAAATAGAAGTAATTAAAAACAATTTACATGGACATATCTGTAATTATTTTAAGTTTTTGTACCTTTGGAATAACACAGTCAGGAACTATGAGGACCATTATGCAATTTGTCCACTAAACACATGTGCAACACATGATACTGGGTACACATGGGTATAAATGCAATTTTCAAATCCTTTTCTTCATTATATAACAAGTCCAAAGTTCGAGGAGAAAAGTGCAAGTACACCAGAAACACACGTGAGGATACACATGACTATAACTCGGATGGATTGAAATATAAATAAGAAAACTACAGAGGTCCTACTACAAAATGACTTTAACTACCCTTATATTTATTACACTAAAAAGAAATAATAAGGCATGCAGGGGGAAAAGTATAATATACCCTTGCAGGCGTGCAACACATGTGAGGCGATAAGCGGCTCTGATGCGACCATGGAGGTGATCGAATGGTTAGGATGCATGTCGCAGACGTACAGGCAGATGGATGGTGGTTAGCGCTCAGATTCGGTGGCTCAGATATTTGGCGAGTGCGCATGTCAGATTTGACACCGCTCCGATCCGAAGGTGCAACTTTTGGGCACTAACGAGCGGTCAGGATGGAATCTGGAGAACGACATGGGACATCTGATGGCGTTGAAGACTGCTGGAAGAACACATCATGAGAAAGCTTCAACCACAAAGATGGGTCAATACGTAGGTCAGATGAGCTCGCAACGAAGCTCAATACCTTGACTATGGTGCTACGTGTCGAGGGGGGTCCTCTAATGTGATGATGGATGACTTGATCGATGCGACAGTGGTCATCCTCCTAGAGATGCTCCGCTGACCGAGTTGGAGCTCAAATTAGGTTTCTCATGCATACAGGACCTGCAAAGAAACTTACGACTCGGAGACAAAGCTTCAATCGAGGTTATTAGGAACTAAGAACCACAGAAGCGAGGATGGATGGAGTTTGACGTCCGACGAAGATGGAGGAGGGGAATCTAGCCTAATGTCACTCCGATGAGTGAGATACATGGGTCAGACCGCGAGCGAAGAGTGATGGCAAGATGAGGTAGAGACCAGAGCGGTAGATGTGATCACAAAGCTCTGACCACGGTGGTTGGAGCCGAGAAAATGGTAGAAGGTTGACGATCAAACACAGAGTGAACGATGGAAATGGGAGAAACTAAGTGGTCTAACGTGAACGACGAAGTGAGGCAGAGGTGGAGGTGAAGTCCTGGCCTCAATCAAGAGAGAAATCCTGAGAGGCTTTTTGCGGCGGTGCTACGACCACACGATGAGCTACATGCTACCCAACATCCAATTGAGCTCCCAAAGGGACCTCTAGAATCCTATCACTATTATGGAGGTTCTAGGGGAGAAATGGTGACACGAGGGATGAATTACTGAGCTAACATGGTGGACGAGAGACTTTATAGGAATGCCCAAGGGTCTAGAAGAATCGAGGGGATTGATGAATCTCGTATTCATCACTCTAAATTTCATTTATTAAGCTCAAATCCCTAAAAATCAACAGCATTCTTGCATCTATTTTACATAATTAACATTCATGCTTGTTTCCATAAAAATTGCATTTTAGCACAAAAATCTGCATAAAATAAGAAGCCAAAAATCCAAGCCAAAATGACCTGTAAATAAGCCTAACTTCCCGGATTTTTAACCCATTCATGCTAACTCCGAATGACTCAAAACCACTTCCACTGTGTACATATCATTAACAAAAATAAAGGAAAAATACAAAAAAATAACTAACCCAAATAAGTGGACCAAAAACCCAAACCCTAAATTCAGGATTTTCGGACTAAAAGCCACATATCTTCTCCATCCAGTGTCCGATTTAATCCTACTCACTTTTGAACTAATGTGCATTCAATTACCTTCAAAACAAGACCAAGTTCAAGTGAATCAGAGCTCATATGTGAAAGTTGGGCTTTGGGCCTCTTTTGTACATTGTATATTTTCGCTGTTTTGACCTTGTACTTTATGTATATATTTTCTTAATCAATAAAAATCCAAAAAAAAAATTAAGTGTCTTTTATTTATCTTTGATTTTTCCATATTTTTCCGGATTTTTATCATGTTTAAAAATGACAAAAAAAATTATAAAACCCAAAAATCAAGGTATTCTATGTACATAGGATACCCCAAAAATTCACTTTTTACACTTTGACCGATTTTTGTTTTGATGTCTTCATGAAAGTTGTAGATCTCGTCGAGACGAGCATTTTTTGTGAAGGAAGTTTTTCGATCCGAGGTCATTTACTATTTATTTTCGATTTTACAAGATAATTATTTTTTGAATTTTCTGGTGCTGACACGTGGCAGCCCAGAGGCCGCCACGTGTCAGCCATTTTAGGACTTTATTTAAAATTGTTTTATAAAAAAAAATTAAAAAAATTAAAAAAAACCACGCACGTGCGTCGCACGTGCCTCCCAGGCACGTGCTCCGCACGTGCCCGCCTTTTCCCTCTTCCTTATCGCCCCGGCCACGTGTCTGAATCGCGACCGTCCGATCTCGGCCGATCGGACGGCCGCTGGCTCGTCTTCCACCTCGCGCCGCCCGCGAATAACTCCGCCGCCGCGAATCTCGCCAACTTCGCCCCGCCGCAGATCACCTTCCCCCGCGAATCTCGTCGACCAAATCCATTCCCCGCGATTTCGCTATCTCCGGATCACTCCCAGATCTCGCCGCCTTCAATCAACCCCCCTCCTTCCTTCTCCGACGTTCGCACCCCTCTCCTATTTAAAACCCATCGCCGCCCTCCTCCACAGTATCCGCCGACTGATGCTCGAAGGACGACCGGCTGGAGGTGACAGCTCCACGCCCCGACGACACGGCGAGATCCGAGGGCTACCCCCTCGTTGCAGCGCCGCTCCTCCGCGCGCAAGCTCCTGCTCCGCCCCCTTGGCGTCGAGCCAACGACGCTTCACCGACTATATCTCCGCCTTGACTTCTCCTCCGCCAACTCGTTCTACACCGCCATCGCCTGTGACGCCGATCTCCACCGACTCCATCTTCATCGACAAGCTCCCTCTCCGATCAACGACAACCACACCACCGAAGCTCCTTCGACATCAACAACCTCCACGCAGCTGCTACCTCAACGACGGCCGTGTGTCGGCCACGCCACCGGCATCGCCTCCTCCGCCATCCAGAAGCTCCGCCGCTTCGCCGGCCGGGTTAGGCCCGAGGTCCTCCCACGTGCGTGACACGTGCGGAGGAAACGTCAGCTGCAAGCTACCCACGGGTCACGTGTTTCTCACGTGCCCGTGGGTAATTTACAAGGAGCCCCCTGAAAGTTCTCCTATTCGCTGATCAATCCCCGCCGACCAGAGGCACGTGCGGTGCACGTGCCCTCTGGTGATTTTGTAGAAGTACCCCCCCTGGTTTAGGTAATTGCTTCCAGGTCCCTGTCTGCACATTTTATATTTATTTATTTATATTTGTGTTGCAATCAGGTCCCTGTGTTCCCCCTTAGTTTTGAACCTCATCTCTACATTATTTTATCAATCCAAAAATTGCATGATGTGTGTTAATTAATTCTCTACTGTTTGACATCTTGTGGGTAATTTTGTGATTGACGATTAATTAATAAATAATTATTCTGTGAAAAATTGCATATTTTACCTAATTCTTGCTCTGAAATTCATAATTGGTTAACCGTTGCTCTGAAAATCCCCGAAAAATCACACATTGTAGAGTTAATTATTCTTAACATTGTGCCCAAAAAGATTTACATTTGCATGCATATTTTGTCCTGTAAAAATCATTTTACACATTTTAGTATGTAATTTTTAATAGACATTAAACCCCACATTTTCGAGGTTTAGGATTTTTCTGAGATTCGTCACCTAGTGATAGATCTCAGATAATTTTGATCCTTGAAAATAAGTAGGTTTGCTATTTATTAAAATTAAATATTAAAAATCATTTTGTTTGCATTTAAAAATCCATAAAAAATTCATATTGCATCCAAAAAATCCAAAAAAATTGCGGTGCATCCATTTCATTATAGTGGCCAAGTTTCGTATTTTTCGGACATCGTTTGATTGAAATTTACATTTTAGTCCCTAAACCAAGGCTAAATTTGCATCTTGCATCCTTTATTGCATTGAAAATTCCAAAAAAAAAAGACCGCCTCGAAAACCGAACACGAACTTTGATAGACTCAATTCTAGGTTGTTCCTTTGCCTCCTTGTGATCGACCTTGGGACTTGCCTAAGTAAAATAAACATAAAACCACGATATTAAAAATTGAATAAATCATTTGTGGTATTTTCTTGACCGTTTCCGATTGCCGCCTACAACGCACAACACGATAAAAACAACTTCTTAAGAGCGCAATTTACGGATTCGTCAGAGGGCGCCGTTGCCGGGGAGGCAAACGGCTTAGATTTTTGTCTAAAAATTTTTCATTCGGTTTTCCGCATTCGGGTAGTCTGACCCCCGAATTTTTCATTGTAAATTTCATCTTCCTGCCATTTATTTTCAGCCTTTATTTTTCATATATTTTTGAGTCACTCTCTTACATTTTCTCTCTTATTTTTTTTGCGAGGTACCTTGTACGTGGAGCGGTTTTCAATAACCGACGCAACTTCACCAAAAACCGCAATTAATTTAAGATCGAGTCGAGTCGTGAGAGAGAGTTTAGTCTAGGTTTTTAATTTCTGCAATTTTATAGCGGTGTCCGTTTGGACTCTCGCGTGTGTAGAAAGACCTCTAAACTTTACTCTGTGGTGTGTCGTGGCCTGTTTCACTCTCCGGCGAGGGTGGGGCCTGACTTGAGTGGCGAATAGGATAGACCTGCACATACGGCTCTCAGAGCATTTATATTTTTGCTTGTGCTCGTAGGATCTTAAGCCACACTTCACTTTAAGTGAGACGCACATAGATCGTTCAATTTAGCCAAAAAATTTAAATCAATTCTTCCCGCTAATAGAACTTTCTGCTTAGGGGCGGTTTTACCATCGGCTTGCATTTCATTTAAAATAATTTTTAAATTCTGTCTAGCATCCCACATGGAGATTGCGAGGATTCACTGTAAGTCTTCTAACTGAGCATTCATCATAGTTTTCCGCGTGCATCGGCTTTTCTCGAATTCCTCCCTCTTGTTTTATAACATAACTTTAAAGGAAATTGGGACTGGACGGTAGACGTGTATTTGTGCTCATCTAATTTTTCAGTGATCACCTCATTAAAATCGGGACTACTAAATATATCTGACCTCAAATAACCCATAAAATCAAGAATTTTTGCGGGAGAGCAACCCCGACCTTGGATAATTTTATTTTTCTGAGTGAGCGAGAGACGACACTTAAGGATAGAACCCAAATCCAAAATCTCAGCTCGCTAAAATTTTTGCCAAGATTGAATTATCACCAACTAAAATTGAAAAGATAATAGCCGAAATCTTACGGCTTCATTGTGTGAGTTGGTGAACCCGGGGTTTGATTTGTGTTTGTATTGGTGTGCGTGAAACGATATCAAAGATCAATAAGCCGCACATTTGATAAAATTTTGTCCCATACAATCATCTCTCTCATTTCTTGATTTTAATCTCATCATGGAAATTTTTCCAAATTTCAGATCCAACCCATCATTTCTCTCAACTCCTTCAAAAATAACCGAACATCACTATGAAAACAAATCTGTCTCGGTTTGGCCCAAATCAATTGCACCCTCTCCTTTCAATAATCCCCCAACATTTGTGGGAAACTTTCAACCGCAAATGAATTCAGCCACCTCATTGAATCCTTACTCAAAACATCCAACCAGAAAGGACCACTTACCATCTTGGACTGAGTCACCGCATTCTCAATCTCTCGCCAATGAAACCTTTCAAGATCAAAATCCCTTTAAATCCCATGACTGGCAGAGAAACCAAACCCAGATGGAAGGACATGCACTTAATGATCATCAACGTTGGATTGACCACGACAGAACCCTCGTCAGACATGAAACCCATACAGAGGATTGGACGGACCTCCTAGACACATATAGACCCTGTATGCTGACTCCACAATATCAAGATCTGACCAATCATGATCAAAGGATTGAACTATACTCAGATCAAATGCACATGCCTGTACCATATGAGCAGCCTCCTTCCATAATTTTTGAGGAGAAATTTTCAAGAAATAATCGTATAATGGATATTGCAAGAAATTCTCCTCTCCGCACGTACAGAAAAATGGAAGACGGAATCATTGAACAAAATCCGAGTGCTCCCGTGGTTGATCATGAACAAAATTGTGAGGATAATGTTTCGAGGATAAAAACAAGATTTGAATTGATGGAGGATAGATTTCAAAAATTTGCCGACCGAGTAATCTCATTCTACGGTGGATCGGGTGTAAAACTAAATGAGGAAATGATTGGATCCCAGGATGAAAATTTTGAGGATATTCAAAAACCTAGGGATGAGTCTAATATCAATACCTCTGCTCATTATTCCCCTAGGAATGACTATGCCTCTGACCCAAACTCTGAATATCAAGGCCCCTTCTCATCTAAGGAAGACACCACATCGCCACACCACACAGAAAATACAAAAAAATTTGAAAATTCAGAAAATCTCATAAAAATTGAATCTGAAGAAGATCTGAGGAATTTGGATCCTGCTTTACGGGAAGCACTGGAAAAATACTTGATTTTTGAACTTCCCATTATAAAGGCCATTGAACACTTCCCTAACCTTAAGAAATTTCTAATGGACAGATTAATCATCAAAAAGTCAGGAAGGATTGGAACAAAAACTGAAAGACATATCTTGTCGATGGCCTCCTCCTTGGTGTTGAGGAGAAAAACCAAGAGCCGCATAGTAAAGCGGTTGCCCAGATTTGACTGTGAAATCAAAGACACAATTTTCACACATGCTCGTATTGATGACGATTCACCGATCAATATCCTCCCGACCTCGGTATTTCAGGAACTCAAACTCGGACCAATTCGGAAGATACGAGAGATTGTACAATTAGCCGACCGATCAATAAAAAGGCCGAGAGGAACCATTTCTGTCGTCATGAAATTCCAAGGCACCCCGCTCAAAGTAGAATTCACGATCATTGATATTGAGCATCAAGGAGAATTCACCCAGTCTCCAATCATTCTCGGAAAACCATTCTTGGCATTGGCCAAGGCGAGTATCGATTGTGAGACTCGGGAAATTAATTTTACGGTATTGGAATCACTACGACCTGATACAGTCTTTGAGGAACCACAATTTTCTGAGGTAACCCACGAAATCCCCAACAACCGCAACCATAAAGAGGTAGACGAGCCCTATCCCGCTATGACACCTGAGATAGCGGTTGTTGTTGAGACCATTGGTTTAGAGAATCTCCCCATTCTTTCAACTCTCCCGGATTTCAAAATAGACAAATCCTTCTACTACGATCCTGAGACATTTGCATGGTCGCACCCTGGAGCAACATACTCTGATTATCTTGACCAAATCCTCCCAAATCAAGAGTGCACCAATATTCAGGAAACAAAGAACGAACACGTAGTCCGAACACCGACCAAGGAGAAGAATTTTAATGGCTATTCATCTGGGTACTCAAGTGAACCGACATCTTCACGAAACAAGAAAAAGAAAGTCACCTTTGATCTTTCGGAAGAGGAATCGGTTGATGATCCCTCATCAGGTCTGGAAAAGGTAGTCTACATAAGTGAAGTCTGTTCGGTAGCTCTTAAGCCATTTCTTCGCAATGATCCAAAATTCGATTCTCGTTGGACAACTCCCGTTCCTAATTATTACTCATCCAAACCTGATGCTCCTACCTTTCACAAGTACACTGGAATTATTTCTTATGAGCTTACTGAGACTGGAGCATCTGAAGATTCATTTAAGGACAAACCGATTGATCTTAAAAAGGAACGAATTTTGAGGAAACAATTGAATGAACAAAAAGACATGAAGATCTGGAGTATGTCCACTTTCAAATATTATTCCTCTGAGGATAGCTCTGATGATGGCTACCTTTCATCTGACTCAAATATTTCATCTACTATCCATCATGATTTTTCTGAGGATGACACTGATAAGGGTGGGGAATCGTATGTCTCATCTCCGACTCATCATTACGATCTCCCACCACAGGCTCACAAAAAGATCAGCCGTAAACCGCCTTAATCATCGGCTACCCACCCTCCCTCCCGACCACATCGGTCTTCTTGTACAACTTCTTCCTCTACTTAGGCCAAGGCCTAAGTATAGGGGGGACCGATGCCATTTGTATATACCATTTCCTTCATCACTCTCCTATCTCTCGATCGCTCCATCTCCACCTTTCTTTTATACTTAGGCTGCCAAAGCCTAAGTATAGGGGGAACCGCCACCCATCTGTTTATACTCTCCTCATTTACATATCCCGTCCGCCTCTTTTTGCGCTCTTCTTCTATACTTAGACTATTCTCAGTCTAAGTATAGGGGGGCGAAACCGTGTATAATTTTGCTCTCTTATGCTTAGCCCGAGCTATGTCTTCATTACGCTTCTTGTGCTCTGAGGACACAACACTCGCTAAGTATAGGGGGGTCTGTATATATACTATGTATATATTTTAGCCTTACCTCGTACTTGCGCATAAGTCTATATGTATTTACGGGGTGGGTCTTCTGACAAAAAAATGTTTTGCTACTAACACTGACTTGGCCCATAATCTTGACTTTGCCCAAAATTTTTTGAAAAATGGCTTCTTATTCATTTTTGCAAAAAAAAAATTGTGTTTGCATTTCACACACCTGCACTTCATCCAGCATTACATTCATTTGCATATGTGAAAAGTCATTGGGTTCTGAACTGAGTTAGGAGCCGAAACCGAGAGTGATCTGGACTTAACCTTAATCAACCTAATTTTCAGAGGGACTTCATCGAGAAATAGGATTTTAGAGTCTTCAGGTCTTTGACTTAATTCTTTGAGTTCCACATAACATTGCACAGAATTTGACTCTTAGTGTCTAACCTGGTCTCTTCATTCTGGGTACAACTCTGGAATAAGGAATTAATTTGTACTCTCGCACAATGCACTTAGCTCAACTCAAACATTTGTTGGAAGACTGTGTGAGTTTCTTTTCTGGTAGCGTGGAAATCTAAAGACCGGAGTACGGGTTGAAATAAAGCTTCGGAAAAGGGATGGACGGCTGGGCACGATTTTTTCTAAGACCCCAAAAAATGTACGGAAACAAAAGATGCTATATCCGTAGGGGCAAAACAAAATCCAAGCAGAACCACCAAAAATTCCAAATACAAAGAAGCAACTACCAAATAAAATCTGACCAAAAAGGTCCAAGCTTTAAGAACCTGCAGATCTTGGTGGAGACTCGGCTACACTGGCCAGCTTCACAAGGAGAGGTGAACTACACTAATCACCCTCCAGTTCTTTTCTCATTCTTCTAACTTCTCCCCCCAATTCGATTGTGAACACAGCGCGACAGACCTTAGAAGGAAATACCTGACTCCCCGAGGACGAGTTATTGGAGAGGAGGTTTGCGCAGTAGTCCGACATTCTGAGTGGGAAGAGCTAAAAACCTTTCACACACAAGAGTCGGTTATTCATTGTTCATAGGGTATACTTTGGGAAGAGGATTGATCTAAGATGACTTCTGAGCCGAAACTGTAAGCAAGGATTTGTAGAACTCGAGGACTGTTGATTTTTTTTAAAATTCTAAGTCTCACAGAAGTTCCGACACACAAATAATCCAAAGGTTGAGTTTAGATTCATTTTCACCTTCAGCTCATGGTCTTGGTATGGAACCCAATCTCATTTCACCTCATGGCATTTCTTTTTATGCTCAGGGACGAGCATGGTTTAAGTATAGGGGGATGATGAATCTCGTATTCATCACTCTAAATCTCATTTATTAAGATCAAATCCCTAAAAATCAACAGCATTCTTGCATCTATTTTACATAATTAACATTCATGCTTGTTTCCATAAAAATTGCATTTTAGCACAAAAATCTGCATAAAATAAGAAGCCAAAAATCCAAGCCAAAATGACCTGTAAATAAGCCTAACTTCCCGGATTTTTAACCCATTCATGCTAACTCCGAATGACTCAAAACCACTTCCACTGTGTACATATCATTAACAAAAATAAAGGAAAAATACAAAAAAATAACTAACCCAAATAAGTGGACCAAAAACCCAAACCCTAAATTCAGGATTTTCGGACTAAAAGCCACATATCTTCTCCATCCAGTGTCCGATTTAATCCTACTTACTTTTGAACTAATGTGCATTCAATTACCTTCAAAACAAGACCAAGTTCAAGTGAATCAGAGCTCATATGTGAAAGTTGGGCTTTGGGCCTCTTTTGTACATTGTATATTTTCGCGGTTTTGACCTTGTACTTTATTATATATTTTCTTAATCAATAAAAATCCAAAAAAATTAGAATTAAGTGTCTTTTATTTATCTTTGATTTTTCCATATTTTTCCGGATTTTTATCATGTTTAAAAATGACAAAAAAAATTATAAAACCCAAAAATCAAGGTATTCTATGTACATAGGATACCCCAAAAATTCACTTTTTACACTTGACCGACTTTTGTTTTGATGTCTTCATGAAAGTTGTAGATCTCGTCGAGACGAGCATTTTTCGTGAAGGAAGTTTTTCGATCCGAGGTCATTTACTATTTATTTTCGATTTTACAAGATAATTATTTTTTGAATTTTCTGGTGCTGACACGTGGCAGCCCCAGAGGCCGCCACGTGTCAGCCATTTTTGGACTTCATTTAAAATTGTTTTATAAAAAAAAATTAAAAAAATTAAAAAAAAAACCACGCACGTGCGTCGCACGTGCCTCCCAGGCACGTGCTCCGCACGTGCCCGCCTTTTCCCTCTTCCTTATCGCCCCGGCCACGTGTCTGAATCGCGACCGTCCGATCTCGGCCGATCGGACGGCCGCTGGCTCATCTTCCACCTCGCGCCGCCCGCGAATAACTCCGCCGCCGCGAATCTCGCCAACTTCGCCCCGCCGCAGATCACCTTCCCCCGCGAATCTCGTCGACCAAATCCATTCCCCGCGATTTCGCTATCTCCGGATCACTCCCAGATCTCGCCGCCTTCAATCAACCCCCCTCCTTCCTTCTCCGACGTTCGCACCCCTCTCCTATTTAAAACCCATCGCCGCCCTCCTCCACGGTATCCGCCGACTGATGCTCGAAGGACGACCGGCTGGAGGTGACAGCTCCACGCCCCGACGACACGGCGAGATCCGAGGGCTACCCCCTCGTTGCAGCGCCGCTCCTCCGCGCGCAAGCTCCTGCTCCGCCCCCTTGGCGTCGAGCCAACGACGCTTCACCGACTATATCTCCGCCTTGACTTCTCCTCCGCCAACTCGTTCTACACCGCCATCGCCTGCGACGCCGATCTCCACCGACTCCATCTTCATCGACAAGCTCCCTCTCCGATCAACGACAACCACACCACCGAAGCTCCTTCGACATCAATAACCTCCACGCAGCTGCTACCTCAACGACGGCCGTGTGTCGGCCACGCCACCGGCATCGCCTCCTCCGCCATCCAGAAGCTCCGCCCCTTCGCCGGCCGGGTTAGGCCCGAGGTCCTCCCACGTGCGTGACACGTGCGGAGGAAACGTCAGCTGCAAGCTACCCACGGGTCACGTGTTTCTCACGTGCCCGTGGGTAATTTACAAGGAGCCCCCTGAAAGTTCTCCTATTCGCTGATCAATCCCCGCCGACCAGAGGCACGTGCGGTGCACGTGCCCTCTGGTGATTTTGTAGAAGTACCCCCCCTGGTTTAGGTAATTGCTTCCAGGTCCCTGTCTGCACATTTTATATTTATTTATTTATATTTGTGTTGCAATCAGGTCCCTGTGTTCCCCCTTAGTTTTGAACCTCATCTCTACATTATTTTATCAATCCAAAAATTGCATGATGTGTGTTAATTAATTCTCTACTGTTTGACATCTTGTGGGTAATTTTGTGATTGACGGTTAATTAATAAATAATTATTCTGTGGAAAATTGCATATTTTACCTAATTCTTGCTCTGAAATTCATAATTGGTTAACCGTTGCTCTGAAAATCCCCGAAAAATCACACATTGTAGAGTTAATTATTCTTAACATTGTGCCCAAAAAAATTTACATTTGCATGCATATTTTGTCCTGTAAAAATCATTTTACACATTTTAGTATGTAATTTTTAATAGACATTAAACCCCACATTTTCGAGGTTTAGGATTTTTCTGAGATTCGTCACCTAGTGATAGATCTCAGATAATTTTGATCCTTGAAAATAAGTAGGTTTGCTATTTATTAAAATTAAATATTAAAAATCATTTTGTTTGCATTTAAAAATCCATAAAAAATTCATATTGCATCCAAAAAATTTCAAAAAAATTGCGGTGCATCCATTTCATTATAGTGGCCAAGTTTCGTATTTTTCGGACATCGTTTGATTGAAATTTACATTTTAGTCCCTAAACCAAGGCCAAATTTGCATCTTGCATCCTTTATTGCATTGAAAATTCCAAAAAAAAAGACCGCCTCGAAAATCGAACACGAACTTTGATAGACTCAATTCTAGGTTGTTCCTTTGCCTCCTTGTGATCGACCTTGGGACTTGCCCAAGTAAAATAAACATAAAACCACGATATTAAAAATTGAATAAATCATTTGTGGTATTTTCTTGACCGTTTCCGATTGCCGCCTACAACGCACAACACGATAAAAACAACTTCTTAAGAGCGCAATTTACGGATTCGTCAGGGATGTGCGAAACCCTCGGGAGATTCGTACCAAAAGGATCCGCGAGAATCTCATATCGACGAGGAATCTCAAGTCTGAATCTCAAGGTGGATGGAAGTCAGAGTTGGACATGAAAAATGAGAGAAAAAGCACATACGAAGTAGGGTCGGGACCCGACATGGCTGGGGGAGAAGGTTGATTGCAGTCAACGATCTGAGGTAGACCAGTAGGAATGCATGGATTTACAAAATAAAATAAAAAATAAAAATCGCTTCAAAATGAAACATGAAAATAAAAAATGTTTGTAATTTTTCAAACTATTTTTCTATGATTTTTAATTATTTTTATAAAATATATAGATATGGTAGATACAATATAGTGTAATATGTACATAATAATATACCTATATATTATATACCTGTATTTGTATTTCATTATTTAAAAAGTACATTTTATTTTGTATTTATTTATAACATAATTTAAAGAGTATAAAAGACTTCTAATTTGATTTCTACAAATTAAATAGAGGCATTAAATAAATAGGTATTATGTACAATATTTACAAGTGTGGCAAATGTACAACAAAGTTTTGATTTTCTTTTTGCTTTATATTATATTATATTACATTTTTATCTTAGTTTTGGCGATATGTACAAGTTTTTTAAAAAATATAATATGCACAAAATATTATTTGAAATAATTATGTACAAGTATAGCTAGCATATGACCTTATCTCCCCCTACTTCATTCCTTGTCGATCAGGCCAATTATTGATCTTCTCTTGGGGCTTGGGTTAGTATGTACTTATTACATAATTACATCATAGATTTCTTTTTCTTTTTTCTTTATTCTTTTATTTTGGAAACTATATTCTAATTATGGAATATTAACAAAGGTATGTGCATTGATTATTTATTGTATTTATACAAATTTATAGATTTTTTGCTAAACGATGAAGCTAAAATAAAAGAATAAAGAATGAGAATCATATATTCATTACCCTGCATGCTCTCCAAGATTCTTCACCTATTTAAGGACCTTACCCCCTTCATCTTTAAGCCATCCACCATTACAACCTCCAAGCCAAAGAGCTCCGAGAAGAAGCATCGGGTGACAGTCGCAGCTTCATTGTCATCAAGCGAGGTCTAGGAGAGAGGTGGGGCATGATCGTCATCGGTGTTGAAGCTCCTCTCCATCGTACGCCAAGCCTCCACGTTTCCACCGTCGCATCAAGGAGACAACCACAAGCAAGTGCTTCTTCAGCTCCAACGTTCCATGCGACTACATCATCTACCCTCTTCATTTTCCAAGTAGGTCTTCTATCTGCCTTCATTCCTCTCATTCAGGTTAGGCTTTTATTACTGATGAATCTATGATTATCATTCTTTATTGTTTTATTTTAGCTTTATCTTTTGGCGAGAACATCTATAAATATGTGTAAATACAACAAATTATCACTGTGCACACTCTTGCTAATAGTGCATAGTTAACTCATATTTTCCAAAAATAAAAGAATAAATAGAAAAGAAAAAGGAAAGAAGGATGTAATTATGAAATAAGTACAGATTGACCCAAGTCCCGAGAGAAGGTCAATCATTGACTTGATCGATAAGGAATAAAGTTGGGAGAGATAGGGTCCTTGTACATTCTTCACTATGCATTCTATGTACATATCACTTCTTCTATTTTATTCATCAATAAAAGACTTCCAAATAAACTACTTTCTTAATAAAAGCTATACATAAAAATATTTTCTAAATAATAAAAATACTTGTTAAATAAATTATTGTACATGATACAAATAATACTACTCATAAAAAGCCATACAACAAGAACTTAAAAGATCGATTTCGGCTCCTTATGAACTTAAATTAATCTAAAATCAACTTTATTAGATTCTAAATTAAATTATCTTTTAAAAGAGGGTGGTTAAATAACTTTTGGAGTTATAAGGTGAAAATTGGCTTTTTGGTACACTGTATAGTCATATAATACCTATACTTGTAGATATGTATATTTAATTGTTTTAATTTATAATTTATGCACATTGTATTTTAAATACTTGTACATATTTCTAATAATAAAATAAAAATAAAATAAAAATCAGAAAATAAAAAATAAATTAAAAATAAAATCAAAAGTTCATTGTACAAAAGCCACATTTGTGTATATAGTATAAAATACACGTTTATTCAATTCCTCTATTTAATTTATAAAACTCAAATAAAATAATTTTATAATCTTCAATTATTTTGTAAATAAATAAAATATAAAGTAAAGGATTTTTATGTAAAAATAAGAAAAATAAAACTAAAAGTATAGGAATAGTATACCTGTATTTAATACCATATACTGTAGTATATACTGTATATATGATTACATAAAAATAATTAAAAACCACAAAAAAATAGTTTGAAAAATATTGAACACTTTTTTTATTTTTTTTACAAATTTTTATTTAAAATTAATTTAATGATTTATTTTCATTTTTCTTTGATTTTTAAACTTCGAATTTTCTGATTGGTCTAGGTCTGTTGACCCAAGTCAACCTTCCCCTCTTTAGACCTGACCAGATAACTCCGTCGCTGCACCACTTTTCTTCCCATTTTCTAGGTCGATTCCGACCACCTTCTCCCTTGATTTCAGTGCCCGATTCCTCTCCTAGGACCCATGATCCTCGTGGTTCCCTAGGTGAAGTTGGAATTTCATAGGGTTTCACTCACTCAATCGATCATTCTAGACCTTGAGGTTTCCCTATAGGTAGTTCGCTCTGCTAGCCTTGCTCACTAGCTCATGCCTCGCGCCACCCTACCCCTTAGACACCTCCAAAAGAGTGACAAGCTTATGCAGGATCCCTTCGGAGCTCAATTTGGTGGTTTTTTGCCTGTAGCTCAGATGTGGTCAGAGCCCTCTGCTGTGTGCAACATCCTCGGTCTTTCGCAACCCGGTTGTGGCCACAACCCCGTCTAACCCCTTGCCTGACGTTGCTGAGTTCATCATAAAATTTAGGTATCACTTATTTCACCCACATTTCCTCTTCCATTTCAATTCAGTTCATTAGCTCTCCACCCATTCACTTGCTCTGAGCAGTTGGTTGAAGCCCTGTATCACTCATCTACCCGCTCTGATCACATCTCCCGCTCGCCCTCCATCTTCCAGCGCATTCTAACCCCCTAGATCTTGCTCATCGGAGAAGGATTAGGATAGGTTTCCTCCTTCACCTTCGCCGAAAACCAACCTAAATCCCCCTCCACTTCTCTTTATTGTTATTTGCAATAATTGGACCGGAGCTACACCCTCGAGTCCCTTTACCCTCTGAAAGTACAGTTGAGCATGAGGAGGCCAAACTGAGCTTCATTCAAGGTGGCGGAACACCCCTTGATTCTCTACCACTGCCATGACCATCCGTCCATTCGCAGCTTCATCGGAGCCATCCATTATACGTAGAGTGACCCTACAATGGTGTTAGAATTCACCGCGAGCCGATTAGCCTCTTGGATCGACAAAACCTCCTGATCGAAACTCGCCGGGCTTCAGTTCTTCCTGCACCTTCTAGAGCCATTAGATTAGCTCCTCCCATCCAGTTCTGATATGGACATTCTTCCATGCTCAGTCCATAACGGTTTCATCAAAGCCCCTGCAGATCTAAGCTACAGTCAGTGCCAACCTTTGTTGATTGTTTGATCCGTATTGGCACACCTGATTTGAGCCACACCTCCCTGACATTCTCTGACCATCAGATCCCTTTGTAGAGCTCCATCAGGATCGTTAGCCGCTCCACTTGCAACACGTGCCTAGCTTGGGTATATTTGCCCCTTTCCCCTACATGTTGCTTTATTTAGTGTTAGTCCAGTAAATATAATCTATAGTTAAAAACACTTACAGAAAGAACCATGTAGTCGTATTATTTGCACTTTAGTCCATCTTAATCGAAGTCACATGTATCTTCATGTGCGTTTTGGTGTATTTGCATGTTTTCCCCTGTGCTTTAAACTTGTTATGGAATGAATTAAATGTTTTGAATATTGCACTTGTACCGCAATGTTTATGGTTTCATGTGAGGCACGTGTACTTTTTGGATTAATTACATGGAAGCCCCTAGACTTTACTTGTTATTTGTCAGGCCCTAGGAGTAAAGTATTTACCGTTTGGTCCATGTGCACTGTTTTTAATTATAGATTTTGTTTAACTACAATAAATAAATAATTAACTTCTAAAATTACCTAAAAATTACTTGTGGCTCCTGATTGCATGTATTATTTGTGATTTTTGCTTCTTAATTTTTCATGCATTTTCTATTATTAAAAAATTCAAAAAAATTCCCGGTTTATTTCAAAAAATTACAAAAAAAAAATTCAAAACCCTTTAAAAATTCTATAAAAATTCACGCAGTTGGATTTTATGATCTTTTAACTTTTGTATAAATTTTGTTGAAAAACACCTTCTAAAAACCTAAAATTTGCAAAATACTCGATAACTCATAAAAATCATATAAAATTGAAAAAAACGAAAATTGTGATTTTAGTTCCCATGTCTATATATTTACTTCTAATTTATCATAAAAACCACTTCCAGGAAATTTCGAGCTTTTTACCTATTTTTAAATTGCAAAATACTACTTGTTGTGAATTGTTTGTTTGTTTTAGCACTCATTGATTTTTAGGAAATGACAAAAACATCTGAAAATTACCTAAATATTCTCCAAAATACTTAAAAATATATAAAACCCCAAAATATTTTTACTTTATTTTCTGGGCATTCTTGACTATTTTGAAAAATACAAAAAGATTGCTTGTGTATACTTTTATCCTTTGTGTTTACTTTCTTTATATTGAAAATTAATAATTGAAAAATTAAAAACCACTAAAAAGCAATAAAAATCCTTTGATTTTTGAATCAACTACTTAGTGTTTGATTGTGCTCTTTGAGTTCAACCCCGATCGCTATACCAGGTTAATAATAGTAGCAAAACCACTCCTTCTCTCTGTTTGATTCATTAGTGGTTTATTTTCTAGTTAATTGCATTGATTGATTGGGTCACAAAAACCTCTAAATTCTACACTTAACCCTAGTTAGTCTTTATGGTCATCATAATGGAACCGTTGTCGGGGAGCTTGACTAAGTAGTTAGAATTTTTTTTGCTCATTTTTGTTTCTATCTGTTATAATTGTTTCTGACCTCCGTCTGTTTTGCCTTTTGTGCGAGGGGCTACTGGAAGGACGATTCAGTCTGCTTTGGAGGGACCCATACCTGAGGAGGAGTAGGAGGAGCATAGGTACTTATATTAGATAAATTACCTTGTTTTATTTTTGCAAAAACTATTGTAATAAGTTAGACTTTTGGACTCTTCTGAACACTTGAACATTATTCAGGGTATGTTTTGCTGAGTGTCGGTGCACTCGGAGGACCTCATCGGATTTTTGTGTTTTTTCTCATTTTATTTTTTATTTGTTTTTCGAGGTTTTAGCCACTAGATTTAGGTTTTATTTTGGTTGATTTTGGTAGAAACTAATGCCCAAACATCCTAATAGAATATCCGTTCCTATAGAACAAGATTGGACTTAGTCAAATAAAAAAAGCTAATTTAATTGGATTGGAGACCACATCTCGCGAGAGGTCGTATACATTGCTTGCAGGGCCTACTTTGGTGGGCACTGATCAACATCTAAGACCTGACTCAAGTCTCTCTTCTGATTAATTAGCACCAGTTCTTACCTTTAATAGAAGTTATTGTCTTAGGGAGATTTCCTCGTGCATCATTTATATTATCTTTAATTCTATCTTTAAATTATGCGTAGATCACTTTCCATGTAGACCGCTAGAGCAAGGTACACATTTCTGACTCTACATGCATCATTGAGTTTCATTGCGCATCAACTTTTCCGTCTTCCACCCTTGTTTTATTAGACTTAAATAAAAAGGGAATCAGAAAATTCGTTAGATGTTATTTTATTCAAAAAATACCTAAAAAGAGATAACCATAAAATCGGGACTGCTAAAGCATACTTGACCTAAAATCGGACTTAACAATAAAAAAATTATTTTGGGGAGAGTAACCCCGTCCTTGTCTGATTTTACCTGCTGGGAGTTGAGCGACCACACTCTAGGATAGAGCCACATCTGAACTATCTTCAGACTATCAACTCTAATAAAATGATTAGCTATTCTCCAATGAGGATTTTTGGGTAGTCGATAAACGGTCCGGACTTCCTTAGTAGAGTGGGTGGTTTAGAGGACATTGTGTAAGGCCCCATCCTCAAGTAATCGGTAGCCAGAAACATTCTGTACTTACATCCATCCTGGCTGGAAATAGGCGTAACTAGTCATAAGAATCTGGACTAGTCTCTAGGGAGAATCGGGCTCCTAACAACTTGTTAAACTTGCTCTGTAAGATTGTATTATCACCACAAATACAAATGAACAAGATAAACGACCGAGCTTTCACAATCATTATAACGTGTTGAGTTGGTAAGCTGGGGTTTTTTCCTCATCCTGCTTTCACTTCGGATCTAATCTTCATAAATCCCCATATTAAGATGATGAGAAGGAGGCCTCTTAGGCTACCTCTAGCACCATCGTTTCCAGCACTCCTCCCCATTTATCTAGGGCGGCTTCAGAGATGTCATACCCGCCCCTTAAACCTGAATTCACCTCCACGCTATTCCCCTCGACCAACCTTCTTCCACTCTTGAGGTACAGTTAGAAAGGCCAACACAACTCTACATTCATTTTACAACACATGAGTTAGGGTCTTTTGCCTTTGTAGAGACCGGAGAGATGGCTAGTGATGACATGACAGACGGGCAACCTCAGACTTCATCTTTTGTATTAGACCATACTACCATCAACAACATATTCCTAGCTTCCCTGGAGGCTATGCAGAGTTAGATTAAAGACCAAGGAATTTTCATGGCATAGGTTAGGAGAGAGCTCACTCAAATGCGAGTTGGGAGAGAAGAGATACCAGTAGGTACTGGAGAAATACCATGCCAGGATGGCTGAGAAGATGACAACCACCAGGATAAGCCGCGAGATCCTCAAAGACAAGAACACACAATGAGGCAGTTGCACAACCTTGGTGCAACCCTCACTCACTGATAGATTAAGCTTCTAGCCATCTTGGGCGACTTCGAGCTACACCACCAAACGATCCAGCTACTACTCAAATTCCATGTACACACCACCAAAGAGCCCCACCTTCATCTGCAAGAATTTGAGATGATCTGCAACACCATTCATGACACGCTAGTGGATGAGGACACCATCAAGCTAATAGCCTTCCCATTCTCTTTGGTTGATAGAGCAACCTACTGGTTGAAACACTTAGGGAGGGTTGCCACCACTTGGGAGTAGTTTCGAACTGATTACTTGAACAAGTATTATCCACTCGACCATCAGCTAAAGCCATGATTAGAAACTTCACTATGATCCCAATGAGCAATTCCATGAAGCATGGGATCGATTTTGAGACCTCATCGACAAGTGTCCCCACCATGATATCAGCAAGCCCACCTTGTTCAGAGTTTCTTCTATAGGATGACACCTAAGATGTGGGGGATTATGAATGCCTCTTGTGGAGGTTCTTACTTCTCCAAGGCTGAAGATCAGGTTTGGGCCATCTATGAGGAGATGGTTGAAAACTACACTGTGATGTCCTAGACAAAGGTTTACACTCAGGGGAAGCCTCCCCACCAGGTGACTTCATTTCAAAGGATAGCACGTATCGAAGTCAGTCCTTTTTCCTCTTCTGCAGCAACAACACCATCAGAGTCTTCATTTACCGATATGGGTATCATCAGCCATAAGCTAGATTGGATGGAGATTATCAAGAAGAAGACATGCAAGGGTCTTGACAAGCTCAATAGGATTGATGAGCTGGCCCAAACATTGAGTGACCTGAAGACCCATATCATGTGTATCCAAGAGGCACAGACGGATTCTCAACTACATTCCACGTCATAGTCTGATTCAGGGAGCAGTTCGTCTTAGCCCTCCACCTCGTACCATCAGGTCCATCACATTCAGGCAGATCTGATCCAATCACTCATGTAGTACCAGTTACCACCACACCTAGCCTTCCGATGGTCGACTGAAATGCTTCATCCCAACAACATCGTCCAACAAAAGCATGGTAGGGCGCCCAAAAATAACCCCAATAATCCCATCAACCATAGCATGGTCCTCATTCCTCATTTTAGGTCAACAGTGGAAGCAATAGCCTCATCAGCAGTACCCCCTGCTTCCTCCTCACTCGTACCAACAACAACAACAACATATCCAACCTCATTTTCAACGAGGCAACCCGTATGGTTCTCATTCACACTCGCATGAGAACCCAACCCTTAATGATATCGCATGCATGCTATTCGAACATCAAGATACCTTCTGACGAGAGATGTATGTGTTCTGTAGGAGATGAGAGAAATAATAATGGGAAAGACCGCCATACCTGCATAGATGGAACCTAACCCTAACAATCTGAAGAGAAAGTCTGAGCAGGTTCAGTCTACAGAGGACCGCCTCTCCTAGTGATATTCTGGATGACATTCATTATTTATTTGATGCTGGTTTTGTGACACTTAGGAGCGGTAGGAAGCCACCCATCAGTGACTCATCTAGGTGACATCTCAGTGCAGATTCCAGGGTGCTAGATGGAGTTAGGAGCGGTGCTGATGCCTTAAACCATGATGATGACGATGGTATTGATGCCACCAAGGATGATGATCCAGACGATGGTGCTGATGACGTTGTATCCCCAGCTGTAGACGGTGGTCCTGATGCCACCCAATCACCAGATGCCAGGCTAGAGCACGATACTAGTACCATTAGTTCAGATGTTGTTGGTGGTACCCATGCCACCAAGAGTAAGACAACTGCTTTGTCCTCTCTTGTACCCGAGGATATTTTTAGAAAAATATAAAAAATGGAAAAACTTCAAAAATAAAAAAATATGAATAAAGGAAAGGTTTTTGTATGTCCTTTGGATCCATCTGTTGATATTGATGATGTTTGCATGGATTCCAGCATTATGCATACTCGGAAACCCACTCCTGACTCTCATTTATATGAGGAGGGTCCCTCTATCCCCTTTCCTCAGGCACTCTACTTAGAGAAGGGCCAAAAATAGAAATCCCAAAAAGAGACAACAGATAGAGTTCAAGAAGCAGATGAAAGACAGATTCCAGATCCATCTTACTATTCAGGAGGCACTTGAGCATATCCCTCTTTTCCAGAAGAACCTTAGAGAGAAGACCACCATCCGTAGGAAGAAGATGAGAAATCACAATGGCAGAAATACATGTGATCACTCTCACTGTTTGCTTCACCATCCAGAACCGACTGCTAACCAAGAGACTTGATGTAGGAGCTCCTTATATCACATGACACATCCATGAGCAGCGATTCGATAGGAATCGATTAGATAATAGATCCTCCATTAACCTCCTTCCGACTGCCTTACTCGACCAATTCGAGTTTGGCCCTCTTAGACAGAGCAGGACAATTCTTCAGTTTGCAGATCGATCTGTCAAGAGGTCGAAGGGGTTATTAAAAGATGTTGTCATCACAATTTCAAGGCCTGAGATTCCCTGTGGACTTCATTGTGTTGGACATAGAGATCCTTGAATGTGTGACCGATACCACCATCATTTTAGGATGACCTTTATTGGCCATAGTCAAGGTAGTGTCCAATCATGATAGAGGTAAGGTATACTTTTGCGTAAGGGTGAAAGTGTGTAAAACACCCTAGAGATTGAGGAGTTGAGAGCTAGAGATTCAGCTTGCTCTAAGCAGAGTTCAGAGAAGATGACATATATAGAGCAAAACGCCCACCATGAGTGTGATTTTATGATTACAGATGATGAAGTCGGTTTGGATAGACCCGATTTCAGGAGCTCTTGTCACATCTTTAGATTCTGTCGAGTTACATATGCTAGTAGATGAGAGTTCAAAGAGTGCACTCATGACACATGATACCTTAGATGCTGATGATTGTGATTTGGGTAGCAAAGCAAAATATATTTATTATGGTTCGAATTCAGATCCCTCGGGCTCGGACACCGATTTTGATTGGCAAGATTTTGATGATTATTTATCGTGTTTGATGTCCACAGAGCCTATAACTAGGGCGGTGATTGAGACAACACAGTTGATTGATACATCGGTTGGCCATCTTCATCGAATTCACTAATTCCGTGAGAGCTCTCACATGTATATTGGGTAGCCTTCACTCAAAGGTTTTCAGAGACCAGATCTTCCAGTTCCCATGTGCACTGAACTGAAGACTTTACTATAAAGCATGACTTATAGATTCCTTGCGGGTGAGCCAGAAATGTTTCAAGTCATTATCTCAGCAGATTTGAGTGAAGATTAGGAATCTTGTTTGATGGAGGTTCTTGAAAGAAATCTCAAGGCTATCAGATGGACTTTAGTTGATCTCCAGGGGATAAGTCCAACCCTGTGCTCCCACCACATATATCTCGAAGGTGATGCCAAGACATCACGTGAGTTCCAATGTAGGCTGAAACCAAATCTTTGAGGTGTATTCATGAATGAAATATCTAAGTGGTGGATCATCGGTTTATCTACCCCATCTCCGACTCCTAATGGGTTAGTCTGTTAATGTGGTACCCAAGAATATGGGCATCACTACAGTAGTGAATGTGTTTGGGAGTGGAGATAACTACCTAAGTACCCACTTCTTGGAGGGTCTGTGTGGACTACAAACAATTGAATCGGTCCACCAAGAAGGATCATTCCCACTACCATTTATTGATCAAATTACTGTGAGGTTAGCTGGGAAGAGTCATTACCGCTTTCTTGATGGGTACTTGAGATACATTCATGTAGCCATAGTGCTCGAAGAGCAGGAGAAAACAACGTTCACTTGTCCGATTGGAACGTATGCTTTTAGACGGATACCCTTTGGATTATGTATTGCGCCGGCTACATTCTAGAGGTGCATGCTTCCATCTTCTCGGACATGGTGGGAAACTGTTTGGAGGTCTTCATGGATGACTTTTCGATCTACGACGATGGGTTTCGTGCTTGTCTTGCTTGCCTAGATGAGTACTTCAACGTTGCATTGAGGTCCACCTAGTCTTATCTTGGGAGAAGAGTCATTTCATGATGACCCAAGGGACGATCCTTGGTCACATCATCTCCAACAGAGGCATAGAGTTTGATCCAACCATGGTAGATATCATCAAGAAGCTCACTCCACCATCCAATTTGAGATAGTTGCAGTATTTTCTAGGGCGTGTTGATTTCTACCGACGGTTCATACATGGCTTCAGTTGGATTGCCCGACCGCTAACTGATTTGCTCACGAAAAGAAACCGAGTTCATTATAGATGATAAATGTCTTTCCTATTTTGAGACTCTCAAGAATTTTGTTATTTAGTCTCATGTCTTCAGCCACCCGATTGGTCTCTCTCATTCCAGATCATGACAGACGTTTTCGATTTTGCTTTGGGGGCAACGCTTAGACAGAGGAGGGATAATGTGCCATTTTCCATACACTACGCTAGCCGGAATTTGGATGTCGCTCAATGGAACTACACTGTGACTGAGAAGGAGATGCTTGCTGTAGTATTTGCTCTGGATAAGTTTCGATCATATATTCTTGGATCTAGAGTGACTATCTATACATATCACACTACCATCCGATAACTCATGGCCAAGAAGGATGCCAAAGTCAGATTGACTAGATGGATCCTTCTACTCCAAGAGTTTGATATTGAGATTAAGGATAAACCTAGAGTGAAGAATGTAGTGTCGGATCAACTCTCCCGATTAGAGCATCTTGAGGATTCTGACATGACCACACCAATCACCGAGACATTCCTAGACGAGGCGATTCTTGCTATCACCTTGCTCCCATGGTACAATGACATTATGAACTATCTTATTTCCAAGAAAGTTCCACAAGATATTTCCAAGAAAGTTCCACAAGATTGGCCCATGTAGCGACTTGAGACCTTCCTTGCAAAGTTCAAGTCGTACCATTGGGAGGATACCACCCTTTATCACGTAAGAAGGGATAGTGTCTGGCATCAGTGTATTCCTTCGGAGGAGCATCATAGCATCCTCACCTATTTCCACAAGCTAGAGGTAGGAGGACATCACTATGGGAGATGAACAACGCAAAAGGTTCTCCAATTCAACCTTTGGTGGCTTACCCTCTTCAAGGATTAAGATGAATTCGTGAAGAGATGTATTGACTGTCAGAAGATGTGCACTCATGGACAGAGAGATATGATGCCGATACAACCCATTCACTTCTATGTGGTTTTTGACGCATGGGGCGCATGGGTACATTCCCTAAGAGTAAGTGATTTGAGTACATTTTGTTAGTTGTGGATTATGTGAGTCATTGGGTTGAGGCCATCCCCACTCGAGCTGCAGATGCAAGGACTGTTTGCAAATTTTTGAGGAAGAATATCATTTTACGGTTCAGGGTACTTGGAGTCTTGATTTCTGACGAGGGGACTTATTTTATCAATGAAAAGTTCAGGACCCTTGCTAATGACTTCAACATTGATCACAGAGTTGCCACACCGTATCATCCATAGATGAATGGTCTTTCTGAGGTTTCAAATAGGGATATTAAGACTATTTTACAGAAGGTTGTCCACCCAAACCTAAAAGATTGGTCTCAGCTTTTGGACTTGGTCTTGTGGGCCTATCAAACCTCCTTCAAGACACCTTTGGGCACATCTTTCTGACTCATTTATGGCAAGCCATGCCACTTGTGGAGATTAAGCACAAGTCACTTTGGGCAATTATTGAGTTATTATTGGATCATGAGAGTATAGGATATTAAAGGAGAGCAGAACTGACAACCTTGGAGGAGTCGAGAGATGCATCCTCTCAAGTAGCCTACAATATAATGATAGAGTGATGATATGACATGATTATCACATCAGCCATAAGCAGATTAAGGCCAACCAAAGAGTATGGCTATTCGTTGCTAGGTTAAGATTATTTCTAGGGAAATTATAGAGTAAACGGAAGGGACCATACCTATTCAGAAAGGTGCACGACAATGGTAGCATTGACATATCTGAGTCTTATGAGTCCACCTTTCGAGTCAATGGTCAACGCCTGAAGCCATATCTTGATAATGATCTTGTGACTGTTGATGTTGCCCTTATTTATTTTGTATGAGATGTGTTCCTTGACTTACATCACCTGCATCTCATACCTTATTCTCACTTTCATTCTGCCTCTGTATAGATCCATATTGTCTATATCACTCATTCATTTTGTTTAATACCTCATGTTCATCTTATGATTTTGCTATACTTAGGATGCACTCTATCCTAAGTATAGGGGGGTATTAATCCTGTGATTACTCATTTTCCCATTACCTTAATTTTTGCTACCTATACTTAGGGATATCTTACCCTAAGTATAGGGGAGGTAATGTCTGTATATTCTACCCCCCGGTCTTCCGCTTTTATGTAAAGTCTTCTACATTTAGGATAATTTGATCCTAAGTATAGGGGGATCACCGACTTCTATTGGATTGTATTATTTCATTCTTTCCAGTTGTTGTATTATAGTATTCTTTTCACTTCTCTGTTCTCAACACGAGTTATGTCTTCCTTCATCGCTCTCTAATGAATCTAAGGATATCGTTCGAGCTAAGTATAGGGGTTGTCGTATATACTGTATATATACTTTAATCATAACTCGTACTTTGTGTGTGTTAATAATATGGTTATTATTTTTAAAAAATAGGAATAATAATGTTTATAAAAATGCTTTCAAAAATGTTTTGTGAAAATTGTTTGTAAAAATATTTGCAAAAAATATTTTAGTATAAAATTTGTAAAAATATTTGTAAAAATATTTTGTTTGCAAAAGATTTGTAAATTATTTTCCGTATCAAAATTAGGTATACTGTATAAATTTTTTTGAATATTGTATGAAAATAAAATGTTTGCAAAAGCAGTTTGTAAAAATAGCTTTAAAAAAACTTTTGATTTTTTTTGGAAAATATTTGCAAAATTGTTTTGTCACATGGTAAATAATTACGGGGTATGAAAACCACTTATATATATACATTAAAATGATAATCTACCCCTAAAGTCTTTGTATATAAGTATCCTTAATCAAGCTGGTACAAGATCTTGTAAATAAAATCCATTTGTACATAAAACATGTAATATAAATCCCTTTGTAAATATGTATATATCTTTGTGAAACTTTTCTTTTCTTGAAAATAAAAAATTTCAGACAAATTTGCATAGTTTGAAAAATTCCCACCAAAAAGAATTTATGTAAATATTTGCACGTGCATTCTTCAACATCATGGTTGACATTTAAACTGGTTTGAAATAAAATTGAAGAATGGAGCTTGGCTAAGATCTTAATCCACTTAACTTTAGAGGAATCTTATAGGATTTTGGATGAAGAGTTTTCAGGTCCATAGCGACTTAATTCTTTGAGTCCACTAGGCTATGTTCACATGTCATCTCACATGTCATCTTGATTGGCCTAAGTAGAACACAACAACACATGCATGACTCTCAGAGATAATGGCTTGACGTGGACACACACCTTACATGTAGCTCAACCCATATGAGTTGCTAAGGAGGCAGAATCCTTTGGCTCGGAGTAGCATACTGGGGTAGTACAGTTATCTAGAACCTTCCGTCCTCCTCTAGGGAGGGATGTGCACCTCACCCTGGTCTAGTAGAATTGAGGTCCAATGATATGATGTTGTGGATTGCAATAAAGCTTCAAAAGAGGAATAGTCTACTGGCTCAAGAAAAAACTCCTTATGTACATGCTGCACCTTGTAGAAATGTTGTATATATGTCATAAAAAATTGCAAAAATAAAAAAACTCCAAAAAAGGGAGCATGCCTGATTGAAAATAAAATGTCTGCTAGAGTATATATAGTGAATAAACAAAGCTTATGTATTCCACCGTATTATCTCAAGGAAGCTTGTAGCTGGAGACTTAGCTACGCCGGTTAAGCTCTAAGGGATACATGGCTACATTGGTCACGATCCATTCTCCCATTTTCCCCTCTTCTCGAGTTGGCTGTACTTGAACTTAGAAGGGAATACCCCTCTCCTTGAGGAATGAGTTGCTAGACTGGGGGATTAGAGTTATCTTGTTGAGGGAGGCCGTGTCTTTTCCATTTTTAAGGTGGAAAGCTACATATCGGTTGCACAGTACAAGGAAAGATTCATAGTCATTAGAGTTTGGGTATGTAGACTTGTTTTAACCTGGTTGGTAAGGAGACATGACCATAGAATTGTGGAACTTGAAGGTTGTTGAGTCTTAACGCCGTTTCCCAATATGGTTCCGCCAAATTAATAATATAAAGGTCTGACTGAGCTCTATAATCCAATTTTATGAAGATAAGTTTAATAATCAATTCTGATTCTTCCTTTTTCTTTTCTTTTCTTTTTGTTTCACTTCTTTTTCAAATAAGCGTTTGCTAAGGGACTAGCAAAGTTAAAGTATTGGAGGATGATGAATCTATGATTATCATTCTTTATTCTTTTATTTTAGGTTTATATTTTAGCATAAACATCTATAAATATGTGTAAATACAACAAATTATCACTATGCATACTCTTGCTAATATTGCATATTTAACTCATATTTTCCAAAAATCAAAGAATAAAGAGAAAAGAAAAAGTACATCATGACATAAGTATAACTCTGAGAGAAAGTTAATTGTCTTGATTGACAAGGAATAAAGTAGAGGGAGATAGGGTCATTGTACATTCTTCACTATGCATTCTATGTACATATCACTTCTATTTTATTCATCAATAACAAGACTTCAAAATAAAGTACTTTCTTAATAAAAAATGTATATAAAAATGTTGTCTAAATAACAAAAATACTTGTAAAATAAATTATTTCAGGCAATACACATAATACTACTCATAAAAGCCACACAACAAGAACTTAAAAAATCAATTCCGGCTCCTTATGAACTCATATTCTTCCAAAATCAAAATTATTGGATTCAAAATTAAATTATCTTTTAGATGAGGGTGGTTCCATAAATTTTGGAGTTATGAGGTAAAAATTGGCATTGTATAGTCATATGGTACATACACTTGTAGATTTGTATATTTAATTGTTTTAATTCATAATTTGTGCATATTGTATTTTAAACACTTGTACATATTTCTAATGATAAAATAAAAATTAAATAAAAATTAGAAAACATAAAATAAAATAAAAATAAAAATAAAAATAAAATCAAAAGTTCATTGTACAAAAGTCATATTTGTGAATATAATATAGAATGCTTATTTATTCAATACCTTTATTTAATTTATAAAACTCAAATAAAAATAATTTTATGTTCCTCAAATTAATTTTTTAATAAATAAAATATGAAATAAAGTATTTTTATGTAAAATAATAAAATAAAAATAAAAGAATAAAATATATATGAATATTATGCCTGTATTTAATACCATATATTATATATAATATATATGATTTCATAAAAATAATTAAAAATCATAGAAAAATAGCTTGAAAAATAATGAACATTTTTATTTAAATACATTTACTATTTTATTTACATTTTTCTTTGATTTTTAAACTTCAAATTTTCTGATTGGGTCTGTTGACCCAGGTCAACCTTCCCTCTTCAAACCCGACCTGACAACTCCGTCACCGGACCAGATTTCTTCCCATTTTCCACCTTCTCCTTTGATTTCAGTGCCTGATTCTTCTCATAGGATCGTAATCCTTGTAGATCCCTTGGTGAAGTCGAATCTTCCTAGGGTTTCCTCACTCATTCGATCTTTCTAGACCATGATGTTTCCTTATAAGTAGTTCACTCTGCCACCCTTACTCACTAGCTCATGCTTCACTCCACCCTACCCCTTAGCCACCTCCAGAAGAGTGACATGCTTCTTCAAGACCCCTTCAGAGCTCGATTTGGTGGTTGTTTGGGCGTAGCTCAAACATGGCCAGAGCCCTTCACCACGTGCTGCCTCCCAGGTCTTACGCAACCCGGTTGAGGCCATAAACCCGTTTAACCCCTCTCCTGACGTTACTAAGTTCATCAGAAGCTTAATGTATCACTTATTTTTCCAGCATTTCCTCTTCCATTTCGATTCAGTTCATTAGCTCTACCACCAGTTCATTCGCTCCGACTAGCAGGTCGGAGCCCTGTATCACTCATCTACCTGCTCTGATCACATCTCCCGCTCGCCCTCCATCTTCCAACGTTCTCTGACCCCTTGGATCATGCACATAGGAGCAGGATTAGGATAGGTTTCCTCCTCCACCATCACCAGAAACCAACCTCCATTCACCCCTTTGCTTCCCTTTTTATTAGTTGCAATAACGGGACCGGAGCTACACCCTCGAGTCCCTTTTCCCTTTGCAGGTACTATTGAGTGAGAGGAGGCCAATCCGAGCTTCATTCTATGTAGCGGAGAACCCCCAGGTTCTCTTTGAAGGATATGGGATTATCCTCAAGCGCATCACGGAAGCGTGATCGTCGTATCGGATACGACGAGGAACGACTAGTCGTACTAGTTGTTCGGAGCAACGGAATTTTAAAATTTTTAAACCGATGAAACCACATGATCCGAGAACCATTCTCAAATCGTTTCATCTATAACCACATCAAGTATAATGCAATACCTCTTGAAGCGTGGTTGATCGAGTCTCTACGAAAAGAGACCTCCTGTCTCAAGTCCGATCATCGGAGTAACGGCTTGCGAGCGCGGAGATGAGTCGCGGTGTCCTCGCAATCCAAGTTGATCCAAGCGCGGTTGCTCCTGATCTCGTCGCACGAGATCAAACGTCTCCTTCGTGAGTGAAGCACTCCAAGAAGACAAAGAACCACAGAGAGTCGAAGCGGCAGCACGATGGCGCGGGCGTCGACGTTTCTCTCCACCAAGGTGGACGGCCACCAAGAAGAGAGGGAGAGAAGGGCTGTCGTGTATATGAGAAAGAGAGAGAGTTTTTGTGCTACAATAGCATGTGTTTAAGAGAGAGCCAAGTATGCCTCTCTATTTATAGGGTTTTGGGATCCATGGATCTCAATCCATGGGACACATAAAATCAATGGATGAGATTGATTTATGTTCATCCAATGGCTGAGATTGTTGTTGTCAAAAGCAACAAATTTAGGTCAAAATATATTTGATAAAATCAAATATAATTTGCTCCTAAATTAACCCAACAAATAAGGAGAGAAGACACATGGAGATTTCATCTCCATGTGCCTTCCATGTAGGCGCACACCCACTCCAATTAGGAGTGGTGTGCCGTCCACCTTGGATTGCATGGAGATTGCAATCTCCATGTAATCTCTCTTATTTATTTGCAACAAAATAATTTGGGTTTTATTTCTCAAAAAATAATTCACAATTATCTTTGAGAAAATTGCAATCTTGCCATGGAAAAATTGTGAATCATATTCACAACCCAAAACAACATGTAATTCATATTGTTAATTAATTACACAATGTGTATCCAATACACATCATAATTAATCAACATATATAAATTATAATTAACTCTCTCTAATACATTATAAATCACATTTATAATATATTATAAATAATTGGATATCTCTATCCACATTATTCTTATCCAAATTAATTAAATCACATTTAATCATATTGGATAATTTCTCATACATCATGATAATTAAAACACTTTTAATTATCAAATTCTCTTTGCTTAGATCTTATGGAATTATTCTTAAACCATTTAAGAACAATGCTATTTCTCCTCAGATACTTGGAGATAAGGACAGGGCGATTGTATTGTTCCACGTATAGTGACATGGATATTGAGATCATATCTCAAATCCAGATCGCGGGCCTCCCATAGATGCTTGATTAAATCAAGACCGTAAATCTAATCTTCTCATTGTATCTGAATCACATTCAGATCAATGTCCAACACTTGGACCAAGATCAGATCACTTCTCTACTGAGAGGAGTCACTAAAATCCATACCCGTTTCATCACTCCCTAGGAATGGAAGCGTCATGGTTATACAATCGTTTTATGATCAAATCACCCTCAGGTATTCCCAATACCTGTACATCCTGCATACTGGAAGACTTAGACTAAACCCGAAGTATCGGATCAACTTTATACTGTCTACTTCATGGTTTTATCAGTAAGTTTCTCATTCGATCATTGGGAGTTGGTATCGATCATACACTTTCCAAAAGTGTACATCATACCTAGGTCTTGATCATATACTAAAAGTATATATCAAACCTACAAATTCAGTCAAGCTTCCAAAGCGAGACGACCATGCGCATGGAATTTGATTCTTCCCAATATCTCATGAGTGAGCTCATGTCTTCCGGTTCAGTAACTGAACCTGTATGATCCCTTTGAGAGATCGTATTACTCATATGCCCTTATATGCACACCAGCGCGCCGGTGTATAGACCTTGATTAGGTCATCAACCTATTGGTCTGCCAAATGTACATACTTGGACATATAGCAACACATCTGTCTCCGGTCAGAGGATGCGTGCCTATATCATGACAGCATACGATATAGGACTTTGGTTATCTCGATCTCGTTAAGTCAACTCTTTGACCTAACTAATCTGACACCTCCGAATCTCTATTCCTATGCAGAGGACCTGCATCAAGAGGTCGGTCAGATATCAGCCTAAAGAGATAAGGATTGCCATCTCCTACTCAGGCTGGAGATCATCTCTTAACAATCATTTGATGGTGCTTGACGAGTCCTCAATCTAACTCTTTAGATATTCATCCAAGCACCAGCCTCTATGATTCAATAGTTGAATCAACAGCTGTATGATTATTAAGATGGCCATGGTACATAACCCTAATTGTACTAAGGGACCTATTATACAAATTATTCATTCTTCATTTCAGATCAGGGAATGATATGTGCAATAACATTTATTGCATAATGGCTCGCCGTGGGCTCGCATTTCCAACACTCTTCCACCTCCACGACCATCCGGCCGTTTGCAACTTCATCTGAGCCATCCATTAAATGTGGAGTGACCCTACGAAGGTGTTGGACTTCACTGCGAGTTGATCATCATTTTTGATCGGCATAACTGTTGGCACAGGATCTTCGGGGATCGAAAATTAATAGTATGAATGTCGTTGCTATCCCCAAAAATCCTGTGACAAACTAACAAATTTTTTTGTTCTCTCGCTGCAAAATAATTACAAAGAAAAATGTGGAGCAAGAGAATATTTTTTTGCTACTTATTTACCTGTATAGTAGAAGGATTGAACTCAGGGAGGCTACAATTACTGAGGGTTATTCAATTAATCGACAAAAAAATCAATTAAAAGAAAAAGGAAATCTCAAAGATAAACTATCCTTGGTTTTTGTAATTTTTTTCTCTTTCTATATTTTTATATTTTTATTTTCTAATTTTTAAATTTTTACTGATATTAATTTTGCAATTTTTTTAAATCAAGAACACTATGCATAAAATAAGAATTATGTACACCAACTCTTTTTTAATTTTCAATTATATGAAAAATGGTCAAAAAATCCACAGAAAATATTTTTGTGTTTCAAAGATTTTGAATTGTTTTTGGGAATTTTCGTAGAATTTTCAGACATTTTATATTTTTCTAAAAATCAAAAAGTGACAAAAATTAGAAACAATGCACAACCTGGAGTAATTTACAACTTAAAAATATTTTACTTGTCCAAAACTCCTAGAAATTATTTTATATGAAATAAGGACAAATATCTACAAACACAGGCTGAAATCAAGATTTTTGGACTTTTGTAGATTTTTTATGATTTTGATAAGATTTTTACTATTTTTTGATTTTTTTGGATTTTATAAATAGTTAATGTGTGAAATTTGCATAGAAATTAAATGACAATTAAATAAAACTACAATTTTTTTGGAAATTTGTGAGAAATATTCAAATTTTTATTAGTTTTAGAATTTCAGAAAGAGAAAAAGACACTATTTTTTTTATAATATGAAATGAACATAAAATCAAATGAAATATTTATGCTAAAAAGAATAGCACATTAGAAGTATAGCATGATTTTTCAAGAATGTATTGACCAAAGAAAACATTTATTTTAATAAAGAGAGTTTGCAAAATAATGTATGGAAATGAGTCCTGAAATTAAGAGATGTTGTTCTTGCAGAAAGAAATAACACGAAATAAAAGTAGGGAGAATAGTGTAAATTACCCACAGTATGCGTGTGCTGCACGTGATATGGAGTTGGCGGGGTCTTATTGTAATTTTTGAAATCACCAGGGGCCTAAATGTAATTTTGCTAAATACAATATTCAACCCTAAGGTGCTTATTTTCTTCTTTCACAAGCTAGAGGTATGGCCAAGGGGAGCACGTCGCCTCTCAGGAGGAGGAGGGTTCGAGTCGACGGCGGCGCCGAAGATCTGCTGCGAGACGAAGGACGACGGAGGCGGGGAACGCGATCGCGCAGAAGCTCTGCTATGGTGCAGACAATGGAGCAGTTGGCGCGAGGGAGGCAGAGGATGCTTCGTGTCGGCGGAGGGTGAAGGCGCAACCCTGGCCTGCACGGTCTGGAAGGATGGCCGGGGCGGACAGAGATTACACCGCAGTAGTCGGGTCACGCGGAGGTGTCGGTGGTGCAGCCCAGCAACGGCGAAGGCGGAGCGCGCGATCTCGTAGCTGCACGGAATGCGAAGGTCTGGGCAACGCTGGCCGCTGCCAAGCGACAGCGGGCGGTGTCTCGGCAGTCACCGCAGGCGGTATGTGTCTCGGTGGCACGACTAGGGCGAGGGGGGCGACATACGCCCCCGGTGGCTCAACGCTGCGGTGGTCCAGGAGCGGTAGCACCACCTTGACGCTGAAGGGGCTACGGGGGGCGGAAGCTCCTCTCCAGGAGCGGATGGAGGGCAGCGACAGTGAGGGCTCCGCCCCAGGCGGAGGAAATGGCGTGCCTGGGTGGTGGCGGGGTCCCTCCCGCGTGAAGTTTTTTTTATTATTTTTTAAAATAAAAAAAAGTTGTAGGAAAATAAAATATTTGTTTATTAAAGAAAGGCATAACTTTAAATGATTAGTTTTTTTATTTTTTTATTTCTATATTTTATGTGATCCTGTGAAACAAAAGTTAGAGAAAAATAAAACAAATATTTTTTTATTTTTTATTCTTTTTTATAGACAAATTAGGATGTGAGCATGATGACTCGATCCCAAAAATTAAACAGAATACGCGAACGAGGATCCGATGAAATATAAATAGGAGGATCCAGATCTCCGGCCACCGTACACGGCCGGAGTTGAGAGATTGTGATAGGTAGAAAAGCACGTGGAGAGATCGTGATGTGAGATTGAATATCAGATCGTTGGTGAATCAAATCATGATGGATTTCTTTTAATATAGAAAAAATGACAACGAAGAACAAATGCGAGAAAATAAAACTACTATTAATCAAGGATACAATAAGAGAAAATTGATCTCACCTTAGGAGTAGAAATGATCGTGATCGCCTCGACAAAGGCTGACACGCTGTCACCGGCCGGCTCGAAGGCTATGCACCTTTCTCGACTAGAAGACTCTTAGAGATCAGACTCCTCTCACCAAAGATTGATCGAGTTGGACTGATGGAGAAGGAGCCATATAAATAGAAAAGATAGAGAATGAAATTTGAATTTTTGAATTTTTGGTTGAAGAGATAAGAGAAATAAAAATTGAAATGAGATAAAGATAAAGAGAGATAAAAATACTTACAAAAATTAATTTTTTTGTATTTTCGTCACTTTATTTATTTGAATAAAAATGTTATTTTTTTATGGTGGTTAATTAAGAATACCAACTATATACATATCTTATATAGATATGGTAATGCATAGTTAAATAAGGAAATTAGTTTTTTTGTTTTAACATTTTCATTTTTTATTTTTATTTTTATTTAAAATAATTATTAAAAATATTTACAAATATTTACAAAATACAATATGTATAAAATACATGGGATAATTGCACAAACCACCCTAGAAAAACAACTTTTCACCCGTAACTCAAAAAATTACGAAATCAAAGCCATTTTAAAGATAATTTAATTTAGAATAGAGTGGATGTGAGTTTAGTTCAATTTGAGTTCATATGGAGCCGGAATTGGTCTTTCAATTGTCGCTTAGTGGATTTTTCCAAGTGTGGTTGCTTTTATTCTGTACATGATTTGATTGTGCAATTATTTTTATTATTTAGCCCACATTTTTATTTACAACTTTTATTTTGAAAATTATTTTGTTTGAGGTCCATTTGTGTACAAATAAAATAGTGTAATATACAATTATATACAACACACATTTTTTTGGATTTTCTAATTAAGGACCCTATCTCCCCCTACTTTATTCCTGGTCGATCATGTCAAGTCTTGACCTTCTCTCGGGGTTCGGGTCAGCCTGTATCTATTACATATATACAATCTTCTTTTCTTTTCTTTATTTTTCCTTTCTTTCTTTATTTATTTTAGGTTAAAATAATATATAAATATAAAATATTTACACACAGATGCAAATTAGTAATGTGGATCTGGACCTGGACCATTCATCCATGCTAAGCCCATAAAGGTCCGATCAAAGTCACTGTAGATTTGAGCCATACGTCAACGCCGACTTTTGCAGACCGTCAGATCCATAATGGCACACCTGATCTGAGCCACATGTCCCTGACACTCTCTGTCCATTAGATCCCTTTGCAAAGCTCCATCAGAATCGTCGGCCGCTCCACATGCCTAGCACACGCCTTGCCTGGGTATATTTCCCTTTTCCTCCTACATGTTTTTTTATTTTGTGTTAGTCCAGTAAATATAATCTGTAGCTAAAAGCAATTGCAGAAAGGACCATGTAGTCGTATTATTTGCACTTTAGTCCATCTGAACTGAAGTCACATGTAGCTTCACATGCGTTTTGGTGTATTTGCATGTTTCCCCTTGTGCTTTGAACTTGTTATGGAATGAATTAAATGTTTTGAATATTAACTTATAACCCTATGTGTCTGGTTTCACGTGCGGTGCATGTGCTTTCTGTATTAATTTACTTGTTATTTATCAGGCCCTAGGACTTAAAGTATTTGCCCTTTGGTCCTCGTACACTGTTTTTAATTATAGATTTTGTTTAATTGCAATAAATAATTAATTAACTTAAAAAATTACCTAAAAACTACTCGTGGCTCATGATTACATGTCTTATTTGGGATGATTTTTCTTGTTAATTTCATGCATTTTTTATTATTAAAAATTCAAAACACCCTAAAAAGCCCCTGTTTGTTTTAAAAAGCATAAAAATTCGAAAAAACCCTTTAAAAGGTCTACAAAAATTTCGGTAGTTGCCTTTTAACATCTTTTAACTTCTATATAAATTTTGTTGAAAAATACCTTATAAAAACATAAAAATTTGCAAAATAGTCAAAAATTAATAAAAATCATTTAAAATTGATAAAAAACCAAAAATTTTGATTTGAGTTCTTGTATGTAGATATTTCTAATTTATCATAAAATTACTTTAGGAAATTTTGAGCTTTTTTACTTATTTTTAAATTGCAAAATACCCATGGTTGTGAACTGTTTATTTGTTTTAGCACTCATTGATTTTTAGAAAATCACAAAAATATCTGAAAATTATCTAAAATTCTCGAAAACAATAAAAATATGAAAACGAAAATTATTTTATTTTATTTTATTTTTTGAGTATATTTGACTATTTTGAAGAATACAAAAAGATTGTTTGTGTATACATTTGTCCTATATGTTCACTTCCCTTATATTGTAAAATTTAAAAATTGAAAAAAAAAATAAAAACCACTATAAAGCAATAAAAATCCTTTGATTTTTGAATCGACTACTTAATGTTTGATTGTGATCCTTGAGTTCGACACTGGTCGCCATACCAGGTTAGTAATAGTAGCAAAATCTCTCATTCTGTCTATTTGATTCATTAGTGGTTTGTTTTTCGCATTGATTTATTGGGTCACAACGACAACTTAATTCTACACTTAACCCTAGCTGGTCTTTGTGGTCATCAGTTACTTCTGCTCCTCTTCCTCATTCCTTTGTCTTCTTAATCTATCTTTCCCTCTTTTATTTGATGATTCTCCCGATCATCGCCTCCTCACTTCCACATACACCTTCGAATCTCTCCATTTCACGTTCTACCTCACACACCTGCACAACTCCGGCCATGTACGGTGACATGAGATTTGGTTCCTTCCACCACCATTTACGAAACCCCTGCTCACATCTCCTAACTCTCTGGACCAAGCTCTCGAGCTCGAATCAACCCGTAATATTATTGGATCGAGCAATAGTCTGAAGCAGATTCATCGTATGCTAGAACGGTTTCATCTTCGAGCATAGTTGAGATTTTGATAAGGATCATATCGTGCAGATCATCAAAGCATTAGAACAGATCAAATTCGATTCCATAACAGCAATCAGAATTCATCACAAGAACTGGAATCTACACTGAAGCAATAGATCTATCACCATCAAAATCAGATCTGAACAACTAAACATACGTAATCGAGCGAGGAGCATGATGAATCAACAGAATTGTTCGCCGATATCGAGATGCAGTCAAAGACCTAAAGATAGAATGGATCTACAAAGACAACTGTTGAACTGGGCACCACTACCATGCATGGAGATAATCATCCCCACTTGGGGAACCACTAGTGATTATGAGTCCGACGACCAATGCCGTAGATTGAGAATAGAACCTCCACTGTACACTAAGACATCGCTGCTGCTTCCGTCTTGAGCCACCGCACTGCTCATAGTCGTGATCAGAAATCACCTCTGATTTGAGCTCTAACTAAACCACCACTCGTCATTTCAATTTGGGGAAAATAACCCAACCATCAGATTCAACTCTGATCGTTAGGCGTACAACGTGCCATACGTCGGCATCCAACGCATCACGTCGCCCCAACGTTCAAGTGTGGTCACACACGATACATGTGCGCGAGCAAATATCTTTGGGCTTTTTGCACATATGTCCCTGAGCTTCTACTGAATCACAAACATGTCCTCGTCGAGCTACCTCATGTGGCTGATCACGTAGCGACCGATGAATTTTGTGTGGATGCCCTCCAACTCTTACATATTATATATGCACCCTATATTTTTTAATATATTACCTAAATACCACAGTACAATATAAAATACTATACTACTATATATGTACAAAATAAAATACAAGACATAAAAATAAAATAAAAATATGTGGTCATACTTAGTATTATACTCTATACAATACCTTTTATAGTATTAAGTTATATTTTGAAAAATTAAAATATTTTATAGCATTAAATAAATCATTAAAAAATATAAAAAATATAAAAAACTTTAAAATACCTAAAAATAAATATAATCGCTTTTAAAAGGCCTAAAAAATTACCTATATTATCGTTTATTGTATTTCACATATTAAACCAAAAATAAATAAATATTGAATAAAAAATAAATAAAAAATCAAAATATGTCAAAACTTTAGTAATAAATAACTAATTCAATAAAAATCATATAAATACACAATAACACATTTAAAGGTATTTTCATCCACTTTTTAATAAAAATAAATAATAATAAAAATATTTGTTCTTACTTACTATTTTTAAAATTTAAAGTAAATAAATATTTTCAATGAAAATCTTCCTTCTACTTTAAAAACAAAAAAATATAAAAATATTTTCTTAACTTTCATAAAAAATACAAAATACTTAAATTACATAAAAGTTCAAAATATAAAAATTACACCTATATTTTTATATAGTTATATTAAAATCAAAAAATAACATAATTTATAAAAGCAAATAAAAATATAGAAAAATCCCTAAAATAAATAAAAATTTGAAAACCCATACCTTAGATTCTCTATTTTTTACCTTAGTTTTTCACAGTTTGCCTCCTTGAGTTCGACACTCCCGTACTATCACTGTACACATGTAGTTTAGGAGTATAAATAAAATAATATTTTTTCTGTGAATTTCATCTAACCGATATAGCGATGATTATCTCTCCTTCTAGAGCTATCAGGTTGGGTGATTTTTCAGACGGAGCCGTTGTCGTTGAGGCAGTTCTAGGGTAGATTTTAGAGCCTTATGTTTTAGGGTTTCTTCTTCTCCTTTCCGTCATCTTTTTTTGTTGCATTTTTTTCTTTCATTTCATGACTTCTTATTTCTGAGTTGTGTTGCAGGATTTGAGCAGTGTGAGTCAGAGCTGAGAAGATGATTTTTACCTTTCTGCATTCCCTTTGTTTAAAAAAATTAGAGGGCACTTTCCTATTTTTGTATTTTATAGAAGGGGGCCCTTAAGGGCATCCCGATTTGTACCTGGCCTTCCTTTCTCTCAGGGTCTATTTCAGCAGGTGCTGTGCACTTGGGGGAACATGGCACTCACCGTGATTTACTCCATTTTTTCCATTGTTTTCTGCGGATTTTTGTGGCTAGGTGCTTGAATTAGGTTTTCATTTTCTTGTATGTACATATGTAGTTAGATTTTAGGTTGCATAATCTAGTTTTCCCACACTTAGTATAAAAAAGACAAAAATACATTAGACATTACTATGAAAAAGATCTGAAAAAATGATAACTGAAAATTAAAACCGGGACTGCTAATTATATTCAACACTAAAACTAAACGTAAAGGACTCCACTTGTTTTGGGAGAGCAATTCCCGTGATGGCTTGCAGATACTCTCTAGATTTGTGAGTGAGAGACGACCCTTGAGGTTAGAGCTAGAGATCAGATTTTCTTTAAGACTAGTAATTCTAAAAATAGTTAGATACTTCTCAGTGAGGACTCTCGGGTAGCCAGAAACAGTCCGGGTTTCCTTAGCAGAGTGATACGTTTAGAGGACACTACGTAAGGCTCCGTCCTTAAGCAACGGGTAGCCGGAAACGATTCTGACTTACTCCCATACTAGTTGAAAGTAGGTGCAACCAGGGTTTAAAAAATCGGACCGGACCGGCCGGTCGGACCGGTTGGACTGGGGACCGGCCCCGACCCGATCGGTTCGGCCGGTTTTAGGTCATTAATTTTTTTTAAAATAGAAAATAAAAAACTAGGTCAGACCGGTGGTCGGACCGGGTTGACCCGGGCAGTTGGACCGGGTTGACCCGGATTGAGCCGGATTTGATGGTTTAGTATATTTTAAAAAAATAAAGGTTTAAATAATGAAATAATAGGTTTTTATCACTTGTACCCTTCTTAAATTCTACTATTTCAATCATGTCCCTCTCTTTTTTGGAATATAACTTGTGCCACTACTTTCTTGGGGTAATTTTCTAAAAGCAACTACAAAGAAATTATTACAATATTATATTCATAAATAATGCTAGAAAATATGACTACCTTTGTAGAGTTTTATTCAAAATAGACAACCATATTTTTATATTGAAAGATTTGACATTTTAAATGATTATTTCATTGATATATAAATACATATTTACATATATCTATCCGGTTTTATCGGTTCAGAAAACCGGTTCGACCAGTCCGACCAATAAATTAAGCCCGGTCCGGTTTTTTCCGAGTCGATATGAATGATGATGTCATGCTAACATCATCACCGGTCCGACCGGTTTGGACCGACGGTCTGACCCGATTGGACCAAACCAAAGACTAACCGGTTCAATGTCCGATCTGATTTTTAAAACCTTGGGTGCAACTCATCATACGGACTCAAGACAGTCTTCTAGGAAATTTAGGCACCTATCATCTCGTGTAATCTGTTGATAAGACTGCATTGCCACCTAAAACCAAAAAGATTAGTGACCAAGGTTTCTTGGTCATCACCGAGTTAAGTTGGTGAAATATGGGTTTACTTTATGTTTGATTGCGTGATGTGAGTCTAATCTTTGAGTCTGTAGTAGTTACTCATCATCTGCGTCTTGTCTTCTAATGTCAGTTTTTCATTTTCTTGAGTCACGATGATGGGTAGACAATCTCTTAGGCCGACTCCTACAACATCGCTTCCATGCACGCCTACATGTTCATCTAGGTCACTTTGAGATGTATTGTGTTTCGAACCTAAGTTAAGTCATCCATCCTTCTCCGAGTATGAATCTGACCTCGGAAGTCTTTTCCTTTTGTTTCTTTGTCTTCTCCATCTCCTTCTATCCCTTCTCTTTATTGAGTCAGCCTTCAGATATGAGGAGAGAGTTGAGACATGTGAGCCAAGTATAGATCAGATGAGAGATTCAAGTCTACGAGTTGCTGAGAAATTCGGATTCAGCAGCCTGCATCCTATTCTGGATCTGAGTTAATTTCTACATCGAGATTACCAACTTTTATGATTGATTCAAACTTCATGTAATTGCTGTCGAAGCTTCATGGAAAGTCACACGAGGAACCATATGAGTATCTTTTTGAATTTGAAGCAATATGTGATACGAGATTTTATTTGGATATTACACATGAGGATTCCATGATGAATACCTTTCCCTTGACATTCAAGGACAGAGTCACAAGATGGTTCTGACGTTTGAGAAAGAAGAGTGCTAATTGGGGTACTTTACGAGATGCCTTTCTTAGGAGATTTTACCCCATTAGCTGAGCCAGTTTTATGCAGTAGATTATAAGATATTTTCACATGATCCACACAAACCACTTCAGGATATGTTGCTAAAATTTCATATTCTTTTGAGGAGATTACCGGATGACACGATCTCCAAAGCTGAGCTAGTTCAGATCTTCTACTAGGGGATGACCGTAGAGCAACATGCATTGGCCAATACCTCATGTAACGATTCACACCGCACTCTTGATGAGGATTCATTTGGACTCCTAGTTTAGATCTTCTACTAGGAGAAATTTCTGATGTCGAGATGACACATAAGGGAGATGCCAAACCACCTAGATGCGATCCACCTCATGATGATTTTGGGATCGCACATCAGACAATTGACGTTGACACTGATGCAATACTGAGGATGGATTGAGACAATATCAGAGAGTTCTTTCCTTCAGAGACCGATACATATTCCATTGAGTTTTCAGTTGGAGTATGAATCGGTTCCGTACTTCCCATTTCAGGAGCCTTGGATACATATTCCTCAGGTATTCCAAGATACCGAGCAAGAGACCATGCTGTTTCAGTCGACGTATCAGTCGATTCAGTTACCATATCATGACCATTTCTATGAGCAACCACCTCATGAACATTTTACCTCAGATTTATTTGATTATTTTGAGTGTCATTAGTAGTTCGAGATGGATGTGGAACACCACTTTGATATTCCTGATATAGATGGTCCCACATTCTATCATTTCGTTCACTTGATTCATGAGCAGATAGCATTTCACAAGGACCAAATGGACAAATTCAAAGAACCTATGGTCAACATTGCTACAGTGCAGAGATCAATTTCAGATATTCCTGTTTCACTTGAGTTGTTAAGAGCTATTCCTTTGGTTCCCATGATGTTCAGAGGCAGCCTACAATTGCTGAGACATTAAGGAGCAAGGAGTATATAGTAGGCAACGACGCAAGTATAGATTCCGATTATGAGTCTCTTCATAGTGAAGGTACAAAATCACAAAATAATGATAAAAAAGAAAAATCCAAAAATATGAATAAATACAAGATTCTCGATTCACATGCTAGATCTCTATCTTATGTTCTTCATGGAGCAAGCCCTGATTTAGCAAAAAAGATTTTCTTCTCCTTCTTTTGATCCTTTGGATGTACATATGATTTAGGAGGATTTACATATAACCTTCCCAGGATGCTCTGAATCTAGGGAATGGAGAAAAATTAGAAAATCTCAAAAAGAATAAAGAGTCGAAGTTTACGAAACAGATGCTGGATAGAATTCAGATCAAGCTCACTCTTTCGGAGGCATTGGTCCACATTCCTCTTATACAGAAGTGCTTGAAGCAGCATACGACACCTAGAAGAAAGAAGAGGTGTAACATTACTATAAGAAACAAGTGTTGACCATTGCCACTTGTTATGCCATCCATCATTTATCTCCCAAAAAGAGAAAGAAAGATATGGGAGCACCATTTGTAAGTTGTCAAATTTCAGATCATGAGTTTGGGCACACCTTGTTAGATAGCGGATCATCAGTGAATATTTTACCCTTCCATCTTCTCGAGACACTTCATTTAGGACCTCTCAAGCACACCAGAATGATTCTTCAGTTTTCAGACAGATCAATCAAGAGGCCAAAGATTATACTTCTTGATGTTGTCGTGGTGGTACAAGGAACACAATTCATTGTGGATTTTGTTTCCATAGATTCCGACTCTTCAGTGCCATCACAAGATATTGCCATTATTCTTGGTCGATATTTTCTAGCACGCAACTAAGGTTGTTATTGATTATGGGACAAATAGAGTTACTTTTCCCCCAACAACACAGTGCTGAGCTTTGAGCCGATAGAGACTTTGCTATCAGACTAGTGTGCAACTAGGCCATCCCATACAGAGACATGTGAGATTACAACTGAGATTAGACACGATCCTATTTCTTCAGATTCTACTAGACCTGAGATTTCCTCTCCAGAGAGGAAAACTTGGAGAGCACAACCTTTGGTCATCTATAAAACACATGTTTGAAGATGTGTTGATGAGATTCGTATTATATATATATATATAGATCATTGAGACGAAACCACTGATGGCATGTATTCTGAAGGCCGAACCCATTTCAGTTGTAGATACTTTGGTCTAACTTTCTAGTAGTGAGAATATTGATCTCTCTTTTCACGCACATTCAGATAAGGAGCTTTGTTGATGAGGAGATAGATCAGATTGTAGCAGAGTTTGACTTCTTTCTTGCATCTACTTTGTATACAACGTCGATGTCTCTAAAGTCACATAGAGTTGAGGATACAATGTTAGAGGCTGATTCTTCATCTTCCCATCTCAGTGCCGATGATGACAATGATTCAAAGACAGTGGTACAACTTTGATAGGTCAGTTCTATCCATCTTTTCGACCATATGGGTCGTTCCTCACTGGTTGAGATAGGTCAGGGATCCTTCGATTCTGAAATCGATATCTTTGAGGATGACCCTGATGTTGACCTATCTCCTGTACATTCTTCGTTCCTCGATCATGCAAGAAGGCCTCTCTTCGGCTTTCTTGAGCCTGTACAATTCATTTTGATTTGTTCATTCTTTTCACTTTGTATACAAGCATTTTTGATTTTATTCGTTCTTTCTTTCATTTTTGTCTTACACCCCTAGTTCGCGGTTAGGATTTTTGCTATACTTAGGATGTACTTTATCCTAAATATAGGGGGTGTAGATGCTATATTGTTCATATCGTTTTGTTTTATTACCCCTAAATATGTGCATGGTAACATTAGTCATTATCATCTTTTGATTGTTTTCGATTTTTTGTATCGTCTGCTCTCTTGATTGTCCCTCAACTGTTGATATTCTTCTCTGTACTTAGATATATTTTACCCTAAGTATAGGGGGGACAAGCCGGATCATTGATTGTGTGCATCCTTTTGACTTCCATCATTTTCATTTTTAAGTCTCCTATCCTTAGGATTAATTGATACTAAGTATAGAGTGGATGATTTACTTCTATTTGTTATTCTTTGAATGTTATAATATAGAGTTCTTTTCACCAGTCTACACTTAGCCCAAGTTATGTCTTCCTTTGTCGCTTCTTTGATCACTATGAGGACATATTTCATGCTAAGTATCGGGGGGTGTCATATATATATATTCTATATATACTTAAAAATCCATAACTCGTACTTTATTGTATTTTTAATAATATGGCTCTAAAAGTATGGCTGTACACATTTTGGGTTTTCAAAGCTGATAGAAAACTGTAAATATGACTTATAAAAAAATATATTTTAAAAATATGTATATAAAATGTGTTGTAAAATGCTTGGATAAAATTTTCAATTATATAAAATTTGGAAATAAAGTTTTTTTGTAAATATTGTATAAAATCCATATAATCTTGTATATATAAAATGTACATAATTCATGTAAATTGGTTTAATCCACTAACTCCTTCAAAAATTACTAAAAAATTAAAAGTTTTAAAATTCAATAAAAATTTACAAAATTTGTAAAAATCACATAAAAAGTTTAATCTGAAAAATTTACTTCATAAAAAAGTCACATTCATTAACATTTTTCTGAACAAGTTTGATTCTTTGACCGAATAGATCAAAATTTGAGATATGAAGCTTGGTTTATGATTTAATCCACTTAATTCTAAAGGAACTTGATTAGAAACTGGAAATAAGACTCTTCAGGTCTTTTGACTGAATTTTTTAGGTTCCACGAGACTATGTACGAAATTCAACTTAAACTTGCCTAAGTAGGACACCTGGTGTCATCCGTTTAACTATTCTTCATTTGAAACAATTTTAAACTCATGCACTATACACTTAGCTCAGCTTGCATTGGGTTGCGAAGGGCAGTCCATTTTGATGGTGTGTTTTCATCCTTATCTAGTGGCGCAGACATCTAAAGACGAGGGTGGGGTTAAAATAAAGCTTCGGTTAAGGGAAGAATTTGTTGGCACAATCTCTTCCAAGACCCTTAAAAATGGACTGAAGAAAAGATGCTATATTTGTCAGGATATAAAAGATCAATGCAATGCAAAAAATCATTTTCTACCAAAAATAAGCCAATACCAAATACAAATATGACAAAAATGGTCCAAGCTTCAGAAAGCCTGCATGTCTTAGTGCATACTTGGCTAAACTCGCTAAGCTTCAAGGAGGTGTGACTACACTAGTTACACTCCAGTCTCTTCCCATTCTTCTTTACTCTCTATTCGATTGTGGACACAACATGACCTGACCAGAGAAGGAAATTCCCTCCTCCTTAAGGATCTGAGTAGTTGGATGAGGGACCAATGGGGATGTATAACTAAGATGGGTTGTTTCTTCACTTCTTTAAGCAGGAAGATCTAACACCTTTCACCCACTTCATTGGAAGGGTCCCCATATAGGAGAAACTTCCAATAAGGTGGGCCTTTCCTGGATGTGTAGAAAACCAAGTCAATTTATATATTTTCTTATTTATTTTACGATTTTGAACTCCATAAATTTAATAATAAATGTTAACATAATGTGCATATCAAGAAAAAGTATGAAACTATTATTATATTGGACAAAAAATATTAGTTATAATATGGATGTTATTTTACAAAATAATATGATCATCATTATTTTACAATATGCAATTTTGATTTTACAAAGTTGTTACACAATTTACAAATTCGGTAGTGGTTTTCTAAATTTCAGGACCCACCTCATTGGAAGGGCACCCATATAGGAGAAACTTTTAATAAGGTGGGCCATTCTTGGATGCATAGAAATCCACGTCAATTTAGGTATTTTTCTATTTATTTTATGATTTTGAACTCCATAAAGTTAATAATAAATGTTAACATAATATTATATCAAGAAAAATTATGAAGATATTATTATATTGGAAAAAATATTAATTACAATGTGTATGCTATATTTTATAAAACATTATTATCATCATTATTTTACAATGTGCAATTTATATTTTACAAACTTGTTACACAATTTACAAATAATGACTTTTATATTTCAGGAAAGCCCCACCTCATTGGAAGGGCCCCCATATCGGAGAAACTTCCAATAGGTGGGCCTTTCCTGCATACGTAGAAAGCCACATCAATTTAGGTATTTTTCCTATTTATTTTATGATTTTGAACTCCATAAATTAAATAATAAATGTTAACATAATACGTAAATGATGAATCTATGATTCATTGCGTTTATTATTTCATTTTGGCTAAAATCCTTGGTAAAATGCATGAAAATAATCACTACTTCCCATTAATTAACATTCGAACCACAAATATTATATTATTTATTTAATACTTATTTTATAGAAAATAAAATAATAAAAAAATAAAAATAAAAGAAAAAAAGAATGTAGATATGTAATATATAGAGACTGATCGTAACCCTGAGACCGAGTCAATATTGACTTAGTCGACTAAATAATAAGTAGGGGGGATAAGGATCTTAACTTATGAAAATATAAGAAAACCGATGCCATAAATATATACTAACACATTTTCAACTTTGTAAATATTTGACCTAATTTATTTATCACATAGAAAATTTCAAATCAAAATACTTTCTTCACAAAATTATTCACAAAAATATATATTATTTTATAAAAATTTTAGAAAAATTGTTTAATATAAAAATAAAATACTACAATGAATTGAAAAATCCGTAAAATCCAAATTCCGCGGTTCATAACTATTTATAGAAAGGGGTTGATGGGGCTGCCCTCTGGGGGCAGCCAACATGGATGCCCCGCCCCATTTTGGGGCAAATTTTTTTATTTTTTTTGAAAAATATCATCATGTATATTCATCCCTATATCCCTGCTATATGCCATTCGAATTTCGTCAGAAACAGAGACTCCTACGGTCTCCATCCAGACAGGGTCGATTTAAAAAATCCTACGACCGTTAAAAAATGGCATCTTGATGGAGGTCGTAGGAGTCTCTGTTTCCGACGAAATTCGAATGACATATAGGAGGGATATAGGGATGAATATACATGGTGATATTTTCCCAAAAAAATAAAAAAAATTTGCGAAAAATGAGGTGGGGGAAGCCATGTTGGCTACCCCTAGGGGGTAGCCCCATTTTTCCCTTATAGAAAACTCCAAACTGACAAAACTAACTTTTAAACTTTTTTTATACGTAATATTATTTATTAAAAAAATAAAAAAAATACTAGAATAAGACAAGCGAGTTTTGGCATTTGGGTCCCGTTGTGTATATGTACTATATGTAAAATCTTCCCAAAATTTAAATTAATTAACCATAACTTTGTTTAACTTAATTTATTTTCTAAATTATTTCTAAAAATAAATATAAAAATATAAAAATAATATTTAAGTCAAAATGCCAATCAATCCTGAAGTCACAAAGCCGTGACCAAAATTTTCCGAATCTCATAACCCAGCCATATGAACTTCGAATAGGGCCGACTCAGTCTTAAAATCTGTTCTATTTAGTTATCTATCAAATGACACTAATTTCCTTAAAATCGAAACCATATTAGTATATATTATACAATGTACCTTAATTTCTATTTTTTTAATTTGTGTTATGTATTATATTTATATACTTTATTATTACATTAAATTAAATAAAAATTATTTAATTATGTACTTATTTAATTATTAATTTTGTTATTACTTTATTAATTAAGTTATTTATTTATTTACTAACTACTAATTAATTATTTAATTATTCATTAAGTTGTTTAATTAATTTATTAGTTACACTTAATTAATTATTTTGTTACTAATTACATAATTAATCCTCTAGTTATCTTTTAAATCAATATAAATATTAAATTATTAAGCAATTAATTCATTAATTTTTATTTAATTATCTCTATCCTCCCATTTTCTTCTCCCCGCACACGTTTCTTCTTCCACCTTTTCTGCGCATGTTGCCCATTCTTCCCATTTCCGCTTCTGGCTAACAACTCGACGACCGATTTTTGGCTGATCGTTCCTCCACCTGCTCTGGAGACACCACCCCTCGACGATGACGCCACCTGCTTGCATGCCCTCCAAGTTCCCCATACTATAGATAGTCCTAGATCCCCTTAGTTGTCGGTATCCGCCATTAGCCATCCTCTTCTAGTGCGTTCTGAGGAGTGATTCAGTGCGAGAGAAAAACGTGTCGTACCTCCGTCGTCGAGCAAGTTTGAGGGTCAGAGGATGGTGAGATCCTTGTCGCTGTCATGCGATCAACCTCTGAGGATCTGCCACCTCGTCGAGGTCATCATCGTAGGAGCTCCGCTGAGCTCGGATCTCTAGGTATCAACTCATTCATCTGTCTAGATGTTAGGAACATCATCTTCATCGAACAAAGAGAGCATCCACTTAGAAATCGAGCATCATCTGCAAACCATTATCGTGAGACACTTTCGGTCGACCTTTTGCAACCATGAACAATCGTCATCTCTGATCGCAATGCCTCCACCTACAGTAACTGATTGTTGCAGTCTAGACTGTGATCCACAACATCCTTCACCGTATGCTCCGCAGCATCCTTCGCCTCCTGTGACGAGCAATTGGGGTAGATCGAGCCGAGTTTTTGCTCGATTCGAAATCGCAACATGGAGGCATCCTTTGTTTTGGGGAAATAATATCAACGACATGATTCAAAACGTGATCATACGACTATACATCTCCCATGCATCCCAGCCAAAGGCGCCGAGACGCCCCACCATTTGAGACATAGGCGGTGCACATGCTTCACACGTGCCCACCAGATTTTTTGGGAACTTTTACAAGGACACCATTTGAATTTATCGATATAACGAGCATGTCCTTAGCATGTTTAATCATGCACGCACGTGCCTTAATAGATATTTTGTGACAATTGCAGATCAAGCCCCGACTTTTGTTGAATTACGAACGAGTACCCTCATAGCGGCTGAGTAGGAACGTGAGTAGCACGCGCAGTGCTAGACAATTACGCGATGACCCCTGTATTTTTTAAAAACTGCATCCACACCCATATAAAGTGTATATATACAATGCACATTATAATACATAATAAAAAATATAAAATACAAAAAATATATTAAAAATACCTATAAATAATGCATTTTCTCTATATAGTATAAAATTAGTTTTGCAAAATAAAAATATTTTCTATTTTTAATAAATTATTTAAAAATATATAAATATAAGAAACTTTAAAAATCATAAAAATGTAAAACACTTTTTAAAATCTAATTAAAATCACCCTTACCATCTTTTACTGTATTTTACATAGAAAACTAAAACCAAAATAAAAATTTGATATTAAAACCAATACAAAAATACATAAAACTTCCAAAAATCATAACTAATTCAAGAAAATTCACATAAAACGCGCAATATATCGTTTTAATGATAATGTTATCTACTTTTAAGTAAAAAATATTTTAGTCTTGTTTTATAATTTAAAAATTCAAAATACTCGACAATTTTTAATAAAAAACTTTATTTTAAATATTAAAAATAAATAAAAATTAATTCAAATCCTAAAAATTTCTAGAAAATCCATGAAAATAGTAAAATAAATTAAAAAAATATAAAAGTTACAAAATAAAAATAGAATAAAAATTACAAAAAATTCTAAAATTTAAAAATTTCAAAATACTTAAAACCAATATAAAATTTACACAAAAATAAATAAAAATTGGAAAAGTCTCTCAACATAAATAAAAACTAGAAAACCCAATAAACATTAGTTTTATATAGTTTTCCATAGTTTCCAGCGGATTAGCTCCGTGACTTCGACACTCCCGTACTTAATAAATATAAACTAGAGTTTAGGAGTATAAATAATAAAAATAAATTTTCTGCTAAAATCCACCTAGTCGATACAACGACCATTTTACCCTTTAGATTAGGTGCATTTTTCAGTATATCAAGAAAAAATATGGGAATATTATTGTATTAGTTAAAAATATTAATTACTCTTAGAGAATAAGAATGCAAAAGCATATCAGAAATAAAGATAAAGATACAAAGAACACAATGGATTTAACGTGGAACCCTTCTTAATGAGGAGCGGGTTGAAACCACGGGAGAATACCTCAGAGGGCTGATAGTCTATTACTTTTTCTCAATGGATACAAGAGGTATGGGGCTCCTTGTAGCCTCCACAAAGCCTCCAACACATGGATGGGGGAAAATGGACCATGGAGGTATCCATTTTCCCATCTACAACATAAGAGACACACAACCAAATACTCTAACACTCCCCCTTAAGCCGGAGTATGCGGTGCTCAGCTTGGACAAACATAAAGAAACTCAATTCACACTACATGACACTACAAACAATACTCAACGTGCGTAACTATCTGCTATTGTCGAGGACGTTGCTTCTCATGCCGTGCAGGTGAGGAGGACGAATGGGTTGGAGTGTGAGTCAACTGAATCTCCACGTTGGAGAGCATGTGCTATGTACTGTGCATGTTAGAGTTACTGCAACTGAAAATGAGTCTCCACCAGAGAACTCTGGCCTACCGTAACATGTGGACAACTGCTCCATCTCTGAAAAGGGTTGAAGAAAGGGCGTCACTAGTTATCCATACGCAGATCTCTGAAGATGGGTCTATCCCATAGGGACCTTGAAGTGAGTTCTCTCTCATAGGAACCTCGGAAGGATCTCGTACTGGAGTTCACGATCGATGGAGAATAGAGTCTGAAGTAGTCTCCTCGTCGGAGAACTGGGTCTCTCCCATATTGTACAGAGAATGGTACTCTACTTTGGAGTCTCAATGAAACCACATGAAAACCCTAGCCAACATGGCATAGAGAATGGTCCTCTACTATGGAGCCCTAAGGCTCACATGAAAACTCTGGTCGACAAAACAAGAATTATGTGGACCAAACAAGAGATGGAAAACATATGCACATCTGAAAAAGACTGCATACATGTGTGTGTCTGAAATTGAAGACTCGAAACCAATCATCAAGTCTGAATATCTTTAGAGTCCGAACAATCTGTTTGGCCTAGAGAATCTGGATCTGAACTAGAATATGAGGACATGGCACGTGACTCTACACAATACTCCCCATTCTCCCATAGTTGTAGGAAAATAATGACATCGACAAAGTTGGGAAAAGACAAGACAAATAGAGGAAACCAAAACAATAAGTTGATTTCATTTTTTTCGGCTTTTCAAATCATTTTTCATTTTTTTTAAATTTTTTAAGCCTTTTGATAAACCCAAAAATCTTACGGTCGTGTATTCCACACAAGGCGGGAACAAAGAAGTCGCTGCGGTGACCGTTAAGAAATCCGGATTTAATCAACAATGAACCCACAACAATATTAATCAAGAAATGACAAACAAATGTGGAGTCAAATTTATTTTAACTCTACAAATAGGTGTATAGTGTAAGTATGTGTAGAATGTCGAACTCAGGGAGCAAACAAGATAGATCGGGCAATAATGCACAAAAAATGTGATGTGATTAAATGTCTACAAAGATGCAAAATTTTTTGTGGGTTTTTAATATTATATTTTTTAATTTTTAATTTTTAATTTTGTATTTTGATTATTGATTTTCTGATTTTATCTTTTTTTTTTATATTTTATATTTTTGTATTTTCTTTTTTTTATAATAGAATAGATATACAATATAAGGAAGAGAGGGGTATAGTATTTATAAAAATAGGGAAAATGCTCAAAAATCAGGGAAATAAATGTTTTTGGTCTTTTTATGTTTTTATACTATTTTTGTGATTTTTAGAGATTTTTCTAAATGTTTTTGATATTTTTAAAGGTCAAAATACAAGAAAACAGTAAACTACACTACTGACCGAAATAAAAATGAGGATGAAAAATACTAAACCATATCCAAAATTCCTCAAATTAATTTTAAAATAAAGGTAATAAAATTAGGAAGCTACAGAACCTGAGTTTATATTTTTAGGATTTTTCTAGAATTTTTTAGAATTTTATGAAGTATTTGAGAGTTTTCTAATTTTTCTGGTTTTTGTTTTGAAATTTTTAATGACTTTTGAATTAACACTAAAATATGATAAGACAAGCAAAATCTAATTTTTTGGAATTTTTCAAAACTATTTTATAATTTTTATGGATTTTCTAATGCAAACAGTGCTGAAAATGCATGTTTTTGATTTTTAATAATTATGGAAATGCGATAAAAATGCAATACAAAAATATCGCGTGAATAAGAAAGAAAACATGAGCCTATGATAATTTTTTGATAATTTTTAGCAAATTATAGATGCATGAAATAAATAGAGACAACATCAAGAAACTACACTACTAGCAAGGGCATACGTGCAAATAAGCAAACATCCAGGGGCCAAAGTGCAATTTTCATGCAAAATATACTACTAATAAACGAAGTTCCTGTATTAATTACAAATACCCAAAGCTGCAAGGGCTTAACTGCAAAATTACCAAGCCCACGTGTAGAAACATGTGACCTAGCAGGGGTAGAAATACAATATTACAAAATTCCCAGGGGTATACATGCAATTTGTCCAAAAATATTACACATGACGTTAAAGTTCCAGGACAAAATAGAAATAACAAAACCCGCGAGGGGGTCCTTGCAAAATGCCTCGCGCCTCACGTGAATTGGTCACGTGAGGTGACGTGGCTAGGACCCAAATGCAATTAACGAAAGTACGAGGGTTTGACTCTAAATGTTACAAAAATTTTTGAGCGGCAGATGAATGTTTATAGACTAAATAACAATTACAAAAATGGTGGGCGTTATAGTGCAAAATACCCACGCCTTAAGGGCTCGTGCGCGATCGGACGGTTGAGGGCTTCCCACTTGCCACGTGGCGAGCCCTCACTGCACGATGATGCTTCGCTCGGATGGCCTTGATTAGATCCTCCTCGGTGGATCGGATGGTTGAGGCGAGAGGATATCCAATGGCTATTGGACATGCTGGAGCTCTGCCTTGATCCAACGGCTCCGAAGACCGAAGCAAGAACAGCGGGGGAGCGCCGGCGAGGCGACTTCCTCCGTGCTCTAGCTCCTTCCCCGGCGAACTTCTAGGCTTCAAAAGGAGGCTGGAAACTCCTGCGATGTTCCTCTGAATGCTGGCGGACCCAAAAAGCCTTGACAATGGCCGAGGATCGCAGGAGACGATGACGGAGCTGGAGGAGCTTCAGACGTCTCCGGCGAAGGCCAAAATGGCCCCCAGGTGTTCATTGAAGTCCAAGAACCTGCAAGAAAGAGTGAGAGGACCCATGGCAAAATGCCTGGGTCCCGCGGTGGTGGAGTGGTGGCGAGAAATGGCGTGAAGGGACTTGACCGGAGATGCGCTCAGGCGAGGTAGACGTGCGGCTCGATTTGATGAACAAAATGTGAAGATTTCGACGGGGGACTGATCCTAAGGATGCTAGGGATAAAATGCAAAAGAAAAGAGGGGAGAAGGGTGCTGCCTCGACAGTGGAGACCGGAGGGAAAGTACCTCGACGCCGAAAAGATGGCGGAGGTGATCGGAGCCGCCTCGGGCTTCGCTCGATCGACCTGAAGCGCTCAAGAGGGAGCTGTCACCTTCCTCGAGCGATGGGGCACGAAAAGGGAGCTAAACCTATGGAGTGAGGGGTTCAAATTCGAAAGGGAAGATGGGGATCCAATTTATGTGGTTTGACTATGTGACTATGGCGCTCCAAATACCAAGGGAGATTGGGCGAATCGACGGTCCTCTCCCCCAAAAAACACAAGGGCGTGATAGACCAAGGATCGAGGAATAAAAGTCGTGAAGAAGTCGATCTCAAAATGTGCAAGATGGAGTCTGTAACAATCGACGAAAATGGGCGATAACCACGGCCTGACAGGCTACAGGGGTGAGGGGCAGACAATTGACCTGGGTCAACGACGACTGCCCCCTGGTTGGTCTACGTGGACCAACCAGGAAAAACCCCTAAAAAAACTTTGTAAATTCAAATTAAAGTAGTAAATGACTTTATTATTTTTAGGTTATTAAATTAAAAATACTTGTTATTTTATGAATTATTTTATGGTAATTTTTATTTTATTTTATGAGGTATGAATTTACAAGTTACCATTTATAGCCTTTACAGGTATATGATCTATATATTTTATCATTTTATTTTTTTATTTTGTGAATTTAATTTATTTATTTTTGTTTATTATTTTATAAAATTATAGAATACTTTTATACACTTAAATATATTTTTATTTTATTTTTCTGAAGTATTTTATATACTTAATAAAATAGAAGAAGTAATTATATATGTTTGTATATAGGTAATATACCTAGGTGTAGTATATACAGGTATTTTATTTTGTATCTTATTTAGGTTTTTCTTCCTGTTTTAATGTACATATGTATTATAAGTAATATTTACAAGATTATAAAAACATAAAAATACAAAAATGATGAATAAATAATAAATTGAATAATTTAATCTGTACAAGTATATAATAGGGATCCAAAACTCAACTTTCAAACAGTAACTCGAAAAAATACGAAACCACTGCCATTAAATAGCTTATTTTAAACTATATACAATTAAAAGTGAGGTTGGTACATTTCGAGTTTTTATTTGCAAGATACGGGTCTGGGAAGTTGGAGTTCTGGAATCTTAGTCAGATCATAATTTTTTATCTGTATATTATTTTTGTATGAAATCAATTTTGTATTTTTATTTATTTAATTATCTACAACTTTCATGTACAAAGTTTCTTTATTTGAGGTATAAAAAGTGGAACCAAAAATAGGTCCCAAAATGAATAAAGAATGAATTAAAATAAAAGGTATTTTTATTGTATTTTGACCCTTATATCCCCCTACTTTATTCCTTGTCGACCTATTCATCAAGATGCCTAGGTCTCAAGGTTTCGGATCATAAAATATTTACAATATTTTATTCTTTTTCTTTTCTTTTATTTATTCTATAATTTTGGCTTTAAAAATAGTATTTTATATACTATTTACATGCACATGCATGAATGCTAAGATGCTCTAGTTAAGGGCATTTACATGCATTTGCTAGGGTTTTTTTGATGTCAAAATGATAGAATAAAGATGATGAAATGTGGCTTCATCATCCCCCTATACTTTACCTTTGCTAGTCCCTAGAAAACACTTATGCAATAAGTGCAGAAAAGAAAACGAAAGAAAAGAAAAAGAAGAAAGATGGATTAAGTTTAACTATCAAACTTGTCTTCACAAAATCAAAGTTTGGAGCTCAAGTCGGTCCTTTGGAGTTTTAGTGCGGGCGGAACCTTAACGAGAACCGAATTTGAAATCCAACAGTCCCTGAGAATCCCGAAACTCTACCCAAGTCTCCTCAATAGCCAGGTCAAAAATATTTCAACTCACACGCAAACCCTTATGACTATGAATCTAACTCGTACAGTGTAAGTGATGGTGGCTCTTCCCAACTGAAATGACAAAGAGACTGACTTCTCCAATATGGTAACCCAATGATTCCCCAATCCAACAACTCATTCCTCAAGGAGCAGGGTATTCCCTTCTAAGTTCAAGTGGCAACCAGCTCAAGAGGAGGGGGTGAAGAGAAGAATGGACGGTAGCCAGTGTAGCTACCTATCTTAGGATGCAAGACCAATGTAGTCAAGTCATCCAGTTGCAGGCTCACATGATTTGACTTTGAAGCTCAAGCTTGCTTATTTGACTTTACAACATATGTACACTCCGGCTGACATTTTTATTTTTGTACATGACTGTCCACTGTTTTGGAGTTTTTGCTTTTGCATTTTTTTGAATACTATACAGCAGCATTTACATAGGGAGTTTTTCCTCTTGAGCCAGTAGACTATCCCTCTTTTGAAGATTTATTGCAACCCAAGATCTCCTATCCTCGAAACTCATCATCACTGGACGGGTTGGGGCACACTTCCCTCCCTAGAGGAGGACAAGTGTTTCTACCTGTGTGCATCTCATACCGGCAAATCCAATCCCCTCACCACTCCAACTGAGTTGAGCCATGTGAAAGGTGCAGGTGTTCAAGTTAGGTCATTATCAACAAGAGTCGTGCGTGTGCTCCGAAATACTCTACTTAGGCAGTCAAGAATCCATTGAACCAAGTCTCGTAATCCTCAAAGAATTAAGTCAACTTAGACCCGAAGTACCTCAATCTCAATTCCTATAAGGTTCCTGTTAATTAGGTAGATTTAAGGTCCAACCAAGCTCCAATCTTCGGATTTTACTTAGACTCGTTCAACTATCAAACTCAATCCGAAAAATGCTCATGCTATGCAAATGTAAAAAATATTTTTGTGATGCAATTTTCAAAGATTTTGAACTTTTTATGGATTTTTGAAAAGATGATGCACATGCATTTTTTTAATTTTTTCAAAGAGTTTTTCAAATGTTTTTGGATTTTAATTTTGCAAATGTTTTTGGAATTTTTGAAAAGAAAAGATTTTGTCTAAAAACAAGGTTAAAGTATTTACACGGGAGTGCTTCTTATATTTACAAGAAGTAGATTTTAAGAATTTACAAGGGTATGTGATCAATTTTAGAAGTATATATACAATGGACTTTGGTGTGATGTATATATTCCTCAAACTTATTTGACACAGATTTTTCAAACAATTTTGAAAACTATAGTCCAAAATAATTTTTACAAACAGTTTTACACACATATACACACATTTAAAAATCATTTTGCAAAGGTTTTCCAAATAGTATAAATAGCTTTTTTCAAATATTTTTGCAACCATTTTTTAAACCATTTGCAAATCATTTTTCAAACATTTTTATTTCACACAAGAAACTAATTTTACAATCAAAATGTTTTACAAAGGTTGAAAACATGTAACAAAACATTTTCAAAATAGTTTTCACAAGATTTTTCAAAAAGATTTTCAAACTATTTTTCCAACATCTTGCAAAAAATATTTTCACCTTATTTATTAATCATTGAATACAAAAAGAATTTGAGGAATAATGGCATATTTTTATTAAGGTTTTTAATGAATTTTATAAGTATAATTAGCCATAGTTATTAGTAAAAATACGAAAGTACGAGTTATGGCTAAAGTATATGCACAGTATATACGACCCCCATACTTAGCTTGAGCTATGTCCTCATAGATCGGAGAGAAAAGAGAAGACATAACTCATACTAAGTATAGGCAAGTCTAAAGAATAAATGTATAAGAGATGAATAAATGAATGAATGAGAAGTCGACCGTCCCCCCTATACTTAGGATCAAATAATCCTAAGTATAGCAGACTGTACACAAAGCAGGGAGGGTCAAGGGTGGGAATGAATAGATCGTACTCAGATTGTCTCCCCATATACTTAGGGTAAGATATCCCTAAGTATAGACAAGGAGAGGAGACAGTGGAGAGGATCAAAGAATAGAACAACTCGGGGTGCACACCCCCTATACATAGGACAAAGTACGCCCTAAGTATAGAAAACTGTCTACAAGGGGCGATACCTTTTTGATAGATACAGAAGATAGAAAAGGAAAAGTAGAAAAGAAGAAAAGATATTAACAAATGGATATATATACAGCGGAAGATGGAAGTGATAACCATGTACGAGATGCAAATGATCCGAGTCAAAGAACACATCTCATACCAGAAGAATGGGGGCAACGTCAACGGTCGGCGGATCATGATCTAGATATAACTTCAGGCGCTGACCGTTGTTGAGCGCGGAAATTTTAGGGATTGGTGATTAATTGTGAAAATATGTGTCGTTGATTTTCCCCAAAACCCGCGTCAACAAAAAATTATTTTTTTTATGATTTTTGCTACTTATTAACCTGTATAGCGGACAGGGTCGAACTCAGGGAGGCTACAATTCCCGAGGGTTATTCAATTAATCAGAAACTAATTAAAAGAAAACAAGAATCTCAAAGGACAACTATCCTTGGTTTTTGTGATTTTTATCTTTTTAATTTTTTTTATTATTTTTTTATTTCTAACTTTTTTTTTATTTTCTGATTTTCAAATTTTTAGTGATTTTTATTTTGTAAATTTTTTTTATTTTCAAAAATAATGCGAACAATGTGATTAAACTCAGAAAATATGCACACCAACTCTTTTTACAATTTTCAATTATGCCAAAAATGATCAGAAAAATTCAAAGAAAATATTTTTGGGTTTTAAAAGTTTTAAAGTGTTTTTAAGAATTTTTGTGGAATTTTCAGATGTTTTTGTATTTTTCTAAAATTCAAACAGTGAGAAAATAAGAAAAAGTGCACAGCCTGGAGTAATTTGCAATTTAAAAATATTTAAAATATCCAAAACTCCTGGCAATTATTTTTAAGACAAACTAGAAGAAAATATCTACAAACAGGAACTGAAATCACAATTTTTAGATTTTTGTAGAATTTTTTATGATTTTTAGAAGATTTTTGATATTTTTCAATTTTTTTGGATTTTATAAATAATTAATGCATGAAAATTGGCCAGAAATTAAAAGACAATGAAATAAAACTACTCTAATTTTTTTAGAATTTTTGGAGCTATTTTCGAATTTTTATGAATTTTCGAATTGCAAACAATGAAAAAGACACTGTTTTTGATTTTTTTAATAATAAGAAATGATCACAAAATGCTACGAAAATTTTATGCTAGGAAGAATAGCACATCAGGAGTATAACATAATTTTTTCAAAATTTTTGAAGCATGAGAAACATTTATTTCAATAGAAGATCATGTAAGTTCAATGTTCTGCAGTTCAGGGACCAAATTGCAAATAGTTTATAATTCTTCAACCAATAAAAACATAAATAAAGTGCAAGAAGGAATGTGTAATTTACCCACATAAAACATGCAATGCACGTGCTTGAAGCTGGCAGGGGGGGCTTTGTAATTTTGAAATCCCTTGGGGGCTTGATTGTAATCTCCCCCTTTTTTTAATGAATCAAAAGCCCTAGGGCTGTTCGTTCCACGCACAGGGGGCAGCAACAAGGGGTGGCCGCCTGCGCCGCCTCCTTCTTCACCAAGGACAGCGGCACGCGGCCTGCTGTGTTGCGGGCGGAGCGAGGCGGCGGAGGGGATCGCGCGGAGGAGGTCGGTGCGCAGTGCGCGTGGCCGCGTGGAAGACGCTGAGGGGGGCCGCGATGCTGGAGGTTGGCGCGGGAATGGTGCGGTGCCGGAGGATCAAAGGCGGGGCTCCGCCTGGAGGTGTTGAGGACGGGCTGAGCAGCAGGGGGCGCGACCAGAGTGGCGGCGCACGGCTGGAGGGGCGGCACGCTGGCAGATCGGCGACGCTGGAGTTGCGGGATCCGCGCGGTGGCGCGATGCTGGGGGAGGCGTCGCTCGCGTCGGCGTCGCGTGGCCTGGCGGTGGGCGCTGAAGCAGCAGGAGGGACGGCGCGCTGGAGTTGCGGGATCCGCGCGGTGGCGCGATGCTGGGGCAGGCCGCCGCGCAGACGGGTCTGGAGGGCGGGCTCGGCGGTGCGTGGCCGCGCGTGGCTGGAGAAGATGACAGGGGGGGCGGCGGCGCTGGACTGCGGCCGTCCCCTCTTTTTTTTTGTTTTTTTATTTATTTTTTTTTGTTTTCATTATGTAAACAGTTAACAAATCAAGGAGAAAAAAAAACCCTTTTTTTATTTTTTTTTGTAAATCCGAAATTTAGAGCAAAGATGAATAAAGAAAGATTTTTTTATTTTGATTTTTTATAGTGTTTTCCTGCAAAACAAACGTTAGAGAAAATAGAGAAACAATTTTTTTTTATCCTGCAAAACAACTGTTAGACAAAAATTTTATTTATCTACAAACTCGGGAAGTGCATGGGGATTCGGCGAGCGGTGAGGGATTCGAATCCGATTCTCCGGCCACCGTACGCGGCCGGAGTTGAGAGATCATGGACGGTAGAAATAGAAGGCGAAGGGATCGAGAATATGAGATGAAAAATCGAGTCGATGGCGGATCAAATCGAGATGGAGAATTTTTTTACGGTCTAGAAGAAAAATTGACGATGGAAAAAAATGCGAAAAATAGAACTACAATTGAACTAAGATAAAAATACGAAGAAAATTTGGATCTCACCTTAGGAGTGGAAAATGGACCGTGATCGCCTCGACAAGGCCGACTCGCTGTCACCGGACGGCTTGGAGGCTAGGCAACTTCCTCGACGAAATTTCTCTCGGAGATCGGACTCCTCTCTCTAAAGATTGATCAGGTTGGAATGAGGGAGATGGAGCCATATAAATAGAAAAGAGAGACATTTGAATTTTTGAAGAAGATAAGAGAGATTTTTGAATTTTTTTTGGTGGGAGAGATAACATGAGAGATAAAATAGAAAGATAAAATTATTTACAAAATTCTCTAATTTTTTTGAATTTTCGTCACTTTATTTATTGGAATTTGAAAATGTTATTTTTTTATTTTTTTATGATGGTTAGTTAAAAATTGCAACTATATACATATACTATACACATATATGACATTATATACACGGATAAATGGAGAAATTAGCCTCTTTTTTTTGTTTTAAGAATTTTATTAATTTTTTTATTTTTATTTTTGTTTTAAGTAATTAGTAAAAATATTTACAAATATATATACAAATACAATATATACAAAATACAAGGGAAAATTGCACAAACCACCCCCAAAAAACCAACTTTTCAACCGTAACTTCAAAAATTATGAAATCACAGCCATTTTGAAGATAATTTGATTTAGAACTCAATGGAAGTGAAATTGGTTTAATTTAATATCATACGGAGCCGGAATTGATCTTTCAATTAGTGCTTAGTGGCTTTTTCCAAGTGTGGCTACTTTTATTCTGTTCATGATTTAATTGTGCAATCAGTTTTATTAATTAGGCCGCATTTTTATTTAGAACTTTGGTTTTGAATGTTATTTGATTTGGGGTCAATTAAGGTACAAATAAATTAGTGTTAGTTTTATACAGATATACACAAAATAAGTGAGAAATACATTTTTTTGGATTTTCTGGTTGAGGACCCTATCTCCCCCTACTTTATTCCTGGTCGATCAGGTCAAGTCTTGACCTTCTCTCGGGGTTCGGGTCAGCCTGTATACAGTCTTCCTTTTTTTTATTTTCTTTTCTTTATTTTTCCTTTCTTTCTTTATTTATTTATTTTAGGTTAAAATTTAGTAAGAAATGTACAATATTTACACACAAATGCAAGTTAGTAAGAATATGGAGTTAGCGTTATATGCAGGTGTTTTATAAGGGATTTTAAGCTAAAATAAATGAATAAAGATGACGAATCGCAGATTCATCATCCCCCTATGCTTTACCTTTGCTAGTCCCTTAGCAAACACTTATTTGAAAGAATAAGTGAAGAAGAAAAAGAAAGGGAAAATAAAGAAAGTAGGACAATATTGAGTATTAAACTTATCTTCATAAAATTATAGTTTGGAGCTCTGTCGGACCTTTGGATTATTTGTGTGTCGGAACTTCTGTGAGACTTAGAATTTTAAAACCAACAGCCTTCAAGTTCTACACATCATTGTCACAGTTTTGGCCCAGAAGTCATCTTAGATCGATCCTCTTCCCAAAGCATACCCTATGAACATTGAATAATCGACTCATGTGTGTGAAAAATTTTAGCTCTTCCCATCCAGAATGCCGGACTACCATGCAAATCTCCTCTCCAATAACTCGTCCTCGGGGAGTCAGGTATTTCCTTCTAAGGTCTGTCGTGCTGTGTTCACAATCGAATTGGGGGAGAAGTTAGAAGAATGAGAAAAGAACTGGAGGGTGGTTTGGTGTAGTCACCTCTCCTTGTGAAGCTGGCCAGTGTAGCCGAGTCTCCACCAAGATCTGCAGGTTTTCTTGAAGCTTGGACCTTTTTGGTCAGATTTTTATTTGGTAGTAGCTTCTTTGTATTTGGAGTTTTGGTGGTTCTGCTTGGATCTTGTTGTGCCCCTACGGATATAGCATCTTTTTATTCCGTACATTTTTTGGGGTCTTAGAAAAAATTGTGCCCAGCCGTCCATCCCTTTTCCGAAGCTTTATTTCAACCCGTTACTCCGGTCTTTAGATTTCCACGCTACCAGAAAAGAAACTCATACAGTCTTCCAACATCCCGTCTGAGTTGAGCTAAGTGCATAGTGCGGGAGTACAAATTAATTCGCTATTCCAGAGTTGTACCCAGAATGAAGAGACCAGGTTAGACACTAAGGGTCAAATGTTGCACATTGTTATGTGGAACTCAAAGAATTAAGTCAAAGACCTGAAGCTTCTAAAATCCTATTTCTCAGTGAAGTTCCTCTAAGAATTAGGTGGATTAAGGTCCAACTAAGCTCCATTCTTCAATTTTATTCCAGACATAGTTTAAATATCAATACTATCCAGAAAAATGCACATGCAAATGCAGACTATGAACAATGCAGAGAGTTTTTTTTTTGAAGAATGATGCACATGTGAAAAGAACCATTTTTTTAAACAATTTTCTAATTTTGAACTTTTTATGGAATTTTGGAGAAAAATGCAGATGTGAAAGAAAGTTTTTTTTATATTATGCAAATTTTTTATGATTTTTGGTTTTGTAGTTTTTTTTTAAAGGAGAAAGGGTTAGTAGTATATACAAGAGAGTTTTTTTTTGTTTTTTTTTATGTTTTTTTTTGTTTTTGTTTTTGTTTTTTTTTCTCTCTCTCTCTTCCCATTTTTTTTTGTTTTGTTTGTTTTTTTGTGTGTTTTTTTTGTTTTTTTTGTTTTTGTTTTGTTTTGTTTTTTTTGTTTTCTTTTTTTTTTGTTTTTTTTATTTGTTTGTTTTTTTTGTTTGTTTTTTTTGTTATTTTTGTGGATTTTATAAAATATACACATAACCCTCTAAATAAATATATTTAAAAGTACGAGTTATGTCTAAAGTATATATACAATATATACGACACCCCCCTATACTTAGCTCGAACTATGTCCTCATAGTGACCAGAGAGCGACAAAGGAAGACATAACTCGTGCTAAGCAAAGAAAAGTGAAAAGCCTCCTATGCTACAACGACTCACAGAAAAGATAAAGAGAAGTTGGTGATCCCCCCCTATACTTAGGATCAAGTAATCCTAAGTATAGTGGAATGTACAAAGGGGAAAACCGATGAAGAGAATGTACAGACTCACAAAGACACGATATGAACAACATCACCCCCCCTATACTTAGGGTAGAGTATCCCTAAGTATAGGCAACAATAACAAGGGTGATAAACAGGACGAATATGAACAACACAAATCCTTCACCCCCCTATACTTAGGATAAAGCACATCCTAAGTATAGCATATATACACACACACACACACACGAAAAAGGGGTGAATGATAAAACGGGAGAAGACTGAGTGAAACGAAAGGATATACAAGAGGAGTGGATGTACAAAGGTTAAGAAGGTCGAAAACGAACCTTCCTGCGGGACCGCTGAGGTATGGATTTGACAAGATGTAGGTCGATATTGGGATTATCATTAGATATGAACTGAGTAGAATCGACCAAGAATGTATGCTCAGCGGTTTCAGATTGTGCAGGCCTAAATCGGTTATTGGAAGTAGTGTGATCATGTCCTGCCTTGGAAGTCTTGCAAACATCAAAGTAGAATGGCTCGAAATCATTATCAGAAAAAGTAGGATCAATTTCAGCCTGGCGAGCCTCTACTGGATCATCATCTTTATCAAAAGGCCCAAATTCCTTTATAAAAGCAATCAAATCAAATTTGGCCTGATCGGTCTCTTCTTTATCAGGTTGAGTAGGAACGGACTTATCAGTGAAAGTAGTCGAATCGTGTCCTTCCTGTCTAGTCTCAGGGTCTGCCTTCCGCTCTAGGGTGTCTATCGTGTAAATCCCGCGGATGTCATCAATGCATCGCCACGTACCAGAAGAGGGAACTCCAAGGTCTATGCTTTCCGAGTCCTCCTCCTTAAAGAGGAATTCTCGGGTCTCAGTATCATCCATCATATAGCAAAAATCTCTGGTAGTATCATCATGATCAAAGTCCTTGGGGTTGTCTAACACGGGCGGGCTCTCATGGTATTCGGGTTTCTGGACGGTAGTGGGTGTAGTGATTAACATATCGCTCCCTACATCAGAACGGAAGCGAATCTCTCCTGAACCATAGTCAATAACGGCTCCCGCAGAGGCAAGGAAAGGCCGTCCCAGGATGATTGGAGGGTGCTCCACAGGGGTGGAGGTCTCCATGGGCATTACAACAAAATCCGAAGTAAAATCCATGCCCTGAATGATAATGACAACATTTTCTAAAATACCCTTCGGCCTCTTGATAGATCCATCAGCAAATTGAACTATCATCCTGGTTTTCTTGAGAGGCCCAAGATGAAGAGACTGTACCATAGAGAAGGGTATTATGTTGATTGATGAACCGCCGTCAAGGAGAGCGTTATCACAAAAGTAGTCAGATATGGAGCATCTCACAAGAGGTGTGACCGTGTTCCCTTTCTTAAAATATGGACGGTGAGAGATGGCGTAGGCAGTGGCCATGGTCAAGATATGACGCTCAGATCTTCTCCTTCGCTTTCTTTTCTTGTGCTGTCATGGCCTGTTGAAGTGGGGTTTTAATGATCTCATGAAGGGTGGCCACCACTTCGGGTTTAGTCAACATTTTTTTGAATTTTTGGACCTCATCCATACAAGGGAGGAGGTCGGAATCATCATTTACATGAGGATTGCCAAGAGCAGTCTGTACAGTGGCATCCTCGGGATCTAGGTTGGGACATGATTGTGTGGGTAAATGATCGGGCATTTGGGTTCTTTTCTCACAAAATGAATCAATAATATGTCTCCCAGAATCTTTTTGTATTTTCAAAATTTTCTCATTTTTTTGTGTTTTGGATGATTTCAAGCTCTCATGATTATCCTCGAGTGAATCAATATCCTCAAACATTGGAGCAGCGTTCTGTCTCTCATTTATGTTAATAAAATTGGAAATCTTCGAATTCATATGCTCCACCATTTGATTCAATGTGTTAAGTGTGGAAATCATGAAAGGTGACTCCAAAATTCCAGGATCGGGTGGGTTGAATGAGGGTGGGTGAAAATCAAAGTCCTCCGTCTCCTGAAATAATGGGTTAGGCGGATATGCACAAACATCAGGAGGAAGATCCTCCTGGAAAAGGGAAGGTGGATCGTCTGGAGAGTACAAGGTATCTGCGAAGATCGGATTAGAATAACTCCAGTCGGCCATCTTCGAAACAAAAGATGGGAGAGCACGAGGGTCAAGCCAAAAGATATGGAGAAAAAGGCGCAAATGCACAGAAAAGATCTGGTATGCACACAAACAATCAAATGCAATACAGACCCCCAATTCACCAACTCAACGCAATGTGAAGACCGTGAAGGTTCGGTCTCTTAATCTTGTATGTTTTAGAGTTAGGTGATAATCACAAAGTTGTACAAACACTTAGGCTGGATTATGGGATTTGGGCACTAACCTTAGTGTGTGCGCGAGCAAGTAAAAACGAATACAATGAGGGGGTTACTCTCCCCAAGACAATGATTTTTCTTTGTATATTTTTTTAGGGTTGAGTTTTCTTTAGCAGTCCCGGTTTTAGGCAGTTGTCACTTGGTTAAGATATTTTCAAAGAATCGCCTACCGAGTGTCCAATTTCCTTTTTAACTTATGTGAGTGAAAACAAGGGAGGAGATCGGAAATGCCAATGCGCGATTAAAAACGATGATGCATGCAGGGGTTAGAGATGCGTACCTTGTCGCCAGCACTCTACATGCAAGTGATCCGCGCAGAATTTAAATACATAAAATAAACTAACCTATATGCAATGCAAGTGAACCGTCCTAGATGATAACTTCTATTAACGGGCAAGAACAAGTTAATTTGACTAAGTCCAAATTACGATCTACTCTATAGGCACAGAAATTCTTGTTTAGGGTGTTTGGACCTAATTAATTACCTGGCTCAAGCAAATTAATTAAAGAAATCAATAGGTGGCTTTCGAAATCCGTGGAAAACAAAGAAAATAAAGGCGATGAAAACAAAACCGGTGAGGTCCCCCAAGTGCACCGGCACTTGGCGAAACAGACCCCGCAACAAATAAATGTCCTTTTACAAGAGTTCAGATGCTAGAAAATAAAAACTCTCTCTCTTTTTTTTTCTCTCTTTTTTTTTCTCTCTCTTTTTTTTTCTTTCTCTTTTTTTTTCGGCTCTTTCAATTTTCTTCTCCTCTTCTCACGCTATCCTGCGGCTTGTTGAAGAATCAAGCCGCCTCCACGTCGCTTGGGTGCTTCGGCTCTCCTAGGATTGCCTCCTTCGCTCCGCGGGCCCTCGCAAGAAAAAGAAAAGAGAATGTGTAAGAAACACAATTTTCAAATATGAGAAAATGATGAAATGAATGCAATGGATATGAACAATGGAATAATGTGGCAAACAGATATTTACAACCAAGAATAGTAGGTCAAAAGAGAAACCTAACTACCCTCGCCGTGCCTCCCCGGCAACGGCGCCATTTTGTTGAACGCGAATTTTTAGAGATTGGAATTAATTGGTGAAAATAGGGTCGTTGTTTTTCCCCAAAACCCGCGTCAACAAAAAATTATTTTTTTTTTATGATTTTTGCTACTTATTAACCTGTATAGCGGACAGGGTCGAACTCAGGGAGGCTACAATTCCCGAGGGTTATTCAATTAATCAGAAACTAATTAAAAGAAAACAAGAATCTCAAAGGACAACTATCCTTGGTTTTTGTGATTTTTATCTTTTTAATTTTTTTTATTATTATTTTATTTCTAACTTTTTTTTTATTTTCTGATTTTCAAATTTTTAGTGATTTTTATTTTGCAAATTTTTTTATTTTCAAAAATAATGCGAACAATGTGATTAAACTCAGAAAATATGCACACCAACTCTTTTTACAATTTTCAATTATGCCAAAAATGATCAGAAAAATTCAAAGAAAATATTTTTGGGTTTTAAAAGTTTTAAAGTGTTTTTAAGAATTTTTGTGGAATTTTCAGATGTTTTTGTATTTTTCTAAAATTCAAACAGTGAGAAAATAAGAAAAAGTGCACAGCCTGGAGTAATTTGCAATTTAAAAATATTTAAAATATCCAAAACTCCTGGCAATTATTTTTAAGACAAACTAGAAGAAAATATCTACAAATAGGAACTGAAATCACAATTTTTAGATTTTTGTAGAATTTTTTATGATTTTTAGAAGATTTTTGATATTTTTCAATTTTTTGGATTTTATAAATAATTAATGCATGAAAATTGGCCAGAAATTAAAAGACAATGAAATAAAACTACTCTAATTTTTTTAGAATTTTTGGAGCTATTTTCGAATTTTTATGAATTTTCGAATTGCAAACAATGAAAAAGACACTGTTTTTGATTTTTTTAATAATAAGAAATGATCACAAAATGCTACGAAAATTTTATGCTAGGAAGAATAGCACATCAGGAGTATAGCATAATTTTTTCAAAATTTTTGAAGCATGAGAAACATTTATTTCAATAGAAGATCATGTAAGTTCAATGTTCTGCAGTTCAGGGACCAAATTGCAAATAGTTTATAATTCTTCAACCAATAAAAACATAAATAAAGTGCAAGAAGGAATGTGTAATTTACCCACATAAAACATGCAATGCACGTGCTTGAAGCTGGCAGGGGGGGCTTTGTAATTTTGAAATCCCTTGGGGGCTTGATTGTAATCTCCCCCTTTTTTTTTAATGAATCAAAAGCCCTAGGGCTGTTCGTTCCACGCACAGGGGGCAGCAACAAGGGGTGGCCGCCTGCGCCGCCTCCTTCTTCACCAAGGACAGCGGCACGCGGCCTGCTGTGTTGCGGGCGGAGCGAGGCGGCGGAGGGGATCGCGCGGAGGAGGTCGGTGCGCAGTGCGCGTGGCCACGTGGAAGACGCTGAGGGGGGCCACGATGCTGGAGGTTGGCGCGGGAATGGTGCGGCGCCGGAGGATCAAAGGCGGGGCTCCGCCTGGAGGTGTTGAGGACGGGCTGAGCAGCAGGGGGCGCGACCAGAGTGGCGGCGCACGGCTGGAGGGGCGGCACGCTGGCAGATCGGCGACGCTGGAGTTGCGGGATCCGCGCGGTGGCGCGATGCTGGGGGAGGCGTCGCTCGCGTCGGCGTCGCGTGGCCTGGCGGTGGGCGCTGAAGCAGCAGGAGGGACGGCGCGCTGGAGTTGCGGGATCCGCGCGGTGGCGCGATGCTGGGGCAGGCCGCCGCGCAGACGGGTCTGGAGGGCGGGCTCGGCGGTGCGTGGCCGCGCGTGGCTGGAGAAGATGACAGGGGGGGCGGCGGCGCTGGACTGCGGCCGTCCCCTCTTTTTTTTTGTTTTTTTTATTTATTTTTTTTGTTTTCATTATGTAAACAGTGAACAAATCAAGGAGAAAAAAACCCTTTTTTTATTTTTTTTTTGTAAATCCGAAATTTAGAGCAAAGATGAATAAAGAAAGATTTTTTTATTTTGTTTTTTTATAGTGTTTTCCTGCAAAACAAACATTAGAGAAAATAGAGAAACAAATTTTTTTTTATTTTTATCCTGCAAAACAACTGTTAGACAAAAATTTTATTTATCTACAAACTCGGGAAGTGCATGGGGATTCGACGAGCGGTGAGGGATTCGAATCCGATTCTCCGGCCACCGTACGCGGCCGGAGTTGAGAGATCGTGGACGGTAGAAATAGAAGGCGAAGGGATCGAGAATATGAGATGAAAAATCGAGTCGATGGCGGATCAAATCGAGATGGAGAATTTTTTTACGGTCTAGAAGAAAAATTGACGATGGAAAAAAATGCGAAAAATAGAACTACAATTGAACTAAGATAAAAATACGAAGAAAATTTGGATCTCACCTTAGGAGTGGAAAATGGACCGTGATCGCCTCGACAAGGCCGACTCGCTGTCACCGGACGACTTGGAGGCTAGGCAACTTTCTCGACGAAATTTCTCTCGGAGATCGGACTCCTCTCTCTAAAGATTGATCAGGTTGGAATGAGGGAGATGGAGCCATATAAATAGAAAAGAGAGACATTTGAATTTTTGAAGAAGATAAGAGAGATTTTTGAATTTTTTTTGGTGGGAGAGATAACATGAGAGATAAAATAGAAAGATAAAATTATTTACAAAATTCTCTAATTTTTTTGAATTTTCGTCACTTTATTTATTGGAATTTGAAAATGTTATTTTTTTATTTTTTTATGATGGTTAGTTAAAAATTGCAACTATATACATATACTATACACATATATGACATTATATACACGGATAAATGGAGAAATTAGCCTCTTTTTTTTGTTTTAAGAATTTTATTAATTTTTTTATTTTTATTTTTGTTTTAAGTAATTAGTAAAAATATTTACAAATATATATACAAATACAATATATACAAAATACAAGGGAAAATTGCACAAACCACCCCCAAAAAACCAACTTTTCAACCGTAACTTCAAAAATTATGAAATCACAGCCATTTTGAAGATAATTTGATTTAGAACTCAATGGAAGTGAAATTGGTTTAATTTAATATCATATGGAGCCGGAATTGATCTTTCAATTAGTGCTTAGTGGCTTTTTCCAAGTGTGGCTACTTTTATTCTGTTCATGATTTAATTGTGCAATCAGTTTTATTAATTAGGCCGCATTTTTATTTAGAACTTTGGTTTTGAATGTTATTTGATTTGGGGTCAATTAAGGTACAAATAAATTAGTGTTAGTTTTATACAGATATACACAAAATAAGTGAGAAATACATTTTTTTGGATTTTCTGGTTGAGGACCCTATCTCCCCCTACTTTATTCCTGGTCGATCAGGTCAAGTCTTGACCTTCTCTCGGGGTTCGGGTCAGCCTGTATACAACCTTCCTTTTTTTTATTTTCTTTTCTTTATTTTTCCTTTCTTTCTTTATTTATTTATTTTAGGTTAAAATTTAGTAAGAAATGTACAATATTTACACACAAATGCAAGTTAGTAAGAATATGGAGTTAGCGTTATATGCAGGTGTTTTATAAGGGATTTTAAGCTAAAATAAATGAATAAAGATGACGAATCGCAGATTCATCAACCGTTAACACGAAAGGTAGAGGAAGATGACGGTTCTGATATATCAATGCTGCCATTGTCATGTACCTTCCTGACCACATACAGACCTTTCCATTTGCTCTGTAATTTCCCTGGAAATAACTTCAGCCTGGAATCAAACAACCATACATGCTGATCAGGCTCAAACTATTTATGGCTGATATGAGAATCATGCCATGTCTTCACTTTTTCCTTGTACTGTAGGCTGCTAGAAAAGGCTGTATCTCTCAACTCCTCCAAGGCTGCCAACTCTGCTCTTCGTTGTTCTCCTATACTCTCTGGATCGTAACTCAGTGACTGCCCAAAATGATTTATGCTTGATTTCCACTGGCAGATGGCACGGCTTGCCATAGACGAGGCGAAAGGGAGATGTCCCTAATGGATTTTTGAAGGATGTCCGATAGGCCCACAAGACCGAGTCCAAAAGCTGTGACTAATCCTTTCGGTATGGGCGGACAACCTTCTGTAAGATCGTCTTGATCTCCCTATTCGATACTTCGGCAATACCATTATTCTGAGGGTGGTACGGCGTGGCAACACGATGGTCAATGTCGAACTCGTCTGCAAGGGCCCTGACTTTATCATTAATGAAATGAGACCCCCGTCTGAAATCAGAACTCTGGGTACCCCGAACCGTGAAATGATATTTTTCCTCAAAAATCGACACACGGTTTTAGCATCTACAGCTCGGGCGGGGATGGCCTCAACCCAACGACTAACATAATCTACAGCGAGCAAAATGTGCTCAAACCCCTGACTCTTAGGAAATGGTCCCATGAAATCAATCCCCCATGCGTCAAAAAGCTCACAACAGTGAATGGGCTGTATGGGCATCATATATCTCTGTCCGCAAGTACCCATCTTTTGACAGTCAGTACACCTATACATGAATTCATCTGAATCCTTGAAGAGATTAGGCCACCAAAGGCCGGATTAAAGCACCTTCTGTGCTGTCCTTCTCCCAGAATGATGTCCTCCTGCCTCAAGCTTGTGGCAGTAGGTGAGGACGCTATGCTACTCTTCTTTAGGAATGCACCTCCTCCAGATGTTGTGTCCTCCTTCATGATAAAGGACGAGATCCTTCCAATGGTAAAACTTGGCCTTATCTAGGAAGGTCTCAAGTTTCTACCTGGGCCAACCCCGGGGAACCGTCTTGGCAACAAGATAGTTTACAAAGTCGGCATACCATGGGAGTGAGGAGATCGCCAAGATCGCCTCATCTGGAAATGTCTCTGTGATAGGTGCGCTGGGCTCAGATTCCTCAAGGTTCTCTAAGCGGGAGAGATGATCCGCCATCGCATTCTTAACTTCAGGCTTGTATTTAATCTCAATATCAAATTCCTGGAGTAGAAGGATCCATCTGGTAAGGCGAGCTTTGGCTTCCTTCTTGGCCATGAGGTACCGGATGGCGGCGTGATATGTGTAGATGGTCACTCTAGATCCGAGAATATATGATCGATACTTATCCAAAGCAAAGACTACGGCCAACATCTCTTTCTCAGTCATAGTATAATTCCGTTGAGCGGCATCCAAAGTCCGGCTGGCGTAGTGAATGGCATACGGCAAACCATCCCTCCTCTGTCCAAGAACAACCCCTATGGCAAAATCAGAAGCGTCCATCATGATCTCGAATGGGAGAGACCAATCGGGCGGCTGAAGGACAAGATCCGTGACAACCATATTCTTGAGAGTCTCAAAAGACGCAAGACACTTATCGTCTACAATGAACTCGGTGTCTTTCGTCAGCAAATCAGTGAGCGGTTGGGCAATACGACTGAAGTCATGAATAAACCATCGGTAGAAACCGACATGCCCCAGGAAAGACCGCAATTGACACAGATTGGACGGTGGATTGAGTTTTCTAATGATATCCACCTTGGCTGGATCAACCTCCATGCCCCTGTCGAAGATGATATGACCAAGGACCGTCCCCTGAGTCACCATGAAGTGACTCTTTTCCCAAGACAAGACAAGATTAACCTCTATGAGCGCTGAAGCACACGGTCTAGGCAGTCAAGACAAGCATCAAACCCATCGCCATAGACCGAGAAGTCATCCATGAAGACCTCTGAGCAATCACCCACCATGTCCGAGAAAATGGACAACATGCACCTTTGGAATGTCACTGGGGCATTAGATAGACCAAAGGGCATCCGTCTGAAAGCATATGTCCCAAACGGATAGGTGAATGTCGTTTTCTCCTGGACTTCGGGCGTAATGGCCACTTGATTATAACCGGAGTACCCGTCAAGAAAGCAGTAATGACTCTTCCCAGCTAGCCTCTCGATAATCTGATCAACGAATGGCAGTGGAAATTGATCCTTCTTGGTGACCTCATTCAATGGTCTGTAGTCCACACAGACCCTCCAAGAAGTTGGTACCCGGGTAGATATCTCCTCTCCAGACTCATTCACAACTGTAGTGATGCCCGTCTTCTTGGGCACCACATGTAATGGACTAACCCACTTGGAGTCGGAGATGGGGTAGATAAAATCGGCGCTCCACCACTTCAATATTTCTTTCATGACCACATCTCGAAGATTCGGGTTCGGCCGTCACTGGAACTCACGCGAAGGCCTAGCATCCTCCTCAAAATAGATGTGGTGGGAGCATAGAGCCGGACTAATCCCCTGGAGATCAGCTATACTCCATCCTATCGCCTGGCGGTTTCTTTCAAGAACCTCTATCAGACGAGACTCTTGTTCTCCAGTCAAACCTGCTGAGATAATGACCGGGTGCATATCTAGCTCACCTGCAAGGAATCTATACTTCAGTGACTGCGGAAAGGGATTCAATTCTGGATAACTGGGAGGTGGCAGATCTGGCTTCTGATATGTCTGTGTAAAGGCTAGCAGGTCTGCATGAGAGAACTCTCGCTGCACATGAATATCTGACGAAGGGAACCCTGCTGAATCATCTACGAACTGTACTGTCTCACACCCCATCCTAGCTGTCGGCTCAGAAGGAATCAAACACGGTAAATAATCATCAAAATCATCCCAATCAATGTCTGAATCCGAGGGATCTGAATCAGAAGAACAAGACTGAAAATCATCACCACTCGTCCCACAACTGTCAGCCTCAACTGTATCCTCGTCCAGGAGTGTGCTCTCCAGGCTCTCAACTGCCATAAGCAGTAAATATGGTGAATCTGTGGGTAAGGCGAGGGTCAGTGCTACGGGATCTGTCTAAATGGATTCATCATCTGTCATCACGAAATCACACTCCTGGTAGATGTCTAGCTCGACCTCCGTCATCTGCTCAATATCACTGGACTGCTCTGAGCATGCTAATTCTCTCGCTCTGGTTTCCTCGATCGTCTCTATTTGTATGGTTTCGCCCTCTACACGAAAACATACCTTCCCACTATCATGATCGGTCACCGCCTTGGCTATGGCCAAGAATGGGCGTCCAAGTGTGATGGGGGCATCAGTTACCGACTCAGTGATCTCCATGTCCAATACAACAAAGTCCACGGGGAATTTCAGACCCTGAATGGTAACGACCATGTCTCTCAACAACCCCTTCGGCCTCTTAGTCGACCTGTTAGCAAACTGAAGGACTATCCTGCTCCTACGAAGAGGACCAAACTCGAATTGGTCGAGTAAGGCTGCCGGAAGAAGGTTAACAGAAGAGCTGCTGTCTAATAGAGTACGATCGAACTGCTGCTCCTGAATCTCGCATCTGACATAGGGAGCTCCTACATCTGGTCTCTTGGCTGGCAGTTTGTTCTGAATGGTGCAACAAGTGGAATGAGTGAGCACATGGATCTGATCTCTGTGGTTCCTCCTCTTCCTGCAGACTGTAGTCTTCTCTTTCAAGTTCTTTTTGAAGAGGGGGATGTGCTCAAGTGCTTCCTGTAGAGTCAGCTGAATATGGAATATGTCAATCTTCTGGTTGTTGAACTCTACCTGCTGGGTCTTTTTTGGATTTTCGTTTTTATTCCCCTTCGCCAAGCGGAGTGCTTCAGGGAAGGGGATGGTAGGGGCCTCCGCAGATGGAGAACTAGGAAGAGGTTCCTGTGCCTGTGAAGGAATAGAATCCATACCATGATCATCATTCAACACATATGGATCTGAAGTGTAAACAGAAACCTTTCCTTTATTCATTTTTTTGTTCTTTTTAGTGCCACAGTCCTTAGATACAAAAGGTGTCAATACTACATGTGGGAGCTCAACAAAAGTGGAAGTGGTGGCTTCATTACCACCAACGGCATCTGACTTTGCGGTATCAGCACCGCGCTCTGGCATATCATCAAAAATGGCAGCATCAGCACCACCGTCTGCATCTGGTCTCACGACGACCTCAGTACCGTCGTCTGGATCTCCATCCTTGGTGGCATCAGCACCACCGTCATCTACATCATCAGCGGCATCAGCATCGCTACTCTGCTCATCTGGTGCTCTGGATTCTTCGTGTTGTTGTCGCTCAGATGAGGCGCCGTCGGCAGGTATCCTATCGCTCCTAGTACTCACAAAATCAACATCATACAAAGAAGACATGTCACTCAAATAATCACTAGGAGAAGTATCCTCTGTAAACTGTACCTGCTCAGACTTTCTTTTCAGACTGTTCGGATTAGGCTCAATCTGAGTTGGTATGGCGGCTTTGCCCTTGATGATATCTCTCATTTCCTGCCGGGACTCATCCATTTCTTGCCGGATGGATGCTCGATGATTCGAAAGCAATCGGGCGAGGTCATCTAATGCTGGGTTCTCGAAGGCGGGAGACTGAGGACCGGAAGTGTTCCCTTGCTGGAAATGAGGTTGCTGCTGGGAGGAGAAGTTCTCACGCGGTTGGGGGTATGACTGTTGTGGCTGCTGACGCTGCCGCCACTGCTGTCCCTGATAGGCGGGACGAGGACCATGTTGGTAATGCTGGTGGGCATACTGGGGCTGGCTCTGCTGCTGGCTGTTCTGCTGCCCTGGAGCGGAAGGCTGCTGCTGGGAGGAAGTGCCACCAGTGGTCCAACGGAATCCGGGGTGATCGCGACGAATCCCGGGCTGTGGGTACAGGTCGTACCATATCCCATTGACTTCCATCAATGGCTCCTGCTCGAAGGATGGTGGAGGCATAACTGCCAGTGGCTGATCTAGCTGATAGACCACCATCTGAGTGTCCTGAGATGGTGGCTGAGACGGGTAGTACTGTAGCTGCTGGACCGGCTCTGCCTGAATGTGGTTGACCTGACGATGTGAGGCAGAGGGATGGGTGGAGCTGCTACTGCTGGGATCAGCCCGTGACCTGGGAGGCTGCTGAGTAGACATTTATGCCTCCTGGATGCAAAGAATCTGCATCTTCAGGTCACTCATGGTCTTGGTAATCTGGTCCATCTGGGCCAGTCCTTGCATCTTATTTTTCTCGAGGATCTCGAGATGGTCTAACTTTTCGCTAATAATGCCCATGTCGGCTGCTGCGGATTCGGCTTGGGCTGCGGCTGCCGACGGAGTGTGGGGACCGGCATCGATGCGAGCGATCCTCTGAAATGATCTTGCTCCTTGGGGTGGCTTCTGCTGTGTGTAGACTCTGGCTTGGGCCATGACCGTTGAGTTCTCTGCCATTCCTTCATAGATGGCCCATGCATCATCTTCACCCTTGGAAAAGTATGATCCACCACAAGAGGCATTTACAAGCCCCTGCAGCTCCGGTGTCAGCCCACAGAAAAAATTTGAACCAGATTGGGCTTGGATATATCATGGTGTGGACACCGGTCAATGAGCTCTCTGAATCGATCCCAGGCCTCATGGAATTGTTCATTAGGGATCATTATGAAATTGTTGATCATGGCTCGTGCTGCGTTGGTCCGGCCGAGAGGATAATACTTGTTGAGGTATGCGGTCAGAAGCTGTGCCCAAGTGTCGACGAACTTCCCCAAATGTTTCAGCCAGTAAGCGGCTCTATCAACCAAAGAGAATGGGAAGGCGATCATCTTGATGGTGTCCTCAGTCACCAGCATGTCGTGAATTGTGCTGCAGATCATCTCAAATTCCTGCAGATGGAAATGTGGTTCTTCGGTCGCCAACCCATGGAATTTAGGCAGTAACTGAATAGTGTGGGGGCGAAGCTCGAAATCTCCATGAACGGGAGGAAGTCGGATCCATCGATGAGTGAGAGATGCTGCGGGATTGTGCAATTCCCTCATGATTGTCTGTGGCAGTCTCTCAGCGTCAGGATCTCCTCCTTCTGCAACAGGTACCTCCACCACCTGCAGCTCTGTTCTCTCTATCGGCTCTCATCTGCGTCAGCTCTCGCATGATGTCACCCATGAATGCTCCCTGGTCTCTGATCTGTCTCTGCATTGTCTCCAGGGATGCTAGAAGTGAATTGTTGATGGTGGCTTGGTCATAAAGGAAAGGAGGGTGCTCCTGCTCATCTGGGTGCTCTCCTCTGTCTGCTATGGCTGGGTTCTCTGAAAAGGCAGAAGAACCCATCTCAGGTGCCGTCAAATGATCTGAGCTCTGTGTTGCACTAAATTCTGAAATGACTGGATTGATGGAGGAAGATGGGTGGTCGAGGGGGAACAGGGTGGAAGTGAACTCAGGTTCGGAGAGTGGGTCTTGACTCCCCGAAATCGTCCTAGATGAATAGGGAGGAGTGCTGAATAGCGGTGCTGACAGAGACGGCCTAAGAGATCTCCTTCCCATCATCATGATTATTGAGAAGAGTGAAGCTGAGAAATGAAGAAGAGGGGGGGGGGGCAAAATTGCGCACAATTGTGCGGTGTTTTTGATCTTGACCTAGATCCAACTAATCAATCAAACACAAGCAAGGGGTTCACCAACTCAACACGTGAAGCCGTAAGGGTTCGGCTATTATCTTTGTAGTTTTTAGATGAATTCAGGCATTTATCTTTGAACGAGTCCTTAGAGCGCTACGCCTATAGGAGCGAGAGTACTGTCGGAAGAGTATCCCGTACTTGTCCTCCTCCTGTGTAACCTGTAGTCTACACTTTTTGAGGTCCTTGTAACCCTTCCTGGATCCCTACTCAGCCAAAGAAATAGAGAAAGGAAGCCAATAGGCGAAACCAATACTTCGGAACTCGCTCGCAACTGAATCACCTGTGAGCGTGCAAGAACCTACTCGGATGCAAGACGATGAGACAGACACCCCCATGAAGGTGTGGCCTAGGCTCGATACTTCGGATAAGGTCGATGCTCTACACAATAGAGAGTCATCAATGGTGACCAAGCCCTACTCGTCCACGTACGATAGAAGCGCCAATACTTCGGAAATCCAGGCGATACACAAGGCAACCACAGACTGGACTTTTGGCTCTAATCCTTATGAAGCCGCTCTCTTACTTGGAAGGAGACCTTCCCTTACAACTTGAATACAAGTGAGGGTATTACTCACCCCAAGCAATGAATCTAATTAACCAATTTTATTTAGGTCAAGTTTTCTTTAGCAGTCCCTTTTTTTAAATTTTTTGGTGTTATCACTTGTTTTGAGTAGATTCAATACAAGTGCCTAACGTTTTTGTATTTTTCTTTGGTTCCTATTTGTTCCAAAAACAGAGGGAGAAGAGTCGGAAAAGCCAATGCAAGTGGTACTAAGATGAAAATCTCACCTTAGTGCCTAGATGATGGATGCTAAGATAGAAGACTTACAGTGACTCCCAGCTCTCTCCATGCGGGATGCAAAACAGGAATTTTTAAACCTAATCTATATGCCGATATGCACACGGAAATCGTCCTAAGCAGGCAATTGCTAGCGTGCAGAACCACAAGTCGGTCACCGATCCTCATTCCAAGAGTCAGGTCTAGGCTCACCCCTCCTCTTCTCGACACATCGAGTTCAGGAGTAGCGCTTAACAGGGTGGGCTCGCGGCACGTAGGTTTGAAGACGATGAGGCGATTGTTTAAATTAAACTAAGTCCAAAAATGCACTATAGGTACATGCAATGGTTATTAGGATGTTTGCACCTAATTTACTCGATCAAGCAAGCCTAAAGACTAAGGGCTCATTCCACAAAAGAAAGGAAAAATAAAACAAAATCGGAAATTGACAAGCGGTAGAAAACGCGACAAAAACCGCGGTGAGCCCCCTAAGTAAACAATCACTTGGGAAATTAGGCCTGAGTGTCCAAGTGTCCAAAGTACCTGTATTATTACAAATTAAGATGAATCACTCTCTCACAAAAATAACTAACTAACTAACTATCTCTTTAATCCTCCTGCTCTCTCCTGCCGGTTAGGCTAGAATAGCCGACTCCACCTCCCAAGGTTGCACCGGATCCCCTAAGTGATCCTCCTCGATCCGCGGTCCCTCGCAAGAAGACAAGAAAGACAATGGTCAGATAGCTCAAAAATGTGAATCAAATACAAGAGAGATAAATGGAGCAATAATGTAGACAAATAAACACAATCACAAAATGATGATCTAAACACTATTGCTCCCCGGCAACGTAACATTTGATAAATCCAAAAATCTTGAGGTCGTGTATTCTACACAAGGCGGGAAAACAGAAGTCGCTGCGGTGACCGCTAAGAAATCGGGATTTAATCAACAATGAACCCATGACAATATTAATCAAGAAATGACAAACAAATGTGGAGTCAAATTTATTTTAACTCCACAAATAGGTGTATAATGTAAGTATGTGTAGAGTGTCGAACTCAGGGAGCAAACAAGATAGATCGGGCAATAATGCACAAAAAATGTGATGTGATTAAATGTCTCCAAAGATGCAAATTTTTTTTGTGGGTTTTTAATTATATATATATTTTATTTTAAATTTTAAATTTTGTATTTTTATTTTTGATTTTCTGATTTTATCTTTTTTAAATATTTTATATTTTTGTATTTTCTTTTTTATAATAGAATAGATATACAATATAAGGAAGAGAGGGGTAAAGTACTTATAAAAATAGGAAAAAATGCTCAAAAATCAGGGAAATAAATGCTTTTTTGTCTTTTTATATTTTTATACTGTTTTTGCGATTTTTTGAGAATTTTCTAAATGTTTTTGATATTTTTAAAGGTCAAAATACAAGAAAACAGTAAACTACACTACTGGACAAAATCAAAATGAGGATGAAAAATATTAAACAGTACCCAAAATTCCTCAAATTAATTTTAAAATAAAGATAATAAAATTAGGAAGCTACAGAATCTGAGTTTATATTTTTAGGTTTTTTCTAGAATTTTTTGGATTTTTATGAATTTTTTGAGAATTTTCTAATTTTTAAGACTTTTGTTTTGAAATTTTTAATGATTTTTGAACTGATACTAAAATATGATAAGACAAGCAAAATATATTTTTTTTGGAATTTTTCAAAACGTTTTTATAATTTTGTGGATTTTCTAATGCAAACAGTGTTGAAAATGCATGTTTTTGATTTTTAATAATGATGAAAATGCAATAAAAATACAATACAAAAATATGGCGTGAATAAGCAAGCAAACAGGGGTCTATGATAATTTGTTGGTGATTTTTAGCAATTTATAGATGCATGAAATAAATAGAGACAACATCAAGAAACTACACTACTGGCAAGGGCATAAGTGCAAATAAGCAAACATCCAGGGGCCAAAGTGCAATTTTCACACAAAATATACAACTAATAAATGAAGTTCCTGGATTAATTACAAATACTCAAAGCCACAAGGGCTTAACTGCAAAATTACCAAGCCCACGTGTAGAAACATGTGACCTGGCAGGGGTAGAAATACAATATTACAAAACTCCAGAGGTATACATGCAATTTATCCAAAAATATTACACGTGATGTTAAAGTTCTAGGACTAAATCGAAAAAACAAAACCCGTGAGGTGGTCCTTGCAAAATGCCCCTCGCCTCACATGAACTTGTCACGTGAGGTGACGTGGCTAGGACCCAAATGCAATTAACTAACGTACGAGGGTCTGACTCTAAATATTACAAAAATTTTTGAGCGACAGATGAATGTTTATAGACTAAATAACAATTACAAAAATGGCGGGGGTTATAGTGCAAAATACCCACGCCTTAAGGGCTCGTGCGCGATCCGACGGTTGAGGGCTTCCCACTTGCCACATGGCGAGCCCTCGCTGCACGATGACGCTTCGCTCGGACGGCCTTGATTAGATCCTCCTCAGTGGATCGGACGGTTGAGGCGAGAGGAGATCAAACGACTACTGGACGTGCTGGAGCTCCGCCTTGATCCAACTGCTCCGAAGACCGGAGCAAGAACAACGGAGGAGCACCGGCGAGGCGACTTCCTCCGAGCTCTAGCTCCCTCCCCGACGAACTTGTGGGCTTCAAAAGGAGGCTGGAAACTCCTGCGGTGTTCCTCTGAATGCTGGTGGACCCAAAAAGCCTCGGCGATGGCCGAGGATCGCAGGAGACGACGACGGAGCTGGAGGAGCTTCGGGCGTCTCCGGCGAAGGCCAAAATGGCCCCCAGGTGTTCGTTGAAGTCCAAGAACCTGCAAGAAAGAGTGAGAGGACCCAGGGCAAAATGCCTGGGTCCTGCAGTGGTGGAGTGGTGGCGAGAAATGACGTGAAGGGATTCGGCCGGAGATGCGCTCCAGCGAAGGTAGACGTGCGGCTCGATTTGATGAACAAAATGTGAAGATCTCGACGGGGGACTGATCCTAAGGATGCTAGGGATAAAATGCAAAAGAAAAGAGGGGAGAAGGGTGCTGCCTCAACATTGGAGACCGGAGGGAAAGTACCTCGACGCCGGAGAGATGGAGGAGGTGATCGGAGCCGCCTCGGGCTTCGCTCGATCGGCCTGAAGCGCTCAAGAGGGAGCTGTCACCTTCCTCGAGCAATGGGGCACGAAAAGGGAGCTAAACCTATGGAGTGAGGGGTTTAAATTCGAAAGGGAAGAGGGGGCTCCATTTTATGTGGTTTGACTATGTGACTATGGCGCTCCAAAGACCAAGGGAGATCGGGCGAATCGACGGCCCTCTCCCCAAAAAACACAAGGGCGTGATAGACCAAGGATCGAGGAATAAAAGTCGTGAAGAAGTCGATCTCAAAATGTGCAAGATGGAGTCTGTAAAAATCGAAAAAAAATGGGCGAGAACCAAGGTCTGACATGCTACAGGGGTGAGGGGCAGACAGTTGACCCGGGTCAACGAAGACTGCCCCCTGGTTGGTCCACGTGGACCAACCATGAAAAACCCCTAAAAAACTTTGTAAATTTAAATTAAAGTAGTAAATGACTTTATTATTTTTAGCTTAGTAAATGAAAATACTTGTTATTTTATGAATTATTTTTTTGTAATTTTTATTTTATTTTATGAGGTATAAATTTACAAGTTACCATTTATAGCCTTTACAGGTATATTATCTATATGTTTTATCATTTTTTTTATTTTGTGAATTTAATTTATTTATTTTTGTTTATTATTTTATAAAATTATAGAATACTTTTATACACTTATATATTTTTATTTTATTTTTCTGAAGTATTTTATACACTTAATAAAATAGAAGAAGTAATTATATATGTATGTATATAGGTAATATACCTAGGTGTAGTATATACAGGTATTTTATTTTGTATCTTATTTAGGTCTTTCTTCCTGTTTTAATGTACATGTGTATTATAAGTAATATTTACAAGATTAGAAAAATATAAAAATACAAAAATAATGAATAAATAATAAATTGAATAATTTAATCTGTACAAGTATACAATAGGGATCCAAAACTCAACTTTCAAACTGTAACTCAAAAAAAATGCGAAACCACTGCCGTTAAATAGCTTATTTTAAACTATATACAATTAAAAGTGAGTTCGGTACATTTTGAGTTTTTATTTGCAAGATACGGGTCTGGGAAGTTGGAGTTTTGGAATCTTATTCAGATCATAACTTTTTATCTGTACATTATTTTGGAATGAAATCAATTTTTTATTTTTCTTTATTTAATTATCTACAACTTTAATGTACAAATTTTCTTTATTTAAGGTATAAAAAGTGGAACCAAAAATAGGTCCCAAAAGTTTGTTTATTTTATTTAAGGTTTCTTTATTGTATTTTGACCCTTATCTCCCCCTACTTTATTCCTTGTCGACCTATTCATCAAGATGCCTAGGTCTCAGGGTTTCGGATCATAAAATATTTACAATATTTTATTCTTTTTCTTTTTTTATTTATTCTATAATTTTGACTTTTAAAATAGTATTTTATACACTATTTACATGCACATGCATGAATGCTAAGATGCTCTAATTAAGGGCATTTACATGCATTTGCTAGGGTTTTTTTGATGCCAAAATGATAGAATAAAGATGATGAAATGTGGCTTCATCACCTTTTCAATCATCATTTTTTATGGCTCTCCATTTTTGCACATTTTTTCTTTCTTTTCTTTTCTCTTTCCCCCCTTTTTTCTCTTCTTTTTTTACAGTTGATGTTTCTCCCTTTTTTTTTCGTCGGCCAATTTTGACCATCTCTCTCACCTCTTTTTTTTAACTATTTCTACTCACTTGGGCGTAATAGGCTATATCCCCAACTGGGATTTTACATTGATTTTTTTAACACGACAGCCTCGTGGCTTTATTTAGGGTTCCCAACTGGGAACCCTTACTCGATCGAGCCCCATCCCTCGATGGGGCCTTCTCCTGCTACCCCATGATGGTGAAGTTGTGTCGCCTTTAGACGTGATTAAGCACTACCATTGAGGATCGTTGGAGATGGGATGCTTGGCGATGAATATGGAAACTACAGAGCTCTGCTGGAGATTGTGATGGAGCTCGACTATACTGTTGCATGCCTGGAGGAGCTGCCTGTGTCATGCTGCCTGGGATTCTTCGATCTTGGAGGAGTTTCCCCATAGATATGGAGGAGGAGTCACCCTAAAGATCTTCAGAGGCTTGGATGTGATGAGAGAAGCGCCGTTGAGGGGGGGTCTTCACGATACGAGGGATTCGCTACATCTCAAGCGCTGCGACAGTGGTGGAAGACTCGGTGGTTATACACCCCAATGGATTTCTAGGGTTTCAACAGGATCGAAGGAAGAAGAGCCCCTTGATGGGTCTGGATCATTGGACGAGAGCTCACAACACGAACCCCATCTTCGACTCGACTAAAGAAGGGACCCAACATCGTCGCATGGGAAGGGGGAGCTCTGGGATTAGGGCTCACATGCTTGGATAATGAGCTCCTACACTTGAAGGAGCTACGTAATAGAGGTTAAAAGGCATCACTTGAAGGAGCTACGCAACGTGTTGCCCGCGTGTTGGATCCTGGAGCGTGGAAAGAAGACGTGTCCAGAGCAATGAACCAGTCTGAACGTAATCTTCAGGAATAAAAAGAAATTAATCTGATCTCTAATCGACTCGTGAACAAAATAAATCTTCAAAAATAAATTCTTGAGTACCAAACAGAATGAGTCTTGAACTTTGAAAATAGGGTTTTAAGAACACCCTAAAAACTGAAACTTGAACTTGGAGGATCTTGAACAATGGAAACTAGTCTTTCATATAAACTTCAAAATTAACCAAGAACAATCCACTCTGATACCATGTTAGAAAATAGGAATGCGGAAGCGTATCATAAATAAATATAAAGATATGAAGGAAACGATGGATTTAATGTGGAACCCTACTCCTTAAGGAGTGGGATGAAACAATGGGAGAACGCCCCAGAGAGCTGATAGTCTATTGCTTTTTCTCAATGGATACGAGAGGTCTGGGGCTTCTTATATAGCCTACACAGAGCCTCCAAGTCCCACCAATAGTATATGTAGGACTAAACACATGGATGGTGTAAATGGATCCTGGAGGTATCCATTTATCGATCTACAACAAAAGAGACACACAACCAAAATACTCCAACAGTTACAATATGGATGCTATATTTTACAAAACAATATGATCATTATTTTACAACATACAGTTTATATTTTATAAAAGTGTCACACAACTTACACACACGCGCGCGCACACACACATATTTATATATATGAGACTTTTATCCTGTGAGCCATGCGTCCATTTGAGTTTTGGTGAGCCTCTAATTTCAGCTGTAAGATTTTAATCTCTAAATCACAAAAAATAGGAACCGTAATTAGAATGGAAAGAATTCTAAAAATAAATGTTAAGCAATTCTTAAATTAGTTACATTTATGGAAACATGCATTGCAACGAGATGAGATTGATCTGGTAATTTTTGTTTTGACAAATTTTGATCTAGCGATTTCCAAAGTGAGGCCATCGATCTTGAAATGTGAGGCAATCGTTTTTATCTAATGTAAGGTGCATGTTTGTTTTGTTTTTTTACGCATTTTATTTGAATATGATTGTATGTAGAAATAATTTGTTTCTTTTGGTCATTTTGATTTGAATCTGTCTGATTGTAGAGCAGAATTTGTCTTAGAAGGATCATGTTCAAAATTAGTTGATCAAATAGTATTTGTATCTCGAGAGAAATTATCGAGGATATGGAGAAACGAATCAATGAATTAATCTTATAATGTTTTAAAAAATCATAAGGTTATTGAGATGTATTAAAATTTACCACTACATTGTTGATAATTACTAAAGCGTGCTTTAGGATTACAAAAGATTTTTTACCTAAAGCTCATACTTTGTTTTTATAATTGTTTTTAATTACTAAAGTCTTTATTTTTTACTAACAATTTGTTAGTTGTCACTGATGCCCCTCTCTATCTCTCTTACGGATCCTTTACTTAAGTTTTTTTTCTTACTTCGTCACTTATTAAACATATGAATAATAATAGTCACTTCATTACTAAATTACTGATACATTTTACCTTTTTTACTAAAAAGACCTTAAAGTTTACTAATGATTATGAAATTGTTACTAACCATGTATTTAATTTGAAATACATTTGTGTTACATACGTTTCAACTTAATATACTAGAAGTGTCTCTTTTTGTTACTTCTTACTGTTAAATTCTTACAATTCAACCCATACCTAATGGTTTACTATTCAATTTTATTGCAGGTATGCTAGGTGCCTCAACACCTCTTACATTTCTTGGATGAAGATGTGAAAAATAAAGCATTGATGATCGCTAAATTGCTTCGAAAGTGGATATGCGAGGAGAAAATATCTGACAATATTATCAAGAACTAATCATCAATAACTAATAAAATCCAAATAAAAACTAATATGTAACTAATACAATAATTAATTAACAAATCAAAATACCAAATAAATAATATCAATAACACATAAACTCACAACAGTAACTCACCATAATTTCAAGAAAATTCTTCAATGAGTAATAGGAGCATAGTACTTGTTAATCATAATATCAATAATAGTCAAAACAAGACCAGTAATATAAATATTAGTAATCGGTATTTTTTGTATGTACATTAGTAATTTAACATGAAGCATAAATAATTTGTGAGCTACTGAAGTAACTAAGCTAGTAGATTTATATTAGTAACAACGATTGAAGGATAAGTAACGCTCAACAAATAACAAGTAACTTATATGAGCAACAAATAAGCTCACAACGATAATTGATCATAATTTTAGTAAAATTTTTCAGTGAAACCTATGAACATAGTGCTTGTTAATCATAATATCAGTAATAGTCAAAACAAGACCAGTAATACAATGTACATTAGTAATTTTAACATGAAACATAAATAATTCGTTAAACTACTTAAGTAACTAAGCTACTATATTTATATCAGTAAGAATGATCGAAGGACAAGTAACACCCAACAAATAGCAAATAACTTATTCAAATGTTATCAGTAACTTTGTACAATTATTTTAGTAAAGTTTGCAATGGAATCGGTAAGAATGATTGAAGGACAAGTAACACCAAATAAATAACAAGTAACTTATACAAATGTTATCAGTAACATGAACAATCACAACTCAAAACACCAAAACATTTTTTGTTCACCACCGGAGGAAGGACGAGATTCTCAAGGGTTTTTTGGAAAGAACAATAAGACAAGTATAAAATATGTAATTACATCTCAAAAAGAGAATTAAATTACAAGCAACATGCGGAAAGTGGTTATGGCAACCAATTCTTAGCGCTAAAATTGGAAAATAACCAATTTTACTCGGAACCACAAGATCATCGTAGCATTGATGATCACATGTTCTTAATAAAACTCAAATGGGCATGAGGCCATGTAGGTAAGTCATATATACATATGTATCCATGTATACATATATGCATACATGCATCCATGCATACATGCATACATACAATATATATATATATATATATATATATATATATATATATATGGGTCTGATGGGATGCACCTTGCGGGTATCCAACATGGTTTCCCCGCCCTTTTTTCCGCATTTTTTTTATTTTTTTGAAAAAATTCACCATGTATATTCATCTATATATCCCTCCTATATGCCATTCAAATTTCGTCAGAAACAGAGACTCGTACGACCTCCATCCAAATGGTCGATTTCAAAAATCCTACGACCGTTAAAAAATGACTGTCTGGATGGAGGTCGTACGAGTCTCTGTTTTTGACGAAATTCGAATGGCATATAGGAGGGATATATAGATGATATACATGATGAAATTTTCAAAAAAAATAAAAAAATTTGTGGAAGAAATGGGGCGGGGCAGCCCCATTTTTTCCTATATATATGTATGTGTGTATGTATGTATGTATGTATGTATGGTTTAACGGGGATGCCCCCTAGAGGGAGCTAACTTGGCTCATTGATGAGATACCGATAAACTAAGGTTAAGTATCAAGTAAAATCCAAGGTTGTTGTGACCCCAATTTATCAGTCAAGCTCAATCAAGAAGAAGGAAACCACTCAAGACAGATCAGAAACACTCAACACAAATAAGCAGTTTGCTATTTTTATTTACCTGGTATAGCCACCAGGGTCGAACACAAGGAGCACAAAATTGATACGAAGTAGTCAATTTTCAAAAATAAAATAAAACATTTTTTAGTGGTTTTTAATTTTGCAAATTTTTATTTTTTTGAATAAATGCAAGCAAACACACAAGGCAAAATACACACACAACACACTTTCTGTATTTTTCAAAATATCTAAAAAAACTCAGAAAATTCCACAGAAAATATTTATGTGTTTATATGTTTTGAAATATTTTTGGTAATTTAATTTTTTCTATGTTTTTATGATTTTATAAAAATCAAATTAAGCTAAAAATGCAAGCAGTGCACACCAAGACTAAATTGCAAGTTAAAAATATTCAAAATGCCCTAAAATCCTGGATAGTAAACTTATGATAAGCTATGAATAAAAACCTAGAAATAGGAAGTGAAAAATAGAATTTTGGATTTTTCTTTTATTTTATATGATTTTTTTCGAAATTCTAGGTGTTTTATAATTTTTAGGGTTTTTGTAGTGAATTTTCAAACAAAATTAATACTATAAATAAAACACAAAAAAGACACTAACATGAATTTTTATGGTGTTTTTAAGGCATTTTCCAAAATTTTATGGGTTTTATACTTTAGACAAGAAACTTTTTATAGGTTTGTGAATTACTAAAAATAGAAAATGCAAAGGAATCGATCCAATAAAATCAAAGTAAATGTTACATGCTAACATAAGTTAATGGTAATTTTTAGGTGTTTTTTCAAATTAATTTTCTATTTATTAATACCAAAATACAACAAGTAATTAGGCATAGTTCATAGGGACCAATTTGCAAATAAAATAAGTTCACAGACCAAAGAATAACACCTTTCAAAAATCTAGGGCCGTATCTGCAAAAAGCCCACTCAAATCACATACATGCTCAATACTAGGTACACATGGGTATAAATGCAATTTTCAAAAGTAAACATCCTTTCATTATCCACATAAAGTTCCCGGAAAAACAAGCAAATAACCCAAAGCTCACGTAGGACTGCACGTGCTACAGACTGAGAGGGACTAAAGTGCAAATAGCTAAAAACATGAGGTCAAAACTGTAAATGTATTGAACTACAATGTTTATTTAATGGACTAAACAGGAAAACATAAACATGCAGGGGTAAAAAGGCAATATACCCTGAGGCATGAGAGGCACTCATGGTGGCTCTGACAGTTCTGATCACCCTCTGCAAAGTGATCTGACGGTCTAGGGAATGTCGGGGATGTGCGGTCAGATCTGACGTGTCGACTCCGATTCAATAATCTGGAAAGCTCCTCTGACGGTCAACTCGGATGCGAACTGGCACTCTGCTCCTCATCCAATGGTGGAGGGTGATGGTACAAGAATAGGTGGATGGGGAACTTTGATCGGGGAATGGTGCTGCTCCATTGAGCTGATCAATCCTTCAGAAAGTCCAGCCCCTCTGGATGGGTGCTCCGCATCGAATGCAGGAGGTTGATGTTAGGAATGATAGCCGGATTGTCAGAGTGAAGGTGCTCCACCTTGAGCGGCTCCGCCGAGCATCTGGAGGTCCGAATGGGCCTCCCTTCGTGCAAGGGTACCTGCAAATGAAAAGGTGACTCGGGGGCGTAGCTCCGGTCGGGTTTATTGCATAGGGAGATATGAGAAGCGACGGGGGAGTGAGGTTTGGGTCTTAGGTGAGCGCAGGGGATGGATACCCAGTTTGATCCTTCTCCGATGAGCATGATTCAAGGGGAAAGGCTGTAGGAGAAGATGGTTCATGAAGCGTAGCATCGATCGATGTGAATAGGTGGTTGATATGGGGCTCCGACCAGCTGTTCAGAGCAAGGGAACCGTCAACGACATGAAATGGGAAGGTGTGATTGATTGGGGAAAATGCAAGGATAAAAGTGATACCTGAAGGTCAGAATGTGTTCTTGAGCTTCAGGCGAAGGTGGATGGGTTAGTCTTGGCCTCAACCAAGCTGCGGTGGGCTGGAAGTCTACTCGCGGCGGAGCTCTGGCCACAAATCGAGCTACAAGCCTCCAAGCTCCTCCAAACGATCCTAAACAGCTCCTCGAGTGGCTTTCACTCCACTGAAGATGTCTAGGGAAGAAGGGAGGCACGAGGGACGAGCTGCGCTGCTCAGGAGGTGGACGAGAGATTATATAGGGTTCTTTAGGGGCTAGAAAGATCGAGAGATTACACACAACCCTAAGATGATCCGGGCGGTCTTAGGGATTCGCGAGAATCTTGGGTATATGAGGATTCTCGGGTCCAAAAATCAAGACAACAGGCAGTCAGAGTCAGGCATGAAAAAGCAGAGAAGAAGCTCCGACGAGAGGGTGGGTGACCCGACTCGGCTGGAAGAGATCGTTGACTAAGGTCAATGGTCTGACGTGGACTAATCAGAAATTCATGATGTACAAAATAATTGGAAATTCAATAAAAAATAGCAAATGAATTTAAAATAAAAAGTGTATAACAAATTTTTTAATTATTTTTCAAACTATTTTTCTATGATTTCTAATTATTTTTATGAAAAATAAAATAACATATATATTGTATATAGTATTATATACATGTATACTATACATGTGTATTATATACAAGCATTTTTATTTTGTTATTTTACATAATTACCTTAATTTTGTATTTTATTTATTTACAACTTTATTTTTGGAGTATACGATGATTTTTATTTTATTTTTATAAAATAATTAAGGGTATATAATAAATAATGAATGTAATATATACATGCGTATTTTATACAAGTATTTTTATTTTTTTCTAATTTTTATTTTATTTTATATTATTTCTAGGATTAGATAAAAGGGTATAAAAAGATTATTTTAATTATATTACGTCAAAAGTAAATATATAAATCATATGCACAAGTACATGTGATCTATACAGCACATAGTTGACCCTATTTCTCTCTACTTATTTTATTTTGCAATCAGGTCAAGGCTTGACCTTATCTTGGGTTTTGGATCACTCAGTATTTATTCTAAATATATCATTCTTATTCTTTTCCTTTATTCTTTTATTTAACCAAAAATATGTTAATTACGCAATATTAACAAAAGCATACGAATTGCTAAGTTATTATATTTACATGTATTCACATGATGTTTTGCCAAAAAAGAGCTAAAATAAAAGAATAAAGAGTGAGAATCATGGATTCATCACACCCCTATACTTTACCTTTGCTAGTCTCTTAACAAACACTTATTTGAAAAAGAAGTGAAAAGAACTAAAATTGATTATTAAACTTATATTTATTAAAATGGAGTATGGAGCTCAGTCAGACCTTTGGATTATTAGTTTGTCGGAACCTTATTGGAATATAGGTTTAAGACTCAACAACCTCTAAGCTCCACAATGCTATCGTAAAGAGTCCTCAATAAACCTGGTTAGAACAAGTCTACGTACGCAAACTCTAATGACTATGCATCTTTCCTTGTACGGTGTAAGTGATATGTATCTCCCCAGCTCATAAATATGAAAGAAACAACCAGCCTCAAAAAGGTAACTCTAATCCCCTAGTCTAGCAGCTCTTTCCTTGAAGAGCAGGGAATTCCCTTATAAGTTCAAGTTCAACCAGCTCAAGAAGAGGGGAAAGAAGAGAATGGACAGTGACCAATGTAGCCATGTATCTTGGGAGCCTAACCAGTGTAGCTAAGTCTCCCACTGCAAGCTTCATGAGATGAGAAGGTGTAATACATAAGCTTTGCTTTATTGACTATATACACTCCGGTAGTCATTTTATTTTTAATCAGGTCTGTCCACTTTTTTTGGAGTTTTTCTTGATTTTGCACTTTTTTTATGTGCATATGTACAACATATCTACATGGTGCAGCATGTACATAAGGGTTTTTCTTCTTGAGCATGTAGACTGTACCTCTTTTGAAGCATTATTACAACCCACAACTCATGTCTTTAGACCTCAATACCACTAGACCAAGTTGAGGCACACATCCCTCCCTAAAGGAAGACGAGAGGTTCTGCCTAGAAGTACTACCCTCGTATGATACCACAAGCCAAAGGATCCTGCCTCCTCACCACCTCATCCGTGTGGAGCTATGTGTAAGGTGCTGGTCCAAGTAAAACCATTATCTCTGAGAGTCATGCGTGTGTTGTTAAGTGTTCTACTTAGGCTCATCAAGATTACATGTGAACATAGCCTAGTGGACACAAAGAATTAATTCACTAATGGACCTGAAAAGTCTTATCCCTAAATCCTATAAGGTTCCTTTGAAGTTAGATGGATTCAGGTCTTAACCGAGCTCCGTTTTTCAATTTAATTTGAGACTAGTTTAAACGTCAACTATGATTTAGAAGAATATACATGGAAATTTGTAAAAAACTCTTTTTTGTGCAATTTTTCAAAATATGCACTTTTTATGAAAAATGTTTCAATGCAAGAAAGAAGGGAAAGTTTTGCAAACTATTTACAAACATTTTTAAACAAATTTTTGCAAACTTTTATTTTTAAAAGGTTTTCAAACATTTTATACTATATACATAATTTTGATACAAAATATTTACAAAAACTTTACAATCAAAACATTTTTACAAATGTTTGTACACAAATAGTTTTTATAAAAAACTATTTACAAACATATATGTACATGAAAGATTTTTATGTGCAAGATAAAATTCAAAATTTTTATGGTTTTTAGTTCGTGATTTTTAGCCATATTATATATTAACACACTCTCACAAAAGAGAATGGGGAAGCTGCTCCGCGGAGCAGCCAAGCTGGCTGCTGCGTGGGGCAGTTTCCCCCCTTTTTATTTTTTTTTGAAAATTTTTTTATGTTTATTCATATATATATCCCTCCTACATGTCATTCAAATTTCGTGAGAAACGGAGACTCTTATCGCCTCCATCTAGAACAGGTACTTTACAGCAAATTTCAAGCCGTTAAATTTTACTTGTTCTAGATGGAGGGCATAGGAGTCTCCGTTTCCCACGAAATTTGAATGACATGTAGGAGGTATATATAGATGAACGAACATAAAAAAATTTTAAAAAAATAAAAAATGGGGGGAAACTGTCCCACGCAGCAACCAGCTTGGCTGCTCCGCGGAGCAGCTTCCCTTTTCACCTCACAAAATATGAGTTATGGCTAAAGTATATATACAATATACACGACACCCATATACTTTTTTTTCAGAGTGATCAAAGAACGATGAAAGGAAGACATAACTCGTGCTAAGTATTGAGAAGTGAAGAATACTATACTACAACGAAAAATAAAAGAACGTAATGAATAGAGGCCGGTAATCCCCCTATACTTAGGATCAAGTAATCCTAAGTATAGAAGTTTGTACACAAGGGGAAAACCGAGGGTTAAGATGTACAGTTAGGTCTAAATATCCCTAAATATAGGATGCAAAATAGAGGTAAAAAGAATCAAATGAATAATCAAATGTCTGCTACCCCCCTATACTTAGGGTAAAGTATACTCTAAGTATAGAATAATCATAAGATGAAGATGGGGTATTAGACAAAAGAATGAATGATATGGACAACTGGATCTATACAATTGTGGGAGAGAAGTGGTAATTCATCATGAGATGCAAATGATGTGAGTCAAAGACCACATCGCATGCATAATGATTAGGGGAAACATCAACGATCATCGGATCCTGATCAAGATATTGCTTTAGGCACTGACTGTTAACTTGAAAGGTGGCTTCAGATGACAACTCAAATATATCAATTCTTCCATTGCTGTGCACCTTTCGGACCAAGTATGGTCCCTTCCATTTTCTTTGCAACTTCCCTAGAAATATTCTCAACCTAGCATCAAATAGACATATTCTATGGTTCGACTCAAACTGTTTATGGCTGATATAAGATTCATGCCATATCTTCATTCTCTTCTTGTATTGTAGGCTACTCGAAAAGGTTGTCTCTCTCTACTCTTCCAGGGTTGCTAACTCTACTTTTCTCTGATCTCCTATACTCTTGGGATCCAATAATAACTCTGTGACTGCCCATTGTGACTTGTGCTTGATTTCCACAGGTAAGTGGTATGGCTTGCAATAAATGAGATGAAAGGGAGATGTACTCAAAGGTGTTTTGAAGGATGTCTGATAGGCCCATAAGACCGATTCCAAAAGCTGTGACCAATCCTTTCGGTCTGAGCAGGTGACCTTTTGCAATATAGTCTTGATCTCCATATTCAATACTTCAGCAAGACCATTGGTCTGAGGGTGATATGGAGTGGCAATTTGATGGTCAATGCTGAACTCGTTAGTAAGGGCCCTTACCTTGTCATTAATAAAATGAGTTCCCCCATCTGATATCACTCTAGGTACCTTGAATCATGAAATGATATTTTTTCTCAAAATCTACAAACAGTCTTAGCATCTGTGGTTCGGGAGAGGACGGCCTCAACCCAATGACTCACATAATCAACAGCAAACAGAATGTACTCGAATCCCTGACTCTTAGGGAATGTACCCATGAAATCAATGCTCCATGCATCAAAAACATCACAAAAGTGAATGGGCTGCATAGGCATCATATCACGATGTCCATAAGTGCCCATCCTCTTATAGTCAGTACACCTCTTTATGAATTCATTAGAATCCTTGAAGAGGGTAGGCCACCTTAGGCCGGATTGGAGCACTTTCTATGTTGTCCTCATCCCAAAATGATGTCCTCCTGCCTCAAGCTTGTGGCAGTATGTGAGGATGGTACAGTGCTCCTCGTGAGGAATGCACCGACGTCAGACACTATCCCCTCTTTCATGATAAAGGATGGGATCCTCCCAATGGTACGACTTAACCTTCGTAAGAAAAGTCTCAAGTTGTTGTCTGGGCCTACCTTGTGGAACTTTCTTGGCGACAAGATAGTTCACAATGTCGGCGTACCAAGGAATCGAGGCGATAGAAAGGATCGCCTTATCTGGGAAGGTCTCTGTAATAGGTGCCATTTGACCTGAATCCTCAAGGTTCTCTAGATGGGAGAGGTGATCTGCCAACACATTCTTGATTCCAAGCTTATCCTTAATATCTATATCAAAATCCTTGAGTAAAAGGATCCATCTAGTCAATTTGGCTTTGGCATCCTTCTTTGCCATTAGATATTAGATGGAAGTGTGATATTTAAATATCATCACTTGGGATCGAAGAATATATGATCTGAATTTGTCCAAAGCAAAGACTACGACTAGCATCTCCTTCTCTGTAACAGTATATCCACTGAGCGGCATCCAAAGTCCGGCTAGCATAGTGAATAGCATAAGGCAATCCATCCCTCATCTATTTTAGCACATCCCCTTTGGCAAAATCAGAAGCATACCTCATGATCTCGAATGGGAGAGACCAATCGGGTGGCTGAAGGATATGAGCCTCGACAACTAATCCCTTAAGAGTCTCGAATGATGCAAGCCACTTATCATCTACAATGAAATCGGTGTCTTTCATCAGAAGATCAGTAAGCAGTCAGGCAATACGACCAAAATCCTGAATGAATCCTCGGTAGAACCCGAAATGCCCCAGAAAAGACCGTAACTGTCGCAAATTGGACGGTAGATTGAGTTTCTTGATGATATCCACCTTTGCCCGATCGCCCTCCATTCCCCTGTAGGAGATGATATGACCAAGTACTATCCCCTGAGTCACCATGAAGTGATTCTTCTCCCAAGATTATACAAGATGGACCTCAATATAGTGCTGAATTATGTAGCTAGGTAGTTAAGACAAGCATCAAACCTGTCGTCATAGACCGAGAAATCATCCATGAAGACCTCTAAGCAATCACCCACCATATCTGAAAAGATGTACAACATGAACCTTTGGAATGTAGCTGGGGCATTACATAAACCAAAGGGCATCCATCTGAAAGCATATATCCCAAACGAACAGGTGAATGCCATTTTCTCCTGGTCTTCAAGCGCTATGGACACCTGGTTGTATCCAGAGTACCCATCTAGGAAATAATAGTGACTCTTCTTAGCTAGCCTCTCGATAATTTGATCAATAAATGTCAATGGGAAATGATCCTTCTTGGTGGCATGATTCAATCGTATGTAGTCCACACAAACCCTCCAAGAAGTGGGTACCCAGGTAGCTATCTCCTCTCTTGACTTGCTCACAACTTTAGTGATACCTATTTTCTTAGGTACCACATGTAATAGAATAACCCACTTGGAATCGGAGATGGGGTAGATAAAATCGACGCTCCACCATTTTGATATTTCCTTCATGACCACATCTCGAAGATTCAGGTTCAACAGTCGCTGGAACTCACGTGATGGCTTGGCATCCTCTTCGAGATAGATATGATGGGAGTACAGAGCAAGAATTATCCACTGGAGATCAGCTACACTCCATCCAATCTACTTGCAGTTTCTTTCAAGAACCTCCATCAAACGAGATTCTTGCTCTCCAGTCAAATCTGCTGAGATAATGACTTGGTACATCTCTAGCTCACCCATAAGGAATCTGTATTTCATTGACTGCAGCACGGTCTTTAGTTACAAAAAACTTGGAGCTGGCAAATTTGTTTTCTGAAATGTTTGAGTGAATGTACTAGGTCTGCATGGGAGAACTCTCATTGTATGTGAAGATCTGGCGAAGACGACCCTGCTGATGTCTCTGTAATCTGTGCTGGCTCACTTTCCGCCCTAGCTGTTGGCTCTGAAGGAATCATACATGGCAAATAATCATCAAAATCATCCCAATCGATGTCTGAATCCAAGGGATCATACTCAAAAGAACATGAAATGTATTATGCCTCGCTTTCTTGACCGTGATCATCATCGTCAAATGTGTCCGGTGTCAAGAGTGTGCTCTTTGAACCCTCATTTGCTATAATCTGTGAATCTGTAGTGTCTGATGGCGTGACAAAAGCTCGTGATACGGGATCAGATCAAACTACCTCATCATCTGTAATCACAAAGTCGCACTCCTAGTGGATGTCTCTCTTTGCATCTGTCATCTGCTATGTGTCGCTCGACTACTCGGAGTAGGCTAAATCTCTCGCTCTAGTCTCCTCAATCGTCTCTATTTGTACGCACTTGCGCTCGATATGAAAGTATACCTTCCAGCTATCATGATCGGATACTACCTTTGCTGTGGCCAAGAATGGGCATCCTAGTATGATGGGAGTATCTGTTATAGACTCAAGGATCTCCATGTCCAATGCAACAAAGTCCACAGGTAATTTCAAGCCCTGAATTGTGACAACCATGTCTTTTAATAACCCTTTGGTCTCTTGATAGATCAATCAACAAACTGAAGGATTGTCCTGCTCTGTCTAAGAGGGCCAAAATCGAATCGATCGAGTAAGGCTACCATGAGAAAGTTAATTGAAGAGTTGCTGTCTAATAGAGTAAGATCGAACCGTTGCTCATGGATATTGCATCTGACATATGGAGCTCCTGCATCAGGTCTCTTTGTTGGCAATCAGTTCTGGATGGCAAAGCAAGTGGCATGAGTAAGCACATGGATCTCTGCATTGTGATTCCTCTTCTTCCTATGAATTGTGGTCTTATCTCTCAAATTCTTCTGGAAGAGAGGGATATGCTCTAATGCCTCATATAGAGTTAGCTGAATCTGAAAGCGATCGATCATCTGTTGGCTAAACTCTAGCTGGTGTGTCTTTTTTGGATTTTTTTGGTTTATTCCCCTTCATTAAGTAGAGTGCCTGAGGGAAGGGGATGGCTAGACCTTCTCCATAGACAAGGTCATGAATAGACTCCTGTTTATATGAAGGAATAGAGTCCATACCAATATCATCATGCAACATATATGGACTCGAAGGAGATACAGAAACCTTTCCTTTATTCATATTTTTGTCCTTTTCTCTTTTTCCATTTCCTGTGTTTTTCTAAAACTATCCCGAGATACAAAAGAAGGTAACACAACTGAAGGAGAAATGGTGGCATCAATACCACCCATGGCATCTGTCTTCGCGACATCAGTGCCACACTCTGGCTCAACAACTAGAGAAATGGTGGCTTCAGTACCATCGGCTGCCTCTGGGATCATGACGACCTCAGTACCGTTGGCTGGATCTACATCCTTGGTGTCTTCAACACCAACATCATCATCATCATCACAAATGGTATCAACACCACTATCCTCCTCGTTTGGCGCTCCAGAATCTCCATGATGTCGTCGCTCAAACGAGGTACCGCCGGCTGGCATCCTACCACTCCTAAGTGTCACGAAATCAACATCAAACACATAGGAAGATGTATCACCAAAAGAATCACTAGGAGTAGTAGTCTCTATAAATTGTATCTGCTCAGATTTCCTCTTCAGATTGTTCTTGTTCGGTTCAATCTTAGCGGGTATGGCGACCTTGCCCTTGACGATTTACCTCATATCCTGCCAAAACTCGTCCATCTCTCACCGGAAGGATGCATGCTGATCAGTAAGTAGGCAGGAGAGGTCGTCAAGGGCTAGGTTCTCGAACCAGATGAGTTGCCTCATTGGAAATGAGGCTGAGTCTGTTGCTGGTTATGAGGGGGAGGCCGAGAGAACTACTGAGGCTGTTGTGGCTGCCTCCATTGCCATCCTTAATGGTAGGGATGAGGACCCCGCTTGTACTATTTGGAGTGATGGGGCTGCTGCTACTGCTGGCTGCTCTGTCCACCCTAAGCTGGAGGCTGCTGCTAGGAGGAGGTGCCTCCAGTAGTCAATCTAAATCCAGGGTGATCGCGACGGATCCTGGGATGCTGCTGGTACCGATCGTACCAAATCCCGTAGACTTCCATCAACAACTCCTGTTCGAAGTGTGGAGGGGAAGAACTACCAGGGGCTGATCTGGCTGATGTACCACCATCTAAGTGTCATGAGATGGTGGTGGCTGGAAGTAGTGTTGTAGCGACTGGATGGGCTCTGCCTGAATGTGGTGGACCGGTCTGTACGTGGTAGATGGTTGTGTGGAGCTACTACTGGTAGGATCAGCCTGTGACCTGAGACAGGGCTGGGGAGCTGTTTGTTCCTCCTGGAGACACATGATCCGAGTCTTCAGGCCACTCAATGTCTGTACATATTGATCAATCTGGGTAAGGACCTGGCACTACTTCTTCTCAATTATCTCGATGCAGTCCAGCTTCTTGTTGATGATCCCCATGTCAGTGGTCGAGGACTCGGCCTGTGCTGCTATTGATGAAGTAGAAGGACCGACATCGATCCGTGCTATGCTCTAATAAGACACAGCTTGTGGAAGGGGCTTCCCCTGAGTATAGACCGTAGTCTGGGACATCACCGTGTAGTTTTATGCCATCTCCTCGTAGATGGCCCAGACTTGGTCCTCACCCTTGGCAAAATAGGACTCTCCACACGAGGCATTTACTAGCCCATACAGCTTCAGTGTCAGCCCACAAAAGAAGCTCTGAACTAAGTTGGTCTTGGATATCTCATGATGTGGACACCGATCGATGAGCTCTCTGAATCGATCCCAAGCCTCGTGGAACTGCTTGTTTGGGATTCTGATGAGCTACTGATCAACCAGGGTTAAGTATCAAGTAAAATCCAAGGTCATTGCGACTCCAATCGAATAGCCAAACTCAATCAAGAAGAAGAAAACCACTCAAGACAGATAAAAAACAATCAACACATGTAAGCGGTTTGCTATTTTTATTTACATGGTATAGCCATTAGGATCGAACACAAGGAGCATGTAAGTGATACGAAGTAGTCAAATTCCAAAATTAATAAAACATTTTTTAGTGGTTTTTAGTTTGCAAAATTTCTATTTTTTTGAATAAATGCAAGCAAACACACAAGGCGAAACACAGATACGACACTATTTTTGTATTTTTCAAAATAGCTAAAAATACTCTGAAAAATTACAAAGAAAATATTTTTGGGTTTTATAAATTTTGAAATGTTTTGGTAATTTTTATAAGTCTTTCTGATATTTTTATGATTTTATAAAAATCAATTTAAGCTAAAAAAATGCAAGCAGTGCACATCTAGGACTAAATTGCAAGTTAGAAGTAATCAGAATGCCCTAAAGTCTTGGATAACAACAAATTTCTGATAAACTATGAATAAAAACTTACAAACATGAACTAAAAATAGATTTTTTACATTTTCCCCTTGATTTTATATGATTTTTGTAATATCTTAGGTGTTTTGCAATTTTTAGGGGATTTATAGTGAATTTTCAAATAAAATTAATACTGTAAATAAAACACACAAAATACACTAACAGAATTTTTATGGAATTTAAGGCATTTTTCGAATTTTTATGGGTTTTATACTTAGACATGACACTTTTTGTAAGGGGTGTCGAGGAGGAACAAGGTAGTATCGAACTCGGATTCAGAGAGTAGGTCTGGGCTCTCCAAAGTAGCCCTAGATGAATGGGGAGGAGTGCTCGAAAGTGGTGATGTCAAAGGCAACCTAAGAGATCTCCTTTCCATCATCATGATGTGGGGATTTATGATGATAAGATCTGGAATGCAAGCAAGATCATAAATGAAACCCCTAAATTCACCTACTTAACACTCGAGCTAATAACCGTAAGAGATCAGTCGTTTAATCTTGCCAATTTTATTTAGGTGATCAATCAATCTATCAGAGCAATTAAGCGAGTTGTTGGGAACCCAATGCTCCCAGGAGATTAACCCAATCCCGTAGTTAGTTTTTCCCAGCCAATATGGATTGCGGACCATTTACCTGCTACCCGATCTATTCACTCTGAAAAGGAAGTCCTGGATCGATTACCGGCTACCCAGTGAAGTCCTCACTAGAGAACAACCATCCACAAGACTAGTAGTCTAAAAGGAGTTTAGGTGTGGCTCTACCTAGTGTGCGGGTCACTCTTTTGCTGCAGATAAATATACCAATGAGGGGGTGACTCTCCCCAAAACAAAGATTTTTAGGTGAAGTGTATTTTAGGGTCAAGTTTGCATTAGCAATCCTAATTTTATTTTGTTTTCAATTTTTTTGTGTTTTTCTGAATAAAACAACGCCTGATGATTTTTTTAATTCCCTTGGTTATTTGTAGCTCAATAAAATAGGGGGAGGAAGTCGAAAAAGCTGATGCACAATCAAAACACAATGATGCATGCAGAGATAGAAATGTGTACCTAACTCCATCACTCTACATGCAGGATGATCCACACATAAATTAAAGTTAGGAAAGTAAACTACCTGTTTGATGCACGAGGAAATTGGCCTTAGATGAGCAATTTCTATTAATCGTGAAGAACAATAGCTAATGAATAAAATAAAGATTGGAGTACGATCTTGAGAGTCACTCGATGCCCGCAACAATGAGTCCTGCTAAGTGCTGTATGTGACTCCTCACAATGTGTGGTCTCATATCCAATTAGACTAAAATTTTTAATTTATTTTAGCCAAGTCCAGTTACGATCTAAAGGAACAGATAAGCAATTAGGTGTGGGTTCTTAGCTAATTACGTCACAATTAACTAAAATCCTAAGTCTAAGGGCTAAATCCTCAAGAATCAAATAAAATAAATGTGATAAAACAAAACACGAAAAAAGCCACGGTGAGGTCCCTCAAGTGCATTTGCACTCAGCGAAACAGACCCCAAAGTCTAAGTGTCCAAGGAGTGTCTCAGAGTCTAATTATTACAACAATAATATGGTCTGTAAAAATAAACTACTCTATCTAATATAACTACTCTCTTCTGCTCCTCTACTCCTCCTTAGATGCAATATCCTCCAAGATATAACTGAAGCATCCTTAGACAGTTCCTTGAACAAAAATTGAAACATATATGCGTCATAAAACAATTATGTCAAATATATACAAAAATGAACATAAGTGAAAATGACTACTAAGCCGTTCTCCCCAGCGATGATGCCATTTTAATGAGCTACCGATAAATTAGAGTTAAGTATGAAGTAAAATCCAAGGTCGTTGTGACCCCAATCGATCAACCAAGCTCAATCAAGAAGAACAAAACCTTCAAGACAGATCGAAAATAATAAACACATGTAAGTTGTTCGCTATTTTTATTTACCTGGTATAGCCAACAGGGTCGAACGTTAGGAGCACGAAAGTGATACAAAATAGTCAAATTTCAAAAATAAAATAAAATGTTTTCTAGTGGTTTTTAATTTTGCAATTTTTTTTATTTTTTGAATAAATGCAAGCAAACACACAAGGTGAAATACACACACAACACTCTTTTTGTATTTTTCAAAATAACTAAAAATACTCAGAAAATTGTAGATAAAATATTTTTGGGGTTTATATATTTTGAAATGTTTTTGGTAATTTTTATAAGTTTTCTGTTGTTTTTATGATTTTACAAAAAAATAATCTAAAAAATGCAAGCAGTGCACAACAATGAGTAAATTGCAACTTAAAAATATTCAAAATACCTAAAAGTCCTATATAGCAAATTTATGATAAGATATGAATAAAACCCTACAAACAAGAACTGAAAATAATTTTTTTGATTTTTCTTTGATGTTATATGATTTTTGTAATATTTTAGATATTTTTTCAATGTTTAGGGTTTTTATAGTGTGTTTTCAAACAAAATTAATACTCTAAATAAAATACACAAAAAGACACTAACAAGTATTTTTATGGAATTTTAAAGGTATTTTCCAAATTTTTTGGGTTTTATACTTTAGAAAAGATACTTTTATAGGTTTTTGAATTTCTAAAAATAGAAAATTCCATGAAATCGGTCCAATAAAATCACAATAAATATTACACAACAACATAAGTTAATGGTAACTTTTAGGTGATTTTTCAAATTAATTTTCTATTTATTAAGTCCAAATGCAAATAAAATAAGTTCACATACCAAAGAATAGCACCTTTTAAAAATATAGGATCGTATCTGCAAAAAGCCCGCTCAAATCATGCACATGCTCAATACTGGGTGCACATGGGTATAAATACAATTTTCAAAAGTAAACATCCATTCATTACCATATAAAAGTTCCTAGAAAAACATGCAAATAACCTAAAACTCACATAGGACTACATGTGTTACAGACTGAGAGGGACTAAAGTACAAATAGCTAAAAACTCAAGGTCCAAACTGTAAATGTATTGAACTACAATAAACATTTAATGGACTAAACATGAAAACATAAACGTGCAAGGGTAAAAAGGCAATATACCCTGAGACATGTGAGGCGCATGTGTTGGCTCTGACGGTTCTGATCACCCTCTGGAAAGTGATTGTACGGCCTAGGGAATGTCGGGGATGTATGGTCAGATCTGATGTGTTGGCTCTGATCCAACGATCTGTAAAGTTGCTCTCACGATCGGCTTAGATGCGAACTGACGCTCCGCTCCTCATCCAATAGCGAAGGGTGATGGTCTAAGAACAGGTGGCCGGGAAACTTTGATCGGTGAATGGTGCTGCTCCTTTGAGATGATCGAACCTCCAGAAGGTCCAGCACCTCTAGAAGGGTGCTTCGCATCAAATGCAGGAGGCCGATGTTAGGGATGACGGTCGAATAGTTGGAGCAAGGGTGCTTCACCTGGAGCGGCTCCACCGAGCAACTAGAGATCCAAATGAGCCTCCCTTCGTGCGAGGGTACCTGTAAATGAAAAGGAGGCTTGGGGACATAGCTCCGATCGGGTTTATTGCATAGGGAGGTAGGAGAAGCGACGAGGGAGTGAGGTTTGGGTCTCTGACGAACATGGGGGATGGAGACCCGACTTGATCTTGCTCTGATGAGTAGGATTCAAGGGGGAAAGGCTATGGTAGAAGATGGTTGATGAAGCGTAGCATCGATTGATGCAGATAGGTGGTTGATATGGGGCTTTGACTAGTTGATCGGAGCAAGGGAACCGAAAATGGCATGAAATGGGAAGGAGCGATCGAATAGGGAAAATGCAAGGATAAAAGTGATACCTGAAGATTGGATCGTGTTCTTGAGCTTCAGGTGATGGTGGACGGGATGGTCTTGGCCTCAACCAAGCTGCAGCGGGCTGGGAGGCAACTTACGGCAGAGCTCCGGCCACGAATCGAGGTACAAGCCTCCAGGCTCCTCCAAACGATTCTAAACGACTCCTATAGTGGTTGTCACTCCACTTAAGGTGTCTAGGGAAGAAAGGGGACGCGAGGGATGAGTTGTGCAGCTCAGGAGGAAAATGAGAGATTGTATAGGGTTCTCCAGGGGCTAGAAAGATCGAGAGATTACACACAAACCTAAGAGGATCCGGGCGGTCCTAGGGATCCGCGAGAATCTCAGGTATACGAGTATTCTCAGGTTCGAAAATTAAGGAAAGAGGCGGCTGGAGTCGAGTGTGAAAAAGTGGAGAAGAAGCTCCAACGAGAGGGCAGGCGAATCGACCCAACCCGACTGGAAGAACCGTTGACCGAGGTCAACGGTTTGAGGCAGACCAATCAGAAATTCAGGATGTACAAAATAATTGGAAATTCAATGAAAAATAAAAAATGAATTTAAAATAAAAAGTGTATAAAATATAAAATATTTATTATTTTTAAACCTTTTTTCCTGTGATTTTAATTATCTTATGAAAAATAAAATAACATATATATGATATATAGTACTATATACATGTATACTGTACTTGTATCATATACACATATTTTATTTTATTTTTTATACCTTTATTTTGTATTTTATTTATTTACAACATAATTTTAGTAGTATAAGATAATTTTTATTTTTTTATAAAATCATTATGTGTATAATAAATAGTGAATGTAATATATACATGTGTATTTTGTACAAGTAATTTTATTTTTATTTTTATTTTATTATTCTATTTTATTTTTATATTATTTTTAGGAATATATACAAGGGTATAAAAACAATATTTTAATTTTATTTCATCAAAAATAAATATATAAATCATATGCACAAGTATGGGTGATCTGTACAGTACATAGTTGACCCTATCTCTCTCTACTTATTTTATTGTATGATCAAGTCAATGCTTGACCTTCTCTTGGGTTTTGGGTCACTCTGTAATTATTCTAAATACATCATTCTTATTCTTTTGCTTTATTCTTTTATTTAGTCAAAAACATGCTAATTGTGCAATATTAACAAAAGCATGCGAATTATTAAGTTATTATATCTACATGTATTGACATGATGTTTTGCCAAGAAAAAGAGCTAAAATAAAAGAATAAAGAGAGAATCATGGACTCATCACCCCACCCCCATTTTTCTTATTTTTTATTTTTTTTGAAAATTTATTCCGTGGAATATCATCACTATATCTCTATATTATGTCATTGAAATTTTGTGCGAAACAGAGACTCCTACATCATCCATCTAGACAGTAATTTTTTAAGGTAATAGAATTGCTAAAATAAGCCCCATCTGGATGGAGGCCATAGGAATCTCTGTTTTGCATGAAATTTGAATGACATAATATAGGTATATATTGATAAAAAATCTATGGAAGCATTTTTCAAAAAAAATAAAAAATAAGAAAAATGATGCGGGGAAGCCAAGTTAGCTCCCCCCAAGATGTGTGTGTAGTGGTTGGGGAGCATGCACCCAAGTGCATGTAATTTTACATGCATCAGGGCCTATATCTTCCAAGCTTTTTTACTTCTTCTGAAAATATCGCAATATATATTCATCTATATATCCCTCCATTATATCATTTGAATTTCGTCAGAAACTCCCATACCCTCCATCTAGAATAGGTCGATTACAACAATTCTAAGACCGTTAAAATTATCAGTTCTAGATGGAGGGCATAGGAGTCTTTGTTTCTGATGAAATCCAAATGGTATAATGGAGGAATATATAGATGAATATGAAGGATATGGAAATTATCCTCTAGCGTATCACGGAAGCGTGATTGTCGTATCGGATACGACGAAGAACGACTAGTCGTACTAGTTGTTCGGTGCAGCGGAATTTAAAAATTTTTAATCCGATGAAACCACATGATCCGAGAACCATTCTCAAATCGTTTCATCTATAACCACAGCAAGTATAATGCAATACCTCTTGAAGCGTGGTTGATCAAGTCTCTACGAAAAGAGACCTCCTGTCTCAAGTCCGATCGTCGGAGTAACGGCTTGCGCACGCGGGGATGAGTCACGGTGTCCTCGCAATCCAAGTTGATCCAAGCACGGTTGCTCCTGATCTCGTCGCACGAGATCAAACGTCTCCTTCGTGAGTGAAGCACTCCAAGAAGACGAAGAACCGCAGAGAGTCGAAGCGGCAGCACGATGGCGTAGGCGTCGACGATTCTCTCAACCAAGGTGGACGGCCACCAAGAAGAGAGGGAGAGATAGGGCTGTCGAGTATGAGAAAGAGAGAGAGAGAGAGAGAGAGAGTTTGCTACAATAGCATGTGTTAAGAGAGAGCATGGTATGCCTCTCTATTTATAGGGTTTTGGGATCCATGGATCTCAATCCATGGGACATATAAAATCAATGGATGAGATTGATTTATGTCAATCCAATGGTCAAGATTGTTGTTGGTAAAACCAACAATTTGTGATTTAGTTTTTGATTAAATATATTTGATAAATCAAATATATATTAATACCAAATTAAACCAACCAAATAAGGAGTGAAGAAACAAATGAGATCCACCTTCCCCATTAGGGGAAGTGGACGGCCACCAATTCCATAAAGGAATTGGTGCCGCCCCCCTCTTCCCATATGGGGAGGGCAATCTCATGGATCCCCATGAGATTGCACATCTCCTTGTTTTTCTCTCAACTTATTTTCCAACAATTATTTGTTCGTATTTTATTCACCAAAAATAATTCTCAATTAATTTTGGGAATATTGCAATCTTGACATTGGAATATTGTGAATCATATTCACAACCCAAAACAAAATGTAATTTACATTTTCAATTAATTAGACAATGGGTATCCAATACACATTAATAATTAATCTACTAATATAAATTATATTTAACTCTCTCTAATATATTATAAATCACATTTATAACATATTATGAATAATTGGATATTACTATCCACATTATCCTTATCCATAATAATTAAATCACATTTAATCATATTGGATAATTTCTCATACATCATGATAATTAAATCACATTTAATTATCAACTTCTCTTTGCTTAGATCTTATGGAATTATTCTTAAACCATTTAAGAATAATGTTATTACTCCTCAGATACTTGGAGATAAGGATAGGGCGATTGTATTGTTCCACGTATAGTGACATGGATATTGAGATCATATCTCAAATCCATATCGCGGGCCTCCCATAGATGCTTGATTAAATCAAGACCGTATATCTAATCTTCTCATTGTATCTGAATCACATTCAGATCAATGTCCAACACTTGGACCAAGATCAGATCACTTCTCTACTGAGAGGAGTCACTAAAATCCAGACATGTTTCATCACTCCCTAGGAATGGAAGCGTCATGGTTATACAACCGTTTATGATCAAATCACCCTCAGGTATTCCCAATACCTGTACATCCTGCATACTGGAAGACTCAGACTAAACCCGAAGTATCGGATCAACTTTATACTGTCTATTTCATGGTTTTATCAGTAAGTTTCTCATTCGATCATTGGGAGTTGGTATCGATCATACACTTTCCAAAAGCGTATATCATACCTAGGTCTTGATCATATACTAAAAGTATATATCAAACCTACAAATTCAGTCAAGCTTCCAAAGTGAGACGACCATGCTCATGGAATTTGATTCTTCCCAATATCTCATGAGTGAGCTCATGTCTTCCGGTTCAGTAACTGAACCTGTATGATCCCTTTGAGAGATTGTATTACTCATATGCCCTTTTGTGCACACCAGCGCGCCGGTGTATAGACCTTGATTAGGTCATCAACCTATTGGTCTGCCAAATGTACACACTCAGACATATAGTAACAAATCTGCCTCCAGTCAGAGGATGCGTGCCTATATCATGACAGCATACGATATAGGACTTTGGTTATCTCGATCTCGTTAAGTCAACTCTTTGACCTAACTAATCTGACACCTCCGAATCTCTATTCCTATGCAGAGGACCTGCATCAAGAGGTCGGTCAGATATCAGCCTTCAGAGATAGGATTGCCATCTCCTATTTAGGCTGGAGATCATCTCTTAATAATTATTTGATGGTGCTTGATGAGTCCTCAATCTAACTCTTTAGATATTCATCCAAGCACCAGCCTCTATGATTCAATAGTTGAATCAACAGCTGTATGATTATTAAGATGGCCATGGTACATAACCCTAATTGTACTAAGGGACCTATTATACAAATTATTCATTCTTCATTTCAGATCAGGGAATGATATGTGCAATAACATTTATTGCATAATGGCTCGCCGTGGGCTCGAATTTCCAACAATCTCCCACTAGTCCAAAGAGCCATTAATGGGCTAATCATTTAAACCCGCACTTATGTGACAATCATAGGCTATTTAGAAAATAGCTAGGTAAGCTGATCAGTCACTCTGTTCCCACGAGACTACGCCAAGTCCTTTTACGGCACTTGCATATCCCTAGTAACAGTGCTCGCATCTAATGAGAATGTTGCATCTTATGCAACCAATACTCAATCTAGTTAGTTACAGTGTCTTTGACACTACAACTTAACAATTATCTTAACCAGTATTTCCATAATCCTTATAAGAATACCCTTTTTCCTGGAGATCACTATCTCTTAAGGTATCTACAGTTAAGACCTTTTAGATATCTATCTATAAAGTCTTAAGCTTTGAAGATAAGACTTTGAGATCAATATCTCAAGAATCTTGTCATATATGAAGATTTTGTTATTACTGCAACCAAGTGTTTTATTTCCATAGTAGGGTTAGTAACAGTTTACTACTCCCACTGCATGGCAGCCATCTGGCTTTTGTACACATCTAGTACACACCCGGCTTCTCAGAACTGATGCCCAAGGGCAAGTAGTTCTAGCATTCACTGCCTCAACTCTTTGAGGTGCTATCCCTTTAGATAGGTCAGTACCATATCTTAAGGGATGGAAGCCCTTCTTGGAATTTCTAAGAATAGAATATGTCCAAGGTGTACTATAAATGTGACAGTCCCAATATCCTCTTCTCTTTGCTTCTGAACAACTTCAGAACTAAGATCTAAGAGGTATCTTTGAAATCATATTTCAAGATATGGAATAGCCAGTCTATAAAAAACTTATTATCATCCTTATATCATTCTAAATGATTATGATATTATCTACATTGAGCACGATGAACACAAAGGCACTCCCACTAAGCTTCACATGGCTCATCCAGATTCTATCTGAAATCATAACATTTATAATTTCATCAAATCTTATGATCCAACTTAAAGAAGCTTATTTGAGTCCATAGATGGATTCCTTAGCTTGCATACCTTGCTTTCCTCAACCATGAAGCCCTGGGGCTACTTCATGTGAATATCCTCAGAGAGGTATTCATAGAGGAATGCAATATTGACTTACATCTTGAAGATGCGATAGTCAAGTTGTGTAGCTAAGGTCAGCAATATTCTGATGGTTTTAAGCATGGTCACCGAAGAGCAAGTTTCATTGCAAGCAATGTCTTCTCTTCCGGTGTGTAGCTCATGGCTATTAACCGTGCTTTGAAGATCTCTACCTTCTCATCAGGTTCCCTTTCTCTTGAAGATCCATTTACACCTCTACAGGTATTACCCATATAGGTGGATCCTCGAGGGTCCATATACAACACTTGTATATGAACTCTACATTAGACTTTTATTGCTAACATCCATCTATCCGTGCTATGATCTTCAGAAGCTTCATCACATGAAGCTCGATCATTGTCAGATTTCTCTAACACATGGAATCCATCCTCAAACTCATTTGAAGAGGTATTAGTGTTTCATCTTTAATTGTTCTTTTAGTTTCCAATTTCAGGAGCCTCATTATCTTCTCAAGATTGAATGAGTTCCTACACTTCATTTTCATCTTGATTCTCAAGAGTCTCAACCTCTAAGAATCACATTCTCAGAGATGAGATATTTTAAGAATCTCAAGGTCATAAAGTAGGTATCCAATACCATCCTTTATTTTCCTAATGAAGCAGCACTCTCTAGTGCTCAATTCCAACTTACTTGCATGGAATCTTATTAAGGATATATAATGTAGTCTCTACTACACATATACCTGGAAACTAAGAGGAAATTATGCTAAAAATTCATCATTGATCAAATCATGTTACACATGATTCAATTGTATCTCCCTTCAACTCTATTGAGTTTAGGTTCATTAGGAGGAGTGAGATAGGAACGATATTCCTTTCTCCATAAGGTATATTATGAATTCATCTAATAGGTATTGATTACCTAGATTAGACCAAATTCATTTTCATCTTCCTTCAGGCTTTGGTTCCAAACCAAAATTATGAAATCTTTGAACATTTCAAAGGTTTCTTTAGGTGAAGAGAAGAAATCTCATATCATACATAATCATCGATAGATATCACATATCCATAATGTTTACTATGATATAGATGATCCGTATACATCAATATGTATGAGATCCTGAATACCTTGACATCTTACACCATTCCCAAAGAAGGGTGTATTGGACATTTTACTTTGAATACAATATTCATAAGTATGTAAGTTATGAAATTTTAGACATTCTAAAGTTTCATCTCTTACTAGTCTATTGATCAAATCGATAGACAAATGTCCAATGCTTGATGCTAGATCATTGTCAAATGATCTTCATCCTCCTATTGATCTTATAAAGGTTTTTAATTTCAGTATTTAGAAATATTAATGAACCATTCATTAATTTTTCTAATTTAGTGGAGTCCACCAGATTTTTAGATTACTATCTGAAATATCTTCATCATAATTCTTTATGATAGTTCTATCTCAGAATTCATGTTTATTTCCAACATTTAGAAATAAACAATGAGCGTATTCTAATATCTAGGTCATAGAGACATTCTCTAAGACTAAGGGCTCTCCCACTGAAATCATGAAGTCTATTGATCCAAAGGAAATTGTTGCAACAATTGCATCAATGTCCATTTGGATAATTATAAACCTTAAGATCAAATTTTTTTCAGTCTTCTAAAACATATGCAACCTATTGCAAATGCCATCAGAAGATTGAGATACAATTATTTGACTTTATCTTATCAAAGAAGAAAGTCAATTTCAATGATTTATGTAGATTATTTTGATGCTCTATCCGAGTCCTTCTCTAAGGATTCTAGACAGACTTGATAGTCATACTATCAACACGTCAACTTATTGCAGTTTTGACATTCATCCAACTCTTTGGATGTCATATGGAAGTCACAGAGGTACAGTCAACTCTTTGACTATACTTCTTACTTGGGTCCAACCCATGCTTCTATTGTGCTCACTTTATCTATGAGCAACCATTGCTTAAGACTAAGGATCTCTTACAATAAATTCAAAAGAATTCAAAATAAGAATATTTCAACATTTATTTATGCTTCATTAAATTCACACAATATGAATACTATGAAGCTTCATGAATGACTAGAGTATAGACAGTAGAATGATGACACTCATCATCTACATCCATCTAAACTCTTAAAACATAGGTTCAGGTAGGTACTCAAACAATTTGAATACATCATCTCTTATAGAGCTACCATTCTACATGATGCAGAGAACCATGTCACTCATGATTAAATGTTAAGAGCACATATGTATGCCAGAGTATCTTCATTAATTTTATAAGGATTATTTGACAATTGCGATCATCATCGACATGTCACTTCCAAAGTACATACGATGAGAGATCAAGACTATAGAGACATACAAACCCTAAGGTTGTAGTCCTATTATCTATTTAATTGTCATTCCTCATTATTATAAGGAAACTTGCACATTGCAACCACATACATTATGTGTTCAACTGCAAGTACAATATCTGGATCACTGAGTCCAATCCAAGATATCTCACTGGTTATTATTGAGTATATCATTGAGTGGGTTTTAATGAAGGATTATCTAAAATAAGAAATTTGCATAAATATATAAATATATATATTTTACTTTGATTTAGGATTTTTATATCAAAGTTGTCTTGCCTTGTCAACATTAAAAGTTCATTCCCTTAATTACTTTCAATGTAAGAGATATACTTACCATTATATCTCATCAAGATCTGGGATCTCCTTCCTTATCTTTGTTACATCCCAATAATATGAGAATCTGCAACTCGGATAAAAAGAAGCGGGGACACATTCCGCTTTGCAAGTCCAACTTGCATTTCCCAATTCGGTCTTTAACACCCGGGCCCACCACCCCTAAGGCGATGTTGACTCGTCGTTAATTGAACCAACCGTCAACAGGAATAGTACTCGCTATACGCAATCCAATATCGCCCCAATAATATGAGGATCCGATATTGGGGTCACTACGTATACGGCCTTACTCTTTCGAGAAGCAAAGAGCCCGATCCAGATGCGCTTGCATACAGGAGCTGTCACTTCAGACAGGCGTCTCCTACATACAATCCCTGGCGACGGAACCCTTCGCCTTGACGGGAAACCATGGATGTCACTTATGTGATCCTCCATATCATATTCAAATTTTAATTAATTATCGTGAATCACATTCACATAATTAATTCTTCCAAGGGAATTATTAGCTCTAATCATATTAGAGTATTTCAATTGGACATAATCAATTTAATCATATTAAATTAATTATCAATCCAATTCAATCAATCAAACTTGATTATTTTACTTGAATATATATATATATGGTAATATCTCAAAATACGTATTAATTCGAATTTTAATAATTAGAAAAATACATCTTAATCCCTCGGACATTATCCCGGCCCTACCCGCTGTCATGGCCAGTACCGACGAGAGTGGGACGGACCACATACGTTGCAACCCGCAACCCCAATGCTCTCCGACTAGGCACCATATCCGCCTCGGGAAAGGATAATACCAAATTGATTAATTTGTACTTGAGATGATCATCGGTTCTTCAACCGAAATTGTACCATATAGTCATAATCAAAACATTTTTTATTATAAGGAAATTTGCTAGACAAATTCCCAAATCCTACTCAAGCATCAAGTTTGAAAGATTGTGGTTTCCAATTATGATTTAGATCACATCTTAATCAATTAATTGGTTGGGGCCAAGTCAATTAGGCAATTAATCATGTTTAAATATTTCACAAATATATTTAAAGATTATTTCATGAAATTAACAATTAATTTCACTAATTGATAATCACTTGGTTCTAGATTAGGAATGCAATTTCAGTAATGACCCCTATTCACTAAAATTGACATATCTCAATCAATTTAAATCCAAATTAAGCAAACTCAATTTTCATAGATTGCTAATTTGATTTAGTACAGAACTCAAGTGACGTTACATGCATTTCGAGGCAAGTCTAAACAGTAATTAACATTTTAATCACGTTCAGATCTACAGTTCCCGCAACAGTGTATACATGTTCATTAAAACAACCATATCTAGAGCATACGAAATCCAATTTAAGTAAACTCAGATCATATGGTTTCCTTATTTAATGGGGAACAAAATCCAATATTAAATTCGTGTTTAAAAAATTAAAACAGTGCCGAATTTATTTACTAAAAAGATCTGCGAAATCAAATGCGATAAAAACTTTCGTGACCTTAACGAACCCAAGTCGTCCTTAATTTTTCGAATCATATTCGAAACCGTCAACCTGGCTCTGATACCACTTGAAGGATATGGAAATTATCCTCTAGCATATCACGGAAGCGTGATTGTCGTATCGGATACGACGAAGAACGACTAGTCGTACTAGTTGTTCGGTGCAGCGGAATTTAAAATTTTTTAATCCGATGAAACCACATGATCCGAGAACCATTCTAAAATCGTTTCATCTATAACCACAGCAAGTATAATGCAATACCTCTTGAAGCGTGGTTGATCAAGTCTCTACGAAAAGAGACCTCCTGTCTCAAGTCCGATCGTCGGAGTAACGGCTTGCGAGCGCGGGGATGAGTCGCAATCCAAGTTGATCCAAGCACGGTTGCTCCTGATCTCATCGCACGAGATCAAACGTCTCCTTCGTGAGTGAAGCACTCCAAGAAGACGAAGAACCGCAGAGAGTCGAAGCGGCAGCACGATGGCGCGGGCGTCGACGATTCTCTCAACCAAGGTGGACGGCCACCAAGAAGAGAGGGAGAGATAGGGCTGTCGAGTATGAGAAAGAGAGAGAGAGAGAGAGAGAGAGTTTGCTACAATAGCATGTGTTAAGAGAGAGCATGGTATGCCTCTCTATTTATAGGGTTTTGGGATCCATGGATCTCAATCCATGGGACATATAAAATCGATGGATGAGATTGATTTATGTCAATCCAATGGTCAAGATTGTTGTTGGTAAAACCAACAATTTGTGATTTAGTTTTTGATTAAATATATTTGATAAATCAAATATATATTAATACCAAATTAGACCAACCAAATAAGGAGTGAAGAAACAAATGAGATCCACCTTCCCCATTAGGGGAAGTGGACGGCCACCAATTCCATAAAGGAATTGGTGCCGCTCCCCTCTTCCCATATGGGGAGGGCAATCTCATGGATCCCCATGAGATTGCACATCTCCTTGTTTTTCTCTCAACTTATTTTACAACAATTATTTGTTGGTATTTTATTCACCAAAAATAATTCTCAATTAATTTTGGGAATATTGCAATCTTGACATTAGAATATTGTGAATCATATTCACAGCCCAAAACAAAATGTAATTTACATTTTCAATTAATTAGACAATGTGTATCCAATACACATTAATAATTAATCTACTAATATAAATTATATTTAACTCTCTCTAATATATTATAAATCACATTTATAACATATTATGAATAATTGGATATTACTATCCACATTATTCTTATCCATAATAATTAAATCACATTTAATATATTGGATAATTTCTCATACATCATGATAATTAAATCACATTTAATTATCAACTTCTCTTTGCTTAGATCTTATGGAATTATTCTTAAACCATTTAAGAATAATGTTATTACTCCTCAGATACTTGGAGATAAGGACAGGACGATTGTATTGTTCCACGTATAGTGACGTGGATATTGAGATCATATCTCAAATCCAGATCGCGGGCCTCCCATAGATGCTTGATTAAATCAAGATCGTATATCTAATCTTCTCATTGTATCTGAATCACATTCAGATCAATGTCCAATACTTGGACCAAGATCAGATCACTTCTCTACTGAGAGGAGTCACTAAAATCCAAACCTGTTTCATCACTCCCTAGGAATGGAAGCGTCATGGTTATACAACCGTTTATGATCACCCTCAGGTATTCCTAATACCTGTACATCCTGCATACTGGAAGACTCAGACTAAACCCGAAGTATCGGATCAACTTTATACTGTCTACTTCATGGTTTTATCAGTAAGTTTCTCATTCGATCATTGGGAGTTGGTATCGATCATACACTTTCCAAAAGCGTATATCATACCTAGGTCTTGATCATATACTAAAAGTATATATCAAACCTACAAATTCAGTCAAGCTTCCAAAGCGAGACGACCATGCGCATGGAATTTGATTCTTCCCATTATCTCATGAGTGAGCTCATGTCTTCCGGTTCAGTAACTGAACCTGTATGATCCCTTTGAGAGATCGTATTACTCATATGCCCTTATATGCACACCAGCGCGCCGGTGTATAGACCTTGATTAGGTCATCAACCTATTGGTCTGCCAAATGTACACACTCAGACATATAGTAACACATCTGTCTCCGGTCAGAGGATGCGTGCCTATATCATGACAGCATACGATATAGGACTTTGGTTATCTCGATCTCGTTAAGTCAACTCTTTGACCTAACTAATCTGACACCTCCGAATCTCTATTCCTATGCAGAGGACCTGCATCAAGAGGTCGGTCAGATATCAGCCTTCAGAGATAGGATTGCCATCTCCTACTCAGGCTGGAGATCATCTCTTAATAATTATTTGACGGTGCTTGATGAGTCCTCAATCTAACTCTTTAGATATTCATCCAAGCAGCAGCCTCTATGATTCAATAGTTGAATCAACAGCTGTATGATTATTAAGATGGCCATGGTACATAACCCTAATTGTACTAAGGGACCTATTATACAAATTATTCATTCTTCATTTCAGATCAGGGAATGATATGTGCAATAACATTTATTGCATAATGGCTCGCCGTGGGCTCGCATTTCCAACAGAATAAACATGGTGAAATTTTTAAAAAAGTATAAAACGCGGAAGATACAGGCCCCAGTACATGCTCCCCAACACCATATATATAATATATGGTGTTGGGGAGCATGCACCCAGGTGCATGTAATTTTACATGCAACAGGGTCTATATCTTCCACGTTTTTTTACCTTTTTAGAAAATATAAGCATGTATATTCATCCTATATCCCTTTTATATGAAATTCGAATTTCGTCAGAAATAGAGACTTATATGCCTTCCATCTAGAATAAGTGATTTCAACGATCTTAGATTGATGTAATCGACCTGTTCTAGATGGAGGGCATAGAAGTCTCTGTTTTAATGAAATTCGAATGGCATGATGGAGGGATATATAAATGAATATACATGATGATATTTTTCAAAAAAGTATCGAAAACGTAGAAGATATAGGCCTCGATGCATGTAAAATTACATGTACATGGGTGCATGCTCCCGAACATATATATATATATATATATATATTATGGCTTAATGGGGCTGCTCCCACGCTATTTGTCAGCGATTTTTTTAATTTTTTTGAAAAATATCGTCATGTATTTTCGTGATCATATACCTCCAACGTGTCATTCAAATTTCATCAGAAACATATAATTCTATGCCCTTCATCTAGAACAAGTCAATACATAATTCTAAGACCGTTAAAATTACCTGTTCTAGATGGGGTCATCGGAGTCTCTGTTTCTGCTGAAATTTGAAAGACACATTAGAGGGATATAGTGATGAAAATACATGATGGTATTTTTGAAAAAAACCCAAAAAAACATCGAAAAATAGCACGGGGGCAACCAGTTGGCTATCCCCAAGGGGCAACCCGTTTAAATCCACATATATATAGGTTTATATGCCTCTTCTTTTCAAAAATACCACCATGTATATTCATATATGTGTGTGTGTGTGTGTGCGTGTGTGTGTGTGTGTGTAGGAGAAACTTCAAATGAGGCGGTGTCTCACCATATATATGGTGAGACACCCTCAATTTAGGCATCTTTCCAATATATTTTACAATTTCTTGTTTCATACATATAACAATAAATATTAACACAACATGTATAATTAAATAAAGTTATGAAAATATTATTTTATTGCATGGATGTGTTAATTTAAAATTGGATGCTATATTTTACTAAATTCCTTTTTTTAAAAATGTGCAGTTTGTACTTTTACAAAACTGTTACAGAGTTTTTACTAAATTCACAGTGGCCTTTACAATTTCAGAAAAGCCCCACCTCATTTAAAAGGTCCCCTATATATATCCCTCCAATACACCATTTGAATTTTATCAGAAACATAGACTCCTTTGCCCTCCATCTAGAACATATACTTGTTCTAGATGGAGGGCATATGAGTCTCCATTTCTGATGAAATTCGAATGGCATATTGGAGGGATATAAATATAAATATATATATGGAGATATTTTTCAAAAAAATAAATAAATTTTACAAAAATGGGATGGGGGCAGCTGAAAAGCGCCACACGATCACTTCTTTATTCTTGTAAAAGAGAAGGAAATAATCGATTTCACGATCGTTGCATCAACCTGATGAGTTTTGTCAGAAAAGATTAAGGTTTAGTTAATCTTCTTTATTTTATTTATACTCTTAAACATAAGTGTGTAGCAGATAAGCACGGGAGTGTCGAACTCAGGGAGGCAAACTGTTGAAACTAAGGTTAAACTATAGAAAAACTAAGGTAAGCGAGTTCCTAATTTGTATCTTATTTTTAAAGGTTTTTCTGGATTTTATTTGATTTTTATGAATTTTATATTGTTTTTGTGAATTTTTAAGTATTTTATGTTTTTTTATTTTTTTTAGAAAATGTTTTATATTTTTATTTTGTTATTTTTATGCATTTAATTTGTTTTTTTCTATTTTTATGGAATTTAGAAGATTTTATGGATTTTTATGGAGTTTGGATTATTTTTGATGTGAAAAATGAAGTTTTTTTATTGATAATTGTAACTTATTTTTAACTTTTAAAGGTGAAAACAATGAGAAAATATTTGTTTTATTTTTAATAGAAAGTAGATGAAATTATCTTTAAAATGATATATTGTGCGTTTTTAGGTGATTTATATTTATTTAGTTATGAGTTTTTTTAAGTTTTTGTGTATTTTATGTTTTTAATAGTTTTATTATTTAATTTTTATTTTGTTTTTAAGTTTATGTGAAAAATATAGTAAAATATGCTGTGGCAAATTTTATTAGAGGCGTTTTTATATTTTTTTATTATTTTAGAGTTTTTATATTTTTTTAGTGTTTTTATTGAAAATAGAAAGTATTTTTATTTTGTGAAAATTGATATTGTATATAAGGTAATATTGGGTATTTTTATGTATTTTATATTTTTATTTTATTTAATAGGTATTATAAATGTATGGATTTAATATACAGTATTAGGGGACCTTTTGTAATTTTCTGGGAAGTGAAGGGTCTATTTATAATAATAGGAAAAATTAAGGGCGTAGGTGTAAAAGTTCAATAATGGCAAGGAGTGTTTCTTGTAGAAATCCCAAGTAATTTACATGTGGATCACGTGTGAATCTGCTGGACCTGTACGATATACTAGAATGTTCGGGGTTAATGATCGCTAATATGCCAAAATATCTTGGCGTCACTCACAATCACGTGCAACCTCTAATCAGTGCATCAATGAGTGATCTCTCTTTTGACTTGAGATGCAGAGGGGTGAAGTTGAGCTTCTGTTCCCTAAAAATAACCTCTGTTGGAATTCTGGAATGGAGGTGGGGCCAGAAGGAGTACGTATCCCCTTCGAGCTCGCCCACTGCAGGAGTGTTGCATCCAACATGAGTCAAAGAAGATAATACTTAGATGAGGCGTGAGACGTCGGGAAACTCAAGGTGTATAGGTTCTCGGTTACAGACGCGACTCTGTTCAAATGCTTCTCAATCGATAGTATGGGTTCCACATTATGTTGCTCTCCACCTTGTTTGCTGATCAACGACACATATTGAGAACAAGCAGAGGACAATACATTCGATTTTTATTAAAATACCTGCAAATAAAGAAAGCTTCTCTATGATTCGAATCGGAATTGGGTTCAACAATAGAAATTTTAGCTGAGTTAAATTTGTAACTCTAACTAATATGCATGAGAAACGCCCGAAAACAGCTCCTGATCAGAGAGATTCCATATGAAAACGTAGAAGCATGCAACATTTATACTAAGATGAATTTATCAAATCATATGCATCGACCTTAGAAGTCTGCGTAAATGAGGTGAATAGAGATCCTAATTCCGATTGATGGAGTAGAACTGGCAGCTCAGATCCGTGTAGGGATCTGAGGTGAAGAGGTTGTGAACGAGGAGTATGGAAAAGTACGCATGCACGCGGGAGATGTAATAATCTAGAGAGAATGTGCAAGGATTGCTCAAAGCGGAAGATGAAGGAGTGGAGCTAGAATTCTAGCAACGATCGTTGCCAAAGTTGGAAGGATCTGGAAGATAGAGACAGAACTGGAGAGGGAGGTTGATGGTGGCGGAAATCGATAGTCAACACAGTCGATGCGGCATGGTGAGAACAAAATAAAAAGGCAAGAGAGGAGGAAACCGAAAAAGAGAAATTGAAGGGATTGAAGAGATTGGGGGAAGTAGAATATAGAAGATCTGACCTGACAGTGGATGGAGATCGCCCATGGGAAGCTGGAACTCGGAGGAGCTCCTGCTAATCCTTGCCTCAACGTGCGACGTCGCGTAGGTTCGATCGTGGCGGAGCGAGGCTCACGTCAGCGACTGATCTCGCCGATTCCTCTCCTCCTCGCTCGCCAGATATCGAATATGCTGTCATTTACTTCCCTCTCTCGGAGCTCACTGGGGGTAGAGTGAAAAAAACGGTGAATCTCCTTTCGGCGAGGGGGGTGCGGGTCCTTTTATAGGCGAAGAGGAGTACCCTCACAAGCGGCGGTGACGGAACGAAGGTTGTTGGAAGAAAGGCCGACCAACGGCCGGCTGTTGGAGAAGTTGGATGTGGTTGGCTCAACGGTGGAGGTTAGTGGTGCGTTGGGGGAGGAGAGTCGGGGAGGAAGAAGGGGAAAGGGAAAGGATGAGAGAAAAAGAGGAGAGAGAAAAAGAGGAGAGAGAAAAAGGAAAGAAAATAAAAATGATAAAATTAAAAGTAAATACCTAATTACCTAATTAAATAATTATATTAATTTCGTAATGAAATAAATAAATAATACATAAATATGATTAATAATTTCTAAGTAATAAATTGAATAATTACGTATATAATTAAGTAATTAAGTATTAATTAAATAAGTATAAAATTAAATAAGTTAATTAATAATTAACTAATTAAAAGATATATAAATAATTAATTAATTTAGAATTTTTATTTAAATTAAATATAAATAAAGTATATAAGTTGACCTATATAAAACAATAGTATACTACGGTACATTGTACATTATACCAATACGGACATGAAAACCGCGTTTTTCGTATTAACTCTGATTTTAGCGAAACTAATGTCATTTTGTAGATAACTGAATAATATAATTTTTTGGAACTGAGTTTGCCCAATTTGGAGTTCATACTGCGGAGTTACGAGGCCCGAAAATTTTAGGTAGCGGATTCGGGTCTCTAGATTTTTTTTGGTATTTTATCTTAATTATATTTTTATAATTTTCTGTATAGTTTTAGATAATTTTAGGAGAAGAAATTTGGTTAATCGGATTTACGGTTATTTAACTAAAAATACGAGAAGTTTCTACATATAGTACATATAGACAACGGGTCCAAAACGCAAAAACTCACCGATTTTATTCGAATATATTTTTGATATTTTTAATAAATACTACTAAGTATAAAACATATTTTAAAAGTGAGTTTGGTCTGTTTGGAGTTTTCTATAAATAGTTATGAACCTCAGAAGTCGGTTTTGAGGCTTTTACAGTTCATTGTGATTAATTATTTTTAGTGGTGATATATTTTTCTGAGATTTTTATAAAATAATATATATTTTTGTGAACAATTTTTAGAAAAGAAGTATTTTGATTTGAAATAGTCTTGATGCTAAATAACATAGGTGAAGTTTTTACATCGTGATAAATGGGTAATTTATACTTTTGATCTTTTTTTTGATAATTTTATAGGTTAGGTTTCTTATCTCCCCATACTTATTTATTTTGTCGACCTGGTCAATATTGACCTTGTCTCAAGGTTAGGATCAATTTATATATATTTCATATTTAGAATCTTCTTTTCTTTTATTTTTCTTTTTATCTTTATTCTTTTATTTTGGATAAAAAGGTATTAAATATACAATATTAACAATTGTGCTTAGAATGTTAATTAATTAGATTTAATGATTATTTACATGTATTTTATCAAGTATTTTAGCTAAAATGAAAGAATAAAGGTGATGAATCATGGATTCATCGGCAACCCCATTTCATCCACTCACATAGACACATAGGGTTCAATGGGGGTGCTCCCAAGGGGAGCTAACTTGGTTCTCCACCCATTTTTTCTATTTTTAATTTTTTTGAAAACTTCTGTGAATTTTCTTTAATATATCCATGAATTTTGTCATTTAAATTTTGTGTGAAATAGAGATTCCCACAACCTCCATCCAGACGAGGTCAATTTCAACAATCTTGTTATCGTTAAAAAACGACCATCAAGATGGAGGTCATAGGAATCTCTATTTTGCACGAAACTTGAATGACATAATCTAAGAATATATTGATGAAATTTTACGGAAGCATTTTCCAAAAAAATAAAAAAATGAGAAAAATAAGGCGGAGGGAGACAAGTTAGCCTCTCTTAGGGGGCAAGTCATTCAACCCATATATATAGATAGAGAGAGAGAGGAAAAACCTGAATTGAGGTGTCACCTTTCCATATTTACAGTGTGACACCTCATTTCAGCCGTTTGATAAAGATCAACACCTCTCATTAAATCACTATGTCATAATAAAATCATCCCATATGTATATGATTGCTATTTTTAGTAACTATTCTCTCTCTTTCATCTTGAATCTATTGATTCACGTGTAATCATTATCATGCTTCTTTAATTCTCAAATTAATCATTCAACACACATCAATGGATGAGAGGCGGTGGTTGCGTGTAGAGACGATGGTGGTGTGTGACAATGGCAGCGGTGATGCTTGACAAGACGACGCTGCATGGAGCGACATGAGATAGTTGCGCATGGAGAATGTGTATTCTCAGTCATTTTACATTTTCTTTATATTCGTCCGTTAAAAAAGTTCCAAGTAAGTTTGACTTGATTTGATCTATTTTTTCACGTTCCATTTAAATTTCATATCGATCTAATCTTTGATTATCCTCGATCGGAGATCATTGTTTCTCCTTTATTCTATTTTTCAATCCATGTCTTCAGTCTTCACTTCTCCTAAATACACCTACATTTTTCTGGTAAGATTTATCAAGTAGCGATGAATGTGTTTTTTATAATGCATTTTTTACATCAATTTTAAAGCAATAATCTTCATAATTTATGTGCATTCTATATTAAGAAAACCTTGTATTTTATATTTATCATTATTATTTATACTAATTTTATCTATTTTTTTAGGTATGATTTACTGTTTAACGTTTGTTTCTCTGTCATAATCTCAATTTTTTGTTTGGAATGCATCATTTCCTTTTTGAATGCATTATAATTATATTTCGTCTACACATTTTACATTTACCATGTGTTACAATCTTATCAAGTGTCATACTTTTTCTGAAGAAAATTCGATAAATTACTAATTGACAATTTACTTTGCAGATCAGAATACAAATTTTATAATGAACACATATATTTTACAAAAATCATACAAACTTTACAAATAGATAACGAATTTTGATGGATACACGCTATAGAAAAACAAGTTAGTTGAAAACATAAAAATAATTTATACATTGTTAACACGTATTTTATTTTATAAAAATTTATATACAATTTACAATATAGTCCACAAAATTTATAAAAAATAACAGCTTACATTGCTCCCACAAAATATTGATGAAAATGAAATGAGATATTAGCATTTCATTTTACAAAATTCATATGCACTTACAAAATAAACCATGGATTTTATAAAAAAAACATCACAATACAAAAATTTCTCCCATAGAATATCAGCTGAAAATGAAACTAAATATAATTAAATAAAATATTATGAAAAATACTAATATTAGATGTACTTTGAATATGACATATACCATGACATGTATTTTCCTAATTTGAAAATTTAAGAAATACACTACATATTGAATACCTCCTACAAGTAGCATGAATATGATTTCTACCATATTTAGTTGGTTCACAATTAACCTTATTTGATTTATTAGGAAATTTAATTGTAACAAAAATACCCTTCATTATAGGAAAGTTTCCCAAGTGTAAATCAAACCTAAGAACCCTATATATTAGGATAGCTAGGAATAAAAGAAAACTACATAAAAACACAAATTTTCATTGGATTTAGGCTTTTTTCGAATATCAATGGTGACACTTTTGTAATTTATAATAAGAAATTGTAAAATATCTCAATTGATTGTAAATTGATATCAATTATTTCATAATATGAGCCTTTATTCTATGATATATTTCTTAAAAATTCTTTACACCACTCCGCGTCCACCTAAATATAGAATGTTCAATGATGTGTATTTTACTAAATTAGCACTAATTTAATCCATCCTCCATTTTAAGAATGAGTTGGAATGAAAACCATCTAGTGGTTTCAATCTCACTCGTACACTTGTCATCCAATGGCTTTATATGACTCCATTCCACAATTAAGGAAAGGTGCCGCCTCAATTGAAGTACTCATATATATATATATATATATATATATATATGTATGTATGTACATGGTAAACTTCCAATGAGGTGGCATTTTCTTGGATGCATGGATAACCACACCAATTTAAGTATTTTTTCTATTTATTTTACACTTTCTAACTACATAAATTTAACATTAAATGTTAACATAATATGTATATCAAGAAAGATTTATGAAAATATTATTATATTAGACAAAAAATGTTAGTTACAATGTGGATGCTATACTTTACAAAACAGTATGATCATCATTATTTTACAATATTTAGATTATATTTTACAAAATTGTTACACAATTTAGAAATTTGACAGTGGCCTTTTAAATTTCAAAAAAGACCCACCTAATGGAATGACCCGTAAATTCATATGGGTTTAATTGGGTTGCCCCCTCATATTTCAGTGAATTATTTTTGTTTTTTTGGAAAATACCATCATGTGTTTTCATTACTATATCCCTCTAATATGTCATTCCAGTTTCGTTAGAAACAGAGACTCTTATGTAATCTATCTATAACATGTAATTTTAAGGGCCTTAGAATTGCTCTAAACAACCTGTTCTGGATGGAGGGCATACGAGTCTGTGTTTCTAATGAAATTTTAGTGACGTATTAGGGAGATAATTGTAATAAAAATACATTAATAAAAATACATTACGGTATTTCAAAATAAAACAAAAAATTTGTTGAAATATGGTATGGGGGTAGCAATTAAACCACATACACACACACACTCACACACATAGGAGAAACTTCAAATGAGATGGGGTTTCACCATATATATGGTCGGCCACCATAATTTAGGCATATTTTCAGTGTATTTTATAATTTCTTATTTCATGAATTTAATAATAAATATTAACAGAACATGTATAGTGAGATAAAATTATGAAAATATTATTATATTAGATGAAAACATTAATTTAAATTTGGATGCTATATTTTACAAAATCACCTTTTTCACATTGTGCAGTTTATACTTTTATAAAATTGTTACAGGGTTTTTACTAAGTTGACAGTGGCCTTTACAATCTCAGAAAAGATTGACTCCTTTGAAACCTTATATATATGGATTTAGTGAGGCTGCCTGCCCTCTATTTCTGTGTTTTTTTATTTTTTAAAAATATCACCATGTATATTCATCCCTATATCTCTTCTATATGTCATTCAAATTTCGTCAGAAACAGAGACTCCTACGATCTCTATCGAGATAGTGTCGATTTAAAATATCCTACGACCGTTAAAAAATGTCTGTTTGGATTGATATCGTAGGAGTCTTTGTTTCTAACGAAATTTGAATGGCATATATGAGGGATATAGGGATGAATATACATAACGATATTTAAAAAAAACCCGAAAATGGTACGAGAGCAGCCCCTTTAATATATCTCTCTCTCTATATATATATATATATAGAGAGAGAGAGAGAGGGAGAGAGGAAAGGGATCCTACTCCATGGAGTAGGTAACTTACCTACTCCACTTTCATTTTTCCACTTTTTTTAGTTTTTTTTAAAAAAATGCTTCTATGGATTTTCATAACTATATCCCTCTAATATGTCATTAAAATTTTATAAAAAACAAAGACTCATATGCCCTCCATCCAGAACATGTAAATTATAGCAATATGAGACCGTTAAAATTACATGTCTTGGATGGAGGGCATAGGAGCCTTTGTTTCTGATGAAATTTGAATGACATGTTAGAGGGATATAGTTATGATAATCCATGTAGTATTTTTCAAAAAAAATGGCAAAAAATAAAAGTAGAATAGGCAAGTTACCTACTCCATAGAGTAGGATCCCTTCTCTCTCTCTCACACACACACACACATATATGAGAAACTTCAAATGAGACGGTGTCTAACCACTTTTGTGGTGAGCCCTCCATCTCATAAATTTAATTCAAAGCACACGATTGTGATAAATGATACATTAATTGCATTATTTTAATGATAAAAACCTATTTTGGTCATTTGTCACATTTTAAATATAGAATGTGAAAATCCATATTTATCTCCATCAATTGCCTTCCATATTTTCAAAACGTAATTCAGTTTCATGCAGGCAATAGAGACGGCGGCGACATGAGAAGCAGGATCGGACGACTACGTGGGAGGCGTGCGGCGGTCATGTGTGGAGGAGGTGCGGAGGAAGGAGGGCACGATCATGCGAGGAGGAGGAGGTGTAGGAGGGAGGGAATGGTGCCCCCCTCTCGCGATTTGTCAACGGCAGTGCGCATACTCTCTCGCTCTCTTTCTCTCTCTATCGATTTGTTAATGGCGTTGTACCACCTCCTCGCTCTCTCTCTGATTTATCGACAACGGTCATGCGTGGAAGAGGGAATGACATGGAAGAAGGTAACAAAGGGAGGAGGAGAAGGGAGCATGACTGCAAAGAGGGAGGCATACCACTCTGTGGCGCTACGCGAACACTGTTTTTTTACAATTACTGCTTTTTTTACAAATCATAGAATGACTTTTACATATGTCAGATTATTTTTTACATTCTCGCAGCGTTTTTTACATTCTGCCAAATTCTAACAGTCTACTTTTATTTTGTAGAGTTCCATACAAATATTACCAAGCAGCTGCGTATTTTTACAAAAGAATACGTAATAATTACAAAAGGTCGTGAAACAATTACAAAGATCCAATGTTGACACACAAATATATAAAATATGAAATTTACAAAGCAGTTGAAAGAAACTGCAACTACATATGGTCTTTTACAAAAGACAATATAAAATTACAAACTAAAATAATAATTTCACAAAAAACTATTCAATGGGAATGCTAAAAAATATATTTTTTGAATTTTACAAAATCAAAATCTAAATGTCACATAATCTCATTTGTATTTACAAAATACATGCATTAAGTTTCATTTGCTGAGAACATTTTTGGAAATCAGTGAATAGAGGAATTAACGAAAAAATCCTAATAACGAGCCTAAAATGACACCAACATCATTAAATGAACATCCAATTAAACCCGAAACAAAAAGATGGAAATACCCTTTTTGACATCATACCATTGGATCATGATCGAATGGATCTCGTTGATGGCTCACCACAATATTGGTGAGACCCGACCTCATTTGAAAGGATCCCTATATATACATATATAAATACATATATATACATACATACATATATATATATATATGGAGTATGCACCAAGGTGCATGTAATTGTCTGGGTTGTTGGATGATCTTATCTTTTCCATCTACGGCTATCGTCAAAACCACCATCTATTTCAAAAACCGCTTATATTCCAAACGTCATCACACCAAAAATTGTAAAAGATTCCATTTTTCATGCAATTTATTATTTCCCTAATTGAGATTTATCATTATTACCATTTCACAACATAGCGGCGTCATTAAATAATTAAGTACGGTGGAAACATTAAATAATCATTCTTGTAAAATTTTGGATTCAATTGAAATCTAATGCTCGTTTGTATTCAAATGCCAAGGGTTTGTATTTTATGTTTCTTTTTTGCATGCCAAAATCATTGAAACTTTGATAACAACCCTCCCTAAAAATAGAGGGTAGAGTGGTGCATGAATATTATATTTATATAATATAATGCTAATTACCTAGAAATTAAATTATGGTTTGTATACTAGTTTTTGAGTTTGTATAATATGTACCTTCTTTTGTACAACAAAGCTCTTCGAGGATATAATATCTTAACATAATCGTGTCTTCCTTTTTCCTCAAAATTTCGTATTTGATATCCCTAAAAATTAGGAACATATGGTTATTACAAATCTTCAACGGAAAGATAGACACAACATTTATAATTATATAGTACATTCGATTGAAGTTTCCATAATGATGAATCCATATTTCATCACCTTTATTCTATCATTTTGGCATCAAAAACCCTAGCAAATGCATGTAAATACCCTTAATTTCCGCATCTTCGCATTCATGCATGTACATGTAAATAGTGTATAAAATACTGTTTTAAAGCCAAAATTATAGAATAAATAAAAGAAAAGAAAAAGAATAAAATATTGTAAATATTTTATCACCCGAAACCCTGAGACCTAGGCATCTTGATGAATAGGTCGACAAGGAATAAAGTAGGGAGAGATAAGGGTCAAAATACAATACAAATTCCTTTTATTTTATTCATTCCTTATTCATTTTGGGACCTATTTTTGGTTCCACTTTTTATATCTCAAATAAAGAAACATTGACATGAAAGTTGTAGATAATTAAATAAAGAAAAATACAAAATTGATTTCATACAAAAACAATGTATAGATAAAAAGTTATGGTCTGAATAAAATTCCAGAATTCCAACTTCCCAGACCTGTATCTCCCAAATGAAAATCCAAATGCATCAAACTCACCTTTAATTGTATATAATTTAAAATAAGCTATTTAATGGAGGTGGTTTCGCATTTAGCGGAGCTACAGTTTGAAAGTTGAGTTTTGGACACTCATTGTATACTTGTAGAGATTAAAATATTCATTTTATTCTTTATTCATTATTTTTTTAATTTTATATTTTTATAATTTTATAAATATTCTTTATAATATAATTGTATATTAAAATCAGAATAAAAACCTAAATAAAATACAAAATAAATTACATGTATATAGAATACATAGGTATAATACCAATATTTATACATGAACAAACAACACTTTTATTTTATTAAGTGTATAAAACAACTCAGAAAAATAAAATAAAAATATTTTCAAGTGTATAAAAGTATTCTATAATTTTGTAAAATAATAAACAAAATTAAATAAATTAAATACACAAAATAAAAAGAAAATAATAAAATATATAGATGTATATACCTATATAGGCCTAAAGAGGCAACTTTTATTTTTATACCTCATAAAAGTAATTAAAAATCAGAATAAAATACATTGTAAAATAATAAACATTTTTCATTTAATAATCAAAATTTAATTAAGTCATTTTCTAATTTTAATCGAATTTACAAAATAATTTCCAGGGGTTTTTCCTGGTTGGTCCACGTGGACCAACTAGGTGCAAACCCTAGTTGACCCCGGTCAACTAGGCATTCTCCCCCATGTGCATGTGTCAGAGACTTCGTTTGACCCATTTTTTGCGGATTTTTCGAGGCTAATCCGTTTCCCATTTTGCGATACAATCTTCACGACTTTTGATCCTTGCAGATCCATGTTACACACCCTTGGTTTACATTGGAGATTGAATTGCCGCATCGTCTCGTGCACCTTGATCTTGTAGCGCTCTTCACCATCGGGTCAAACCCCATATAACACACCTCCTTCTTCCCTTTGAAAATTTAACCCCTCACTCCATAGCTACTCTCCCTCTCTTGTGCTTCGAAGCTCCAGGAAGGTGACAGCTCCCTGTTGAGACCTTCAGGTGGGTCGAGCAAGGCTCGAGGCGGCTCCACAACCTCCCCCTTTGCCGGTGGTAGAGGTACTCTTCCCTCCGGTGATCCACCATCGACGCAGCCCCTTTACCCTATTTTTCATTTGCATTTTGTTCGTTGTAGTCTTAGGATTAAAAGCCCTCTCGAAATTTTGCGTTCCATCGATTGAATCACACCCTACGCAAACCTTGCCGGAGCGCACCTCCGGCCGACCACCTTCGCACCGCTTCACGCCACCATTCCACCACCGCGGGACCTAGGCACTTTGCCCTGGGTCCTCTCACCCATTTATGCAGATGCTTGGACTTCAACGCACATCTGGGGGGCATTTTGGCCTTCGCCGGAGACGCTCGAGCCCCTCCAGCTCTGCCTTCATCTCCAATGTACCTCGGCCATCGTCGAGGCTTTTTGGGCCCCCCAGCGGATAGAGCATGCTCCCAGGAGGCTGCAGCTCGATTTTGAAGCTCAAAAACCACCGGAGCACGGAGATCAGGCTCGGGGAAGTTCGCCTCGCCGGCGCTCTTCCCCGTTCTTCCTCCGCGTCTCCTCACCGTCGGATCGGGCCGCCGCTCAAGGTTGCACAGTTATCGTCCGATCTCTTCGTGCATCGATCGTCAGATCATCCGAGGATTGTCTAATCGTCATCGTCCGAGCCGAGGCGTCATCGTGCAACGAGGGCTCGCCACGTGTCAAGTGGGAAGCCCTCAACCGTTGGATCGCGCGCCTGCGGGGGTATTTTGCATTCTCACCCCCGCACATTTGTGTATTTATTTTGTAAAATGTAAACTTTCATCTGCTGTTTAAAAGTTTTGTAATAATTATATTTAGGCCCCTGAACTTTCCATTATTGCAAATAAGTCCTGGCCACGTCACCTCACGTGACCAGTACACGTGAGGTGAAGGGCATTTTGCAAGGACCCCCTCAGGGTTTTCTTATTTCGTCTTAGTCCAGAAATTTTGTTATCGTGTGTAATATTTTTGGAATATTTGCATTGAAGCCCTTGGGATTTTTGGAAATTACATTTATACCCTTCCCCGACGCATGCTGGTCACGCGTGTGGTTGGATTATTTGCAGGCATACCCTTGTGGGTCTTGATTTTTGTAACTGGTCCATTAAATGCAATATTCAGTATTATATTTTGTGTGAAATTTGCATCTTGGCCCCTGGATGTTTGTTTATTTGCATTTATACCCCTGCCAAGCCTTGTGTTTTTGTGTGCTTTCCCTATTTATTTTAATTCCAAAAATTACCAAAAAAATATTTTAGGCTCCTGTTGCATTGCTCATTCATGCCATATTTTTGCATTGCCTTTTTATTGCATTTTCATATTTATCAAAAAAATAAAAACATGCATTTTTACTACTGTTTGTATTAGAAAATCCATAAAAATTATAAAAACGTTTTGAAAAATTCCAAAAAATTATATTTTTATTGTTTTATAATATTTTATTGTCAATCCAAAAATTATTAAAAATTTCAAAACCAAAACCTTAAAAATTAGAAAAACCCTAAAAACTTCATAAAAATCTAAAAATCTTAGAAAAATCCTAAAAATGCAAACTCAGTTCCTATAGTTTCTCTATTTTATTGTCTTTATTTTAAAATTAATTTGGGAAAAGTTTGTTACTGTTTAGTATTTTTCATTATCATTTTAATGTCAGCCAGAACCTTTGCTTATTGTTTTATTATATTTTTGATTTCCAAAATACCAAAAACATTTTGAAAAATCCCCAAAAATAACAAAAATAGTAGAAAAGTATAAAAAGACCAAAAACAATTTATTTTCTGATTTTTGAGCATTTTTATCTATTTTTATAAATACCCTATCCCTCTCTTTCCTTATATTGTGTATATATATCCTATTATTGAAAAAGGAAATACAAAAAAAATATAAAATATAAAAAGAAAACACAAAATTAGAAAATCAAAAACAAAAATATAAAATTTAAAATTAAAAATAAAATAAAAAAATATAAAATAAAAACCCACAAAAATTTGCATAATTGTAGACATTCAATCACACATCACATTTTTGTGCACTCTTGCTTGATCTATCATGCCTTGCTCCCTGAGTTCGACACTCTACACATACTTACACTATACACCTATTTGTAGAGTTAAAATAAATTTGACTCCACACTTGATTCTCATTGTTTGTTTGATTTGATTGTGGGTTCATTGTTGATTAATTAGGGAATTTTGAGCGGTCGACACATCGACTGAGTTCCCGCCTTGTGTGGAACTTAAGACCATCGATTTCCCTAGTTATCAAATGGCGTCGTTGCCGGGGAGAAACATTGTATAGGTCATATTTTTATTTGAGTGTGATTGTGATTATTTGTTTACATCATTGATTTATTTGATCTCTCTACTTTTGATATATCTTATTGAGCTATCTGACCATTCTTCTTTCTTGTCTTCTTGCGAGGGACCGCGGATCAAGGAGGATCGCCTAGGGGATCCAGTGCAACCTTGGGAGGCAGAGTCGGCTATTCTAGCCTAGCTAGCAGGAGAGAGCAAGAGATTTAAGAGAGAGTGTTAGATAGTCTTTTATTTTTGGTGAGAGAGAGACATTCATTATTAATTTGTAATAATACAGGTACACTTGGACACTTGGACACTCGGGCCTAATTTCCCAAGTGATTGTTCACTTGGGGGGCTCACTGCGGTTTTTATCTTGTTTTCACCGTTGTCATTTTTCGATTTTGTTTTATTTTTCCTTTCTTTTGTGGAATGAGCCCTTAGTCTTTAGTCTTGCTTGATCGAGTAAATTAGGTCCAAACACCCTAATAACCATTGCATGTACGTATAGTGCGTTTTGGACTTAGTTTAATTTAAACAGTCGCTTCACCATTTTCGAGCCTACGTACCGCGAGCCCACCCTGTTAAGCACTACTCCTGAACTCGATGTGTCAAGAAGAGGAGGGGTGAGACTCGACCGAACTCTTGGATTGAGGATCGGTGACCGACTTGTGGTTCTTCACGCTAGCAATTGCCTGCTTAGGACGATTTCCGTGTGCATATCATCATATAGATTAGGTTTGTAAATTCCTGTTTTGCATCCCGCATGGAGAGAGCTGGGAGTCATTGTAAGTCTTCTATCTTTGCATTCATCACTTAGGCACTAAGGTGATATTTACATCTTAGTGCCACTTGCATTGGCTTTTCTGAATCTTCTCCCTCTATTTTTTGGATCAAATAGGAATCAAGAAAATACAAAATCGTTAGGCGCTTGTATTGAATCTACTCAAAACAAGTGATAACACCAAAAAAAATTAAAAAAGGGTCTGCTAAAGAAAACTTGACCTAAATAAAATTGGTTAATTGGATTCATTGCTTGGGGTGAGCAATACCCTCACTTATATTCAGGTTGCATGGGAAGGTCTCCTTCCAAGTGAGAGAGCGGCTTCGTAAGGATTAGAGCCAAAAACCTAGTCTGTTGCTCATGTGTATCACCTGGATTTCCGAAGTATTGGCGCTTCTATCGTACGTGGACGAGTAGGGCTTGGTCACCAGTGATGACTCTCTATTGTGTAGAGCATCGACCTTGTTCGAAGTATAGAGCCTAGGCCACTCCTTCATGGGGGTGCCTGTCTCATTGTCTTGCGTCCGAGTAGGTTCTTGCACGCTCACGGGTGATTCCGTTGCAAGCGAGTTCCGAAGTATTGGTTTCGCCTATTGGCTTCCTTTCTCTATTTCTTTGGCTGAGTAGGGATCCAAGGAGGGTTACAAGGACCTCAAAAAGTGCAGACTACATGTTACATAGGAGGACAAGTACAGGATACTCTTCCGGCAGTACTCTCTCCTATAGGCGTAGCGCTCTAAGGACTTGTTCAAAGATAAATGCCTGAATTCATCTAAAAACTGCAAAGATAATAGCCGAACCCTTACGGCTTCATGTGTTGAGTTGGTGAACCCCTTGTTTTGTGTTTGATTTGCTAGTTGGATCTAGGTCAAGATCAAAAACACTGCACAATTGTGCACACTTTTGCCCCCCCCCCCCTCTTCTTCAGTTCTCAGCCTTACTCTTCTCAATAATCACGATGATGGGAAGGAGGTCTCTTAGGCCGTCTCTGTCAGCACCGCTATCCAGCACTCCTCTTTATTCATCTAGGACGGTTTCGGGGAGTCAAGACCCACTCTCTGAAGCTGAGTTCACTTCCACCCTGTTCCTCCTCGACCACCCTTCTTTTTCCATCAGTCCAGCAGTTTTAGAGTTTAGTGCAACACAGAGCTCAGATCATTTGACGACACCTGAAATGGGTTCTTTTGCCTTTTCAGAGAACCCAGCCATGGTAGATAGAGGAGAGCACCCAGATGAGCAGGAGCATCCTCCTTTCCTATATGACCAAGCTGCCATCAACAATTCACTTCTAGCCTCCCTAGAGACAATGCAGAGACAGATCAGAGACCAGGGAGCATTCATGGGTGACGTCATGCGAGAGCTGACGCAGATGAGAGCCGACAGAGAGAACAAAGCTGCAGGTGGTGGAGGAGATATACCTGTTGTCGAAGGAGGAGATCCTGGCACTGAGAGACTGCCACAGACAATCATGAGGGAATTGCACAATCCTTCCGCATCCCTCACTCATCGATGGATCCGACTTCCTCCCATTCATGGAGACTTCGAGCTTCGCCCTCACACTATTCAGCTATTGCCTAAATTCCATGGGCTGGCGACCGAAGAGCCACACCTCCACGTGCAGGAATTTGAGATGATCTGCAACACAATTCATGATAGGCTGGTGACTGAGGAAACCATCAAGATGATAGCCTTCCCATTCTCCTTGGTTGATAGAGCTGCTTATTGCCTAAAACATTTGGGAAAGTTTGTCGACACTTGGGCACAACTCTGGACCGCATACCTCAACAAGTATTATCCTCTCGGCCGAACCAACGCATCACGAGCTATGATCAACAATTTCATAATGATCCCTAATGAACAATTCCATGAAGCCTGGGATCGATTCAGAGAGCTCATTGACCGGTGTCCACACCATGATATATCCAAGCCCAATCTAGTTCAGAGTTTTTTCTGTGGGCTGACACCGGAGTTGCAGGGGCTTGTTAATGCCTCTTGTGGTGGGTCATATTTTTCCAAGGGTGAAGACAACGTCTAGGCCATCTATGAAGGAATGGCAGAGAACTCGACAGTCATGGCCCAAGCCCGAGTCTACACACAGCAGAAGCCACCCCAAGGATCAGGATCATTTCAGAGGATCACCCGCATTGATGACGGTCCTCATACTCCGTCGGCAGCCTCATCCCAAGCCAAATCAGCCACAACCAACATGGGCATCATTAGCGAGAAGTTGGACCACCTCGAGATCCTCGAGAAGAAGTAGAGTCAGAGTCTGGCTCAGATGGAGCTGATGACAAAGAACATGAGTGACCTGAAGACGCAGATGCTATGCATTTAGGAGGCACAAACGTATACTCAGCAGCCTCCCAGGTCACGGCTGATCCCAACAGTAGCAGCTCAACCCAGCCTTCTGCCCCCTACCGCCAGGTCAACCACATCCAGGTAGAGCCGGTGTCGCAGCTACAGTACCACCCTTCGCAGCTACCATCTCAGGATAATCAGATGGTGGTCTATCAGCCGGATCAGCCACTGACAGTTCTACCTCCACCATCCTTTGAGCAGGACCCATTGATGGAAGTCAATGGGATTTGGTACGACCGGTACCCGCAGCCCGAGATTCGTCGCAATCACCCCGGATTCCGTTGGACCACTGGTGGCACATCTTCCCAACAGCAGCCTCCCGCTAAAGGATATCAGAACAACCAGCAGCAACAGCAACAGCCCAGTATGCCCACCAACAGAACCAGCATGGTCCTCGTCCCTCCTATCAGGGACAACAGTGGAGGCATCGTCAGCAGCCTCAACAGTCATACCCCCAACCTCATGAGCACTTCTCCACCCAACAACAACCTCATTTCCAGCAGGGGAATACATCCGGTTCTCATGCACCTGCCTTCGAGAACCCAGCATTAGATGACCTCGCCCGCTTGCTTTTTAAACATCGAGAATCCTATCGACGGGACATGGATGAGTTCCGGCAGGAGGTGAGGGATTTAATCAAGGGCAAAGCCGCCATACTAGCTCAGATTGAACCAAATCTGAATAATCTGAAGAGGAAGTCTGAGCAGGTACAGTTTACATAGGATACTTCTCCTAGTGATTATTTGAGTGACTCATCTTCTTTGTATGATGTTGATTTTGTAACTACTAGGAGCAGTAGGATGCCAGCCAGCAGCACCTCACTGAGCGACAGCCACACGCTGAACCACGAGCGCCAGATGAGTAGAGTAGCGGTGCTGATGCCGCTGATGATGATGTTGATGACGGTGGTGCTGATGCCACCAATGATGGAGATCCTGATGGCGGTGCAAAGGCCGTCCAGATACCAGATGCAGACGGTGGTGCGGATGCCACTATTTTTTATGCAGAGCCAGAGCGCGATGATGATACCGCAAAGTCAGATGCCGTTGGTGGTACTGAGACCACTACTTCCACTTTTGTTGAGCTCCCTTCTATTGTGTTGCCACCTTTTGTATCTAAGGACTGTGGTAACAACAAAAAGAACAAAAAAATGAATAAAGGAAAGGTTTCTGTTTACACTTCATATCCATATGTTTTGCATGATGATCATTGTATGGATTCTATTCCTTCACAGGCACATGGACCTATTCCTAGCCCTCCATCTACGGAGGCCCCTTCCATCCCCTTCCCCGAAGCACTCCGCTTGGAGAAGGGGAATAAAAAAGAAAATCCAAAAAAGACACAACAGGTAGAGTTCAGCAATCAGATGATTGACAGATTTCAGATTCAGCTGACTCTACGAGAGGCATTTGAGCACATTCCCTTCTTCCAAAAGAACTTGAAAGAGAAGATTACAGTCCGCAAGAAGAGGAGATACAAAGATCAGATCCATGTGCTCACTCATGACACTTGCTGCACCATTCAGAACAAATTGCCAGCCAAGAGACCTGATGCAGGAGCTCCCTATGTTAGATGCGAGATCCAGGAGCAGCGGTTCAATCGTACTCTATTAGACAGCAGATCTTCGATCAACCTCCTTCCGGCAGCCTTTCTCGACCGATTCGAGTTTGATCCTCTTCTACGGAGTAGGACGGTCCTTCAGTTTGCTGATAGGTCGACTAAGAGGTCGAAGGGGTTGTTGAGAGACGTGGTTGTTACCATTCAGGGCCCGAAATTCTCCGTGGACTTTGTTGTATTGGACATGGAGATCCCTGAGTCGGTAACTGATGCCCCCATCATACTTGGACGCCCATTCTTGGCCACTGCCAAGGTGGTATCCGACCATGACAGTGGGACGATGTGTTTTCGCGTAGAGGGCGAGAGCATACAAATAGAAACTATCGACGAGACCAGAGCGAGAGAATTAGCATGCTTAGAGCAGTCCAGTGATATTGAGCAGGTGATAGAGGCTGAGCTAGACATCCACCAGGAGTGTAATTTTGTGATGACAGATGATGAATTCATTTGGATAGATCCGGTAGCACAGACCCTCGCCTTGCCTGCAGATTCCCTATATTTACGGCTTATGGCTGTTGAGAGCCTGGAGAGCACACCCATGGACGAGGATACATTTGAGGCTGACAGTTGTGGGACGAGTAGTGAAGATTTTCATTATTGCTCATCTAGTTCAGATCCCTCGGATTCAGACATTGATTGGGATGATTTTGATGATTATTAATCGTGTCTGATTCCTTCTGAGCCGACAGCTAGGACGAAGTGTGAGCCACTACAGTTCATAGATGATTCAGCAGGGTTCCCTTCGTCAGATATTCATGCACAACGAGAGTTCTCACATGCAGACTTGGTCGCCTTCACACAGACATACCAGAAGCCAGATCTGCCTCCTCCCAGTTGTCCAGAACTGAAACCCTTGCCGTAGTCGCTGAAGTATAGATTCCTTGCGGGTGAGCCAGATATGCACCTAGTCATTATCTCAGCAAGTCTGATTGGAGAACAAGAGTCTCGTCTGATGGAGGTTCTTGACCGCAACCGCAAAGCGATAGGATGGAGTATAGCTGATCTCCAGGGGATTAGTCTGGCTCTGTGCTCCCACCACATCTATCTTGAGGAGGACGCTAGGCCTTCGCGTGAGTTCCAGCGACGGCTAAACCCGAATCTTCAAGATGTGGTCATGAAAGAAATATCGAAGTGGTGGAGCACCGATTTTATCTACCCCATCTCCGACTCCAAGTGGGTTAGTCCATTACATGTGGTACCTAAGAAGACGGGTATCACTGCAGTTGTGAATGAGTCTGGAGAGGGCATAGCTACCCGGGTACCAACTTCTTGGAGAGTCTGTGTGGACTATAGACGATTGAATCAGGCCACCAAGAAGGATCATTTCCCACTGCCATTCATTGATCAGATTATCGAGATGCTAGCTGGGAAGAGTCGTTATTGTTTTCTTGACGGGTACTCCAGTTATAATCAAGTGGCCATTACGCCCAAAGATCAGGAGAAAATGACATTCACCTGTCTGTTTGGGACTTATGCTTTCAGACGGATGCCCTTTGGTCTATGTAATGCCCCCACGACATTCCAAAGGTGTATGTTGTCCATTTTCTCGGACATGGTGGGTGATTTCTTAGAGGTCTTCATGGATGACTTCTCGGTCTATGGCGATGGGTTTGATGCTTGTCTTGACTGCCTAGACCGTGTGCTTCAGCGCTGCATAGAGGTCAATCTTGTCTTGTCATGGGAGAAGAGTCACTTCATGGTGACTCAAGGGACGGTCCTTGGTCATATCATCTCCGACAGGGGCATGGAGGTCGATCCGGCCAAGGTGGATATCATAAGAAAACTCAATCCGCCGTCCAATCTGCGTCAATTGCGGTCTTTTCTGGGGCATGTCGGTTTCTACCGAAGGTTTATTCATGACTTCAGTCGAATTGCCCGACCGCTTACGGATTTGCTAACAAAAGACACTGAGTTCATTGTAGATGATAAGTGTCTGGTGTCCTTTGAGACTCTCAAGAATATGGTTGTCACGGATCCGGTCCTTCAGCCACCCGATTGGTCTCTCCCATTCGAGATCATGACGGATGCTTCTGATTTTGCCATAGGGGCTGTGCTTGGACAGAGGAGGGATGGTTTACCGTATGCCATTAACTACGCCAGCCGGACTTTGGATGTCGCTCAGTGGAATTATACTGTGACTGATAAAGAGATGCTGGCTGTAGTCTTTGATTTGGATAAGTATCGATCTTATATTTTCGGATCTAGAGTGACCATTTTTACAGATCACACTGCCATCCGGTATTTAATGGCCAAGAAGGATGCCAAAGCTCGTCTTACCGGACGGATCCTTCTGCTCTAGGAGTTTGACATTGAGATTAAGGATAAGCCTGGAGTTAAGAATGTGGTAACGGATCATCTCTCCTATTTAGAGAATCTTGAGGAATCTGAGCCCAGCGCGCCTATCACAGAGACATTCCCAGACAAGACGATCTTGGCTATCGCCTCACTCCCATGGTATGCCAACTTTGTAAACTATCTTGTTGCCAAGACGGTTCCCCAGGGTTGGCCCAGGCAGAAATTTGAGACCTTCCTAGCTAAGGCCAAGTTTTACCATTGGGAGGATCTCTTCCTTTATCATGAAGGAGGGGATAGCATCTGGAGGAGGTGCATTCCTCAAGAAGAGCAGCATAGCGTCCTCACCCACTGCCATAAGCTTGAGGCAGGAGGACATCATTCTGGGAAAAGGACAACACACAAGGTGCTTCAATCCAGCCTTTGGTGGCCTACTCTCTTCAAGGATTCAGATAAATTCGTGAAGAGGTGTACTGACTGTCAGAAAATGGGTGCTTGCAGACATAGAGACATGATGCCCATGCAGCCCATTCACTTTTGTGAGGTTTTTGATGCATGAGGGATTGATTTCATGGGCCCATTTCCTAAGAGTCAGGGATTCAAACACATTTTGCTCGCTGTAGATTATGTTAGCCGTTGGGTTGGTGCCATCCCCGCCCGAGCCGCAGATGCTAAAACTGTTTGTAAGTTTTTGAGGAAAAATATCATTTCACGGTTCGGGGTACCCAGAGTTCTGATTTCAGACGGGGGTCTCATTTCATTAATGATAAAGTCGGGACCCTTGCAGACGAGTTCGGCATTGACCATCGTGTTGCCACGCCGTACCACCCTCAGACTAATGGTCTTGCCGAAGTATCGAATAGGGAGTTCAAGACAATCTTACAGAAGTTTGTCCGCCCAGACCGAAAGGATTGGTCACAGCTTTTGGACTCGGTCTTGTGGGCCTATCGGACTTCCTTCAAGAATCCATTAGGGACATCTCCCTTTCGCCTCATCTATGGCAAGCCGTGCCATTTGCTAGTGGAAATCAAGCATAAATCATTTTGGACAGTCACTGAGTTACTGTTAGATCCCGAGAGTATAGGAGAACAGAGGAGAGCAGAGTTGGCAGCCTGGAGGAGTTGAGAGATACAGCCTTTTCTAGCAGCCTACAGTACAAGGAAAAAGTGAAGACATGGCATGATTCTCATATCAGCCATAAACAGTTTGAGCCCGATCATCGTGTATGGTTGTTTGATTCCAGGTTGAAGTTATTTACATGGGAATTACAAAGCAAGTGGAAAGGTCCGTATGTGGTCAGGAAGATACATGACAATGGTAGCATTGATATATCCGAGCCGTCATCTTCCTCTACCTTCCGTGTTAATGGTCAGCGCCTGAAGCTATATCTAGATCATGATCTACCGACCGTTGACATTGCCCCCATCCTTCTGGTATGAGATTTGTTCTTTGACTCGGATCGTTTGCATCTCGTACATGGTTATCACTTCCATCTTCCGCTGTATATCCATCTGTTGATATCTTTTCTTCTTTTCTTCTTTTCCTCTTCTATCTTCTTTATCTATCAAAAAGGTGTCGCCCCTTGTAGACAGTCTTCTATACTTAGGACGTACCTTGTCCTAAGTATAGGGGGGTGTGCACCCCGAGTTATCTTCTATTCTTTGATCCTCTCCATTGTCTCCTCTTCTTGTCTATACTTAGGGATATCTTACCCTAAGTATAGGGGGAGACAGTCTGAGTACGATCTGTTCATTCCCACCCTTGACCCTTCCTGCTTTGTGTACAATCTACTATACTTAGGATTATTTGATCCTAAGTATAGGGGGGACAGTCGACTTCTCATTCGTTTATTCATCTCTTATTTATTTATTCTTTAGACTGTTCTATACTTAGTACGAGTTATGTCTTCTCTTTTCTCTCCAATCTATGAGGACATAGCTCAAGCTAAGTATAGGGGGTCGTATATACTGTGTATATACTTTAGCCATAACTCGTACTTTCATATTTTTACTAATAATTATGGCTAATTAATACAATTAAATTCATTAAAAACCTTAATAAAAAGATGTGATCATTCCTCAAATTCTTTTTGTACTTACTGATTAATAAATCAGGTAAAAATATTTTTTGCAAAATGTTTAAAAAATAGTTTGAAAACCTTTGTGAAAAATCCTTTGAAAACTATTTGGAAAACGTTTTGTTACATGTTTTCAACCTTTGTAAAAATATTTTGATTGTAAAATTTATTTTCCTTGTGTGAAATAAAATGTTTGAAAAATGATTTGCAAATGGTTTGAAAAATGGTTGCGTAAATAATTGAAAAATCTATATATACTGTTTGGAAAACCTTTGCAAAAATGATTTTCAAATGTGTGTACATGTTTGTAAAGTTGTTTGTAAAAACTATTTTGGACTATAGTTTTCAAAATTGTTTGAAAAACCTGTATCAAATAAGTTTGAGGAATACTTACATTCACCCTAAAAATCACTATATATACCTATAAAATTGATCACTTACCCTTGTAAATTCCAGAAATTCACTTATTGTATATATATATAAGAAGCACTCCCGTGTAAATATTTTAACCTAGTTTTTTGCTAAAACCTTTTGTTTTCAAAAATCCTAAAAACAATTTGCAAAATTTAAAATCCAAAAACATTTGAAAAACTTTTCAAAAATCTAAAAAATGCATATGCATCATCTTTTCAAAAACCCATAAAAAGTTCAAAATCTTGAAAATTGCATCACAAAAATATTTTCTGCATAAGCATTTGCATGGCATTCGCATTTTCAGATTGAGTTTGATAGTTGAACGAGTCTAAGTAAAATCCGAAGATTGGAGTTTGGTTGGACCTTAAAAATCTACCTAATTAACAGGAACCTTATAGGAGCTGGAATTGAGATACTTCAGGTCTAGTTGACTTAATTCTTTGAGGATCACGAGACTTGATTCAACGGATTCTTGACTGCCTAAGTAGAGTATTTCGGAGCACACGCATGACTCTTGTTGATAATGACCTAACTTGGACACCTGCACCTTTCACATGGCTCAACTCAGTTGGAGAGGTGAGGGGGTTGGATTTACCGGTATGAGACGCACACATGTGGAAACATTTGTCCTCTTCTAGGGAGGGAAGTGCGCCCCAACCCTTCCAGTGATGATGAGTTTCGAGGATAGGAGATCGTGGGTTGCGATAAAGCTTCAAAAGAGGGATAGTCTACTGGCTCAAGAGGAAAAACTCCCTACGTAAATGCTGTTGTATATAGTATTAAAAAAATGCAAAAGCAAAAACTCCAAAAAAAGTAGACAGGCCTATAAAAAAATAAAAATGCCTGCCGGAATGTACATATGTTGTAAAGTCAAATAAGCAAGCTTGAGATTCAAAGTCAAACCATGTGAGCATGCAGCTGGATGACTTGACTACACTGGTCTTGCATCCTAAGATAGGTAGCTACACTGGCTACCGTCCATTCTTCTCTTCATCCCCTCCTCTTGGGCCAGTTGCCACTTGAACTTAGAAGGGAATACCCTGCTCCTTGAGGGATGAGTTGTTGGATTGGGGAATCATTGGGTTATCATATTGGAGAAGTCAGTCTCTTTGTCATTTCAGTTGGGGAGAGCCACTATCACTTACACTGTACGAGTCAGATTCATAGTCGTAAGGGTTTGCGTATGAGTTGAAGTATTTCTGACCTAGCTATAGAGGAGACTTGAGCAGAGTCTTGGGATTCTCAGGGACTGTTGGATTTCAAATTTGGTTCTCATTAAGGTTCCGCCTGCACTAAAATTCCGAAGGTCCGACTTAAGCTCCAAACTTTGATTTTGTGAAGACAAGTTTGATAATTAAACTCCATCCATCTTTCTTCTTTTTCTTTTCTTTCTTTTTCTTTCTGCACTTATTGCATAAGTGTTTGCTAGGGACTAGCAAAGGTAAAGTATAGGGGGATGATGAATCCATATTTCATCATCTTTATTCTATCATTTTGGCATCAAAAACCCTAGCAAATGCGTGTAAATACCCTTAATTTCCGCATGTTAGCATTAATGCATGTACATGTAAATAGTGTATAAAATACTGTTTTTAAAGATAAAATTATAGAATAAATAAAAGAAAAGAAAAAGAATAAAATATTGTAAATATTTTATGACCCAAAACCCTGAGACCTAGGCATCTTGATGAATAGGTAGACAAGGAATAAAGTAGGGAGAGATAAGGGTCAAATACAATACAAATTCCTTTTATTTTATACATTCCTTATTCATTTTGGGACCTATTTTTGGTTCCACTTTTTATATCTCAAATAAAGGAATTTTGTACATGAAAGTTGTAGATAATTAAATAAAGAAAAATACAAAATTGATTTCATTCAAAAACAATGTACAGATAAAAAGTTATGGTCTGAATAAAATTCCAGAATCCCAACTTCCCAGACATGTATCTCCCAAATGAAAACTCCAAATGCATCAAACTCACTTTTAATTGTATATAATTTAAAATAAGCTATTTAATGGAGGTGGTTTCGCATTTAGCGGAGCTGCGGTTTGAAAGTTGAGTTTTGGACCCTCATTGTAAACTTGTACAGATTAAAATATTCATTTTATTCTTTATTCATTATTTTTATAATTTTATATTTTTATAATTTTATAAATACTCTTTGTAATATATTTGTATACTAAAATCAGAATAAAAACCTAAATAAAATACATGTATACAGAATACATAGGTATAATACCTATATTTATACATGAACAAATAACACTATTATTTTATTAAGTGTATAAAACACCTCAGAAAAATAAAATAAAAATATTTTTAAGTGTATAAAAGTATTCTATAATTTTATAAAATAATCAACAAAATTAAATAAATTAAATACACAAAATAAAAAGAAAATAATAAAATATATAGATGTATATACCTATATAGGCCTAAATAGGCAACTTATATTTTTATACCTCATAAAAATAATTAAAAATCAGAATAAAATACTTTGTAAAATAAAAAACATTTTTCATTTAATAATCAAGATTTAATTAAGTCATTTTCTATTTTTAATTGCATTTACAAAATAATTTCTAGGGGTTTTTCCTGGTTGGTCCATGTGGACCAACCAGGTGCAAACCCTAGTTGACCCCGGTCAACTAGGCGTTCTCCCCCTTGTGCCTGTGTCAGAGACTTCATTTGACCCATTTTTTGTGGATTTTTCGAGGCTAATCCGTTTCCCTTTTTGCGATACAATCTTCACGACTTTTGATCCTTGCAGATCCATGTTACATGCCCTTGGTTTACATTGGAGATTGAATCGCTGCATCGTCTCGTGCTCCTCGATCTTGTAGCCCTCTTCACCATCGGGTCAAACCCCATATAACACACCTCCTTATTCCCTTTGAAAATTGAACCCCTCACTCCATAGCTACGCTCTCTCTCTCTCTCTCTTGTGCCTCGAAGCTCCACGAAGGTGACAGCTCCCTGTTGAGACCTTCAGGTGGGTCGAGCAAGGCTCGAGGCAGCTCCACAACCTCCCCCTTTGCCAGCGGTTGAGGTACTCTTCCCTCCGGTGATCCACCGTTGAGGAAGCCCCTTTCCCCTATTTTTCATTTGCATTTTGTTCGCTGTAGTCTTAGGATCAAAAGCCCTCTTGAAATTTTGCGTTCCATCGATTGAATCACACCCTACGCAAACCTCGCCGGAGCGCACCTCCGGCCGACCACCTTCGCGCCGCTTCACACCACCATTCCACCACCGCAGGACCCATGCACTTTACCCTGGGTCCTCTCACCCTTTTCTGCAGGTGCTTGGACTTCAACGCACATCTGGGGGCCATTTCGGCCTTCGTCAGAGAAGCTCGAGCCCCTCCAGCTCCGCCTTCATCTCCAGCGTACCTCGGATAGAGCACGCTCCTAGGAGGCCGCAGCCCCATTTTGAAGCTCAAAAGCCACCAGGGCACGGAGATCAGGCTCGGGGAAGTTCGCCTCGCCGGCGCTCTTCCCCGTTCTTCCTCCGTATCTCCTCACCGTCTGATCGGGCCGCCGCTCCAGGTTGCACCGCCACCGTCCGATCTCCTCGCGCATCGACCGTCAGATCATCCGAGGATCGTCTAATCGCCGCCGTCCGAGCCGAAGCATCATTGTGCAACGAGGGCTCGCCACTTGTCAAGTGGGAAGCCCTCAACCGTTGGATCGCTCCCCTGCGGGTGTATTTTGCATTCTCACCCACGCGCGTTTGTGTATTTATTTTATAAAACTTAAACTTTCATCTGCCGTTTAAAATTTTTGTAATAATTATATTTAGGCCCCTGAACTTTCCATTATTGCAAATAGGTCCTGGCCACGTCACCTCACGTGACCAGTACATGTGAGGTGAAGGGCGTTTTGCAAGGACCCCCCTCAGGGTTTTCTTATTGCATATTAGTCTAGAAATTTTGTTATCACGTGTAATGTTTTTGGAATATTTGCATTGAAGCCCCTGGGATTTTTGGAAATTACATTTATACCCTTCCCAAGCATATGCTGGTCACGCACGTGGTTGGGTTATTTGCAGGCATACCCTTGCGGGTCTTGATTTTTGTAACTGGTCCATTAAATGCAATATTCAGTATTATATTTTGTGTGAAATTTGCATCTTGGCCCCTGGTTATTTGTTTATTTGCATTTATACCCCAGCCAGGCCTTGTGTTTTTGTGTGCTTTCCCTATTTATTTCAGGCATCATTTTAATTCAAAAAATTACCAAAAAATATTTTAGGCTACTGTTGCATTGCTCATTCACGCCATATTTTTGCATTGCATTTTTTTGCATTTTCATATTTATTAAAAAATCAAAAACATGCTTTTTTGCTACTGTTTGCATTAGAAAATCCATAAAAATTATAAAAACGTTTTGAAAAAATCCAAAAAAAATTATATTTTGCTTGTTTTTATCATATTTTAGTGTCAGTCCAAAAATAATTAAAATTTTCAAAACAAAAACTTTAAAATTAGAAAAACCCTAAAAACTTCATAAAAATCTAAAAAATCTTAGAAAAATCCTAAAAATGCAAACTCAGTTCCTGTAGTTTCTCTATTTTAGTGTATTTATTTTAAAATTAATTTGGGAAAATTTTGTTACTGTTTAGTATTTTTCATTCCCATTTTAATTTCGGCCAGAACCTTTGCTCACTGTTTTATTGTATTTTTGATTTCCAAAATACCAAAAACATTTTGAAAAATCCCCAAAAATCAAAAAAATAGTAGAAAAATATAAAAAGACCAAAAACAATTTATTTTCTGATTTTTGAGCATTTTTACCTATTTTTATAAATACCTTATGCCTCTCTTTCCTTATATTATATATATATCCTATTATTGAAAAAGGAAATACAAAAAAATATAAAATATAAAAAGAAAATACAAAATCAAAAAATCAAAAACCAAAAAACACAATTAAAAATTAAAAATATAATAATAAAATATAAAATGAAAAACCCATAAAAATTTGCATAATTGTAGACATTTAATCACACACCACATTTTTGTGCACTCTTGCTTGATCTATCCTGCCTTGCTCCCTGAGTTCGACACTCTACATATACTTACACTATACACCTATTTGTAGAGTTAAAATAAATTTGACTCCACATTTGATTCGCATTGTTTGTTTGATTTGATTGTGGGTTCGTTGTTGATTAATTAGGGAATTTTGAGTGGTCGACACATCGACTGAGTTCCCGCCTTGTGTGGAACTTAAGACCATCGATTTCCCTAGTTATCACATAACAACCCTCCTAAAAATATGGGTAGAGAGATGTGTGAATATTTGTATAATACAATATTAGTTAACTTAAAATTACCTTTATTTTGTATTTTAGTTTATTGATTTTGTATAATATGTACCTTTTTTGTACAAAAAAACCCATCGAGGATATATTTTAATATGATTGCACCTCTCTCTTTCCTTAAAATTTCCGTATTTGACCTCCATAAAAATTAGGAATAGATACTTATTGCAAATATGGTTTTGTATAATGAAGTGGTTTTGATAACATCCGTTGAAAGTAGATCTAATGGTCAAATTGTTTGGCCTTCCTTAAAGATGCAAGGACCCATGTCCTATTTGAAATGTCCCCCACTATATATAGATGAATATACATTATCATATTTTCCAAAAAAGTGGGAGATATAGGCTCCACTGCATGTAAAATTACATGCACCAGGGTGCATACACCCCATTCTCATATGTGTGTGTGTGTGTCTGTGTGTGTGTGTGTGTCTGTGTGTGTGTGTGTGTGTGCGTGTGTGTGTGCGTGGGTAAAATGGGACTGCCCCCTCGAAGGGGAGCTAAATTGGCTCCTCCCGCCCCATTTCCCCCTTTTTTTTATTTTTTGTAAATTTCTTCTGTCAATATTCATCACTATATCCCTATATTATTCTATTCAAATTTCGTGTGAAACAGAGACTCCTACAACCTCCATCCATACGAGGTCATTTTTAGCAATTCTGTTATGGTTAAAAAATAACTAACTGGATGGAGGCTGTAGGAGTCTTTGTTTCGTACGAAATTTGAGTAGCAAATATAGGGATGAATACTCGCGGAAGAAATTTCCAAGAAAAAGAAAAATGTGGCAGGGGGATCCAAGTTAGCTTACATCGACTGATGTAGGCAACTTACATGCATCGGGCCATTTTTTGTTATGTTTTTATTTTTCGAATGAAACATTAGTGGGATTCACTTAATATATAGAGTGGATTATTGATGAATCCGTGTTTCATCGTCTTTATTCTTTTATTTTGGATAAAATCCTTAGTAAAATACATGTAAATAATCACTAATTCCAATTAATTATCATTCTAACCACAAATATTAATATTATATATTTAACACTTATTTTACCCAAATAAAAGAATAAAGATAAAAAGAAAAATAAAAGAAAAGATGACTGGATATATAAAGTATATACAGACTGATCCTAACCCCGAGACCAGGTCGATATTGACTAGGTCGACAAAATAAATACGTAGGGGAGATAAGGATTTGAACATATAAAAACATCAAGAAAACAAAGTCCAAAAATATAATTTACCCATTTATCACATTGTTAATATTCACCTATTTTATTTATCACTTATATCATCTCAAATCAAAACACTTCTTTTATAAATTTATCACACAAATATATATTATTTTATAAAAATATCAGAAAAATAACTTTTCAAAAAAAATTAACCGCAATGAACCAAAAAGTCAATTTTCAAGGTTCATAACTATTTATAGAAAACTCAAAAAGGACCAAAATCACTTTTAAAAATCCATTTTATATTTAGCACTATTTATTAAAAATATCAAAAAATGTTTTAATTAAACCAATGAGTTTTGGTGTTTGAGAGCTGTTGTATATATGTACTATATGTAGAATATTCCATGATTTTTATTTAATTAATTGTAAACCCAATTAACATAATTTCCTTTCCTAAAATCTTATAAAATTGTATATAAAATACAAAAATATAGTTAAGTCAAAATACCAGTAAAAAGCGAAGCCTCTAAGCTGCTTCCTAAATTTTCCGAACCTTATAACTCGGTCGTATGAACTCCGAATTGGGCAATTAGTTTTAAAATTCATATTATTGAATTATCTACAAAATGACTCTGGTTTTTCTAAAATTAGAGTTAATATGAAAAACAAGATTTTCAGGTCCGTATTGTTATATTTTACAATGTACCGTAATTTATAATATTGTTTTATTATTAAATTTAATTAATTAATTAATTAATTTACTTTATTTATATATTAATTTAAGTAATATCTAATTATATACTTAAGTATCAAAAAAATAATTTATTTAATTAAATCCTTAAATAATTACTTGATTTTTTATTTAATTATACCTTAATTAAATAATTTAAACTATTATTAATTATAAATATTTATTTAACTTAATTATTTATTTTATTTTCCTTTATCTCTCTTCAATTTTCTCTCTCTTACTTTACTAATTCTCTCTTCCCAATCTCATCTTCTTCCCTGAAGCCTTGTTCCTCCCCCACCTTCATAAATCAACAATTAAAATCAATAAAAAATAAAAATACATAAAAAATTTAAACTTCGTAAATAAATAAAGAAAAATTACCTAAAATGCACAATATATCATTTTAATTTCCTCACGGCTTTTTTATTTTAATTTGAGTAGCACAGGTCGAGCCACACAAATGAGAACCACAAACCCGATTTTCTTGTAATTTCTTGTAATAAAAAAATAATTTATCATAGGAAGGGTCCCCTTCAAGGTATCCTGACTTGTACCTCTCCCTCTCTTCTTCTCGGGGTCTATTTCAGCAAGGTTATATTCTTGGGGGAGCAGGGCACCCACCACAGCTTTTTCGCATCGCAATTTTATCGACCGTTTTCCGTAGCTTTTCAAGGATAGGTGTTGTTAGTATTTCTCGATTTTTACCTTCTCTGCATAACCATAGCTAGGTGCTTGCTTAGGCCTAAACACCGAGTTGCTTGTATCTAGGACCATACCAAAAAAAGATAAAAATACGTTAGATGATTTTTCTCAAAATACCCCAAAAAAGTGATAATCTAAAATTAAAATAGGACTGTTAAGTTTTATCTGACCTTAAAATGAAACTTAAGGACTTCACTTGTTCTGGGGAGAGAAACCCTCGCAACTGCATCGCAGGTAGACTCTCCAGATTTTGTGAGAGAGAGATGACACATAAGGTAGAGCGAGAGTCTGGGCTTCTTCCGAAGTACTACTTTAGTCATGCTTTTAATCACCTTATCTTCAGTGGGTACTCTCTGGTAGTCGGAAACAATCCGGGTGTACTTAGCAGAGTGGGGGGTTTAGAAGACACTGTGTAAGGCTCCATCCTCAAGTAACACGGGTAGCCAGAAAGGGTACGTACTTACTCCCATATTGGCTGAGACTAGGTGATTTTTGGTGAGAACTCGGGACAATATGCCATCGAAGTTTCAGGCACCTATCTGATCTCGCTAATCTGTGAGAAGATTGTGTGCCAAACAACCTTAAAATTTATAAGATAAACAACCGAACTCTTATGGTCATCACCATGGTTGCATTGGTGAACTCGGGGTTTGCTTTGCGTTTGATTGCGATGTAAGTCTAATATGTCAAGATCTTGATCAACAAAATCTATCAAGATGATGGGAAGGCGATCACTTCAGTCGACTCTGATCAATCCTCTCTCTCATACACCTGCCCAATCATCCAGATCGGTTCAGGCCGTCTCTCGTCGCTAATCGAAATCCACTCAAGTTGCTACTTCCAGGTGTGGCTCTAACCCTAGAAGCTCATCTTCGATTTCTTCCCCTTCCCATTCTCTATCATCATCACCTCCAGTTATAGTAGAACATCAGAAGTTACGTATTGATCAGGCCAAGCCTAATTTAGATTCTTTCTCTTTTCCAGAAGACATGGATGGAAAGGGACCATAGACAACCTCTGTAGTTATAGATCAGGATGCGATCAACAACAATATACTTGCTTCCCTTGAGATGATGCAGAACCATATTAGGGAGCAAGGTAGACTTATGAACGATGTCAAAGCTGAGCTGACTCAGTTGCGAGCCCAACGTAGCAATCTTGATGCTGAGAACCTAAGAGCTAAGAATCCCGAAGCTTAGGAACCTGAGCAACCTCATGGAGCAGAGAGACCTCCACTATGACCGACAGAACAATGCAATAGCTCTACAACCTTGGAGCTAGTACGACCTATAGGTGGATCCGTCTCCCTATCATTCACGGGTTCCATCCTCAGACAATCCAACTTCTGCCCAAGTTTCATGGATTTTCTATTGAGGAATCGCATTTGTACCTTCAGAAGTTTAAGCTGATATGAAATATGGTGCACAATGCACAAGTTAACAAGGATATGATTAAATTGATCGCTTTTCCTTCTCCCTGGTAGACTGAGAAACATACTGGGTGAAACACATAGCGAGATATGTTTTAAGGTGGGAGGAGTTACAAACTGCCTATCTGAACAAGTATTACCCTCTCGGTCGAACCAATGCTGCTAGAGCCATGATTAGTAATTTAACCACGATCGGGAACGAGCAGTTCCATGAGGCATGGGGCTGTTTTAGAGAGCTCTTTAATCGGTGTCCCCGTCATGAACTTTCCAAGACAACTCTTGTATAGAGTTTCTTCAGTGGGCTGGCACTAGAGTTACATGGACTGGTGAATGCAGCTTATGGTGGATCCTATTTTTCGATGCAAGAAGATCGAGTCTGGGCCATTTACAAGAAAATGGCAGAGAACTATACCACAATGCCCCAGACTCGGGTTTACAATGAGATGAAGCCACCTACTTATCACCAGCATTTCCGAGTGGCACAAATTGAAAAGAATCCATCTTCTACTGTTTCGATTCCTATCGAATCCTCATCATCTGATATGGGTATTATTTGTCAGAAGTTGGATTGCATGGAAATCATTGAGAAGAAGTGCCAAAATTTAGACAAGATCGTTAAGATTGATGAGCTTGAAAGATGCCTTAGTGATTTGAAGACACATTATGTTCCTTCAAGAGATTCAAGAAGACTTCAATAGGTCTTCCTAATCACAGGTTGACTCAGGAAGTCGAGACCGAGGCATACTTCCAAGGCCTCAAGTACAACACATCTACCATGTGCAATCTGAGCCAACACATCATCCCTCGATGTACCCACAACTTTAGAAGACACCATCATATGACACTTAGATGATGGTTTATCAGAGCGATCAACCCTAGGCATCCATGCCCCCAGCATACTCTGATATGCCTAGGCCATTGACTAAGATCAATGGGATTTGGTACAACCAGTTGCAACAACCATGGATCTGTCGTGATCATCCTGGTTTCCATTTGTCTACAGGAGGTGCCTCTTCACAGCAACAAACGATGGCACCCATGGGGTAGAGCAGAAATCAGCAACATTCCAATTCTCGTCAGTATCAACAACCTCATCAGAGGCAGAACACTTTTCAGACTCAGTATCAACATCATTATCCTCCACAACAACAGCCAGCTCAGCCGTATCCTCATTATCATTGAGGTGACTCATCCGAGACTCGTTGGCCTTTCCATGATAAACTGGCATTAGAATACCTCGCCAACTTGATCACTGATCAACATGCATCTTTTAGGCGAGAAATGGATGAGTTTAAAACTCATGTCACAGATCTGGTCAAAGGGAAGTCTGCCTTGCTTGCTCAGATAAAGCCTAATCCGAATAATCTGATGCAAAAATCAGAGAAGGTAGATTTAACCGAGACCACCATCCAATCACATGTATTTCCGGATGATTATATTTTCTTTAATAACACAGACTTCATTTCTCCTAGGATCGGTAGGATGCTAGTAGGCGAAGACTTTACTTGGCTCAAAGAGGATACTTTGGATAACACAAGCGAGCATGTAGAAGACATTAATGGTGGTATTGAAGCCACACCCTTTGATGATGAAGGTGGTGGTGCTAAATCCATCAGGTTTGCAGAGCAGCCAGAGCCGAATGCCGACGTAGTTGCTTTACCATTGTCTGTATATAGTGATGATGAGAGAAACTCACAAAAAATGTACAAGCGAGAAGAACTCGAAAAAGAAATAAAAAGATAGTTGATCTTTCTCTCTCTGGTGACTCGGAAAAAACCCGTCCCTATTTTTCAAAAACATTTCCTTCGACTTCTTCTAATCCTCTAATTGTATAGACTAACTGGGAGGATGTACAGATTCCTTTTCCCAAAGCACTCTACTTAGGAAAAGGTGATAAAAAAGAAAACACCAAAAAAATCCAAATGAATGATCTGACGAAAGAGATGATCAATAAGTTCACGATCCAACTTACTCTTTCAGAAGCTTGACACACATTCCTCTTCTACAGAAAGGCCTAAAAGAACAAACTACCTTCCGTAGAAATAAGATTCAGCGCAACCATTGTTCTGAGATCCACGTGTTGACCAAGGAAACATGCCATGCTATTCAGAACCGTCTCCTAGCCAAGAGATTAGACATGGGAGAGTCGTATGTTAGATGTGAGATCCTCGATCAGATTTTTGATCGTACTCTATTAGGTAGCAGATCTTTGATTAATCTCCTTCCTTCTTCCTTACTCGATAAGTTCAAGTTCGGGCCTCTTCGACCAAGCCAAACTGTCTTGCAGTTTGCTGATAGATCGGTCAAGAGGCCCAAGGGTTTAATCGAAGATGTTATCGTCACCATTCAGGGTTTGCAGTTCTCCATGGACTTCGTTGTGTTGGACATGGCGGTCCCTGAATCATAAATAATACCCCGATCATACTAAGACGACCTTTTTAGCGATAGCGAAGGCCGTTTCTGACTATGGTACCGGGAAGGTGTACTTTCACGTCTAGGGAGAAAGTATACATATAGAAACGATCTAAGACTATAATTATAGAGCAGCTGAACTGGAGAAATCATCTGATGACAAACCCGATAGTCATCATGATTGTGACTTTGTATAAACAGATGATAAGATTGTCTGGGCCGAACCTAGCACCCAATCTTTCATCCACCTTCAGTCGAAGCCGAGATTCATATATCCGAGGATGGGAGATTGGAGAGCACAATCCTAGAACAACTTAGCGAGAATCTTGATGGAGATGAGTCTGATATCTTTACAAATCATTCAAATATTATTTATCCCTCCTAGTCATAAGTGAACAATCAGAGCTGTCAATTACCATCAGAGCAGTCAGAGTCTGACGATGCTGATTGGTTGTGCTTCGCTGAATTCCTATTGCTTCAAACTTCTTCTACAGAGCCTACAACCAACCTAGAGACCGAATCCGATTAGAATATCCAACATGTCCAGACCTTTCTGAGTTAGAGTAGGCTGAGACTTTGCAGATATACCTATTTACCTATATCCAGGCCCTAGTTAAACCGGCTCTTCATGTTCCTTCTCCCCCTGAGCTCAAACCATTGCCTCAAAGCATGAAGTATCGATTCCTTGCTGGAGAGACGAAAATGTTTCCAGTCATTATCGCTTCTGATCTGACCGATGAACACGAATCCCGTCTGATGCAGATTCTTGAAAAGAACAACAAGGCGATCGAGTGGTCAGTAGGTGATCTCCAAGGGATTAGTCCAGCTTTGTACTCCCACCACATTTTTCTCGAGGAAGATGCCAAGTCATCTTGTGAGTTTCAGCGCAGACTGAACCCAAATCTTCTAGAGGTGGTTATGAAGAAAATATCCAAGTGGTGGAGTGCCAATTTTATCTCTATCCCATCTCTGACTCTAAACGGGTTAGTCCATTACATGCAATACCCAAGAAGATGGGTATCACTACAGTGATAAACATGGATGGACACTCTATCGCTACTCGAGTACCGACTTCTTGGCGCGTCTGTGTGGACTACAGATGTTTGAATTAGGCGATAAGAAGGATCACTTCCCACTACCATTTATTGATCAGATCATTGAACAGTTAGCCGGGAAGAGCCATTATTGCTTCTCTATGGGTACTTGAGATATAATCAACTGGCCATTGCGCCTGAAGATCAAGAAAAGACAACATTCACCTATCCGTTTAGAACGTATGCTTTCAAACGGATGCCCTTTGGACTATGTAATGATTTAGCTACATTATAGAGGTGCATGATTTCAATATTCGCGGACATGGTGGGAGATATCTTGGAGGTCTTCATGGATGATGTCTCAATCTATGATGATGATTTTGATTTCTGCCTTTCTAGCCTAGACTGCGTGCTTCAGAGTTGCATGAAGGTTAACGTCGTACTTTCTTGGGAGAAGAGTCATTTTATGATGATTTAGGGGATGGTCCTTGGTCACATCATCTCCAACGGGGGCATGAAGGTGGACCTGACCAAGGTAGATATCATTAAAAAACTCAATCCACCTTCCAATCTGAAGCAGTTACGGTCTTTCCTTGGGTATGTCAATTTCTACCGACATTTCATACAAGACCAGTAAATTGCCCGGCCATTATCTGATCTTCTCACGAAAGACACCGAGTTTATTGTCGATGACAAGTGTCTTTCAGCATTTGAAACTCTCAAGAGAATGGTTGTAGAAGCTCCTATCCTTCAGCCACCCGATAGGTCTCTCCCGTTCGAGATCATGACAGATGCCTCCAATTTTTCCATTGGGGCTGTGTTGGGACAGAGGAGAGATGGCCTTCCATTTGCCTTACACTATGCTAGCAAGACTTTGGATTCCACCCAGTGGAAGTACATGATTTAGAGAAAGAAATGCTAGTTGTAGTATTCACCTTAGATAAATTTAGGTCCCATATCTTAGGATAAAAAATCATGATTTTCACTGATCACACCACCATCAAATACTTAATGGAGAAGAAGGATTCGAAGCCGCATCTGACCAGATGAATCCTTCTACTTCAGGAATTTGATATTGTGATAAAGGATAAGCCTGAAGTCAATAATGTGGTGGTTGATCATCTCTCCCGGTTAGAAACACTTGAGACTTCTAAGTTTGATATGCCTATTACCGAGACCTTCCCCAATGAGATGATTCTTGTTGTCACCTCTCTACCTTGGTATGCAGAAATTGTGAACTTTCTTGTTGCTAAGAAAGTCCCACAAGATTAATTAAGACAGAGACTTGAGACTTTCCTTGTGAAAGCCAAGTCTTACCATTGGGAGGTGATAAATCCACATTTCATCATCTTTATTCTATCATTTTGGCCTCAAAAACCCTGGCAAATGCGTGTAAATACCATTAGTTCCATCATCTTAGCATCCATGCATGTGCATACAAATAGTGTATAAAATACTGTTTTTAAAGACAAAATTATAGAAAAAATAAAATAAAAGAAAAAGAGTAAAATATTGTAAATATTTTATGACCCGAAACCCCGAGACCTAGGCATCTCAATGACTAGATCGACAAGGAATAAAGTAGGGGGAGATAAGGGCCAGAATACAGTAAAAATACCAATTCATTTTTATTCATTCTTTGTATATTTTGAGACCTATTTTTTGTTCCACTTTTTATACATCAAATAAAGAAACTTTGTACATGAAAGTTGTAGATAATTAAACAAAGAAAAATACAAAATTGATTTCACTCAAAAATAGTATACAGATAAAAAGTTATGATCTGAATAAAAATCCAGAATCCCAACTTCCCAGACCTGTATCTCCCAAATAAAAGCTCGTAATGCATCAAACTCACTTTAATTGTATATAATTTAAAATAATCTATTTAATTAAGGTGGTTTTGTATTTTTCGGAGTTATGGTTTGAAAGTTGAGTTTTGGACCACACTTGTACACTTGTACAGATTAAAATATTCATTTTATTATTTATCCATTATTTTCATAATTTTATATTTTTATAATTTTGTAAATGTTATGTATAATAAAGTTTTACATTAAAATCCGAATAAAAACTCAAAGAAAATGCAAAATAAAATACTTGTGTATATAATACATAGGTATAAGACCTATAAGTATACCTGCATAATTAATACTTTTATTTTATTAAGCATACAAAATACTTCAGAAAAATAAAATAAAAATATATTTAAGTGTATAAAAATATTCTATAAATTTATAAAAACATATACAAAATAAAAAAATTAAATATACAAAATAAGAATAAAATATTAAAATACATAGATATACATACCTATATAGGCCTAAAATGGTAATTTATAATTATAAACCTCATAAAAAGAATTAAAAATCATATTAAAATACCTTAGAAAATAACAAATATTTTTCATTCTATAACCTAAAAAATAAAATCATTTTCTATTTTAAATGAATTAATAAAATGTTTTCCAGGAATTTTTCCTGGTTGGTCCACGTGGACCAACCAGGTGACAACCCATGTTGACCTTGGTCAATTGGTTGTTCTCCCCATGTGCGCCTGTCAGAGCCTCATTTAACCTAGATTTCAAGGATTTTTCGAGGCTTTCCCTTTCATCATTTCATGAAATTTCCTTCTGCATTGTTTCTCCCCATGCATCTATGAATCACGCCCTAGGCTTTCCTAGGACCGAGGAGCGGCGATTCGAGCCATCTCTCTCGATCTTTGGAGCGTCAGAGCCATATTGTCAACCCTTCATAATTGACCCTCCAACTTTGAAGCCTCCTTTGAACCCCTCATTTCCAGGTCTGGCTCCCAATCTCGTGCCCAAACGCTCAAGGAAGGTGACAGCTTCCTTTGGAGCCCTTCAGGCCGATCGAGCGACACCTGAGGAGGCTCCACCACCTCCGCCATCTCTGATGTTGAGGTACCTCCTACCTCAGGTCTAAAGCCTTCGAGGTTCCCCCTTTCCTTCTATTTTCTTCGCAGTTTATGTTCGTCATAGCCGTAGGATCATTTTCCCCCAAAAACCTTCGCGTTTAGCCCATCAGTTCACCTTCACGGTCACCTCGCTGGAGTGCTCCTCCAGCCACCTCTTCGCGTCGCCTTTCCTCACCTCCATTCCACTCCCGGGTCCAGGCATTTTGCCCTGGACCCTCTCACATATTTTTGCAGGTTTTTGCACATAGAAGAGACCCTGGGGCTCGTTTTAACCTTTGCCGGAGGTCCATGGAGCATCCCAGCTCCGTCGCCCTCCCAGCGAGCTCCGGCCATCCCCGGAGCTTTTTGGAGCCCTCACGAGAAAGAGCAGACCCCCAGGAGCTTGCATCCCTCTTTTGGAGCAGAAGATCGCCGGAGGATGCCGATCGAGGGCAGGGAAGTTCGCCTCGCCGGCGCTTCTTCCCTATTCTTGCTCAACCCTCCTGCATCGTCGGATCGGGGCTGAAGCTCCAGGTGCACGTGGACCATTGGATCCTCCCGCGCCTCCACTGCCAGATCTTTGAGGAAGATCTAATCGCAGTCATCCATCAGCGAACCGTCATCGGCTGTCCTTCACGCGCCACGTGTCAAGTGGCATCTCCCCCGCTGTTGGATCGTACGCAAAGGGGTATTTTGCACTTTCACCCCGCGACTTTTTATATTTAGTATTTAGTCCATAAACGTTCGTATGTAGTTTAAATACTTTTGTAATATTTGCATTTCAAACCCTCCAACTTGTCATATTTGCATTTCAGTCCTCGCCATGTCACCTCACGTGCATGTGCACGTGAGGGGACTGGGCATTTCGCAGGGACCCCCTGAGGGTTTGGTTATTTAAATTTAATACATGAATTATTCTGTAACATGTAATATTTTTGGGTAATTTGCATGTCAACCCCTGAGAGTTTCGTATATTGCTTTTAGGTCTATGCCAGGGGCGTGCCAGTCATGTGAGGGGTTGGGAAAATTGCAGGCGTAACCTTACAGGTTTTTATATTGGATTTTGGTCCGGGAAAGTGATGTATTAATTATAAAATCTGTGTAAAAATTGCACTGTGGCCCGTGGAAGTTTGCCTATTTACATATATGCCTTTGCTAGTAGTGTAGTTTCTTGTTGTTGTCTCTATTTATTTCATGCATCTATAAAACTCTAAAAAAAATCTACAAAACATTCTTAGGCTCCCTGTTTCATTGTAGTTGCTCGCTATATTTTTATTTTGCATATTTATTGCAGTTTAATATTTATAAAAATTCAAAAACATGCATTTTCAGTACTATTTGCATTAGAAAATCCATAACAATTAGTAAAAGTTTTTGAAAAATTTCGAAAGAAATAAATTTTGTGTGTCTTAGCATTTTTTTAGTATTAGTCCAAAAATCAATAAAAAATTCAAAGCAAAACCCCTAAAAATTAGAAAACTCCTAAAATATTCAAAAAAATCTAAAAAATTCAAAAAAAATCGTAAAAATGCAATTTTAGTTTCTTATTCTCTCTGATTTATTATCTGTCAATTAAAATTAATTTGAGGAATTTTGGACACTATTTAATATTCATTATCCTCATTTTAAATTCGGGCAGTAGACTAGTTCACTGTTTCCTAGTATTTTTGCCTTTAAAAATACAAAAAAATCAGAAAAATCTATAAAAATCACAAAAAACATTAGAAAATTATAAAAAAACCCAAAACATTTTATTTCCTTATTTTGAGTGTTTTTACCTATTTTTATAAAATCCTATCCTTGTCTTTTCTTATATTATGTATATATTCTATTTATAGAAAAAGAAAATACAAAAATATAAAATATAGAAGAAAATATAAAATCAGTAAATTGAAAATCAAAGTATAAAAATATAAAAATTAGAAATCAAATAAAAATTAAAAAAATTAAAAACCCACAAAAATTTGCTTGTTGGTAGGCACTTGATCACATCACATTTTGTGCATTTTTGCTTGATCTATCTTTCTTGCTCCCTAAGTTCGACACTCTACACACTTGCATAGTATACACATTTTTGTAGAGTTATAATAAATTTTTGACTCCACATTTGCTTCTCATTGTTTGATTTTATTATGGGTTGATTGTCGATTTAATCCGGATCTCGCATGGTCTGGTTCAGCGATTGAGTTTCCGCCTTGTGTGGAACTTAAGACCATCAGAATCACGACTTAATCAAATGGTGCAGTTGCCGGGGAGCAACAACATATAGATCATATTTTATGATTGATTGTGATTGTGAGTTTACCATTATTGCTCCATTTCTCTCTCACATTTTATTAGACATTTTTGAGCTATCTAACCTATTCTTTGTTGACTTCATGCGAGGTACCGCGGATCAAGGGAGGCGCCTTTATATAGGAGCTGACGCACCCACGTGAAGCCGGCTTCGGCCTGCTACTAGAGCACCAAGGAGACTTAGACGTAGATTAGATTTAGTTCATTATTTTTGTAATTTGTGGTGAGAGAGCGACTATTATTTGTAATAATACAAGTACATTCGGACTTGGAGACTCATGCCCAATTTCCAAGTGTTTGTACACTTGGGGGCTCACCACCGTTTTCATCAGATTTTCACCACTTGCTATTTTTCGGTTTTGTTTTCCTATCTTTAATTTTGTGGAATGAGCCCTTAGTTTTTAGGATTGCTTGATCGTGTAATCTAAGGCCAAACACCTAACAAACCATTGAATGCACCTATAGACTCATCGTTTGGACATAGATATAATTAATTGTTGAACATATAACTCGAAACCACCGCACAGCGAGAGTCTCCGTACAGCGCTGGCAGGACCCATTGTGGTGGGCACCGAGGAGATTCCAAGATCGGACCTCTAGGTTTCGCTTTGTGTGTTTAGCATTTGGTTCTTTACGCTAGCAATTTCTTGCTTAGGATGATTTCCATGTGCATATTGGCATATAGTATAGGTTTATAAATTCATGCGTTGCATCCTGCATGAAGAGAGCTAGCGGCACTATAAGTCTTCTTACTTGAGCATTCATCATTTAGGCACGAAGGTGAGATTTCATCTTCGTGCCAACTCGCATTTCTTTTCCGACTCTCTCCCTCTGTTTTTGGATCAAAATAGGAATCAAAGAAAATACAAAAACGTTAGGCGCTTGTATTGAACTAACTCAAAGCAAGTGATAACACCAAAAAAATTAAAAAGAGACTGCTAAAGGAAACTTGACCTAAATAAAATTGGCTAATTGGACACATTGCTTGGGGTGAGCAAAGCCCTCCATTGTATCTGGTTGCATGGAAAGGTCTCCTTCCAAGTGAGAGAACGGCTTCATAAGGATTAGAGCCCAAAACCCAGTATGTGGCTGCCTTGTGTATCGCCTGGATTTCTGAAGTATTGGCGCTTCTATTGTACGTAGACGAGTAGGCTTGGTCACCATTGATGACTCTCTATTGTGTAGAGCATTGACCTTGCCCGAAGTATCGAGCATAGGCCACGCCTTCACGGGGGTGTCTGTCTCATTGTCTTGCGTCAGAGTAGGTTCTTGCACGCTCACGGGTGATTCCGTTTCCAGCGAGATCCGAAGTATCGGTTTCGCCTATCGGCTTCCTCCCTCTATTTCTTTGGCTAAGTAGGGATCCAGGAGGGTTACAAGGACCTCAAAAAGTGTAGACTACAGGTTACACAGGAGGAGGACAAGTACGGGATTCTTTTCTTGCAGTACTCTCTCTTATAGGCGTAGCGCTCGAAGGACTCGTTCAAAGATTAATTGCCTGAATTCAATCTAAAAACTACAAAGATAAAAGCTGATTCTTCATGGCTCCATGCGTTGAGTTGGTGAATCCCTTGTGTTGTGTTTGATTGACTAGTTGAATTAAGGTCGAGATAAAAAAACACTGCACAATTGTGCACAATTTTGCCCCCCTTTTTCATTTCTCAACCTCGCTCTTCTCAATAATCATGATGATGGGAAGGTAGAGATCTCTTAGACCGTCTCCGGCTGGCCACGCTATCCAGCACTCCTCCTTATTCATCTAGGACAGCTTCGGGGGGTCTAGAACCACTCTCCGAGCCCGAGTTTACCTCCGCCATGTTCCCCCTCGACCATCCTTCTTCCTCCATCAGTCCGGTAGTACAGAATTTAGTACAGCATAGAGCTCAGAACATTTGACGGCACCTGAGATGGTTCTTTGACTTTCAGAGAATCCAGAAATGGCAGACAGGAGAAACACCATATGAGCAGGAACACCCTCCATTCATATATGATCAAGCTGCCATCAACAATTCACTATTAGCCTCCTGGAGACCAGGGAGTATTCATGGGTGATATCATGAGAGAGCTGACGCAGATGCGAGAAGGCAGAGATGACAGACCCGAGGGTGGTGGTGGAGACATACCAGAAGCTGCAGGCGGAGGAGGAGACCCTAACCCAGGAGAGGCCGCCATAGATGACCATGAGGCAGTTGCACAACCCAGCTGCAACCCTCACTCACCGATGGATCCAGCTTCCTCCCATCGTCAGGAATTTCGAGCTTCGCCCGCAGACCATTCATTTGTTGCCCAAGTTTCATGGGCTAGCCACTGAGGAACCTCATCTCCATCTGTAGGAGTTTGAGATGATTTGTAGCACTGTCCATGACAGATTCGTGGACGAGGATACAATCAAGATGATTGCCTTCCCATTCTTCTTAGCTGACAGAGCAGCCTACTGGATGAAACACCTTGGGAGGTACGTCACATCCTTGGCACAACTCCGGACCGCATACTTGAATAAGTATTATCCTCTCGGTCGAACGAACGCAACACGAGCTATGATCAGCAATTTCTCAATGATCCCGAATGAACAATTCCATCAGGCTTGGGAATCGCTTCAGAGAGCTCATTGGACCGGTGTCCACATCATGAGATATCAAAGCCCAACTTGGTTCAGAGTTCTTCTGTGGGCTGACACCGGAGCTGCATGAGCTAGTAAATGCCTCTTGTGGTGGGTCCTATTTTTCCAAGGGTGAAGATGATGTTTGGGACATCTATGAAGGAATGGCAGAGAATTCTACAGTCATGGTCCAAGCCCGAGTCTACACACAGCAGAAGCCCCCCAAGGAGCAGGATCATTTCATAAGATCGCCTGCATCGATGCCAGTCCCCACACTCCGTCAACAGCCGCAGCCTAAGCCGAATCCACAACAGCCGACATGGGGATCATTAGCGAGAAGTTGGACCGCATCGAGATCCTTGAGAAGAAGCAGAGTCAAGGTCTTTCCCAGATGGACCTTATTACGAGACCATGAGTGACCTGAAGACGCAGATTCTTTGCATCCAGGAGGCGGAGATGTCTACTCAGCAGCCTCCCAGGTCACTGGCTGATCCTAGCAGTAGCAGATCCACCCAACCCTCTGCCATGCACTGCCAGGTCCATCACATCCAGGTAGAGATGGTCCAGCAGGTACATCACTACCCATTGCTGCCGCCATCTCAGGATACTCAGATGGTGGTCTATCAGCCGGATCAGCCTCTAGCAGTTCTTCCACCACCCCCCGTTGAGCAGGAACCATTGATGGAGGTAAATGGGATTTGGTATGACTGTTACCCACAGTAGCCCGGGATTCATCGCGATCACCTCGGATTCCGTTGGACCACTGGTGGCACCTCATCCCAGCAGCAGTCTCCAGCTCAGGGACATCAGAACAGCCAGCAGCAGCACCAGCCCTAGTATGCTCACCAGCAGTATCAGCAGGGTCCTCGTCCCGGATATCAGGGACAACAGTGGAGGCAGCGTCAGCAGCCTCACCAGACATACTCCCAGCCTCCCCACTACCAGCAGTAACCTCATTTCCAGCAGGGGAACACTTCCGGTTCTCAGGCACCTGTCTTTGAGAACCCAGCTCTAGATGACCTCGCCCGCTTAATTTCTGACCAGCAGGCATCCTTCCGGTGGGAAATGGATGAGTTCCAACAGGAGATGAGGGATATCATCAAGGGCAAGGCCGCCATACCTGTACAGATCGAGCCTAATCTGAACAATCTAAAGAGGAATTCTCGGCATGTATAGTTTACATAGGATACCTATCCCAGTGATTATTTTAGTGACATGTCTTCTTTGTATGATGCTGATTTCGTGACTACTAGGAGCGGTAGGATGCCAGCTGATGGCTCCTCATCTGAGCGACAACCATACGATGAACCAGGAGTGCCAGATGAGGAGAGTAGCGGTGCTGATGCTGCGAATGATATTGATGACGATGGTGCTGATGCCACCAGTGATGGAGATCCGAACGATGGTGTTGAGACCGTCGTGACACCCGATGCAGACGGTGGTGCTGAGGCCACCATTTTTGATGCAGAGCCAGAGCGTGGTGCTGATGCCGCGAAGTCAGATGCCATTGTGGTACTGAGGCCACCACTTCTACTTTTGTTGAGCTTCCCCCTATTATGTTGCCACCTTCTGTATCTCAGGACTGTGGTAACAAAAAGAACAAAAAATGAATAAAGGAAAGGTTACTGTATCCACCTCGAGTCCATATGTGTTGCCTGATGATCATTGTATGGAGTCCATTCCTTCACATGCACAGGAACCTATTCCTAGTCCTCCATCTGAGGAGGCCCCTTTCATCCCCTTCCCTCAAGCACGCTTGGCGAAGGGGAATAAAAGAGAAAATCCAAAAAAGACCCAACAGGTAGAGTTCAACAACCAGATAATCTATAGATTCCAGATCCAGCTGACTCTACAGGAGGCACTTGAGCACATCCCCCTCTTCCAAAAGAGCTTGAGAGAGAAGACTACAGTCCACAGGACGAGGAGGAACCACAGAGATCATATCCATGTGCTCACCCATTCTACTTGTTGCGCCATTCAGAACTGATTGCCAGTCAAGAGATCTGATGCAGGAGCTTCCTATGTCAGATGCAAGATTCAGGAGCAGTAGTTCGATCGTACTCTATTAGACAGCGGATCTTCGATCAACCTCCTTTCGGCATCCTTACTCGACCGATTCGAGATTGGTCCTCTTCTTCGGAGCAGGGCGATCCTTCTGTTTGCTGATAGGTCGACTAAGAGGCCGACGGGGTTGTTGAGAGACAAGGTCGTTACCATTCAAGGCCTGAAATTCCTCGTGGACTTTGTTGTATTGGATATGGAGATCCCTGAGTCGGTAACAGATGCCCCCATCATATTTGGATGCCCATTCTTGGCCACTTCCAAGGCGGTGACCGACCATGATAGTGGGAAGGTGTGCTTTCGCGTAGAGGGCAAATGTATACAAATAGAGACGATCGACGAGACCGGAACGGGAGAATTAGCATGCTCAGAGCAGTCCATTGACATTGATCATATGACAGAGGATGAGCGAGACGTCCACCAGGAGTGTGATTTTGTGATGACAGATGACAAATCCATTTGGACAGATCCAGTAGCACAGACCATCGCCTTGCCTGCAGATTCACTCTATTTACAGCTTATGGCAGTTGAGAGCCTGAAGAGCACAGCCCTGGACGAGGACACAGTTGAGGCTGACAGTTCGGTGATGAGTGGTGATGCAGAATTTCATTCTTTTTCTTCTAGCTCAGATCCCTCGAATTCAGACATCGATTGGGATGATTTTGATGACTATTTGCCGTGTCTGATGCCTTCTGAGCCGACAACCATGACGGAGTACGAGCCAGTACAGTTTATTGATGATTCAGCAAGGTCCCCTTCGTCAGATTTTCATGCACAGCGAGAGTTCTCACATGCAGACCTGGTATCCTTTACACAAACCTATCAGAAGTTAGATCTGCCACCTCCCAGTTGTCCAGAATTAAAACCCTTACCGTAGTCGTTGAAGTATAGATTCCTTGCAGGTGAGCTAGATATGCACCCAGTCATTATCTCAACAGGTTTGACTGGAGAACAAGAATCTCGTCTGATGGAGGTTCTTGAAAGAAACTACGAGGCGATATGATGGAGTATAGCTGATATCCAGGGGATTAGTCCGTCTCTGTGCTCCCACCACATCTATCTTGAGGAGGACGCTAGGCCGTCGCGTGAGTTCCAGCGACGGCTGAACCCGAATCTTCGAGATGTAGTCATGAAGGAAATATCGAAGTGGTGGAGAGCTGATTTTATCTACCCCATCTCCGACTCTAAGTGGGTTAGTCCATTACATGTAGTACCCAAGAAGACGGGTATCACTACCGTTATAAATGAGTCTAGAGAGGAGATAGCTAACCGGGTACCACTTCTTGGACGGTTTGTGTGGACTACAGACGATTGAATCAGGCCACCAAGAAGGATCATTTCTCACTTCCATTCATTGATCAGATTATCGAGAGGCTAGCTGGGAAGAGTCACTACTGTTTTCATGACAGGTACTCTGGTTACAATCAAGTGGCCATTGTGCCCGAAGACCAGGAGAAAATGGCATTCACCTGTCCGTTTGAGACTTATGCTTTCAGACGGATGCCCTTTGGTCTATGTAACGCCTCGGCGACATTCCAAAGGTGCATGTTATCCATTTTCTCAGACATGGTGGGTGACTGTTTAGAGGTCTTCATGGATGACTTCTCGGTCTATGGTGATGGGTTTATGCTTGTCTTGACTGCATAGACCGCGTGCTTCAGCACTGCATAGAGGTCAACCTTGTCTTGTCTTGGGAGAAGAGTCACTTCATGGTGACTCAAGGGATGGTCCTTGGCCATATCATCTCCAATAGGGGCATGGAGGTTGATCCGTCTAAGGTGGATATCATTAGAAAACTCAATCCACCATCCAATTTGCGTCGATTGCGGTCTTTTCTGGGGCATGTCGATTTCTACCGACGGTTCATTCAAGACTTCAGTCGTATCTCCCAACCGCTTACTGATTTGCTGACGAAAGACACCGATTTCCTTGTAGATGATAAGTGTCTTGCATCTTTTGAGACTCTCAAGAATATGGTTGTCACGGCTCCTGTCCTTCAGCCACCCGATTGGTTTCTCCCATTCGAGATCATGACAGACGCTTCTGATTTTGCCGTAAGGGCTGTGCTTGGACAGAGGAGGGATGGATTGCCGTATGCCATTCACTACGTCAGCCGGACTTTGGATGCCGCTCAGAGAAATTATACTGTGATAGAGAAGGAGATGATGGTTGTAGTCTTTGCTTTGGATAAGTATCGATCATATATTCTCAGATCTAGAGTGACTATATTTACATATCACATCGCCATCCGGTACCTCATGGCCAAGAAGGATGCCAAAGCTCGCTTTATCAGATGGATCCTTCTGCTCCAGTAGTTTGACATTGAGATTAAGGATAAGCCTGGAGTTAAGAATGTGGTGGCGGATCACCTCTCCCGTTTAGAGAACCTTGAGGAGTCTGAGTCCAACACACCTATTACAGAGACATTTCCAGATGAGGCGATCTTGGCTATCACCTCGCTCCCATGGTATGCTGACATTGTGAACTATCTTGTCGCCAAGACGGTTCCACAAGGTTGGCCCAGGAAGAAACTCGAGACCTTCCTAGCGAAGGCCAAGTTTTACCACTGGGAGGATCACGTCCTTTATCATGAAGGAGGGGATAGCATCTGGAGGAGGTGCATTCCTCAAGAAGAGCAGCATAGCGTCCTCACCTACTACCACAAGCTTGAGGTAGGAGGACATCATTCTAGGAGACGGACAACACAGAAGGTGCTCTAATCCGGCCTTTAGTGGCCTACTCTCTTCAAGGATTCTGATGAATCCATGAAGAGATGTACTGACTGTCAGAAGATGGGTACTTGCGGACAGAGAGACATGATGCCCATGCGGCCCGTTCACTTTTATGAGGTTTTTTATGCATGGGGGATTGATTTCATGGGCCCATTTCCTAAGAGTCAGGAGTTTGAGTACATTCTGCTGGCTATGGATTATGTGAGCCGATGGGTTGAGGCCATCCCCGCCCAAGCTGCAAATGCTAAGACCGTATGTCGATTTTTGAGGAAAAATATCATTTCACGGTTCGGGATGCCTAGAGTTTTGATTTCAGATGGGGGGTCTCACTTCATTAATGACAAAGTTAGGGACCTTGCAGACGAGTTCAGCATTGACCATCGTGTTTCCATGTCATATCACCCTCAGACTAATGGTCTTGCTGAAGTTTCGAATAGGGAGATCAAGACTATCTTACAGAAGGTTGTCCGCTCGGACCGAAAGGATTGGTCACGGCTTTTGGACTCGGTTTTGTGGGCCTATCGGACCTCCTTCAAGACTCCATTAGGGGCGTCTCCCTTTCATCTCGTCTATGGCAAGCCGTGCCATCTACCAGTGGAGATCAAGCACAAGTCACTTTGGGCAGTTACTGAGTTATTATTGGATTCCGAGAGTATAGGAGAACAGAGGAAAGCAGAGTTGGCAGCCCTGGAGGAGTTGAGATACAACCTTTTCTAGCAGCCTACAGTAGAAGGAAAAAGTGAAGACATGATACGATTCTCATATCAGCCATAAATAGTTTGAGCCCGATCAGCGCGTATGGTTGTTTGTTTCCAGGCTGAAGTTATTTCCAGGGAAATTACAGAGTAAGTGGAAAGGTCCGTATGTGGTCAGGAAGGTACATGACAATGGTAGTATTGATATATCTGAGCTGTCATCTTCCTCTACCTTTCGTGTTAATGGTCAACGCCTGAAACAATATCTAGATCATGATCCGCCGACCATTGACGTTGCCCCCATTCTTCTGGTATGAGATGTGTTCTTTGACTTATATCATTTGCATCTCATACATGGTTATCACTTCCACCTTCCGCATTATAGATCCATCTGGTCCATATCATTATTCTTCCGTTTTGTCTGCTACCCCATCGTCATCTTGCAATTTCGCTATACTTAGGACGCACCTTGTCCTAAGTATAGGAGGGTACACACATTGAGCTGTGATCTAGTCTTTTCTTCTTTTCTTCTTCTCTTCTTTTCCTTCTCTATCTTCTTTTTGTATCAGAAAGGTGTCACCCCTTGTAGACAGTTTTCTGTACTTAAGACGTACTTTGTCCTAAGTATAGGGGGTGTACGCCTCGGGTCTTCATTATTTTCAATCCTCTCCATTATCTCCTCTTCTTGTCTATACTTAGGGATATCTTACCCTAAGTATAGGGGGAGACCTCTGAGTACGATCTGTTCATTCCCACGCTTGACCCTCCCTGCTTTGTGTACAGTATTCTATACTTAGTATTATTTTATCCTAAGTATAGGGGGACGGTCGACTTCTCATTCGTGCATTCATCTCTAGTTCATTTATTCTTTAGACTTTTCTATACTCAGTATGAGTTACGTCTTCTCTTTTCTCTCTGATCTATGAGGACATAGCTCAAGCTAAGTATAGGGGGGTCGTATATACTGCGTATATACTTTAGCCATAACTCGTACTTTCGTATTTTCTAAATAATATTCCTTTAAAATTCATTGAAAACCTTAATAAAAAGATATTGGTCATTCCTCAAATTCTTTTTGTAAATACTAATTAATAAATCAGGTGAAAATGTTTTTTTGCAAAATGTTTGAAAAATAGTTTGAAAATCTTTGTGGAAAATCTTTTGAAAACTATTTGGAAAACATTTTGTTACATGTTTTCAACCTTTGTAAAAACATTTTGTTTGAAAATTTATTTTCTTTGTGTGAAATAAAAAGGTTTGAAAAAGGATTTGAAAACGGTTTGAAAAATGGTTGCAAAAATATTTGAAAAAAATCTATATATACTGTTTGGAAAACCTTTGCAAAATGATTTTTAAATGTGTGTACATGTTTGCAAAAACTATTTCTAAAAATTATTTTGGACTATAGTTTTCAAAATTGTTTGAAAAACCTTTTCAAATAAGTTTGAGGAATATATACAGCACACCAAAATTCACTATATATATTTATTTATAAAATTGACCACGTACCTTTGTAAATTCTTAAAATCTATTTCTTGTAAATACAAGATGCATCCCCGTGTAAATATTTGTACCTAAATTTTAGCCCAAAACCTTATGTTTTCAAAAATCCCAAAAACATTTGCAAATTAAAATACCAAAAACATTTGAAAAACCTTTTTGAAAAATACAAAAAAATATGCATATGTATCATCTTTTCAAAATCCATAAAAAGTTCAAAATCTTTGAAAAATGCATCACAAAAATATTTTCTGCATTTGCATAGCATGAGCATTTTTCGGATTGAGTTTGATAGTTGAACGAATCTAAGTAAAATCCGAAGATTGGAGCTTGGTTGGGCCTTAAATCTACCTAATTAACAGGGACCTTATAGGAGCTGGAATTGAGGTACTTCAGGTCTAGTTGACTTAATTCTTTGAGGATCACGAGACTTGGTTCAATGTATTCTTGACTGCCTAAGTAGAGTATTTCGGAGCACACGCACGGCTCTTGTTGATAATGACCTAACATGGACACTTTTACCTTTCACATGGCTCAACTCAGTTGGAGTGGTGAGGAGGTTGGATTTGCCGGTATGAGACGCACACATGTGGAAACACTTGTCCTCCTCTAGGGTGGGAAGTGCATCCCAACCCCTCCAGTGATGATGAGTTTCGAGGATGGGGGATTGTGGGTTGCGATAAAGCTTCAAAAGAGAGATAGTATGCTGCCTCAAGAGGAAAAACTCCCTATGTAAATGTTGTTGTATATAGTATTGAAAAAAATGCAAAAAGCAAAAACTCCAAAAAAGTGGACAGGCTTGTACAAAAATTAAAAATGCCTACCGGAGTGTACATAGGTGTATAGTCAAATAAGCAAGTTTGAGCTTCAATGTCAAATCATGTGAGCCTGCAGCTGGATGACTTGACTACACTGGACTTGTATCCTAGGATAGGTAGCTACACTGGCTACCGTCCATTCTTCTCTTCACCCCCTCCTCTTAAGCTGGTTGCCACTTGAACTAAGAAGGGAATACCCTGCTCCTTGAGGAATGAGTTGTTGGATTGGGGAATCATTGGGTTGTCATGCTGGAGAAGTCAGTCTCTTTGTCATTCTAGTTAGGGAGAGCCACTATCACTTACACTGTACGAGTCAGATTCATAGTCATAAGGGTTTGCATATGAGTTGAAGTATTTCTGACCTGGCTATTGAGGAGACTTGAACAGTGTTTTGGGATTCTCAGGGACTGCTGGGTTTCAAATTCGGTTCTCATTAAGGTTTCGCCCGCACTAAAATTCCAAAGGTCCGACTTAAGCACCAAACTTTGATTTTGTGAAGACAAGTTTGATAATTAAATTTAATCCACCTTCTTCTTTTTCTTTTCTTTATTTTTATTTCTGCACTTATTACATAAGTGTTTTCTAGGGATTAGCAAAGGCGAAGTATAGGGTGATGATGAATCCACATTTCATCATCTTTATTCTATCATTTTTGCCTCAAAAACCCTGGCAAATGCGTGTAAATACCATTAATTCCAGCATCTTAGCATCCATGCATGTGCATACAAATAGTGTATAAAATACTGTTTTTAAAGCCAAAATTATAGAATAAATAAAAGAAAAGAAAAAGAGTAAAATATTGTAAATATTTTGTGACCCGAAACCCCGAGACCTAGGCATCTATATGACTAGGTTGACAAGGAATAAAGTAGGGGGAGATAAGGGCCAGAATACAGTAAAAATACATATTCATTTTTATTCATTCTTTGTACATTTTGGGACCTATTTTTGGTTCCACTTTTTATACATCAAATAAAGAAACTTTGTAAATTAAAGTTGTAGATAATTAAACAAAGGAAAATACAAAATTGATTTCACTAAAAAATAATGTACAGATAAAAAGTTATGATCTGACTAAAAATCCAGAATCCCAACTTCCCAGACCTGTATCTCCCAAATAAAAGCTCGAAATGATCAAAATCACCTTTAATTGTATATAATTTTATATAATCTATTTAATGAAGGTGGTTTTGTATTTTTTGAAGTTACGGTTTGAAAGTTGAGTTTTGGACCCCACTTGTATACTTGTACATATTAAAATATCCATTTTATTATTTATCCATTATTCTCATAATTTTATATTTTTATAATTTTTTAAATGTTATTTAAAATAAAGTTGTACATTAAAATCAGAATAAAAAATCAAAGAAAATGTAAAATAAAATACTTGTATATATAATACATAGGTATAAGACCGATAAGTATACCTGCATAATTAATACTTTTATTTTATTAAGTATACAAAATACTTCAGAAAAATAAAAAAAATATACTTAAGTATATAAAAATAATATATAAATTTCTAAAATAATACACAAAATAAATAAAATTAAATATAACAAATAAGAATAAAATATTAAAATACATAGATATACATACCTATATAGGCCTAAAATGGTAATTGTAATTACAAACCTCATAAAAAGAATTAAAAATCATATTAAAATACCTTAGAAAATAACAAATAATTTCATTTTATAACCAAAAAATAAAATCATTTTCTATTTTTAAATGAATTAATAAAATGTTTTCCAAGGATTTTTCCTAGTTGGTCCACGTGAACCAACCAGGTGACAACCCCTGTTGACCTTGGTCAACTGGCTGTCCTTCCCATGTGCGCCTGTCAGAGCCTCATTTAACCTCGATTTCAAGGATTTTTTAAGGCTTTCCCTTTCATCGTTTCATGAAACTTCCTTCTGCATTGTTTCGCCCCATGCATCTGTGAATTACGCCCTAGGCTTTCCTAGGACCGAGGAGCGGCGATTCAAGCCATCTCTCTCGATCTTTGGAGCGTCAGAGCCATATCGTCAACCCTTCATAATCGACCCTCCGACTTTGGAGCCTCCTTTGAACCCCTCATTTCCAGGTCTAGCTCCCAATCTCGTGCCTAAACACTCAAGGAAGGGTGACAGCTTCCTTTGGAGCCCTTCAGGTCGGTCGAGCGACACCTGAGGAGGCTCCACCACCTCCGGCATCTCCGGCAATGAGGTACCTCCTACCTCAGGTCTAAATCCATCGAGGTTCCCCCTTTCCTTTTATTTTCTTTGCATTTTATGTTCGCCATAGCCGTAGGATCATTTTCCCCCAAGAACCTTCGCGTTTAGCCCATCAGTTTACCTTCACGGTCACCTAGTCGGAGTGCACCTCCGGCCAACTCTTCGTGCCACCATTCCTCGCCTCCATTCCACTCTCGCGTGGTCCAGGCATTTTGCCCTAGACCCTCTCACATATTTTTGCAGGTCTTTGCGCATAGAAGAGAGCCTGGGGCTCGTTTTGACCTTCGTCGGTGGTCCGTGGAGCATCCCAGCTCCGCCTCCCTCCCCAGTGAGCTCCGGCCATCCCCGAAGCTTTTTGGAAACCCCAGGAGAAAGAGCAGACCCCCAGGAGCTTGCAGCCCTCTTTTGGAGCCAGAAGATCGCCGGAGGACGCCGATCGTGGGCAGGGAAGTTCACCTCGCTGGCGCTTCTTCCCTGTTCTTGCTCCACCGTCCTGCACCGTCGGATCGGGGCTAAAGCTCCAAGTGCACGTGGACCGTTGGATCCTCCCGCGCCTCCACCGTCAGATCTTCGGGGAAGATCTAATCGCAGCCATTTATCAGCGAACCGCCAATGGCCATCCTTCATGCGCCACGTGTCAAGTGGCATCTCCCCCGCTGTCGGATCGCGCGCAAAGGTGTATTTTGCACTTTCACCCCGTTCCTTTTTGTATTTAGTATTTAGTCCATAAACTTTCGTCTCTAGTTCAAATACTTTTGTAATATTTGTATTTCGAACCCTCCAACTTGTCATATTTGCATTTCAGTCCTCGCCACGTCACCTCATGTGCTTGTGCGCGTGAGGGGACTGGGCATTTTGCAGGGACCCCCCTGAGGGTTTAGTTATTTCGGTTTAATCCAGGAATTATTCTGTAACGTGTAATATTTTTGGGTTATTTTCATGTCAACCCTTGGGAGTTTTGTATATTGCTTTTAGGTCCTTACCAGGCGCATTCCAGTCACATGAGGGGTTGGGAAAATTGCAGGCGTACCTTTGCGGGTTTTTATATTGGATTTTGGTTCTGGAAAGTTATGTATTAATTATAAAATCTGTGGAAAAATTACACTGTGGCCCGTGGAAGTTTGCCTATTTACATATATGCCCTTGCCAGTTGTGTAGTTTCTTGTTGTTATCTCTATTTATTTCATGCATCTATACAACTCTAAAAAAATCTACAAAAATTTCCTTAGGCTAATGTTGCATTTTAGATTCACGCTATATTGTTATTTTGCATATTTATTGCAGTTGAATATTTATAAAAATTCAAAAACATGTATTTTCAGTACTGTTTGCATTAGAAAATCCATAAAAATTAGTAAAAGTTTTTTAAAAATTCCAAAAAATTATATTTTGTGTGTCTTAGCATTTTTTAGTGTCAGTCCAAAAATCACTAAAAAATTCAAAGTAAAACCCCTAAAAATTAGAAAACCCTTAAAAACTTCATAAAAATCTAAAAAAATTCAAAACAAATCCTAAAAAAATTCCAGTTTCTGTATTTTCTCTGATTTATTATCTGTCAATGAAAATTAATTTGAGGAATTTTGGACACTATTTGATATTTATCATCCTTATTTTAAATTTGGGCAGTAGACTAGTTCACTATTTCCTAGTATTTTTGCCTTTAAAAATACCAAAAAAATTCAGAAAAATCTGTAAAAATCACAAAAACATTAGAAAATTATAGAATGCCCAAAAAAATTTTATTTCCTGATTTTTGAGTATTTTTACCTATTTTTATAAAATCCTATCCTTCTCTTTTCTTATATTGTGTATATATTCTATTTATAGAAAAAGAAAATATAAAATATAAAATATAAAATATAAAAAGAAAATATAAAATCAGTAAAATGAAAATCAAAGTATAAAAATATAAAAATTAAAAATCAAATAAAAATTAAAAAAATTTAAAACCCACAAAAATTTGCTTGTTGGTAGGCACTTGATCACATCACATTTTGTGCATTTTTGCTTGATCTATCTTGCTTGCTCCCTGGGTTCGACACTCTAAACACTTGCACGCTATACACATTTTTACAGAGTTATAATAAATTTTGACTCCACTTTTGCTACTCATTGTTTGTTTTAATTGTTAGTTGATTGTTGATTTAATCCGGATCTCGCGTGGTCGGTTCAACGACTGAGTTCCTACCTTGTGTGGAACTTAAGACCATCGGAATTTTGGATTAATCAGGAGGATCTAGTCCTTTATCATGAAAGAGCAGATTCAATCTGGCGTCAGTGTATTCCTCATGAGGAATACCTGAGTGTTCTCATGTATTGTCATATGAAGAGGATAGCACAGAAGGTGCTCCAATCCGATTTGTGGTGGCCTACACTCGTTGCATATGCCCACACATTCGTAAAGATATGTACAGACTGCTAGAAAATGGGCACTTTTGGACATAGAGAAACGATGTTGATGCAATTGATTCACTTTTGTGAAGTGTTTGATGCATGGGGTATCAACTTTATGGGCCCATTTCCTAAAAGTCAGGGGTTTGAGTATATTCTTCTCGTTGTAGATTATGTGAGTCGTTGGGTAGAGGTTATTCCTGCCCGAGCCATTGATGCGACACGATTTGCAAGTTCCTGCGCAGTTCAGGGTTCCTCTTGTTCTGATATCAGACTGGGGTAGACCCTTCATCAACGACAAGGTAAGAGCACTTGCTAACGAGTTCGGTATAGACAATCGGGTTGCTACTCCATATCATCCTTAGATGAATGGTCTAGTCGAGGTCTCGAATAGGGAGGTCAAGATGATCTTGCAAAAGGTTGTTCGCCCATACCGAAAGGATTGGTCGCAGCTTTTGGACTCCGTTCTTTGGGCCTATAGAACATCCTTCAAAACTCCATTGGGTACATCTCCCTTTCGAATCACTTATGGAAATCCATGCCACTTACCTGTCGAGATCAAGCAAAAATCCTGGTGGGCAGTGAAAGAAGAGATCCTTGGTCTGGATGATTCAGGAAATTAGAGGCAGACTAAACTTGCAGCCCTAGAAAAGTTGTGAAACGAAGCCTTCATGAGTATCCTACACTACAAAGAGTGGATGAAATAGTGGCATGCTTCTCATATCAGCCACAAGTAGTCTGAGCCGAATCAAAAAGTATGGCTATTCGATGCGAGATTGAAGTTGCTTACAGGGAAACTCCAGAGCAAATGGAAAGTCTCATATCTTGTGCGAAAGGTGTATGACAACGGTAGCATCGATATATCTGAGTTGTCGTCTGGTTCCACCTTTCGGGTCAACGGTCAGTGGTTGAAACCTTTTCTCGATCATGAACAATCGGCTGTTGAAGTTTCCCCCATCTATTTTGTATGAGATGATCTTTTCATTCGTACACTCTACATCTCATACATGTTTTTTCAAGATCACTTGTATATACTTTTGATTTTATTCTTTCTCTCTCTTATGTTTATCTTACACCCTTAGATTCATCTAGAATTTTGTTATACTTAGGATGTGCTTTATCTTAAGTATAGGGGGTGTAGTGTTAGCAATGTAAGCCCCGGGCGAACCATTCCTACAATAAATGTTATTGTAATAAATAATTTATCAATAAAAGTTATTGATTATTTCACTCCCTTTCTAAGATTGAATGAATGAATGCACTATAGGGTCCCTCTGTACAATAAGGGTTATGTACCATGGCCAACTTGATAATCATACAGTTGTTGATTCATTGATTGAATCATAGAGGTTGATGCTTGGATGGATATCTAAGGAGTTAGATGGAGGACTCATCAAGCATCGTCAAATGATTGTTAAGTGATGATCTCCAGTCTGAGTAGGAGATGGAAATCCTTTCTCATAAGACTGATATCTGACCGACCTCTTAATGCATGTCCTCTGCATGAGAATAGTGATTCGGAGGTGTCAGATTAGTTAAGTCAATGGGTTGACTTAACGAGATCGAGATAACCAAAGACCTATGTTGAATACTGTCACAGCATAGGCATGCATCCTCTGACCGGAGACAGATGTGTTGCTATATGTCTAAGTGTGTACATTTGGCAGACCAATAGGTTGATGAACTAACCAAGGTCTATACACTGGCGAGCTGGTGTGCATGTAAGGACATATGAGTAGTATGACCTCTCAAAGGGATCATACAGGTTCACTTATGAACCGGGAGACATGAGCTCACTCATGAGGTACTGGGAGCGATCAAATTCCATTCATGGTCATCATGCTTTGGAAGCATGACATGAATTTGAAGGTAAGATATATGCTTTGTGAAAGCATATGATCTATACCAAATCCCAGTGACCAAGATTGAGAAACTTAATGATCAAACCTTGAAGATGACATTGTAAAAATGATCTTTATCTTCAGAATGATCATAGGTCTTCCAGTATGCAGGATGTACATGTATTGGGAATACCTGAGGGTGATGTGATCATAAACGATTGTATAACCATGACACTTCCATTCCGAGGGAGTGATGAAACAGGTTTGCATTTTAGTGACTCCTCTCATTAGAGAAGTGACCTAATCTTAGTCCATAAACTGGACATTGATCTGAATGAGATTCAGATGCAATGAAAAGATTAGGTCTACGGTCTTGATTTGATCAAGCACTAGTGGGAGGTCCATGGGATCTAGATCTGAGATATGAGCTCAACATCTAAGTCACTATACGTGGAACAATACAATCGCCCTGTCCTTATCTGCAAGTATCTGAGGAGAAATCGCATTATTCTTGAATGGTTCAAGTATAATTCCATAAATCTAAGCAATGAAGAAATAATGATTAAATGTGATTTAATCATCTTGATGTGTTTAGAAATTATCCAATATAATTAAATATGATTTAATTATTATTGATAAGAATAATGTGGATAGAAATATCCAATTATTCATAATATATTATAAATGTGATTTATAATATATTAGAGAGAGCTAATTATAATTTATATTTGTTGATTAATTATTATGTGTATTGGATACACATTGTGTAATTAATTGACAATGTGAATTATATGTTGTTTTGGGTTGTGAATATGATTCACAATTTTTCAATGACAAGATTGCAATATTCTCAAATATAATTGTGAATTATTTTTGAAGAATAAATCCCAACAAAAGTTGTTGGAAATAAATAAAGAGAGAATTCCAAGGAGATCAGCAATCTCATGAAATCTCATGAGATTGCCTCCATATGGAATGGAGTGGGTGGCACCCAACTCCTAAATGGAATGGGTGGCCATCCACATGGAATGTACATGGAGATGTGATCTCCATGTATATTCTCTCCTTATATGTTGGTATAATTTAGGATTGATTTATATTTTATTTTGTCAAATATATTTTAATATAAATTTGTTGGTTTTACTAACAACAATCTTGACCATTGGATTAGATATAAATCAATCTCAGCCATTGATTTTATATGTCCCATGGATTGAGATCCATGGATCCCAAAATCCTATAAATAGAGAGGCATACCATACTCTCTAGGTCTATGCAATATTGAAGCTCTCTCTCTCATTTCTTCTCACACGCCAACCCTCTCTCCCTCTTCTTGGTGGCCGTCCACCAAACCCTAGAGGAGAGTCTCGTCGACGCTCTCGCCACAGCACCACCGCTTCGACGTTTCTCGGTTCTCCGTCTTCTTGGAGTGCTACTCTCACGAAGGAGATGTTCGATCTCATGCGACGAGATCAGGAGCAACCGTGCTTGGATCATCTTGTTGGATTGCGAGGACTACATGTTTCATCACCGCGCTCGCAAGCGATCTCACCGACGATCGGACTTGAGACGAGAGGTCTCTTCTCTTAGAGACTCGATCAACCATGATTCAAGAGGTATTCTTTATAATTGTTGTGGTTATAGATGAAACGATCCGAGAATCGTTCTTGGATCATGTGGTTTCATCACATGAAATTTTTTTTAAATTCCGCTGCACAGAACCACTAGTATGACTCGTCATTCTGAGTCGTATCCAATACGATGATAATGCTTACGTGATGCTCTTGAGGATAAATACCATATCCTTTTAAGTGGTATCAGAGCCTTAGGTCGACGGTTTCGAATATAGTTTGCAAACCGAGGACGACTTGGGTTCGTTAAGGTCGTGAAAGTTTTGTCGCATTTGATTTCGCAGATCTGTTTAGTAAGTAATTTGGGCCATGTTTGAAATTTTTAAGCACTTGTTTACTTGTATTTTGTTCTACATTAAATAAGAAAACCATAGGATCTGAGTTTGCCTAATTTGGATTCTGTATGCTCGAGATATGGTTGTTTTAATGAACATGTATGCACTGTTGCGGGAACTGTAGATCTTAACATGATTAAAGAGTTAATTACTGTTTTGATCCGCCTTGAAATGCGTGAAAAATCACATATATTCTGTCCTAAATCAAGTTAGCAATCTTTAAAAAATGGTTTTGTCTAATTTGGATTTAAATTGATTGAGATATGTAAATTTTAGTGAGTAGGGGTCCCTACTAAAATTGCAGTCCTAATCAAGAACCAAGTGATTGTCAATTAGAGAAATTAATTGTTAATTTCATGAAATAATTATGGAAAATATTTGTGAAATATTGGAAGATGATTATTTCCTTAATTGACTTGGCCTCAACCAATTAATTGATTAGATTTGATCTAGATCATAATTGGAAACACAATCTTCAAACTTGATGCTTGAATAGGATTCGGAATTTGTCTAGCAAATTTCCTTATAATAAAAAATGTGTTGATTATTACTACGTGGTATAATTCGGTTGAAAAACCGATGATCATCTCATGTACAAATTGATATATTTGGCATTATCCTTTCCTGAGGTGGATATGGTGTCTAGTCGGAGAGCATTGGAGTTGCGGATTGCAACGTATGTGGTCCGTCCCACTCTCGTCGGTACTAGCCATGACAGCGGGTAGGGACTCTATAATGCCGGAGAAAATCAAGGTGTATTTTCTAATTATTAAAATTTGAATTAACACGTACTTTGGGATATTGCCATATATATATTCATGTAAAATAATGAAGTTTGTTGATTAATTTGGATTGATAATTAATTTAATATGACTAAATTGATTATGTCCAATTGTGACACTCTATTATGATTAGAGATATTATTTCCCTTGGAAGAATTAATTATATGAATGTGATTCATGATAATTAAATAAAATTTGAATATAAGATGGAGGATCACATAAGTGACATCCATGGTCTCCCGTCAAGGCGAAGGGTTCCGTCGTCAGGGATTGCATGTAGGAGACGCCTGTCCGAAGTGACAGCTCCTGTATGCAAGAGCATCTGGATCGGTCTCTTTGCTTGTCGAAAGAGTAAGGTTGTATGCGTAGTGACCCCAATATCGGATCCTCATATTATTGGGGCGATATTGGATTGCGCATAACGAGTACTATTCCTGTTGACGGTTGATTCACTTAACAACGTGTCAACATCGCCTTAGGGGTGATGGGCCCGGGTGTTAAAGACCGAATTGGGAAATGCAAGTTGGACTTGCAAAGCGGAATGTGTTCCCGCTTCTTTTTGTTGGAGTCGCAGATTCTCATATTATTGGGATGTGACAAATATAAAGAGGAGATCCCAATTCTTGCTAGAGATATAGCAGTAAGTATATCTCTTACTTTGAAAGTGATTAAGGAAATGAACTTTCAAAGTCGACAATGCAAGAATAATTTGATTTAAAATACCTTAATCAAATATCATAAATTTGAATATATGTTTATATGCTCTAATATAGTTCATTCTTAATTTCAGAAAATGAAGTCCTTGAACCCATTTAGTAGGCTTCTTGAGGTCAACCAATTGACCGACCCAAATTACTCGGATTGGATCCGTAATTTGGAGATGGTTCTCTCTGTAGAGCGCATAAGTTATGTGCTCTCTAAGGACAAGCATGAGAGCCCTAAATCCAAGGAAGAAAAAGCATATAATGACAAGTATGATGAAGATAATGTCTTGGTTAGATGCTATATCAAGGGTTCTCTCTCCAATGTTCTGCAGAAGCAACATGTGGAGATGAGCACATGCCAGGAGATAACACAGAATCTGAAAGATATGTTTGGTGACATTAACCGCACCCAGCGGTACAACGTTATGAAAGAACTCATTCGCTGCATGATGCAGGAAAGGACTTCGGTCCGTGAACATGTACTCAAAATGTTTGGGTACTTGTCGGAGCTGGAGACTCTTGGGGCAACCATGGATACGGAAATGCAATCTGATTTCATTCTACTATCGTTGCCCAAGTCTTTTAATAACTTTGAAGTTTCATTCCACATGAACAAGCTGGAATTGACAAGCACTGGTCTTCTTGCTGCATTAAAGTCTGCAGAAGACGTAATGAAGAAGGATGGTCCCGCTGGCAGTGCAATGGTTGCACAGGTCAAAGGGAAGCGCGGTCGGAAGCAAGGATCTCGGAAGGGCCCGGCCCAGAAGAGAAAGAAGAAGAGTCAAGGCGTTGGCTCATCTTCTAGTGCCTCCACACTAATAGCGTCGAAGAAATCCGACGTTTGTCACCACTGCAAAAAGCCGGGGCACTGGAGGCGTAATTGCCCGGAATACCTGAAGTTGTCAGACAAAGGTAAAGCCTCAGCAGGTATAAAATCTACTTTTATCATTGAAACTAGCTTCTCGTTGGACGAGAAGGAAGTTGGGTTGTAGATTCTGGTGCTTCTGTTCATGTATGCAATTTGTTGCATTTGTTTCAGGAAACTAGAAATCTTGAGGAAGGGTAGATAGTCATCTAGATGGGATCTGATGCAAGTGGTTGCAGCAGTAGTCGTCGGGACTTGTCGACTATCATTATCTAGTGGTAGAGTCCTTATACTTAAAGAGTGTCTTTATGTACCCGAAGTCAGAAGGAACTTGATATCTGTATCTAAGCTTGTTAGAAGCGGATATTCATTCCTTTCTGTAATAAATTAGTCATAAATCGTTATGATAAATATATTGCGGATGGTGTTTTGACTTCTGGAGGACTCTATGAGTTGTGCATTGATAAATGTATCATGAATTTTACAACCACTAATAAAAACCCTAAAAGATCCAAGGAGGATAAAAACATCTCAAATGAGATTTGGCATCAAAGGCTTGGTCATTTATCTGTTGATAGGATCAATAGATTGATAAAGGATGGACCTCTAGATTTTCTATAGGTTCAACCTTTGCCCACTTGCAAACATTGCATTCAGGGTAAAATGACTAGGATACCTTTCCGTAACAAGGTTACGAGATGCGAAGGTATTATTGACCTAATACATACCGATGTATGTGATCCCTTCAGTACCACGACTTGAAATGGATATCGATATTATTTAACGTTTATTGATGACCATTCGCAATACGGGTTTATCTTCCTATTACGTCATAAGTCTGAAACCTTTGAAAAGTTTAAAGAGTTCAAGGCTTTGGTTGAGAACCAAACCGATAGGAAGATTAAGAGGATTCGATCTGATCGAGGTGGCGAGTACCTCTTGGATGAATTCAAGGAATACCTTAAGGAGAATGCAATTGTTTCCAATCTCACTCCTCCTGGAACTCCCCAACTTAATGGTGTTGCTGAAAGACGCAACAGGTTCATCATGGACATGGTTTGTTCAATGATGAGCAAAACACATTTACCTCTTAGTTTCTGGGGATATGCAGTAGAGACTGCAATTTATATCTTGAATAAGATTCCTAGCAAACCTGTACCCAAGACTCCTCATGAGCTATGGTATGGAACCAAACCTAGTGTTAATCACTTGAGGGTTTGGGGTTGCTTAGTCCATGCGAAGAACGTGGATGCAAGTAAGCTAGAATCTCGCTCTCGTGAGTGTTACTTCATTGGGTATGTTAAAGATGGTATTGGATACCAGCTTTATGACCCTGAGACCCAAAAGTTTTTGTTTCTAGAGATGTGAAATTTCTGGAGAATGATTTCCTTAAAAGTCAAGACAAGAATTAAGTAGAGGAAATCATTGAATCCCCTAAGGATTTTGAGCTTCCTATACCAGAAACTGAGGAGATAAATAAAGATGAAACACACATACCTCTTTGAAGGAGTTCGAGGGTGGTTGCACTACCTGAAAGGTATGGATTCCATGTGTCAAGTGAGACTGACATTGATCCTACTTCATTTGATGAAGCACTCGCAGATGAAGACATGGATAGATGGATGCTAGCGATGAAGTCAGAAATTGACTCCATGCATAAGAATGGTAGATGGACCCTAGAGGATCCACCTAAAGGGGTAAAACCCATTGGGTGTAAATGGATCTTCAAGAGAAAGAGGGGACCTGATGGGAAAGTAGAGACTTTCAAGGAATGGCTCGTAGCCAAGGGCTACACATAGAGAGAAGGCATCGATTACGATGAGACATTCTCTCTTGTGGTTATGATTAAATCCATTAGGACACTGCTAGATATAGCTGCATATCTTGACTATGACATCTGGCAGATGGACGTCAAGACGGCTTTCCTCAATGGATACCTCGAGGAGGATATCTACATGGAGCAGCCCCAGGGCTTCATAACTGAGGATGGCAAAGTACGCAAGCTGAAGAAATCCATCTATGGGCTCAAGCAAGCTTCTCGTAGCTGGAACATCAGATTTGACGAAATCATAAAGAGTTATGATTTTGTGCAGAATCCTGATGAACCTTGTGTATACAAGAAGACTAGTGGGAGCGCCATTGTGTTCATCGTGCTTTACGTAGATGACATCTTTATCATTGGGAATGATACAGGGATGATGACTAGTGTAAAGATTTGGTTGTCCCATACCTTTGAGATGAAAGATCTTGGAGAAGCCTCTTACATCTTAGGCCTGAAGTTGTTCAGAAATCGAGAAAAAAAAGGATTTTGGAATTGTCACAACATGGATACAATAAGAAGATTCTTGAATGATTCCGTATGGATAGTTCTAAGAAAGGATTCCTACCCTTAAGACATGGTATCCACCTGTCTAAAGGAATGGCCCCTCAAACTGTTGAGGAAAAGAAAGCCATGGCTGGATGACCTTATGCATCAGCCGTAGGAAGCTTAATGTATGCCATGATGTGTATTGGGCCAGATATCTATCATGCAGTGGGAGTGGTAAGTCGTTACCAATCCTGCTATGGAGAACAACACTGGAATGTAGTGAAGAACATATTCAAATATCTAAGACGGACACAAGATTACATCTTGGTCTATGGAGATGGTGATCTCCAAGTCTTGGGATATACAGATTCTGACTTCCAATCGGATGTAGATGATTGAAAGTCGACATCAGGGTTTGTGTTCTTGTTGAATGGTGGTGCTGTGAGCTAGAGAAGCAAGAAGCAGGACACTACTGCAGATTCGACAACAAAAGTCGAATATATTGCTGCATCGGATGCTGCAAAGGAGGCAGTGTGGTTGCGCAAGTTTGTCCTAGAGCTTGGCGTAGTTTCCTCTGATACTCCCATCCCGTTACTCTGCGGTAACACGGGAGCCATTTCCCAGGCAAAGGAACCCAGATGGCATCAGAAGAGCAAGCACGTGGAAAGGAAATACCACATCATTCGGGAGATACAAAAGTGTGGTAACATCATCATCACCAAGGTGGCCTCTGCCGACAACGTTGCTGATCCTCTTACCAAACCTCTAGCACAGAAGGTTTTCGACCAGCATGTAATGAGTATGGGTTTAAGGATTGTACCTGAATGGTTATGAGGGCTAGTGGGAGATTGTTAGCAATGTGAGCCCTGGGCGAACCATTCCTACAATAAATTTTATTGTAATAAATGATTTATCAATAAAAGTTATTGATTATTTTCATTCCCTTTCTGAGATTGAATTAATGAATGCACTATAGGGTCCCTCTGTACAATAAGGGTTATGTACCATGGCCAACTTGATAATCATACAGCTGTTGATTCATTGATTGAATCATAGAGGCTGATGCTTGGATGGATATCTAAGGAGTTAGATAGATGACTCATCAAGCATCGTCAAATGATTGTTAAATGATGATCTCCAGTCTGAGTAGGAGATGACAATCCTTTCTCATATGACTGATATCTGACGGGCCTCTTGATGCAGGTCCTCTGCATGGGAATAGTGATTCAGAGGTGTCAGATTAGTTAAGTCAATGGGTTGACTTAACGAGATCGAGATAACCGAAGACCTATGTTGAATACTGTCACAGCATATGCATGCATCCGCTGATCGGAGACAGATGTGTTGCTATATGTCGGAGTGTGTACATTTGGCAGACCAATAGGTTGATGACCTAACTAAGGTCTATACACCTGCGAGCTGGTGTGCAAGGACATATGAGTAATACGATCTCTCAAAGGGATCATACAGGTTCACTTATGAACCGGGAGACATGAGCTCACTCATGAGGTACTGGGAGTGATCAAATTTCATTCATGGTCGTCATGCTTTGGAAGCATGACATGAATTTGAAGGTAAGATATATGCTTTGTGAAAGCATATGATCTATACCAAATCCCAGTGACCAAGATTGAGAAACTTAATGATCAAACCATGAAGATGACAGTGTAAAAATGATCTTTATCTTGAGAATGATCACATGTCTTCCAGTATGCAGGATGTACAGGTATTGGGAATACTTGAGGGTGATGTGATCATAAACAATTGTATAACCATGACGCTTCCATTCCGAGGGAGTGATGAAACAGGTTTGGATTTTAGTGACCCCTCTCATTAGAGAAGTGACCTAATTTTAGTCCATAAACTGGACATTGATTTGAATGAGATTTAGATGCAATGAAAAGATTAGGTCTACGGTCTTGATTTGATCAAGCACTAGTGGGAGGTACATGGGATCTGGATTTGAGAAATGATCTCAACATCCAAGTCACTATACGTGGAACAATACAATCGCCCTGTCCTTATCTCCAAGTATCTGAGGAGAAATCACATTATTCTTGAATGGTTCAAGAATAATTCCATAAATCTAAGCAATGAAGAAATAATTATTAAATGTGATTTAATCATCTTGATGTGTGTAGATATTATCCAATATAATTAAATATGATTTAATTATTATGGATAATAATAATGTGGATAGAAATATCCAATTATTCATAATATATTACAAATGTGATTTATAATATATTATAGAGGGATAATTATAATTTATATTTGTTGATCAATTATTATGTGTATTGGATACACATTGTGTAGATAATTGACAATGTAAATTATATGTTGTTTTGGTGTTGTGAATATGATTCACAGTTTTTCAATGACAAGTTTGCAATATTCTCAAATATAATCGTGAATTATTTTTGAAGAATAAATCCCAACAAAAGTTGTTGGAAATAAATAAAGAGAGAATTCCAAGGAAATATGCAATCTCATGAAATCTCATGAGATTGCCTCTATATGGAATGGAGTGGGCGACACCCAACTCCTAAATGGAATGGGTGGTCGTCCACATGGAATGTACATGGAGATGTGATCTCCATGTATATTCTTTCCTTATTTGTTGGTATAATTTAGGATTGATTTATATTTTATTTTGTCAAATATATTTTAATCTAAATTTGTTGGTTTTACCAACAACAATCTTGATCATTAGATTAGACATAAATCAATCTCATCCATTGATTTTATATGTCCCATGGATTGAGATCCATGGATCCCAAAACCCTATAACTAGAGAGGCATACCATGCTCTCTAGGGCTATGCAATATTGAAGCTCTCTCTCTCTCTCTCTCATTTCTTCTCACACGCCAACCCTCTCTCCCTCTTCTTGGTGGCCGTCCACCAAACCCTAGAGGAGTGTCTCGTCGACGCTCTTGCTACCGCGCCACCGCTTTGATGTTCCTCGGTTCTCCATCTTCTTGGAGTGCTACTCTCACGAAGGAGACGTTCGATCTCGTGTGACGCGATCAGGAGCAACCGTGCTTGGATCATCTTGTTGGATTGCGAGGACTACACGGTTCATCCCCGCGCTCGCAAGCGATCTCACCAACGATCGAACTTGAGACGGGAGGTCTCTTCTCTTAGAGACTCGATCAACCACGCTTCAAGAGGTATTCCTTATACTTGTTGTGGTTATAGATGAAATGATCCGAGAACCGTTCTTGGATCATGTGATTTCATCACATGAAAATTTTTTTAAATTCCGCTGCACAGAACAACTAGTACGACTAGTCGTTCTGCGTTGTATCTGATACGACGATCACGCTTCCGTGATGCGCTTGAGGATAAATACCATATCCTTCATGTAGACACTGTGTTCTTCATTTGTCCTGTTCTATTACCCATATCGTTTCATTTCCTCTTTTGATTTTTGTCAGTTTTTGTATCGTCTACTCCCTTTCTTGTCCCATACATTTTGATATTTGTCTCTATACTTAGGGATATTTTACCCTAAGTATAGGGCGGACGAGCCGAGATGTTTAATATGCACATTCTCTTGACCTCGATCATCTTCGATTTTGAGTCTGCTATCTTTAGGATTACTTGATCCTAAGTATAGAGGAAATGATTGACTTCTATTCTTTATTTGTTATTCTTTGGGTCATTGTAGTACATATTCTTTTCACCGATCTATACTTAGCTTGAGTTATGTCTTCCATTGTCATTTCTTTGGTCACTAGGAAGACATAGTTTACGCTAAGTATAGGCGGATGTCGTATATATGCTATATATAATTTAGAAGCCATAACTCATACCTTATTGTATTTTTAATAATATGGCTCTCTAAAAATATGGTGTATATTTTGGATTTTTAAAAGCCGCAAGAAAATCGTAAATATGACTAATAAAAATAGTTTTAAAATTGGATATAAAAATATTGTAAAAATTCTTCGATAAAATCCTTAAAAATATTTGTAAATAAAATCCTTGTAAAATCTTGTATAAAATATGTATAATTTATATATAAAAGTTATATAAAATCTGTTGTAAAATTTTACATAATTCTTGTAAAATTTATGTAAATGGAATTAATCCATTAACTCTTTCAAAAAGACCCTAAAAATTGAAAACTTTTAAAATCCAATAAAAATTTGCTAAAGTCTTTAAAAAATCACATAAAACATTTAAATCACTAAATCTACTTCAAAAAAATTGTTGCATTCATTCGCATTTTTCAAAATAAGTTCGATTCTTGAACCCAATGGATTCCAAGAGATGGAGTTTGGTTTAGGCCTTAATCCACTTAATTTTAAAGGGACTTTATTAGGAATTGGAATGGAGACTCTTCAAGTCTTTTAGACTTAATTCTTTGGGTTCCATGAGACTGTGTTCGGAATTCAACATGAAAGTGCCCAAGTAGGACACCGGTTGTCGTTCGTTTAACTCTTCTCCATTTGAACCAATTTTGAACTCATGCACTATGCACTTAGCTCGATTTTCATGGGGCTGCAAAGGGCAATCCATTTTGGTGCTACGATTCCATCCTTGTCTGGCGATGATGACATCTTAAGATGGGAGAGATTGGGGATGAAATAAAGCTTCGGATGAGGGAATGAGCTGCTGGCACAATTTTTTCAAGACCCCAAAAAATGAGCGGAATGAAAAGATTCTATATTTATCGGGGCATAAAAGACCTATGCAGTGAAACAATCATTACTACCAAAAAGAAGCTGAATAAAAAAATCCCAAAAATGACCACAATGGTCCGAGCTTCAGAAAAGCCTGCATGTCTTAGTGGAGATTTGGCTAAACTGGATAGGCTTCACAGGAGATGTGATTACACTAATCACACTCCATTTCTCTTCCCATTCTTCTTACTTCTTTATACATTCGATTGTGGACACAGCACGACCCGACCTTAGTAGGAAATACCCACCTCCTTGAGGATTGAGTTGCTGGAGAGGGCCCATTGGGAGTGTATTATTGGAATGGGCGGTTTCTTCGCTTCTTTAAGTGGGAAGAGCTAAAACCTTTCACACACAGTACAAGTTGCTTTCAAAGTTGAAAAGTTTGCATGATGGATGGGTGGATCTGAGCTGGCTATTGAGGTGAATCTGGATAAGGATTTGTGGAATTTGAGGGCAGTCGAGGCTTAAATCCTAATTCTAATAGAGTCCCGACACACTATTAATCTAAAGGTATGAATCCCTCTAGATTTTGAGTGAAGTGAGATTCGGTTTAAAGAACAAGCATATTCTAAGTTCTTTTATTTCCTTTTTTTCTTGCACTTATAGAATAAGTGTTTGCTAAGGGACTAGCAAAGGTAAAGTCTAGGGGAATGATGATTCCATGATTCATCGCCTTTGTTCTTTTATTTTGGCTAAAATCCTTGGTAAAATACATGTCAATAATCACTAATTCCAACTAATTATCATTCTAACTACAGATCTTGATATTATATATTTAAAACTTATTTTACCAAAAATAAAAAATAAAGATAAAAAATAAAAGAAAAGAAGGCTAGATATATAACGTATATACAGACTAATCCTAACCCTGAGACCAGGTCAATATTGACCGGTCGACAAAATAAATAAGGGAGATAAGGATCTGAACGCATAAAAATATCAAGAAAAGAAAGACCAAAAATATAACTTACCCATTTATAACATTTTAATATTAACCTATTTTATTCACTTGTATCATGTCAAATCAAAACACTTCTTTTATAAAAGTTGATGAAAAAAATATATATTATTTTACAAAAATATCAGAAAATAATTCATCACAAAAATAATTAATCGCAATGAACCAGAAAAGTCGACTTTCATGGTTCATAACTATTTATAGAAAACTCTAAACGAACAAATTAAAAATCTATTTTATACTTAGTATTATTTATTAAAAAATATCAACAAATAATTTGAATTAAACCAATGAGTTTTGGTTTTTGGGACCCGTTGTATATATGTACTACGCGTAGAATCTTCCCTGATTTTTAATTAATTAATCGTAAATCCGATTAACTTAATTTCTTTTCTTAAAATCTTCTAAAAATGTATATAAAAATATAAAAATATAATTAAGTCAAAATATCAATAAAACCCAAAGTCTCGAAGCCACTACCTAAAATTTCTAAACCTCATAACTCAGGCAAACTATTTTTAAAATTCATATTATTCAATTATCTATTAAATGATATTGGTTTCGCTTAAATCAGAGTTAATACGAAAAACGCAGTTTTCGGGTCCGTATTGGTATATTGTACAATGTACCGTAATTTATATTAATGTATTATTATTAAATTTAAATAATTTATTTATTTACTTTACTTTATTTATATATTAATTTAAGTAATTATCTAATTATATACTAAAGTATTAAATAAATTATTTATTTAATTAAATACTTAATTAATTACTTAATTATTTATTTAATTATACCTTAATTAATTTTAACCATTTATTAATTTTATTATTTATTTAACTTAATTATTTATTTTATTTTCCCTTTATCTCGCTTTTATTTTCTCTCTCTTACTTTACTAATTATCTCTTCCCAATCTCATCTTCTTCCCCGTAGCCTTCTTCCTCCTCCACCTTCCATTTTCCTCCTTCGGCCTTGACTCGTATCCTACCACCAGCCGTTAAGCCGGTAGCCCAACGACCATGCAGTCCCGTCACCAATCCTGGTGTCCGAAATCTTCTTCCTCTATAAAAGCATGTCCCTTCCAAATCCAACATCCACCATTTTCTTCTAGATTTCTCTCCGTGAGCTCCGAGCGGGGGTTGAGGAGGTTATAGCTCTGAGTGGCTCCTCTCGTTGTAGTGAGGTCAATGGAAGAGCACGATCGCCGGCTTCGCAGCACTCACTCCATCTCGCCCAACCTCCGTCTCCGCCGGGCGTCAAGGTGACCATTTATTGGAGCAACATCTCTAGGACCCCAGGCGATTATTCACAATCTTCTCTGCACCTCCTTCATTCCAAGTAGGTCTTCTTCTCCTCTTCTCCTTCAATTTTTCTCCCCTTTCTAATTCTCAAATCCTCCGTCTTTCTCTTCTCAAGTCCACTCGTCTTCTCTTTCTCTGTTCCACATTCTCTTCCTTTTCCATTTTCCTCCAATCTCTCCTCTCATCCTCTGTTTCCTCTTTCGATTATACTCAAAAAAGCCGTCAATGAGAACTTCGAATCCACTTCCTTACATATGATCCCCTCTAATTCACAAGGATTAGAGTTTATCTCCATATCACTCCTTACGTGGATATCTTCATCTATTCCCCCTCGCACTTTAGCTTCTGATTATCATCAGAGCACCTCAAAACAAGCCAACACCTGGATCAACGAAAACCATCCCACGTTTCACCAGATATCAAATCTCCCAAATCGAACGCCACCGATCCCCCTTTGATCGAAGCTATTACCATCCGAGGTCGATTCCTCCTTGAACCACCACTGACATCCAAGATCCAACACCATTATCATATGCAACCTGATCTATGATCACCGCCTGCGATGAGCTCGGACCTTGAAGCACAATGCGAGAACAATTTCTATAGTCAAAATCCGAGTAGCACTTTGAAGTGCCTCACTTGGAAATAAAGCATATCAGAACGTAGCAACGAGCTTTAGAGCCGAAACAATACAATTAGCCTCACAAGGAGGAATACACGTGAGGACACTTTTGACGAAGTCATATCATCCCCGAATTGCTGAACAATGATATGAAATAACACGAAGACTGTTGAAGAGGTCAGGTATATGGAGTGCACGATACATCTCTTCGGATCGAACCTTTGACCTCGGAGAGTAAACTTCCATCTCTAGAATTGTTACCACCTTGAGAATCTCAGTCACTATCTTTGAAGCATTCACATGCAAAACATACACTCGAAGAACAACCACCAACAAGTAAAATCAATATAATATAAAAATCTCAAAAACTTTCTAAAAATTCGTAAAAATAGTAAATAAAAATAAAACATAAAAATATAAAACAAAAACTTAAAAAATTACAAAATAATTTCTAAAATAATAAAAAATCACAAAATATTTAAAAATTAAAAAGGAATAAAAAATTCAGAAAAATCCTTAATAATAAAATAAAAATAAGGAAACCATTTACCTTAGTTTTTCTATAGTTTAACCCTAGTTTCCAATACTTTGCTTCCCTGAGTTCGACACTCCAGTACTTAACAACTATACACTTAACTTTAGGAGTATAAATTAAAAAAAAGATTAACTAAAAATTAATCTTTTCTAGTAAAACTCACCTGGTCAACACAACAACCGCGAAATCGAATTTCTTTCTCCTTTGTAGGAATAAAGAAGCTGATCAGGTGGTGTTTTTCCAATTATGTGATTCAAATTTTGTAAGAAAAAAATATTTCTAACATGCCCATCTGAAAGGGGTTAATTTCAGGAAGTTTGAGACCACTAAAATTTGATTATCTTGATGGATGGGATAGAAGTCTCGAATTAAGTTGAATTTGGAATGACACATTTGCGGTATATTGTGATGAAAATCTCCCATGATTTCATTTCAAAATAATCAAAAAATAACGTGAAAATGACATGATGTAGGTAAGTTACATCACCTAATGTAGGCTTCCTTTTCCCATATATATATGCACACACACACACACACACATATGATTTCTTTAAAATAGGACTTGGTCCTTCTTGAGTTTAGGAAGGCCAGCTTCTTTTTTGTAGAAAACATGATGACTTTAGTAGAATACGTATACATATTGTATTACAATGTGCAGTTTTAATGTCTGTATTATAATATACAGTTTTGTATGTGACTTTGTATTTATAATGTGCAGTTATAATACAAATTGCATACACATTCTACTAAAGTGCTGGTGTTTTAGCCTTCCTTGACTAAGGAAGGATGCATCCTATTTGAAGGGCCCATATGTGTGTGTGTGTGTGTGTGTGTGTGTGTGTGTGTGTGTGTGTGTGTGTATGTATGTATGTATCTGGGGGAGCTAATTTGACTGGCTCCTCCAGCTCTATTTTCCCTATATATTTCATATTTTTTGAAAAAATCTTCTATAGATTTTCATTATTATATCCATATATTATGTCATTCAAATTTCATGCAAAACAAGACTCATAAATCCTCCAAAATAATGAGAAAATGGCATAATATAAGCATATAGTTATGGAAATCCACATAGGCATTTTTCAAAAAAAAATGGGAAAATGGGGTTGGAGAGCCAAGTTAGCACCCCCAAGCGCACCCTCATTTTTCATATATGTATATGTTTCTAACGATTTGCCTCCTTGAGTTCGACACTTTTCTCTATACACATCTAAGTTTAGGAGTATAAATAATTTTTTTGTAAAAATTCGATTGATCATTACAACGACAATTATCTACTCCTTGATGACTCAATTGGTCGTGTTTTTCAGATGGCGCCATTGCCGAGGAGGCAACGCTAGGGTAGACCATATAGAACTTAGGTTTAGGGTTTTCTCATTCTCTCTTTTTCGTCAACTAATTTCTCGATTTTGTTACTTCATGACCTTCGCGCAATTGAGAACCAGAGAGCCGTCTTTTCTTTTTTATTAACCTCTGTAAAAAAATAGATTAAGGGCAATTAACATTTTTCTTTTTATGTAGAAAAAGGGCCTCGTAAGGGCATCCCGACTTGTCCCTCTTCTCGAGGTCTGTTTCACCAAGTGCCGTGCACTTGGGAGAGCAGGATCCCACCGTAACTTTTTTGTATCGTGATTTCTTGATGTTTTCCATGACTTCTTCGAGGCTAGGTGCTTGTCTAGGGTTTTTCGATTTTACTTTTTCTTCTCCTCTGTAGGTAGATTTTAGACGTGCAACCTAGTATTATGCCTGTTCACCTAGGTCAAAATAAGAAAAGAAAATCATTAGACATTTTTTCTTGAAAAGATAAAAGAAGTGATAACCAGAAAATAAAACAGGGACTACTAACAATATCTGACTTAAAATTAAATGTTACTCACTCTACATCTTTTGGGAGAGAAATCCCCATCGAAGGATAGACATGTACCCTCCAGATTTATGAATGAGGGACGACCCATAAGGTTAGAACCTAAGCTTGGATTTTTCAGAAGTCTACTGGTATGACAGTCGGTAGCTCTACCCTTTAGTGAGGACTCTTGGGTAGCCGGAAATGGTTCAGGTTTCCTTTGAAGAATAGGAGGTTTAGAGGACACTGTGTAAGCCTCCGTCCTCAAGTAAAACGGGTATCCAGAAACGGCCCGTTACTTACGCCCCTACTGGCTGAAAGTAGGTAGCTCATATAATTTGTGAAAAGACTTCCTTTGCCAACAAACCCTAAAATTGAAAAGACTAACGACCTAACTTTCACGGTCATCATCGGGTTGAGTTGGTAAAACTGGGGTATTGCTTTGTGTTTGATTTTGTGGTGTGAGTTCCATATCTCTGAGACCTCTAGCAGCCAATCTTTATTTGTGTATTGTCAACCAGAGTCAGTTTTCTTTTTCTAAGTCATGATGATGGGTAGACAATCTCATAGGTCATCTCTTACGGCACCACTTCAATGCATGCATGCCCATTCATCTAGGTCAGTTCGAGACATTTCGTGTTTCGAACATGAGTTGAGTTCCCTGTCCTTCTCTAAGTGGGACTCGACCTCGGAGAATCATCTCCTTTTGTTTCTTTGTCTTCTATGTCTCCTTCTATCCCCCTCTCTTCGTTTCAATTGAGTCAGCCTTCAGATACAACAATGAAAACTGAGAAAATGTATGAGACCCATGAGTTGATTTTAGATCAAATGAGAAATTTGGGTCCATGAGTTACTGAGATGAAGGTGTGGATGGAGCATCCTGCATTCTATTCAGGACCCGAGTCAGTTTCTACATCGAACTTACTGACTTTCCTAATTTATTTAGACTTCGTGTCATTGCTACCGAAGTTTCAGGGAAAACTGCAAGAGGATCCATACAAGCATCTTTTTGGCAGAATGAGATTCTATTCATACATTACACCTTAATATGCGATGATAAAGACCTTTCCATTGATACTTGAGGACAGAGCCACAAGATGGTTTCGACGTTTGGGAGAGGATCAAGCTAATTGGGGTATGCTTCGAGCTACCTTTCTTAAGAGATTTCACACCAATAAGCTGAGCCAACTTCATGTGGATAGTTATCAGAGATTTCTCATATGATCCTTACGAGCCACTTCAGGGCTCAGATTTCAGATTCTTTTGAGGAGATTTCTGAATCATGGGATCTCCAGAGCTGAGTTAGCTCAGATCTTCTACCAGGGTATGACCGCAGATCATCAGGCATTGGTTGATGCCTCGTGTGGTACTTCACACCACAATCTTGATAAGGATTCGCTTTGGAATCTCTTCAGCAAGATTTCTGATGTTAAGGCGACACACGAGGGAGTTGTCAGGACACTTAGATGTGATCCACCTCTCGCTGGCTTAGGGATCACGTATCAGGTAGTTGATGTGGACACTAATAGTGAGGCAGTATCAAGGATGGACATTGAGACATTAACGGAGAGTTCTTGTCCTCAGAGATCGATACTTCTTCCGTTGAGTTTTCAGTCGCAGTATGAGTCGATTCTGTGTTTCCAAGTTCTGGAGCCTTGGATACATATTCCTCAAGTTTTCCAAGATATAGAGCGAGAACCTATGTTGTTTCAGCCGACGTATCGGTCGATTCAATTTTCTTATCACAACCGGTTCTATGAGTAGCCACCTTAGGAGAAACTCACCTCGGACTCATTTTCTTATTCTAAGCATCTTCAGCAACCCGAAATGGATGTGGGACATTACTTCAAGTCTTGATATAGATGGTCCCACATTCGATCATTTCGTCCATTTGATTCATGAGAAAACTGCATATCGTAGGGAGCATATGGACACCTTCAGATATTTTATAGCCAACATTGTCATAGATCAGAGATCAGTTTCAGATATTCCCTCTTCACCTGAGTTGTTGAATTCGATTCCTTCCAGTTCTTGTGATGATCAGAACTACCTACAGTTGCTGAGACATTTAAAGCAAGGAGCATACAATCGACAACGATGTAAGTGCATATTTAGATTCTGAATCTTTTCAAAGTAAAGGCGAAAAATCACAAAAAATGAAAAAAAAAGAGAAAATCTAGAAATAAAAATAAAGACAAGACTCTGTACTCTCTTGCTAGATCTCGATCTTCTATTCTTCATGTAGCTAGTCTCTGTTCAACAAAAAAGATTTTCTTCTCCTACTTTTCTGATCCTCCGAGTGTACATATGATTGATGCGGATGTATATATACCCTTTTCAAATGCTCTGAATCTAGGGAAGGTAGAAAATTTTAAAAATTTCAAAAAAAAATCAAGATTCAAAGTTCATGAAAGAGATGCTGGACATAACTCAGATCAAGATCTCTCTTTCGGAGGCATTGGTCCATATAACTCTTCTTCAGAAATGTTTGAAGCAGCAGACCACACCGAGAAGAAAGTAGAGGCGTAATCATTGCTATGAGAAACAAGTGTTGACTATTGCCACTTGTTATGCCATCCAATGTACATCTTTGTTGAGACGCTTTCTTCGAGGATCGATAATTATTAATGATACGAGTCGTATCTATCCCCAAAAATCCCACAACAATTAAACATTTTTTCTTCTCTCGCTGCAAAATAATTACAAAAAATAATCTGGAGCAAGAGAATATTTTGCTACTTATTTACCTGTATAGTGGACAGATCGAACTCAGGAAGGCTACAATTCCTGTGGGTTATTCAAATAATCAACGAAAAATCATTTAAGAGAAAAATTAGGAATCTCAAAGCCAAACAATCCTTGGCTTTGTGGATTTTTTTAGTTTTTTATTTATGTTTTTCTATTTTCTGATTTTCAATTTTTAGTGATTTTAATTTTGCATTTTTATAAATTTCAAATAAAAAACAACATGCACAAAACAAGAACTACGCACACCAAACTCTTTTTGTATAAATTTAATTATATCAAAAATGATCAGAAAAATCCAAAGAAAATATTTTTGTGTTTTAAAGATTTTGAAATGTTTTTGGAAAAGTTTTTATAATTTTCATATGTTTTTATATTTTTCTAAAAAAGAAACAATGGCAAAAATGAGAAACAATGCACAACCTGGAGTAATTTGCAACTTAAAAATATTTTAAGTGCCGAAAACTCTTAGCAATTATTTTTACAAATATCTACAAAGAGGAGCTGAAATGAAAATTTTTGGATTTTTGTAGAATTTTCTATGAATTTTAATGCACAAAATTTGGATAGAAATTAAATAAAATAAAATAAAACTACTCTATTTTTTTCAGAATTTTTGGAGTAATATTCAAATTTTTATGAATTTTTGAATCTCAGAAAGAGAAAAATGACATGTTTTTGTTTTTTAAATAATATTAAATAATGATGAAAAGCAATGAAAAAGTTATGCTAGATAGATATGCACAATAGGAGCATAGCATGATTTTTGTAAAATTTATTGAGCAGTAAAAACATTTATTCCTTTCAAACAAATATGCAAGTTAAAAGTATGGAAGTGAAGATATGAGATGCAAATTATTCAATGTTTTGGAGTACTATAACAGGAAAAAAATGTGGGAAAGATTTGCAAATTACCCAAGACACACGTGCATTGCATGCGACTCTCTCTAGATATGGACTTTGTTGTAATGCTCAATATTGACAGGAACTTGTTTGATGTTTGCCCAAAAATTTAACTTTAGGGTTTGAAGGGCTTCTTCGTTCTTCCTTACTTCCCAAGTCAAAGGGGCATCACCCCTACTTCTCTCGCACCCAAGCCACAGGGCGACGACGATGGGTGGTTGTCTTCGATGGCATGGAGGTCCGGAGCTCCATTCGGGCAAAGGGCGGTGGCGATATCTTTGCGGTGGTGATGGAGGACTGGCGATTGGATCTGGACAACGACGATGGACGGAGGAGGCTCGTATAGGTGGAGGGTGCGTATTGATGACAACGATCGTGTGTATTGAGGATGAGGGTGGCCGGTGATTGGGTTCTTCGAGCGATGAGGGGCGTGGCTTCAGGCGCGATCAATGGAGATGGATGGCGGCATCGAGGGGCGACACGCCTCAGGTGGCTACAACGGAGGAATTGCGTGGTGGAGGGCTGATGGTCGATGGAGTCGCAAGCGTGCGGCGTCGAAGGGTGGTTGCTCCAGGCGTGGGTGGCGGTCGCGATAGGTGGAGGCGACCGACGACGAAGAGGGTTGGCGACAATGACATGAGTGCTACTGTCCCCAACCAGAGATTTTTTTTATTTTTTATTTTTTTGTAAGAAGAATACAAAAAACTTTTTTAATTTTTTCTTATTTTTTGTTTTTTATTTGCATAACAAATGTTAGAAGAAAACATATTTTTTTATTTTTTTATCTTTTTATTTATAGACAAATTAGGACACGACCTGGACGACTCAATCCCAAAAAAAACGGAATGCATGAGCGGAGGTTCGGTAAAAAAGGGAAGAATCGAATCCGATGCTCAGGCCATCGTGCGTAGCTGGAGTTGAGAGATCGTGGGAGATAGAAAAGAATGCATAGAAGTCGAGAACGTGAGATGAAAAAAATCGAGTCAGTGGCAGATCAAATCATGAGTGATAATTCTAAGATTTAGAGAAAAAATGACGACAAAATAAAATTGTGAAAACAAAACTATGATTAACCTAGATGAAAATAAGAGAAAATGATGATGGATCTCACCTTAGGAGCGGATAGAAACCGTGATCGCCTCGACGAAGGCCGACTCACTGTCACCGGACTGCTCGGAGGCAAGGCACCTTTCTCGACAAGATGACTCTCAAAGATCGGGCTCCTCTCACTAAAGATTAATCAAGTTAAAATGATGGAGAAGGAGCCATATTTATAAAAAAAGATAATGGAGTTTGAAATTTAATTTTTTTTTGAATTTTTTGATGAAGATAACAGATAAGAGAAAGAAACAAATGAGATAAAAATAAAGAGAGATAAAAAATATTTCAAAAATTAATTATTTTTTGTATTTTTGTCACTTTATTTATTTGAAAATAAATGTTAATTTTTTTATCTTTTGTGGTAGTTAGTTAAGAAAATTAAATATATACATATGCTATATACATATATGACATTATACACATAGGTAAATGAGCAAATTAGTTTGTTTTTAATTAATTTTTTTATTTTTATTTTAAAAAAAATTACAAATACATACAAATACAATATGTACAAAATACATGGAAAAATTGCACAAACTATCCTGGAAAACCAACTTTTTACTCATAACTCCAAAAAATATGAAATCACAACCATTTTAAAGATAATTTAATTTAGAATACAATGGAAGTTAGATTGGTTCAATTTGAGTTCATATGGAGCCGGAATCGGTCTTTCAATTAGTATTTAGTAGCTTTTCCCAAGTGTGGTTGCTTTTATTCTGTACATGATTTTATGGTGCAATTATTTTTATTAATTAGAAGACATTTTTATTTACAACTTTTGTTTTGAAAATTATTTTTTTTGAGGTCAATTAATGTACAAATCAAATATTGAAGTATACAAATATACACAACATACAATTTTTTTGGATTTTTTGATTGAGGACCCTATCTCCCCCTACTTTATTCCTGGTCAATCAGGACAATTCTTGACCTTCTCTCGGGGTTCGGTTCAACCTATATCTATTACATATATACAGTATTACTTTTTTTCTTTTCTTTATTTTACCTTTCTTTCTTTGTTTATTTATTTTAGGTTAAAATGGTAAGAAGTGTTCAATATTTACACACAAATGCAAGTTAGTAAGAATATGGAGTTAGAGTGATATACATGTGTTTTATAAGAGATTTTAAGCTAAAATAAATGAATAAAAATGACGAATTGCAGATTGATCAATCTCCCAAGAAGAAAAATAAAGACATGGGAGCACCATTTGTTAGTTGTCAGATTTCAGATCACGTGTTCGAGCATACCTTGTTGGACAACGAGTCTTCAGTGAACATTTTACCCTTCCATCTTCTCAAGACACTTCATTTAGGGCCTATCAAGGGAGCTAGAATGATTATTTAGTTTCCAGATAGATCCATCAAGAGGACGAAGGGTATAATTCATGACGTTGTCGTGGTGGTGCAAGGCACAAAATTCACTTTGAATTTTATTGTCTTAGACTATGATTCCTCAGTTCCATCATAGGATGTTGCCATTATTCTTGGTTGGCCTTTTCTGCATGAAACCAGGGCCATTATTGATTATGGGACAAATAGTGTCACGTTTCCCTCCAACAACATAGTGTCGACCTCCGAGCCGATGGAGACTCTGCCAACATATGAGTGTCTTTCCAGATCATCAAGTACATGTAAGATTAGAACTGAGGTTAAAATTGATCTTATCACTTCAGATTCTACCGAGACCCAAGAATTCCTCTCCAGAAGGGAAAACTTGGAGATCACAACTCTTGGTGATCCACGAACACATGTTTGGAGATGTGTTGACAAAATCCATAGTATCTACGTCATTGAGGCAAAATTAATGGTCGAGCCTTCTAGCAGCAAGATTATTGAGCCCTCTTTTCACGAAGATTTGGATAAGGGATATACTGATAAGGAGATTGATCAGATCACATCAGAGGTTGATCTCTTTCTCACTTCTACTTCATATTCAACATCGATGTCTCTTCAGTCACACAGAGATGAGGATATAGTGTTAGAGGAAGAGTCTTGGTCTTCTTATCTCTGTTCCAATGACGATAATGATTTAGAGACCGTGGTGCATCTTTTAGAGTCATTCTGTTCATCTTTTCGGCCATCTAGGCAGCTCTTCACCGGTAGACACAGGTCAGAGATCCTATGGTGACCCTGATGTTGACATATCCCTTGTACATTCGATCATTCCTAGGTCACGTAAGAAGGTCATTCTTCGGCTTTCTTGAGCTTGTACAGTTCACGTTGATTTATTCCTTCTTTTTCACTATGTAAATATGTGTTTTTGATTTTATTCTTTCTTTCTTCTATTTGTTTTACACCTCTAGATTTCTCTTAGGATTTTTGCTATACATAGGATGTACTTTATCCTAAGTATGGGGGGTGTGTAGACACTATGTTGTTCACATCGTTCTGTTTTATTATCCATGTTGTTGCTTATACTTAGGCCTCGTTACCCCTCTTAACCCATTTTTCTTCTCTCTCATGTGGGCTCCACTTTATTTCTTTTTTAAAAATTAAATAAATCAATTCTCTATCATCAGTTCCATAAAAAAATATATTATACCATCATATCATATAACAATTATAAACTACTCTACTTCTACTCACTTTTCCAAACTTCAATACAATCACAACATAATAACTACTCACTTTTTCAAACTTCAATACAATCATATCACAACAAACCCAGTTCTAACCCACCCCCAGTTTAACCCTCTATCCAAACAACAAAACACAAAAACGGGTTACCCTCTACCAGTTTAACCCGCCCTAACCCGCGTACCAAACGTACCCTTAGGGTGTGCTTTCCCCTAAGTATGGAGGGAGGGGGTTAATATTGCTCTTGTCGTTGTTGATTGTTTTCAGTTTTTGTATCATCTGCTTTCTTGCTTGTCCCTCAACTGTTGATATTCTTCTCTATACTTAGGGATGTTTTACCTAAGTATTGGGGGGGACAAGCTAAGTTGTTGATTGTGTACATTCTCTTGACCTCGATCATCTTCGATTTTGAGTCTCATATATAGAGGAGATGATTGAATTCTAGTCTTTTATTCATTATTCTTTGAGTAGTTTTATTATAGAATTCTTTTCATCAATCTATACTTAGCCCGAGCTATGCCTTCCTTTGCTGCTTCTTTGGTCACTATGAGGACATAGTTCATGTTAAGTATAGGGCGAGTGTCTTGTGTATATATATATAATATACTTTAGAAGCCATAACTCATACTTTATGCTATTTTTAATAATGGCTCTCGAAAAGTATGGGTGTGTATATTTTGGGGTTTTAAAAGCCGAAAGAAAATCGTAAATATGACTTAATAAAAATATCTTAAAAATTATATATAAAATATGTTGTAAAATACTTGGTTAAAATCCTTAATTATTTATAAACTTGTAAAATTCTTGTAAATATTTTGTATAAAATCTATATAATCTTGTAGATGTAAAATATGTATAAAATTCTTTGTAAAATGTACATAATTCTTGTAAAATTTATGTCAATAAAATTAATTCACAACTCTTTCAAAAAGATCTTAAAAATTAAAAAGTTTTAAAACACAATAAAAATTTGTAAAATTCTATAAAAATCACTTAAAAAGTTTAGTCCGAAAAATCTACTTCATAAAAAAATTGTTACATTCATTCGTATTTTTCCGAACAAGTTTGATTCTTGAACCGAATGGATCTAAGTCTGGGAGATGGTGATTGATTTAGGCCTTAATCAACTTAATTCTAAAGGGACTTTATTAGGAACTGGAATTAAGACTCCACAGGTCATTCGACTTAATTCTTTGGGTTCCATGAGATCATGTTCAAAATTCAACTTGAATATGCCTAAGTAGGAAACCTGGTGTCATATGTTTAACTCTTCTCCGTTTAAAACAATTTTGAACTCATGCACTCTACATTTAGCTCAACTTGCATGTATTTGCAAAGGGCAATCCATTTTGGTAATGTGTTTCCATCCTTATCTAGTGGAGCTGATGTCAAAAGAAGGGAGAGATTATAGCTGAAATAAAGCTTCGGATGAGGGAAGGATCAACTGACACATTTTTTCCAGATCCAAAAATGGATGGAAAGAAAAAATGCTATATCCATCAGGGAACAAAAGATCTATGCCATGCAACAATCATTTCTACCAAGCCAAATACACTAGATACAAATATGACCACAATGGTCCAAGCTTCAGAAAAGCTTGAATTATCTTAGTGGAGACTTGGTTGAACTGGCCAAGCTTCACAAAGAGATGTGATTACACTGATCACACTTCATTTCTCTTCCCATTCTTCTTTTTCTCTCTCTACTCGATTGTGGACACAACACGACCTACCCTTAGAAGGAAATACCCCCATCCTATGGGAGTGTATTACTAGGATGAGCGGTTTCTTTTCTTCTTTAACAGGAAGAGCTAAAACCTTTCACACACAATACAAATTGCTTTCATAACCAAAAAGTTTGCATAAGGGATAGGTGGATCTGAGCTGGCTGTTAAGATGATCCTGAATAAGGATTTGTGGAACTTGAGGGCTACCGAGGATTAAATCCTAATTCTAATAGATTCCCGACACACTAATAATCCAAAGGCCTACTCCAAGTTCTAAATTTTGGGTGAAGTGAGATTCAGTTTAAAGAAACAATCATGTTTTATGTTCTTTTATTTTTCTTTTCTTTTTGCTTGCACTTATTTACAGAATAAGTGTTTGGTAAGGGACTAACAAAGGTAAAGTATATGAGAATGATGAGTTCATGATTCATCGCCTTGATTCTTTCATTTTGGCTAAAATATTTGGTAAAATACATGGAAATAGTCACTAATTCCCATGAATTAACATTATAATCACAATTGTTAATATTATATATTTAACACTTATTTTATCTAAAATAAGATAATAAAGAGAAAAATGAAAATAAAAGAAAAATAAGGATGTATATGAAATGTACGGACTTATCCTAACCCCGAGACCGGGTCAATATTGATTTGGTTGACAGAATGAATAAGTAGGCAGAGATAAGTATCATAATGTATAATAATGTCAGAAAATTTAGATCACAAAATATATCCATCTATTTTTCACATTGTCAATATTTCACATATTCTATTTGTCATTAAGATCACTTTAAATCAAAATACTTTCTTCACAAAAGTTGTTTATAAGAATACATAATAATTTCTAAAAATACCAGAAAAATTGTTTAGTATAAAAATAATTAATTACAATGAACCACAAAAGTGGTAATAGCTGACTTCCAAGGTATGACTATTTTTAGAGAACTCTAAATTGACCAAACTCACTTTTAAGCTTCATTTTATAATTAATACAATTTACTAAAAATATCAAAAAAATATTAGAGTAAAATATGTAAGTTTTGGCGTTTGGGCCCCGTTGTTTATATGTATTATATGTATATAACTTCCTAATTTTCTAACTAATTATCCTTAACTTTATTTAACTTAATATCTTTTATATAATACATTTCTAAAAATCAATACAATATTATAAAAATATAATTTAAGTCAAAATGCTAATAAATCTCGAAGCCACAAAGCTGTTACCTAAATTTTCCAGACCTCATAACTCGACCATATGAACTCCGAATTGGACGTAGTCACTTTTAAAGTTTGGTTTATTAAATTATCTTCCAAATGACACTGATTTCTCTAAATACGAGTTAATATGTGAGTGATTTTTGGAAACATATCGGTATAAATTATACCATGTTTCTTAATGTTATTTTATTTAATATATGTCATTTCTTATATTTGTATTTATTTATTTGTTATTCTTTAATTATTTATTATTTTATTTAATTATTTATATAATTATATACTTAGTTATTTGTAAATTTTTTATTTAATTAACCACTTATTTATTTAATTATTTAATTAGTTATTTAATTATTTCTTATTTGTTAATTAATGTATTTAATTTAATTTGTAATTTAATTATTTATCAATTATTTACTTTAATTAATTAAATAAATAATTAATTTATTCTTTTCTTTTATCTATCCTCCTTTCCCTTCTATCACGCTCTCTTCTTCCTCTCCACCCCACACTGTCGCCCTCTTCCTTCTTACTTCCTCTGCCCAACGACCCGATCATTGAGTGATTTCTCCAACCGCCTCGCTGTCCAACTCTCCTATGCCGGTAACCACTCCACTGACCGCACTCTCCATAAAACCTCCTCTATTTAAAGCACTAACCCCCATCATCTCCAGCATCTACCATTTGCTTCCATTCCCTTCCTTTGAGATCCAGAGAGCGAGTGACAGACGCTCAACTCTTCGCCGTTGAAGTGAGGTTGAGGGAGGAGCTAGGGCGAGATCTTCACTGGCAAGTGATTCTGCCGTCGCGAGTAGCCTTCGCGACCCGTTACCGTTGTGTCAAAGGCCAGGATCCAACGAAGCTTTGCCAACCACCGTCGTAGGCAAACACATCCATAAATTCCACCATTTTTTTATTAGATTCCTCCGCCTCTTCTCTCTCTAATTTCTCTTCACGATCTTTATCCTTCTCCTTAATTTTATTCTAAAATTTCTTCCGAATTCACCACAATCCATCACCACCTTCTATACCCCTTTGCTACCATTCTATCCCACATCCCCTGACACCTCCGGGCACGAACGATGGTTGTAGCTTTGGTTCCCTCTTACATCCCGTTGGAACCCCACTCACTCTTCTATTGTCATTTTGTACCAATGCATCACTACTTCGAGTCGATGAGATCAATCTGCAGGCATGAGTATCTGGAGCAATATCGAGTCAACATTAACTGAAGAAAAAGAACCACATTCAATTGAGTAGCATTGACTAGCATTTCAAAGATCATCATCGAGCAACATAGACGTGAGCACGTGGAGCATGACGAGCAGCAATTGGAGACATTTGAGCTGCATCATAGGAGGTTTGATCCTAAAGCAAGGGAATTCATCGCACTACACATTCAAGTCGTTGATCAAACTTGCTGTAGATGAAGCTATTCGATCATTTGGAAAAAAGCAGAGCATAACCACCTGGAAGAGTTCGATTAATCATCTCAAATATAAATCCACATGCTCGCATGAATCCTTATCTAATCGACCATGATGAGCCGATTCACTGGAGATACATCTTGTTCATTCATCGAATATCGAAGCACAACCACTGCCTTAGAGATCCTACCATTGAGATTGGATCCTCTACGCATCGAAGAGCTGCCACCGACATTTGAAAGTAGGTAATAGATGATATCCCAAATCGGACAACAACAGTCCGATTCTGATCGACATCAGATGCTCTAGAAAAGCCCACTGCCACACCACTCGTCTACCACACATGTGATACGCACGTGCACAAGTAGATATTTGTTGGCATTTTTGCATAAACACCCTCGAACCTTCTATTATTTTCGTATAGAGCCTTCTATTGAGCAACACATGTGATCTATCATGTGAAGTCAGGAACTGTGAAAACTCTCGCTAACTTTGTTCTTATTACAAATAGGTCATGTCGCTGTAGGTGATCATGTGAACAACATGTGTTTCTTGGGTGATTTTGCACAAACACCCTTATAGTTTCTGCATTTTACACTTGTGCATGTTCTTTCCATATTATTACATATATGCCCTTATACTGTATATAAATATTATATTATTACATACATAATAAATAAAATACAAATCATAAAAATATAGTAAAAAAACGTAAGAGACATATTACTATACTATATACAATATTAAATAATAATTTTCAAAAATAAAAACCATTTTTTATTTTTAATAAATCTTTTGAAAATTCAAAAATATAACAAACTTTAAAAATCAGGAAAAATGTAAAAACACTCTACAAAATTCTATACAATATATCTTAATATATTTTACATAAAAACCAAAAAGGAAATAAAAATTGAATATTAAAATCAATAAACAATACAAAATATATAAAAACTTTAAAAATTAATAAGTAATTCAACAAAAATCCTAAAAATATGTACAATATATCATTTTGAAGGTATTTTTATCCATTTTCTAATATAAATAAAAATAAGAATAGTTTATTTATTTTTAAAATAAAAAATCAAAATATGTTTTCAAATGAAAATGTAGTTTTTGACATAAAAAACCAAATAAAATTAATAAAACAATTTCAAAAAGTAAAGAAAAATCATAAGTAAATTAAATTCATAAAAAATTAAATTCATAAAAATTAAAACTAAGGATAAGATTACAAAATTTATACCTATATTCCTACATAGGTATATTCGAATCACAAAAAATATAAAATTCATAATAAAATGAAATAAAAATCCAAAAAATTACCTAAAAAGAAACAAAAATTAGGAAACTAATAAAACCTTAGTGTTCTATAATTTTACTTCGATTTCTAACAGTTTGCCTCTCCGAGTTCGACACTCTCTTACTTTCACTACATACATCTAAGTTTAAGAGTATAAATATATTTTCTATAAAAATTCGACCGATCATTACAACGACATGACTCGATTGGTCGTGTTTTTCACACATAGGTCTGAGTCGTTCGATGGAAATATGCGCAACCATTCAATCCCCTATCAGAAAGACCTCTTCTCACCCCCACCTCAAACCCCCCGTCCCCCTCGTGGATGCCCTAACTGCACTGTCGCCCCTCCATCAACATCACCCTACCTCCACCAGCACCATCGTCCTCCCATATTCCGAATCAACGACAATGGGTATCAAAGTCTCCCTCACTGGCGCCCTCTTCCCCCCATCTTCCAAAGAAGCAACACTATACATTGACACCACCCTCCTGCCCTCTGACCATTGATGTCGCCTTCCTCCCATCTTCCAAAGCAGCGACATGCCATCCCCATGTGCTCCTTTCCTCCCATATACAACGCATGCATCAAGAATATCTCCTCCAACTGTGTGCGCACAAGACAAGGAGATCACCAACAACACTTCCACGTCCTCCTCATGTGCACCTCAACTCCCTCCTGCAACGTGCACCCACAATGAGGGCCTCATTAACAACAACAATTTGTGCTCATCACGCACATCCATGCCTTGTCCCTACCGAGGTCAACACGACATCATCCTATTCTTAATCATTTGTGGCATCATTGTACGATCCATCAATATAATATATACACTCTAACGGGTCAGCACGACATAATCATATTTTTAATCATTTGTGGCATCCTTGTACGATCAATTAATATAATATATAAACTCGATCCATGTCTTGAGTTAAGAAAGTTCTTAATCACTTTATGGTTTCTTGATTTTTTGTGGTTTCTTGATCTCTCTATGAGTACATACATCTTTGTTGATTGATGGTTTCACATTTGAAAGAACTCAGACGTAAGTACATCATATCTTTATAAATTTACTAAAGTTGACTGTTTTCTCAGCTATGCGACAAGTGGACAACCTCAAAACTTTTCGTTTTCCCTCCTTTATCATTCAATTCATGGACACATGAACAACCTCTATCCCTTTCGAATCTCCTCTCCCCACCATGCATTGTCTCTTTTATATATTTCCCCCATTTTATCCCCCAAGCGGTCCACACACACATACACACACACACAACACACACACAGACACACATCTCCCAGACACGCGAACAACCTCTCTCCCTTTCGTATCTCATCTCCCCACCACACATTGTCTCTTTTATATCTTCCCCCTTTTTATCCCCAAACATTCCATCTCTCTCTCATGTTTCTATATTTGCATACATCAATGCCATCACTTGTATATCATTTCATAATACACATGCAAAAAGTAACTCCCTACAATTAACACTATTATAGATATATTTAGAGTAATATTAGTATATAATATTTTTCCAATTTTATTTCTTTATCTATATTTATTGCATGAAATACATACTTGTAAAATGGAACAAAATACATGCACGATAATACATATTTGTTTATACTATTTAATGAGTATTGTATAGTTATATATATATATTTATTTATTACACAAAAATATATGAATGAAATGATATTCAATACAAGAAATTAATTAATTATATCAATATTTCACTAAATACTTTATTTTAAATATGTAAGAAAATACAGAAACCACATAATCTAATTATTAAATCACAGTATTAGTTAAAAAAGTAGTAAATTTTTTGTTTTTAGTTAAATATAATTAAAAGTAAAATATTTTTTTGATATATTTTCATTTAATCATATGTTTTTTTATTTCTAAAATGATGCATGCTTTCATTAACGAATATTTCAAGGAATCATATTACATAAGTGCCATTTTGACAAACGTGTCTATAACATATAATTAAAATTGACGTATGCAAATGCAAATTAGATTTCCATGTATTTGAATCAATGTTAGAATAAATCTGGATCTTCCCTTCTTTCTCTCCATCAGACACGTGGCACCCTGTGGGTTCTCTCCTCTCCTGAGTGCTCTCTTCCCCCAATTATCTCTCTCATAAAAGATTCTACCTCTCTCTCTTGCTCTCTCAACAACGCTCTCCACACATACTCTCTCTTCAGATTTAAAATAGATATAACTAAAGTCAGATCTTCCCTTCTTATCCTCTCTACTAGACATGTGGCACTTTATGTGCTCTCTCCTCTCGTGAGTTCTCTCTTTCTCCCAATTATTTCTCTCTTAAAAAATTCCGCTCCTCTCTCTCTCAACAACGCTCTTTACTCCTCCTCTCTCTTTAGACTGAAAATGAAAACCCCTATCTATTTCCCCATTTCCTCTCCCCTCTAAATTTTATACAATTTATTACACATAACTTGTTTTTAGTAAATTTTGTAATATTTTCTTCCCCCTCCCTCTTTTTTTTATCAATTCAGACACCATATTCATATAATATATTATTTTTAATAATTTTTCAATAGTCAGATCATAATGATGTAGCTATTGCAATAAAAATACAATAGTTACAAAATTTATAAAAGCAAGTTTCATTTACATTAGATATTTGAACAACTTCCAACTATAGCAAATGTTATAACATGTTTGAGCAGAAAATGGTTGACCAATATAAACACTAAAACATCTAGATCTATATGTAACAAGAATTTGATATTTTTATGAATTGTTAAAGTGAATTATAATTAATATTTTATAACGAGTCCACACATGTAACATATTGTTGTTTAATTTGCATAACATATCTTATATACTAAGAACATGTATATTACCATCCTATTATTTGTTCACGAAATATTTAAGTAGAAGAAAATTCATGCACGACAAATGCACATAAAAATATAAAGGCTAACTTACCAATAAAAAGTAGAAATATAAGTGTGTAATCTTTACATGATATGCATACCCTTCTTATGTCGAGATCTCTCTCAACCTTTTCTAATGTTCCCTTCTCTTGCCTATTTTCTCTCTCCCTTTCTCTCCATTTTTTATATTTAAATTTACAAAATATTTCTATCACATTTTTATATTTATATACACATTGTTTAAAAGAAATAATGCATAACAAAATTTTCATAAATATGAAAGATATTTGATGCAAGCAATTGAACTATAATTAAATTTATAAGTTTAGATTTTAAAATATGTTTTAATTTTTTAAAGATTTATATGGATGGTAAAATAAATTCATAAAATCACGATATATAAATTTTAAATCTATTTTCCTATTTCTTCCTCTCAATTTTATATTTATATTATAACATTTGCTTTCATTTATTTTTTTTATAGGTGGTCTAAACGAAATATTTCAAAAAATTCAAAGATATGTAATGTCTCAAAATAATAGATTAGAAAGCCATATGTTAAGATAAATTGTATATTAACATATATTATTTTCCATATCTAAGATAGATCCAACTTATAATTGTATTTTGTTGTTTTAAATTTAAGAGAATATTGGGTGGACGATTTCTAAAGGAAATTACCTTATGAAAGAATATAATCAAAATTAATAAATATATATTTTAATTTTATTGAGGTATGTCTACTTTACATAATTGAATACGCTTACAAAGACATTTCATCCATAAATATATAAAGATAAAAGATGACATTTATATGTTCTTTCTCATTATAATTTAAATAAATATTTGTTAGATTAATTTAAAATTCTACTTTAAGACCAATATATATATATATATATATTAGTCATATACGCAATGCGAATTTGATAATAACACATATGAACTATCTTCTCACGAATCTATTCTAAAAAATATTAAGTTTAATATCTTTTCTTATTTACATGTTTTAGAAAATATATCATAAGAATAGATGCATAGCCCGCCATGAAGCGCTGGCATGCACCCTACTACAATTTATGATGAGGATTCAAGGATTGTCAATGAACTATAGGATTGGGATCTATCTACTTTATTACATAAACAGAAACATGGCATGTGTAACTCCTTTATATACTATTCTTGAAACAATAAATAGCGTGCTAATTAAAGGGGTAAACAAGTGATCGCAGTGAGTTTAAACCAGGAAATTGGTATTGGTAAGAAATCACTTATGAGCATCATCTCATGTCAAATAATTCGAATAATAAACCGTCCAGTTATAAATTTGATTTGTTTGAAATGATCATACCAACTTTAATTTGAACAGATAATAGCTAGAAATATAGAGAAATTTGTTATAGTTATTTGACACCACAAGAGCTATAACAAGTAAATTCTTTACAGCCTCTTGTAGTTACAATTGAACAAGAGTCAATATTTTGGTAGAAGTTGCATTGAAAACTCCATTTAACCACAAGCACAATCTTAGACGGGAGTTATCGTTTTGGTTGCCAGCATCTATGATGAGTACTAGTGCGAGAAGAAGCGGTGTTGATCGATCACCACAATTTTGGATGTTAATAATAAGTACACAGTGATATACGTAAGGCGTCATCAGAAGGAGGTCAATTGCGATGAGCGGTGGCATGAGCATCCCACTTAAGATCGAGCTTGGTGTTGTAGGAGGTGTGTAGCAACCGGAGCATGTGGGCGTCCCTGTTGAGGTCAACCACCTGGTTCAACCTCCAAATTCATGCCTGGCAGTGACAACATGCGGGTCGTAGGCCTCAGAATTGAGGCTCCAGATCTGGGGTGGGACCAATCTGTACCTCCTCAAGAAGAGGATGCTCGATTTATAGTAATCTCAGATGGAAATTTGCACGATGTTTTTTGTTGCATTGGGATTTTTATGTGAACAATACAAGGGGACATCGGTGGAGGGAGGGAGGGTGACACCGATGTCTAGTGTTGCTTCTTTTGGAGATGGGAAGAAGGTGGTGCTAGTGGAGGGAGGGTGGCACCGATGAGCGGTAGTGCTAGAGGGCATGCACACTAGAAGTTAGGGCATACATACAGGGGAGTGGGGGTGGGAGGTGAGAAGAGGGATTCTGTGATGCGCGATCGAACGGTTGGGCATATTTCCATCGGATGGCTTGGACAAATGCGACAGGAGAGCTAACTTAGCACCCCCCCCCCATTTTTCCCATTTTTTTAAAATTCTTTCGTAGATTTTCATATATTTATATACATACTTATATTATGTCATTCAAGTTTCATGCAAAATAGAGACTCGTATGACCTCCATCCAGACATGTTCGATTTCAACTATTATGTTAAAAAAATGACTGTCTGGATGGAGTCCGTAGAAATCTCTATTTCATACAAAAACTTGAATGACATAATATAGGGATATAGTAATGAATTTCCGATTACCGCAAATTGAGTTGACTTAGGTGGATTAAATTAAGAAGATATCATTGTCTTAAATCAACCTATTCGATCAATCGAGAAAATAAACCACTAATAGATTAAACAGACAAATCAAGCAGCTTTGCTATTTTTATTAACCCGGTATAACAACCATAATCGAACTCAAGGAGCTCAATTATAGATTAATTAGTCAATTTCAAAAATCAAGAGATTTTTATTATGTTTTAATAGTTTTTGTTACTTTTTTATTCAAATTTTTAGTTTGTCAATATAGAAGAATATACACACCAAGTTAAAAGCACACACAGACACTCTTTTTATATTTTTCAAAGGGGTAAAAATGCTCAGAAAAATAAAGTAAAATATGTTTGGGTTTTATATGTTTTGTAGTATTTTTGGTAATTTTGAGTATCTTTTAGATGTTTTTGTAATTTTATAAAAATCAAACAGTGACAAAATAGGAAAACAGTGCGCATCCAGGAATGTTTTGCAATTTAAGAATAGGTAAAATGCTAAAAATTGTAGAAGTAAATTTTATGAAAACTATAAAGAAATACCTATAAACAGGAAATGAAATCACAATTTTTAGATTTTTGTTGATTTTATATGATTTTTATAAGCTTTCGAGTAATTTAAAAATTTTAGGACTTCATAAGGTGTTTTCAACAAAAATTACATAGAAGCTAACAGAGCATAAACTACAACATTTTTTAAAATTTTAAAATGATTTTTTGATTTTTTATGGACTGTCTATAGCAAACGTGAGCTTTTTAAGGTATTTTTGAATTTTTAATAATAGAAAATGCACGAGAATCAACAATCAAAGATCATCATAAATAATACATGCTAACAAGGTCACATATGATTTTTAGGCATTTTTTGGAGTTAATTAAGTAATTATTGAAACTAAGAAAAGACTTGTAATTAGAAACATTGTATGGGGACCAAAACTGCAAATATTTTAAGTCCTAGGGCCTAACAAATAATAAGTAATAAAATCTTAGGGGCCTCTAAAAAATTTATCCACAAAAATCACATGCAACACGTGAATCCCGATATGCGGGGGTATATATACAATATTCAAAATTTCAATTAATTCCATAATAGTTTTAAAGCATATGGGAAAACATGTAAAAACACCAGAAACCACGTGACCACAACTTAAATGGACTAAACTACAAATAAAGATAACACAAGGCCCTAAATGTAAACTGTTTTTAACTACAGATTGTCTTATTGTCCTAACACAAAATAAAGCAAAGGGTGAGGGCTAGAAGGAAAGATACCCTTACAAGGGGGCGTCGACACATGGCACATATGTGATCTGATGGTTGAGGGCTCTGGAGATACCTCTTCGACGATGTGTGGATGGGATCCACTATTCTTGATGATTGGATGACCAGAGGGTCTCTAGACAGGATAGGTGCAATTAGATCTGAGAGACCCCCTTATCCAACGATGCGGAGAATAGCTGGAAGAACATGGAGGAACTCGCCTCCGGTGTCCAGGACCTTGAGAAGAGTACTGGAGATGCGTGGAGTTCCAGGAGCATTCTGGGCTGATGTACAAGTGCGCAATATCCTCTATAGAGGAGGCCTTTGGTCATGGTCCTGCACAAAAAAGTGTTGGCTCAAAGAGGGAGCTTCAACAAAGGGTTACATCATCGAATGAATGAAGGGGGATGCAAATGGGTCTGCTTTGGGTGAAGGAGTCAACCTGAGATTCGACCCAACCCGATGGCTGAGTTGATGGATAGGATGGAAAGACATATATATAAGAGAAATATGAGTCGTGTGAGGTGTGCGTAGGTTGGAGTGGATAGTCGAGCGAGTGAACAGAGTAAAGGGGGATGATCTACTTAGAATGAAAAGATCAGGTGCATAATGATCAAACCGTATATAGAAATGGTACCTATGAGTGTGTGATGTCGTCTGGGATGGAGATTTAGGATCTCTGGGGTCAGGGCCTTAATGGACGGTGCAACCAGAGGCTGAGTGAGAGACTCTGGGAAAGGGAGATGGACGCAACAGAGGTGGTAGAGCAGCCAAAGATGGTAGAAAAGGAGGGGTTACAGGGGTTTTTATAGGCCTCCATGTTCGAGAAAGATCGATTGGGAGTGCATGAACCGAGGTACAAATCCTGAGGATGATGGTTGGGGAAGATCAAAGATCCGGGGTGTTCAATCGAGATGAAGGAGTGAGGGCCACTTCGATCGTGTCGGGTTGTCTTAGTAGGTCAAAGTTGGTGCTAAACCCGACCTGGATAAAAAGAAGAAGGGGGACCTATTAACCAGAGTCAACAGTCCCCGTTGGACCAATAGAAAAATTAGAAACAAAAAATAAAAGATAAATGAATATAAATTAGTAAATGAATTAAAAATAAAAAAATGATTAAGATAAAAATGTTTATTATTTTTCAAGCGATTTTTCTGTGGTTTTTATTACTTTTATGAAATTATATATATAATATATACAATATTAAGTACTCTGTATAGGCGTAATATACATATATATTATATCCTTTATTTTTTTATTATTTTTACATAAAAATTCTTTATTTTATATTTTGTCATTTATTTATTTATTATTTACAAATTAAACAAAGGTGTCGAATAAATAGATATTGTATATAATCTACACACATGTGGCATTTATACAATGAACTTTGGAATTTATTTTTATTTTATTCTGTGTTTTTAAATTTTTGTTTATTTTTATTTTATTATTAGAAACATGTACAAGTGTTTAAAATATAATATGCACAAATTAAAAACTAAAATAATTAAATAAAAATATTTTACAAGTATAGGTAGCATATGACTATACAAAGCACCCACAAAGCCAATTTTTACCCCCTAACTCCACAATTTATGGAACCACCATCATTTGAAAGATAATTTAATTTGTAGTCCAATAGGTGATTTTTGAATAATTTGTTTTCATATGGACCCAGAATTGATCTTCTATGATCTTGTTGTGAGGATTTTTATGAGTTGTTTTATTTGTATTAAGTACGATGATTTATTTCACAAATATTTTTATTATTTTAGAAAATATTTTTATATACAACTTTTATTAAGAAAATAATTTGAGTTGAGGTCTTTTTCTTGATGAATAAAATATAGCAAGTAATATGTAGATATCATGCATAGTGAAGAATATACAAGGACCCAATCTCCACCTACTTTATACCTTATCAATCAGGTCAATGGTTAACCTTCTCTCGAGGTTTGGGTTAGTCTATACTTATTTCATAATTACATCCTTCTTTTCTTATTCTTTTCTCTTATTCTTTTATTTTTTGAAAGCATGTGTTCATTATACAATATTAACATGACATGCACAATGATAATATATTGTATTTACACATATTTATAGATGCTTTTGCTAATAGATAAAACTAAAATAAAAGAATAAAGAATGTGAATCATGGATTCTTCAATTTTCATGAAAGTATTTCAAAAAATAAAAAATGGGAAAATGAGATGGGGGAGGTAAGTTAGCTCCCCCTAGAGGGGCGACCCCATTTAACCAACACACATACGCCCAAACACACATGCACACGCACACGCACACGCACATGCACACACACATAGGGCTGATTCTGTGAGAGCCAAAATTGTGAGAGCATGAGAGCATGAGTCTGAACCATTAGATTCTACTCATCTCTCTCCTCCTCTAATCTGCCAGAGTGCGATGAGTAGAATCTAATGGTCCAGGCTCACTGCTTTCATGCTCTCATAGTTTTGGCTCTCACATGATATGTGTGTGTTGTGTGTGTGTGTGTGTGTGTGTGTAAATATATATAGTGGTCCATTCTAATAGGACATGGTCCTTCCATTGTATGGAAGGCCAACAATTGTGACTGTTAGATTTAAATCTAATAACATCATCAATTTATTTACCCCAAAAGGTATTTTAATCATCATCTTTTGCTTTAATTATGCACGCCATTTAATATTTTGAAATAAATTTAACTAGTTCTATTTTTTGGTAATAGGGGGCCCTTCCAATAGGATGCATCCTTCCTAACTTCAGGAAGGCCACCATCTTTTTGTAGAAAACACGAACACTTTAGTACAATGCACATACAATTTGTATTATAATTACACATTATAAATACAAAACTACATATATAATATAAACATTAAAATTGCACATTGTAATAGAATTTGTATACGTATTCTACTAAAGTCATCACGCTTTCTACAAAAAAGGAGCTGACCTTCCTGAACTCAGGAAGGACCAAGTCCTATTGGATACACACACACACACACGCACACAAATACATATACCTACATATATATACACATATACATACATACATACAGAAACACACACACATATGGGGATGCACCCACCCTATTTTTCATCAATTTTTTTATTTTTTGAAAAATAAAACAATGTATATTCGTCCATATTTACCTCTTATATGTATTTCAAATTCGTCAGAAATAGACTCTTATGCCCTCCATCTAGAACAAGTACAATTACAACAATTCTAAGACCATTAAACTGTTTAGATGGAAGGCATAGGAGTCTTTATTTCTGACGAAATTTGAATGGCGTATAGGAGCGATATATTATACATGGCGATATTTTAAAAAATGCTGAAAATGGGGTGGGAGCAGCCCCATTATATATATATATATATATATATATATATATATATATATATATATGGGTCATATGTGGCTGCCCCCACCTTATTTGGGTAAATTTTTTATTTTTTTTGAAAAATAACACCATGTACATTCATCCCTATATCCCTCCTATATACCATTCGAATTTCGTCAGAAACAGAGACTCCTACGGCCTCCATCCGGACAGTAATTTTTTAACGGTAATAGGATTTTTTAAATCGATACCATCGAGATGGAGGCCGTAGGAGTCTCTGTTTCTGATGAAATTCGAATGACATATAGGAGGGATATATGGATGAATATACATGGTTTATTTTTCAAAAAAAAAACGCCGAAAAATGGGGCGGGGGCAGCCCCATTTTTTCCATATAGGGTCATATGTGGTTGCCCCCTAGGGGCAGCCAACATGGCTGCCCCCGCCTTATTTGGGCAAATTTTTTTATTTTTTTTGAAAAATAACACCATGTACATTCATCCCTATATCCCTCCTATATACCATTTCGAATTTCGTCAGAAACAGAAACTCCTACGGTCTCCATCCGGACAGTAATTTTTAACGGTAACAGAATTTTTTTAAATCGATACCATCGAGATGGAGGCCGTAGGAGTCTCTGTTTCTGACAAAATTTAAATGACATGTAGGAGGGATATAGGGGTGAATATACATGGTTTTATTTTTCAAAAAAAATAAAAAAAACGTCGAAAAATGTGACGGGGGCAGCCCCATTTTTTCCATATATATATAGGGTAAAATGTGTATGCCCCTAGGGGGAGCTAACTTAGCTCCCCCCGTCCCTTTTTTCACAAATTTTTTTTTATTTTTTTTGAAATCTAAAACCGTGTAAATTCATTATTAAATCCATATATTATGTCATTCAAAATTCATTCGAAACAGAGACTCGTACGACCTCCATCCAAACGGGGTCGATTTAAAAAATCCTGTTACCGTTAAAAAAATGACTGTCATATATATATATATATATATATATATATATATATATATATATATATATATCGAAAAATGTGGCTGCCCCTAGCGAGCCCTTACCCGAGGGCTTATTATGTATTGGGCTCGCATCTTTCCTTCAGGCCCACGTAATTGGAATTTGTTCTAATGGAGCAATTACACTGTCAAGATTTTGAGAACCTAAGTGAGGATATTCTCAAAAGAAAGAAAAATCAAGAGAAAATCATGTAACTTAACTCACCACTGCCTCATTTTTCTCAAATTTTTTTACCTTTTTTCAAATACTTCTGTGGATTTTCATATGTGTGTGTATATTATATCATTCAAATTTCATGTGAAACAGGAACTTTTACAGCCTCTATCCGGACATGATCGATTTCAACTATTCTACGACCACTAAAAAATGACTGTCTAGATGTAGGACGTAGGAGTCTCTATTTCACACAGATCTTGAATGGCATAATACTGGGATATAATGATGAATATCCATGGAAGTATTTTTCAAAAAAAAAATAACAATTGGAAAAATGAGGCAGGAGAAGCTAAGTTAGCTTCCCATAGGGGGCAGTCAACTAGCTGCATCTGACCATTTTTTCGTTGGGTTTTTTTGTTTTTGAAATTAAACCGAGGGGGATTTAAATCATCATATATCACCATGGTATCATACCAAAATCCACTAAATTCGACACTCCTATCATCTCCATCAAGACTATCTAACGGTCACATTCTAACGGTCTCAAAATTGTTGAAATTGATCCTATCTAGATGGGCATGTTAGGAATGCTTGTTTAGCATGAAAACACATATTCCACTTAATAAACTAAGTAAATCCCTATAAGTTTCCTTCAAAAAAATAAAAAATCGATAAGGAATATGATCGGGTGTAGCTAGTTGGATGCACCCCCGGTGTAGCTTCTCTTTTCCTATATGGTCTCCGATTTTTACAAAACAAGTTTCAATGAAACCGTTGCATCAAAGCGAATCTATTGACTGTGTTAAACACTATCAATTCAATATTTCCTTGAAATAACACTTGATAACTTTCAAAAGCATAGTGTACAAAACGCGTATTACATTTGGCATTGTCCCTTACGAGATGGGCCTCTGTTATGTTATGAGGCTTGATTTGTGACGATTCTTAAAAAAAATATTGAGTGTCTAGATACACACACGAGATTCCTAAAGAGAACCCTTGTAAAGACATTACAATTTTCGAAATGTCTTCTCGGCTCTCCACGTTCGGCTCAGTCCACAAATTCACTGGCTTTTGATGCTCTCGAGATACGAGCGATGACGATGACTTCGTTCTCCATGGCAACGCAGGCACTGTTGTAAAAGTCAGTCGACTAACCCGATTAGTCGGTCTGATTAGTCGACTTGGTTGGTTAACCGAGTCGACTTATACCCAATTAGTCAGGCGAGTAGTCATGCTAGTCGGTCGACTAATCACCCGATTTCTTCTTAGGCAATATTCCTGCTGTGGAGCCTAACCCAGATACCCAATTTGGGTTTAACGGTGCAGGGTGTTGTTTCGGTCCCACGCCCAAATCTCTTCCTTTCTGGTCGAGCCTGACCCTCAACCTCTCTGCGTCGAAGAAGTCTTTGCCTCGGCATCGCCTCCTTCGAGCTCGAGTCCGATTCCAATTGAAGGAGTCTCCGCCTCGGCATCGCTGACCTCAAGGGAGGTCCCAGTTTCAACCACCTCTTTCCTCAAAGCTTCTCCATCGCCCCAACCTCGTCGCCCAAGACCTAGGTTAGGATTTTTTGCTTTTTTCTGTTTTTTTGAACTTTTATATATGATTTGGACATTGCTTGTTGGCATTTGGATTTATAATCTCACAATATATGAATCGTATTTGGATTTATCATCTTGTATTGCGCAGATCTTGCATGTAGAAATTTTAGTAGGTCATAATCAGAGAAATATTTAGTCTTTTAGAAACATATTCAGCATATATATAGGTCATATTCAACATATTCGTGGAATGTTCATCATATATATAATCTTGTAGGTCGTATTCAACATATTCAAATATATAGTCTTTTAGCAACATATTCAACATATTTAGCAACATATTCGATACATAATATAGGTCATATCTTCTCTTGCTATATTTTTTTAGCGCTTAAAAATATTTAAATTACTAAATGTATGAATATAAATGAGAGTGTATATATTAAAAATTGATTTATATATTTAAAATAATTTAAAAAAAATCAAAATGGACTAATACCCGACTAAATCTGATTAATCTCCTGATTACCAATTAATCCTTAATCAATGACCCTACCGACTGAGTACCGATTGCCGACTTCTGCAACCTTGGACGCAGGGAGGGGAGGTGGAGGGTTACAAGAAGGGAGGTAGAGGTGGCAACATGACTGCACAAGGAGGTGGCTGCATGTGAACATGGGATAAGGTGGCGACGTGACTGCACTGAGTGGTGGTTGCATGAGAACAAGGGAGAAGGCCGCGATGCAAAGAGGGAAGAGGAGGTGGAGGCGACATTGAAGGGGAGTTGGTGGCATCGTGAGGAGGGAGAGTGGTGGTGGAGGTGACACAAAGGGAAAGGGGAGGAGGTAACGTTGCGGGGGTGGAGTGGTGGAGGAGATAAGAAAGGGAATGGGAGGGTGTGGTAGCAGAAGATGATATTGAAGGGAGAAGGAAGAAAGGGATGGGTATGTACGGTAGATATAATCAAGGTTAAGGAAAAACTTGTGCGCTTGATAGTTTATAAGCAAATTGTGAACCCGATGTAGATAAGAAAGACGATATCGAACCAACTTCCACTTTGCCCATCCTTAGTCCGTTGTTTTTTTGAAGCCCTCCAGAACTCCATCATGTGGCCAATGAAACACGTGGGGGTGCAAAGACCTCCTTAATGCAAGTTTAGGCCTTGCGACTTGGAGGTGTTGCATGCTCCTCCCCCTACCTAATTTATCTTGCATCATCGATTGAACACCAATCCTAATTATGAAAACAAGCATAGGACCAATGGGACGGAGCTCTGCTCCCCTTCGTTTATGCACACATGGAAGCTTCCATTCACCTTCCTTGGGGTGTTTATATCTCCATCGAGCTTCAGAGTTCGATAACCCCCATACCCCCAGTTCTCTTTCCAGGTGCTTTCATTCAGTAGAATATGACCTCTTTCAGCACAAGGAAGCATCATAGCTCGTCTTGGGGTTCGCTTTTATTTTCAGGTCCCCCACTTGCCATTGTACAACTAGCTAAAAACATCTGAGCCTAAATATACCGCTCCTTTATATGTTGATTGTTGCCTCCCACAACTGAAGATGTCCATTACAACCGTCGATGCATATTCATTTTCGGTCAAGATCAGACGACACTCATCACACCTAAACCGATGTAGACCAATGTTAGTGCCCCTCTTTAGCATCTAAGATATTGAAAATGTGTTTAACAAAACAACGGGACTTGAAAGTTTGCATTGACAATGATCATGGCTGCACTGACGATCTCTTTCACATGCTAATCCACAAGTTAACTATGATTTCAACCGCCATCGACCTCCAAAATTGGAGAACCGGATACTCAATTAATATTAAAAACTTTCCATACTGGTGGAGTATTTACGGGTGGTACTGTTTAACATGTACGAGCTCCCTATATTGGAAAAATAATATTCACCGAGGAATTTGATCATCCCACACATACTCATCACGGACTTCTTGCTTACTATTTATGGATAATAAAATACAGAGGATACATAAAACCTTAATCATATGGAGTTTATATAGTGCTCCAAGTACAAAAGAATCTCGGATGCAAACCGATTCGAATACTCAATCGGGAGCGGTAGGACAATTTAGACATGTAATCGGGCTACACATGACAATGTTGCAATAAAGCATGGGGAGAAGATTGCATCGGGCGAGCCATGATACCCACATAGATGAGGAGCCATATTCATTAAATAACAAAAAAATAAGTATTTAATATTTTTTAAAATATCAACCATTTAAAACTGTTCATTATTTATTCAAAAATTATAAAAAAAGTTAATGTTGATATATTTTTATCTACAATTTATCTTAACAAAAAATTGTAAAAAGTGTTTTGTTTACTTTATTGGTGCACCAAGCAACTTATACCCCAACTAACACAAATGTTGGGTTCACGGCCATTAAAGTTTTCGCTTGAGGCTCTAATGGTGCATGCCCCTCCTTTGACAACGTCTACTGCATAGCATGCCCTTTAAGAAAAACCACCTCGCTGTGGAAATGATTTCATCATAGGAAACTCATTCGTTGAAACTTGAGTACTCATGACAATAATATTGATCTTGGATACCATATATGTATGTAAAGGATGTTCAACTCAAGAGGCTCACCGCATATATTTTAACTTAAAGGGTTGGTTGGTCATATCTGCTACAGTCACATTTAGTTTGCAATGTTATCTCTAATTGAGGATCTAAATCATACATGTTTAGTATTGCTCTTTCACATCCATGTGTAAAAATTTCGTTGTTGAGGTAGGACCATCTGAGAAATTGTCCTGAAATTCGCGATACAAAAAAAACCATTAAAACACGCCTCGCACGAAACTGCTCAGATCTTTGATCTGAGCATATGCATGTAATCATATTTCAACCCACATCATTGTGATGTAATTTTTATGGACACGAGACTTTTATCTATCAGAATCACCTCAAATATGTTGCGATAAGCAAAAACCACCAAATGTGCGAACTACTCGGATTCTCGATCCGATAACTTGCATGTGATCCTCTTTCAATCCACATCACAAGGGTATAATTTTTATTGGCAAGCGATACCCGGATCTCTTGAAATCACCCAAATATGTCGCGATAAGCATAATCCACTAGAACACGTCTAGGTAAAATTGCCCAGATTCTCGATCTGTGTGCACATGCATGTGATCCTCATTCCACCCATGTCACCGCGATATATTTTTCGTTCTAGATCAATGAGGTTTGATTTGGCTCACAAAACTTATTCAATGTTATTTGATGAAGCAAGAAAATGCTTGAAGAATGGAGGAGAAGCATCGTGCTCCAATATCCATTTACCACATCCAGTTCTTTACTCCCACATCTACCAGTTGTGGGATGTGGAGACTCAGTGAGGGCTATATAAGAAGCCCCCACACCCTCTGTATTCAGTGAGAAAGTGCAATGCATACATCATCCCTTTGAAGTGTTCTCTCATTGTTTTATCTCGCTCCTTAAGGAGTAGGGTTCAACGTTAAATCTTGTGTTCTCAACGTTTTATTCTTTATATTTGATCATGCTTTCGCATTATATTTTCTAACATGGTATTAAAGCAGGTTCGATTCTTGAGGGTTTATTCTTGAAAATCTATTTTTGTATTTTGTTCGAGATTCGATTTTTTTGTGTTCTTGAAGATTATTTGTTCAAGTTCTGGAGTTTGAACTTTGATCACCGGGTTTGAGAAACCCTAAGATCTGATGTTCTGCGATGCTTGGGGTTCCTTCCTTGGAACCCTAATTTCACATCCCAACAAGAGCAACAGAGCCGTAGAACCTCAAAAGATGGCATAATTCCAGTTCGTCGTGAGAGTCACAAATCCGTGTAATCGCAACCTCCAAAACGCTCGCTCATGCGAGTTCCTTCTACACCAGGCGATGCTTCTCCTCTCCAGACAACGTGGTGGCAGTGCTTCTTCTCTAGCAGTAGAAGGCAGTGTCGCCCCCTTCCTCCCTCGTGACTGCAGTCCGCTCCAGGCAGCGCTCCCACTTCACGATTTTCCAAGCTTCGTATCTCCTTAATCTAGGCAAAGGAAAAGGTAGAGCTCCACGATTATCCCTCTAGTCGTACCATCGAGACAATGCTCCAGCGGCGGAGCCCCATACTTCGGCAGCTCATGCAGCCGCATTGCACATGCGACGCGATGCCCTTTCACGCAATGCACAATACCTCTCGTGTGACCCTTGTCGAAGGCTTCAGTGGCGACTTATTCTTCCACGTGAAGACCTTCCAGATGGCGGTGACTCTCCCTTTGTGTGCCTTCACGTGCATCCACGAGCTCCTCCAAGCAGCGCTCCTCTCGCAGCGATCGCCCTTCTCCAAGTCCCAGGAGAAGCCCCTCCACTCGCCTCCCCGTTCTACCGGTGATGTCGCTATGAGAAAACCCCATAAGGGGTTGCAGTCGTTTGGGAAACAGGGTTCGCAAGTGGGAACCCTAAATAGAGCCCAATTTGGGCTACCGCTGCAAGGGCCATGATTTTTTTTAAAAAACATAAGAGCTCAAAGTTAGGCCCAGGAGGTGGGCCATATTAAAAAAAGGTAGCTGAATTATTTGGGTCATGAGGTTTTGTTTCAAAAGAAGGGAGCGTATAATAAAGAAACTGTACACGGAGAAAAAAATAATGAGTTGGCTATTAAAAAAAGAGAAAAAAATAGCCGAAAAAATCTGTAAAAATTGAACGGCTTCGTTGAAAAAAATGATGTTAAAAAAGTAAAGCTGAAAAAAACGTGACGGCTTATTTGGTTTTATGTCTCCCCATTTCTCGTCTTCTCCCAACTCCGTCGATGACATTATTATCCAACAAGTATGGGAGAAAGGGGGGGGGGTTTGTAGGTCTCTACATGCCACATTTTCAGTTTTTCCATACTCCATGCCAGCCAGATTTTCCAGACTCCAGTTCAGTTTCAGACTCTATGGATTGGTTCGGAGTCCAAGTTCGAGGCACTCCATCGTTGAGTGACCCATTTCCTTCGAGTTCTCCAGAGAGAGACTCATTTTCAGATGTGCACATGTTTGCCATCATTTTTATGTTGTCCCCATCTTTCATTTTTTTGTCAGAGTTTTCATCTGTTCCATAGGCACTCTAAAGTAGAGATCCCATTCGTTGAGCCAATATGGGAGAGATCCAGTTCTCCGACGAGGGACTCCATTCTGCAGCAACCATGGACTCCGACGAGGATGTCTCCACAGCTTTTTTAGTTTGGTCCTTCAGAGATGGAACAGTTGTCCACATGTTGTGGCGGGTTAGAGTACTCCGACGAGGAGACTCTTTCCTTTTGTAATGACTTTGATAGGGGCAGTACAGAACACATGCTCTCCGGCAAGGAGATCCAGTTTGACTCACACTCCAGCCCGTTCGGTTATCCTCACCTGCACAGCATGAGAAGCAACGTCCTCGACAACAACCAACAGTTGTATGCGTTGAGTTGATATTGTTTGTAATGTCTTGTATTGTGAGTTTGAAATTTCTTTCTATTTGTCCAGGCTGAGCATTGCATGCTCCAGCTTGAGGGGAGTGTTGGAGTATATGCGTCATGTAGATGGGTAAATGGATCACTTCATGATCCATTTACAACATCTAGCTCTTTATCCCACATCTACCAGTTGTGGGATGTGGAGACTCGGTGAGGGCTATATAAGATGCCCCGCACCCTCTGTATTCAATGAGATAGTGCAATGCATACATCAGCCCTTCGAGGCATTCTCTCGAGGTTTCATCCGCTCCTTAGGGAGTAGGGTTCCACGTTAAATCCCGTGTTCTTAATGTTTTATTCTTTATCTCTGATCATGCTTCTGCATTATATTTTTTAACGAAAATCATTTCAATTACAAAGGTATCAAGCTGATGGGTCATACTATGAAAATTTAGGAATATGTGATCTAAATAAGGTTGAGGCAAGTTTTCAAAGTAATCGAAAATTACTTCAGATTCATGTTAGATAGGGACATGTGAAAGTGGTTTTTTCCTGGTCCTAATGGGTGATGGCTACTTGATTGTAGCCAGAGTACCCGTCAAGAAAACAAGAGAACTCTTTTCCTGCTAGTCTCTCCAAAATCTGATCAATAAACGACAAGGAAAAGTGATTTTTCTTGGTTACAACATTCAGATGGGCTGACCCTGTTAAGGTGGACGTGATCAAGAAACTTGATCCACCAACCAACACTAAGTCAGTAAGGCCATTTCGTGGGCATGTTGGATTTTATAGAAGATTTATTCATATTTTTTTGTAAGATTGCCGATCCCTGACAGAGTTCTTAGGAAAAGACATCGAGTTCTTTGTAGATCACGAGTGGCTTTTGAGCTCTTTAAAAAGAAGATTTGCGATTCACCGACTCTTCAGGCTCCTGACTGGTCTCTTCCATTTGAGATCATGACTGATGCTTCGGATTTTGCTACAGGAGCCGTATTGGGGCAACGTTGAGATCAGATTCTGTTTGCTATTCACTACGCAAGGTATTGGATACAACTCAGAGAAATTATTCAGTGACTGAAAAAAAATGCTTGTGGTAGTTTCGGCTTTAGAGAAGTTCATGTCTATGAACTTCATTATTTATTTTGGATTTATTTAAATTTTTTAATTTATTTTTATATTTTTAATATCTTTTATATATATAGATAGAAGATCAATGATATACTTCCTTCGCGTCATTACCATACCATGCTAATTTCTTGCAAATTCTAGGTCAAGAAAGTAACGCAGTTTACCAGGGTCCTTGGTCACAAACTATTGTCCAAGGAAATCCTTAGCTACATGAATACCATTTTCATCACTGCCTGCAATAATAATGTCATTAATAGATACTAGAATAACAACGGTACCTCTCTAAGTTCTAACAAAAAGAGAATGATTTACAGTAGACCATAAATGGCCTTGTGAAGTTTGTACACCATATGGAACTCCCCCTCTGCAGCAAACCCTGGTGGTTGCTGCATGTAAACTTCCTCCTGTAGGTCCCCATACAAATGCATTCTTTAGATCTAACTGGAAAAGAGGCCAGTCACGTACCACAACAAAAACAATAAGAATCTGCAGCGTAGAGTGACGAGCAACAAGGGAAAAGGTATCCTGATAATCCTCCCCATAGGTTTGGGCGAACCTACGAGCAACCAGTCTGGATTTATACATGTTCACAATACCATCCGCTTGGTGTTTAATTGTAAACACCGATTTGTTGTCAACAATGGATGCATCGAGAAGAGCATGTACAAAAAGGCTTATGATTCAGTCCCAAGGGAGAGATTGTAGAGAGTTTTTGAGAAGAGACACGCGCATGTCCTATACATTAGCCTTATAAAGGATATGCATGATGGGGCTTCATCTTGTGTAAGGATCCAGTCTGAGAAGACTGACTATTTTAACATTAGCATCAGTCTGCGTCATGATTCAACTTTGAGTCCATTCCATTCTGCTTTGATTATGGATGAGTTGACTAGCCACATTTAGGATGAGATACCTTGGTGTATGTTGTTCGTCGATGATATTGTGTTGATTTATGAGACAAGAGATGTAGTAAATGAGAAGATGGGGGTTTGAGACATGCCTTAGAGACTAAAAGATTCTGTATAAGTAGGACTAAAACTGAAAATTTAGAGTGCACATTTGATGGAAACAACAGTGAATGGCTCGATGTGAAGATTGGAGATGATAACATTCAGAAGAAAGAATCTTTTAAAAACTTGGGATCTATTTTGCAACATGATGTGCAAAATGATGGATATGCCATTCATAGAATAAATACATATGGCTAAAGTGGAGAGGAGTCTCTGTTGTTCTTTGTGATAAGAAAATCCCTTTGAAAATCAAAGGAAAGTATTACAAAGTAGCTGTGAGAGTTGCTATGCTTTATGGATCAGAATGTTGGCCTGTGAACCATTGGCATGTGCAGAGAATGACGATAACATAAATGAAAATGCTAAGGTGGATATGTGATCATATAAGAAAATATTTCAGAATGATGTGATTGAAAGGAAAGTTAGTGTAGCTTCGATAGGGGGGTAAGATGAGAAAAAAATGCTTAAGATGGTTTGGCTATTTGTTAAGGAGGGTTGATGCACTAGTTAGAAGATGTAAGATTTGGGATCTTGAGCCAGTTAAGAGAGGACGAGGAAGGCCCAAGGAGTCTTGGAATGAGATTTGCGAGAAAGAAAAAGTAAGGCCATTCCATTTCGACAAAAGACACATACCCAAGTTTGTGTCCGCGACCCCGATCATGATTTTTCTACCCCCAGAGGTAAAGGTCCTTCCCTTTTGGACCGGTTGTGGGCGAGGAGAGATTCGAACCCCCGACACCGTGGTTCGTAGCCACGTGCTCTAATCCTCTGAGCTATAGGCCTACCCGTCCCCACCGGATCCGTTGAATATGAACTGATTGGATGGAGAAAGAGAAGAGGATCAATTGACTGGACTATTCATTTCCAAGATATCCTTTTTTTATAACTTATTACTATGTACATAACCCCTTATATATATCTTGTTTATTCGAAGGGATCATAGTTATTTGGATTTAAGCCTAAGAATAATCCAAAATAGATCAGAATGGAAGCAAAAATCGATGTAGCCGACCCTACTTAATTGCAGGGAAAATTTTGCCGTTGTATGCGATATCCAAGAGGTGTTGGAATGAGACTATCCGATGGGTTCTTAGTAATTTAGATTTGAGCTCGAGAATGATCCAAAATAGATCTAAATGGAGGGAAAAAAATCCGTGTAGCTGACCCTGCTCAATTGTGAGAATAGACTTTGCTATTGTATGCGATAACCTGATCACTTAAAATTATCGAATACACGATCGATACAAAGCGGAAATCCGTCCCAACCTCGTGTGATTGCCATAAAAATACCAGCCATACATTACATGTAATTCCCAAAACCTTTGATGCGAAAACCGCAAGGATCCGACCGTAAGGAAAGCTAAAAACCGAACATTTGAGGTCGTTCCCCAGGGACTTTCCCTTGCCAGGAATGATGGTTTTGAGACACTTCACGCAAAATGCACGCCTCAATGACGATTTCATCGTCGAGTTCTCAACTACGACGTCTCGCATTGCTGATAGAACAAATTCTGACAATGGCGATGGAGCTTCGATAGCTTTCTCCGACGAAAGAGAGGAGCTCTATCAAACCTATCCAAGTTGGTTCAACCACCTACCATTTTATAAGGTGTCTTCTGAAATCGGATCTAGATACATAAATCGATTCGTGATCTTAAAAAGTGTCTCCTTTATATGAACTTTGATTTTGAGTTTTTGAACTCGTTGGAAATGTCTCGACGACTACTACACAAAAGAGTGCTCACTTACCTACTTTGTGGGTCCGGTTAAAAAAATTGATAATGTTACGGTTTGATACTTAGGGATCTTACAGAGTTTCTCAAAGATTCATGTACATCCATGCAACGGACATTATCCACGACAACATGGAGCCTAGAGCATCCTATTTGATGTGGATTTCACGATGCACTTGTTGTAGTTTGGCATGGATGACATGGTAGTGATGGCAGAGGGCTCAAGTGGAGTGGGATCATAGTAAGGAGTCGAGGTGTCGGAGATGAAGGGACTGTGAGGAACACATTAGTTGGACAAGAACACTGCCTTGATGGTAGCGAGCACAACGGTATCCTTGTCTCCCTTCCCCACATCTGATCGCGTCTGAAATGATCATTGTTGATGCAACATGATGCTATGTGATTTTTTTTGTTATGAAATTGAGTCTGAATTTCCTTTTTATTATGTAAAAGACTAATTATATAAGGCTTTATTATCCTTTTTTTCCCTCTCCTCTATTTAAGGTAATTAGCTACATGTTTGATGGGATTTAGCCTATATAAAGGCACCCCCACCCTGTCGGAAAATCAATGAATGATAAATTACTTTTATTCCACCACTAATTCTCTCTCTCTCGCGTTTCCCCCCTTCCCCCTCCTGTTCCTTTTCTCCCCGAACCGTAGCTTTCTCCCCGCCGCCGCCGCCCCTTCTCCCTCTCCCCACCTACGACCATGCCCTGTTCCCTCCCCTCAATCCTCCTCCTCTCGTTCCCGCATCCTCAACCCTCACTTTCCTCTCCTCGTGCATCACATTCCCATCTTTTCCCCCTTCACCAATGTCGTGGCCATTCCCCTCGCCGCGCCGCCATCCTGTCATACACGCTCCCCCGCCTCTGCATCTACATCTGCCGCCCTCCTCCAGTCTTGCTCCGTCGGCCTCTCTGTTGCGCCGTGCTGCCTGCAGTCAGATCTAGGGCTACTCCCATGCCTTCCATACATTGTGGTGAGACCTTTTCCGAATACAATTTCTGTTTTTGTCAACTGCTGGGTGACCAGTTCCACCCTTGTTTGATTTGGCGGAATTTCCCTACGGTATTAAAGGCATTGGAATAGATAATCCCATGAGTTGGTAATTATTTCGATTTGGCACCCTCTGTGGATAAGCATTGCACTTCCCATTCCAGTTGCTATGTTTTTTTTTCTCACAGACTTAGTTACAGTCGATAATCATTTAATTGCTGATTCCAGTTGGGCTTTATTTCATTCATTATATTATCATCCTTTTTTTGTTCTTTTACAGTAACTTCCGGCCTTCCTGATCATTTTTCCCAATTCTGCTTGTTCCTGTTGTTTAGTTCTGAGTGTTTTTTTTAGTTTATTTCATTCTGTTCCAGGAGCATATGCATTGCATGACATCTCCATTGTTTCACTGAATTAGTCATTTAGTGTTCAATAAACCATTTTGGGACTGAAACTTAGTCAAGAGCTTGAATAGTGCAGGTAGTCAGAGCACATTGATCCGTTTCGTTTTGTTTTATTGCATATCATAAAAAAACAACAAAGAAATTAATAAAACACAAAAAAGGTATAGGATTCACATGGCTGAAAAACCGAATACATCTAATGCCGTCAACACCACACAAACTGAGTTATCATTAGAATCCTTGTCCGTTCAAATGAAACAAATGTTCGATCACCTTACCGGACAAATTGCCACAATAAATAGTCGTATGCTTGGGAGTGATCATAATGATGAAACGTCAAACAAAGGTTGGCGTACTAGTCGGAGACGACAATCACGGAGTAATACATCCCGAGACTCTAGTTCTACTTACGATGGACACGTTAGCGACTATCACTCACAGGAAAGCGAAGAAGAAGAACTAAGAGATAAAACTCCTTTCATTTCAAAGAACCAAGAACCACACACCCCAGGGTATACATCACAACCCTCTAGTAGCTATCAATTCCCACCCCGACATGGTCCTAGGCACGATGACGGATGGGATCGAGGCATCCGTCTTGATGTTCCAGAATTTGACGGAGGACGAGATCCTGATGTATTTTTGGATTGGCTCCAAATTGTCGAACACTTCTTCTTATGGAAGACTATGCCCAGCGAACGAAAAGTGTAATTTCTTACGATCAAACTTAAAGGGCTCGCTCTGCTATGGTGGGATCGTTTGCAATTTGAACGCAAACGAAAGGGAAAAGGTAAGATCCGCAATTGGAGCAAGATGAAGGCCAAACTAAAAACAAAGTTTGTGCCTGAAGATTACAAGCGAGATCTATATGCACGATTGCAATCTTGTAGACAAGGTACCATGAGCGTAGAAAAGTACACCGAAGGATTCCAGTCTCTTATGCATCGCAACCGATTGCAGGGACTCCTGTCCAAGAAGTCACCCGCTACATGCAAGGACTTCGTCAAGTTATCCAAGATGAACTCTACCTCCACAATTGTCAAAACGTCGACGAAGCCTATAAACAAGCTGAACGGACTGAAGCTAAGCTTGCCAAAGCCCAGACAAGGAGAACGCCTTTTTCAGTGGACCTCGTCCCACGAACTAGTATCCCTATGACGACTTCCAAACCAATAGTTCCTCCATCGATTGTTGCAGGTAAACCCCAAACTAAACCTTCAACTGTTGGCGTCGCTCGCCCATCTGTTGGAAACCTTGGACCGGGTATCTTAGGAACTCGACCTGTTGTGGGACCTGATACTTGTTTCCAGTGTTATCAATAGGGACATCGAGCGGCTGAGTGCCCAAACCCTAGGGCTATGTCCGCCCATTTATGCACCATCGAGGACCTTGAAGATCCTGCTCTTGATCATCAGGAAGCATCTGAAGAGGATCAAGGCGCTTTAACTGTTGTCACTTCGGGAGCTGATGAATACAAACTTCTTGGAGTGGATGGAGATATATCCGGACCTTTCCTGGTGATTGAACATGAGGACTTTATCGCTCCTGACAGCGCACCCACGAGCATCCTGCTCACCCTCGTTGTCAATAACGCTGATAGTTGGCTGCGACGCAACATATTCCGAACCACATGCACCTCAGGGGGACGTCGCTGCTTGTTGATTATTGATGGAGGAAGCGTTGAGAATTTCGTGTCTCAAGAAATGGTCGACAAGTTGGACTTGCCAACTCAAACACTCGAGAAACCATACAGCGTGGCATGGTTTCAAGGTGGCACTCAACTTCCGATCAACCGTCAGAGCCTCGTTAGCTTCTCGATTGGCCCTTCATATAAAGACGAGGTCTGGTGCCATGTAGCTCCTATGGATGTCTGTCATGTGCTACTTGGGAGACCTTGGCAGTTTGATCGGGACACTGAACACAAGGGAAAATTGAACACGCACTCATTTCTTATAAACAAGGTATGTGTGACCCTTAGACCACAACGCGAGGCCCTTCGCCCTCGACAGGTGGCTTCTATTCGATCCGCGACCACACAATCTGGTAAAAGTATTCCATCGTCAAAGCCTTCGACTTCTGATCCTGTATTGTTAATGAAAGCCCAGACATTCCAACGTGAAGTTCAGGAGAGCTCTACTATTTACACATTGGTGGGACGTGAAGTGAGAGAACAAGAGACGACCTCACCCGAAGCTCCGTCCGAGGAAAAACTAATCATTCAGGATTACGTGACATTCAACATCACATTAACCTAGTTCCCGGAGCAAGCTTACCACATTCGCCGCATTATCGGATGAGCCCAAGTGAGCACAAAGAGATGAGAAAGCAGGTTACCGATCTTCTACAACGTGGGTATGTTTGAGAGAGCATGGGTCCTATGGCGGTCCCTGCTCTACTTACCCCGAAAAAAGATGGCACATGGAGGATGTGTGTGGATAGTCGTGCTATCAACAAGATAACGATCAAGTATCTTTTTCCGATTCCACGCCTTGATGACATGCTCGACATGCTATCATGTACCAAATTATTTTCCAAGATGGATCTTCGTAGCGGGTACCATCAGATTCACATCCGACAGGGAGACAAGTGGAATACCGCTTTCAAGGCCAAGAGGGCCTCTATGAATAGACAGTGATGCCCTTCGGCCTGTCTAATGCTCCCAGCACTTTTATGCGAACCATGAATCATGTATTGCGGCCCTTCATCGGTAAATTTGTGGTTGTGTACTTTGATGTCATATTGATCTACAGCTTGACCAAAGACAACCACTTAATCCACTTACGACAAATCTTGGAAACCTTGAGAGCCCAATAATTGTTTGTCCACCTTAAGAAATGCTCCTTCATGTCCGATACTGTCCTCTTCTTGGGATACATTGTCACTGCCGACGGACTCAAAGTTGACCCCTCCAAGGTTCAAGCCATTCAGAGCTGGCCAGTGCCTCGAACCCTTACTGAGATTCGTAGCTTTCTGGGATTGGCTTCTTTCTATCGACGTTTAATCCGAAACTTTAGTACTTGTGCGGCTCCGTTAATAGATTGCACGTGTAAAGGTGCATCAACTTGGACTCTTGAAGTAGAAACCAGCTTTCAAAAGCTAAAACAACAGTTGACCAATGCCCCTGTCTTGGCACTTCCTGACTTCTCCAAGGTTTTCGTAGTTGATTGTGATGCTTCACATGTCGGGATTGGTGCCGTCCTGAGTCAGGAAGGACGACCTGTGTCATTCTACAGTGAGAAGTTGAATGAGGCTCGGTCGCGATACTCCACATATGATGTCGAATTCAATGCCGTGGTGCAAGCTCTCAAGCATTAGAGGCACTATCTAATTCAACGTGAATTTGTCCTTAACTCTGATCATGAAGCCTTAAGATATCTGAACTCTCAGAAAACCCTTAGCAAGCGTCATGCAAAGTGGGTTAGTTTCCTCCAAGAATACACGTTCCACCTTATGCACAAGGCTGGGACCCTGAATCGTGTGACCGATGCGTTAAGCAGACGAACATATGTCTTAGCCACAATGACAGTAAGCACAATGGAATTTGATGCTCTCAAGGATCTTTACCCCACTGATCCCGGCTTCGGACCTACGTATGCAGAGTATGTTGATACTGGACATGATTCAACAACCACTTATGTCCTTCATGAGGGGTTCTTGTTCAAGGCACACCGACTGTGCATTCCTGCCACTTCCCTTCGAGAGAATCTAATTTTAGAACTGCACAACGGTGGGCTAGCTGGACACTTTGGAAGGGATAAGACCGTGGCTCTTCTCCAAGAGCGATTTTATTGGCTGCAATTACGAAAAGATGTTACAAAATTTGTACAAGAATGCCAAATATGTCAGAGATTCAAAGGCCACAGGGAGACACACTGGGTTGTATACACCTCTACCAATCCCTCGATGACTATGGGAAGACATCACCATGGATTTTGTGTTAGGCTTACCTCTCACGGTACAGAAAATTGACTCTATTTTTGTAGTTGTGGATAGATTTTTTAAAATGGCACACTTCATTGCATGTAAAAAACTTCAGATGCATCTCATGTCGCTGATTTGTTTTTTCATGATGTTGTTCGATTGCATGGTGTTCCTCGTTCTTTTACTTTGGATCGCAATACTAGATTTTTGAGTCATTTTTGGCGTACGCTTTGGTCTCGTCTCGATACTTTTTTGCAATACAACACTGCTTATCATCCACAAAAAGATGGGTAAACCGAAGTAGTTAATAGATCTCTAGGGAATTTATTGCGTTGTCTTGCAGGGGACTCTCTGTCCAAATGGGATCTAATTCTTCCCCAAGCCGAATTCACGTACAACAGTTCCAGTAATAGATCCACCGGTAAATCACCATTTAAGAGTGTGCACGGCTTTCCAGTTCCCCAATTTCTAGATCTTACCCCCACAATCATGCATGGGAGAAATAGTGCAGCAGCTGAGGACCTGGTCGAACACCTAACCCATATCCATACCGAAATTCGAGCCAAACTCCATCATGACCCAGAAATACCAAGCCCAAGCCAGCCTACATCGTAGAGAGAGCGAGTTCAGAGTTGGAGATTTAGTGATGGTGTAATACACATTTTGAATAGTCTTGAGTTTTTGTAGAATATCTCTATATATACTATGTTTTGAATGTTAGCAAGCGTATTGTAAGGAATTATTGGATTGATAGTATTCACACTTTACGGTTAACATAGTCAATAGATTCACCATATTACAATGATTTCAGTGAAACTTGTTTTGTGTAAATCAGAGACCATCTTGTATAAATATGACATCAAAAAGATTCTCTAGAATTTTGTAGCACATCAAACATAGTACCGCATCTAGAAATATGGAAATACGGTAGTAGCTTATACGTAGTAGAATCCACTGCTAGTATAGGGCCACAATGTTATAAATTTATACTCATTAGCCTATAATCATGTCATTAAGACAAATTAAGCGTGATTAGCACTAATTATCCGTCATTAGTGATAATTAAGTGTCATTAACAATAGAAGGACACATGCAAAACAAATCATAGGACACGTGTCATTGTACATTCAGGACATGTGTCAATGCATAAGAGTACATGTGTCATCATTCTAAGACTAACATGTGTCCTACACATCATTAAGACTAATTAAGCGTGATTAGCACTAATTACCTGTCATTAGTGATAATTAAGTGTCATTAGCAAAAGTAGAATGCATGAAGGGCAAATCATGGGACACGTGTCGTTACATATTCAGGACAAGTGTCAATATCCGAGAGGACCATGTGTCGTCGTTCTAAGACTAACATGTGTCCTAGTGTAGCCTCATACTTGTGCAACAAGTTTTCTCATGAATAAGACATGTGCCATGGTGTATGAATGGCAAGTGTTGCCATGTGTCTTCATACATGGAAGAGAGGCAACATGTGTCTTGGAGCCTTCCTTACATGTTGACACATGTCACACATGTAAAGGGGGTGGAGGCTTATATATACCCATGACCTTCCCACCATTCTACTCACTTCATTCCACACCCCTCTCACCACCTTAGAGCCACAAGGCCGCCGAGGTTGCTGGAGGAGCACGATAGGAGTTACGGTGAAGCTCTGTCGGTGACCAAGAGCGCATTAGAAGCCGTAACGAAGTTCTGTCCGCATCAAGCCGTAGTATTCAATCTAAGACGGCTATTGGGGGGGATTCACTAAAGAATGAGATCTCGACTCGAGTTAGGTATCGATCAGGTGAGGGATTCTCAAGCGCTATTTTAAAGCAATAATCGTTAGCTTTTTATGCATGTTTTTTAATAGCAAGTATGCAATCGTGTTTTCTCAAGCGTTTACATATGAATTGCAAGTAGTATACAATGGATATGAAATCTGATCTTAGAACGTATTTCAGATATAGTTTCAAGCGTTTTTATCATGATAGCATGTTTTCAAGCATATGGTTCTTTGTGGAAGACTAAACGTAAGTTTTACTAATTAGATTTGAGCTTTATATAAAAGAAGCATGTTTGAACCGTCATTATGCAATATGTATCAGTTTTCAAGTATTTAATAGTTTCCAGTTGCAAGAATATGCATGCTATGCCAGGTTGTTGTATGATCATGAATTAGAGCTGTTATGAGCATGAATTAGTAAGAGTACGGATTATTAGTGGTAAGAAAAGAATCAGAATCAGAAAGTAAGCACCACAGTAGCTATTTTATACAAGTCACGAACTAGCCATTAGATATGGTGATGTCATTAGATATGACCCTAAAACTGCCATTAGATATGGCAAACCATTAGATATGACATCACTAGTTTTTAATGTTTGAGATCTCTTCTTATATCATGGAGAGGAGCAGACAGATGCAACCACACCATTAGGTTCCGTTGATGATACACACCAACCACCAGCCGCGACTGATGTCGATCAGATAGAAGATATTGTCGATGTGCGAGATATGATGACTAGACGTGGCCTCTTCCGACGTTATCTAGTCAAGTGGAAGGGACGACCTCTGACAGATTGCACATGGATCGACGAGGATGAGCTTCGATAGCTCCGCCCTGATATACTTCAGAATTATCGTGATGCCATCTCGACGGAGCGAGATTCTTCTTAGAAGGGGGGAGCTGATGTAGCATGATGCTACGTGATTTTTTTGTTAAGAAATTGAGTCTGGATTTCCTTTTTATTATGCAAATGGCTCATTATATAAGGCCTTATTATCCTTTTTTTCTCTACTCTATTTAAGGTAATTAGTTGCATGTTTGGTGGGATTTAGCCTATATAAAGGCACCCCTACCCTATGTGAAAGGCAATGAATGATAAATTACTTTTATTCCACCACTAATTCTCTCTCTCTCTCTCTCTCTTGTTTTCCCCCCCTTCCCCCTCCCGTTTCTTTTCTCCCCGAACCCTAGCTTTCCCCCCGACGCCGCCGCCCCTTCTCCCTCTCCCCACCTAAGACCATGCCCCGTTCCCTCCCCTGAGTCCCCTCAATCCTCCTCCTCTCGTTCCCGCATCCTTAACCCTCACCTTCCTCTCCTCGTGCATCACATTCCCATCTTCCCCCCTTCACCAACGTCGTGGCCCTTCCCCTCGCCGCGTCGCCATCCTGTCATACACGTTGCCCCGCCTCCGTATCTTCATCTGTCGCCCTCCTCCACTCTTGCTCCGTCTAGGCCTCTCTGCTGCGTCGTGTTGCCTGCAATCAGATCTAGGGCTACTCCCGTGCCTTCCGTCCATTGTGGTGAGACCTTTTCCGAATACAATTTCTTTTTTTTTGTCAACTGTTGGGTGACCTGTTCCACCCTTGTTTGATTTGGCAGAATTTCCCTACGGTATTAAAGGCATTGGAATAGATAATCCCATGAGTTGGTAATTATTTCGGTTTGGCACCCTCCGTGGATAAGCATTGCACTTCTCATTCCGATTGCTATGTTTTTTTTCTCACAGACTTAGTTACAGTCGATAGTCATTTAATTGCTGATTCCAGTTGGGCTTTATTTCATTCCTTTAATTATCATCCTTTTTTTTGTTCTTTTACAGTAACTTCCGGCCTTCCTGATCATTTTTCCCGGTTCTGCTTGTTCCTGTTGTTTAGTTCTGAGTGTTTTTTTAGTTTATTTCATTCTGTTCCAGGAGCATCTGCATTGCATGACATCTCCATTGTTTCATTGAATTAGTCATTTAGTTCAATAAACCATTTTGGGACTGAAACTTAGTCAAGAGCTCGAATAATGCAGGTAGGTTGCATCAATTGTTTTCGACTTGGTGTGTTTTGATAGGAGTAATCTTTAAGTGATTATTGGTTTGTTGACATAATTAAAAGATTCTTCATCAATGTCTTTGAGTTACGAGGTTATGTTAAGTCGATTCATATATCTGGCGTTTCGTTGGAGATGTTTCTTTTTAGTTATATCTAGCAGATCGATCTTCTTCGAGCCCCAAAAGAAGATGGATGTTTCTATCTTGTTCGTCCATAGTGTCGAGCGAGAAGGCATCATGCTCCGTTTCCTCTACATGCGCATAGCTCATTCTCCCTTCTACATGCATGCGCGGTGATATGCTTATTGACGGGGAGGGGGAGAGGAGGAGGAAGACGAATGCCATGCATTTGTATTTACTAAACAAGGTCATTTTTAACATATTTAGCGGCATCAGTTTACTTTAATGTTCAAATGGATGTGGGTTAACCACTTGTTGAGGGATTAGTACAGTTGTAGGGGTCTGGGATAATTTCGATGAACACATGGATGAGCCAGTAATCAGTGTTGGAGTATTTGGTTGTGCGTCCATGATTTGTAGATGGGTAAATGGATACCTCCAGGATCCATTTATCCCATCCATATATTTAGTCCCACATCTACCAGTGGTGGGACTTGGAGGCTCTGTGAAGGCTATATAAGGAGCTCCAGACCTCATGCATCCATGGAGAAAGTCAATAGACAAACCTGACCCTTTGAGGCATTCTCCTGTGGTTTCATCACGCTCCTTAAGGAGTAGGGTTCCACGTAAAAAATCCCGTCTTATTCTTATTTTATCTTTATTTCTGATATGCTTCCGCATTCTCTATTTTCTAACATGGTATCAGAACGGGTCGATTCTCGAGGAGTTTTATATTTTTTGTTGTTTATTCGAGATTCGCTTGTAATAGTTATGTTCTTGAAGATTATGAGTTCATCATCTAGGGTTTTTGATGAAACCCTAATCAGAGTTGCGCAACGCCATAAGATGGTGGCTCAGATTCTCTTTTGGTCGTGACCAAGTCAAGGCGGCAGCGCATCTTCGAACCCCAATATGTCCCTGCGTAGCCATCTCTGGCGTCAACCATTCTTCAGCGATAGGCGGCACACCTTCAGATCATGCGTCACTCCATCTTCAGATCGTGGCGAGCCCTAACCCATCCAGCGACATCCCCTTCACGCGTTGGCCCAGGCGCACCCTCCCGCACGGCGTATCCTCCTGCACGAACGGAAGCGGGGCATATCTTCCTGTACAGCTTCAAGCGCGCTGGTCTTCTCGTGGTGTGCTCCAGCTTCAGGCGATAGGGAGCCCTAGTCCAGGCGGTGCAGGTGCGGCCTCGAGCACCTCCAGATCGATGACGACACATCCTTTATCTTCTGGAGGCTCCAGCGGTACTCTAGGCCGTGTACGCCATCTTCATAGGCACGTTGCTCTGCCACCCCTCGAACACTCCCCCCCAACACCAGCAGGCGACACCACTCGCTCCATAGGTGACGAGCCCTCCAGGCGGAGCACTCCAGATCGATTTTCTCCTGCTCACCAAGGCATTGCGCGCTACAAGCGCTTCTCTCCAACTCGAGCGCAAGGCGGCAACCCCAGGTGGTGACCTCACGTGCCTCTCTGCATCGCCCTTCGAACAACAACATCGGGCGGTGGTACACTGATGCATACCCCCCTCCCCAGGCTCCAGACGACGCCCAGGAACCCTCTTATAAGACGACGGAAGGCTTCATCGACCTCCCTTGCTACTGGCGACGAGCCTTACCTTCCTCGTATCCCATTGGCGGCACATAACATCGGGGCGGCAGTGTTCCTCTTCGAAGAAGGAGTTCCCGCAAGTGGGAACCCTAAAGGCTGGCAACGCATGTTTTCCTCAAGGGCCTAGGAGCTGGGCGGGGGGGTTGCCTTTTTTAAAAAAAATCTGCTTGTTGGACCCAAGTGATCCGGAAAAATAAATTTAAAAAAGGGGGCGCATACAATACAAAAGCTGTTCGCAATTCAAAAAAAAAACTTTAAATGAGAAGAAAAAGCCGAAAAAAATCAACGACTTAAAAAATATTTGGAAAAAAAGGAAAAAGAAATGATGAATGATATGAAAGCCAGAAAAATATTGAACGGCTTATCATGGCAGCTATTTAAAAAAATGAAAATGACAAAAAGTTGTGAGTTTCATGATTTATTTCCCTCAATTCTTTGTCTTCTCCCAACGTGGTCGACGTCCATGTTTTCTGACAAGTATGGGAGAAAGAGGGAGTTTGTGTAGAGTCACAGTTCTATTCCAGATTCAGATGATAGATTCCCCATTCCAGACCAGCCACTTTGTTCAGACTCTACAGATGATCAGTCGTTCAGACTCGACGTCAGATATTTTCCGAGTTTGCAGTTCAAGACGCACGAGTGTGCGATCTTTAGTTTGTGGTCCCCATCATGCTTGTTGTTGTCAGGCCAGAGTTTTCATGTGAGCTATAGGGACTTCAGAGTAGAGGATAATTCCCTATGCCATGTGGGCAAGGGTTTTCATGTGGTGTCATAGAGACTCCATAGTAGAGTACCATTCTCTTTCTTAGATGTGAGAGACTGAAGGATATTGAGAATCGTCAAGCACATCACGGAAGCGTGTCGATCGCATCATATGCAATCGGGGCGACTAGTCGCACTACTCGCGAGATGCAGTGGAATTTAAAAAATTTTAAATCAAGTGATGAAACCACATGGTCACGAGAACATTTCTCGGATCGTTTCATTAAATCACAAAGTATAAGGAATACCTTTTGGAGCGTGGTTGTAATCGTGAGATCCCAAACAAGAGATCCTCCTATCTTAAGTCCGATCCACGAAGAACGTACTTGCAGGCGCGATGATGAGACGCGTTCCTCCCGCAATCCTTGATGAAAAACCAAGAAATGAATCCCCCGATTTCGTCAAACGAAATCCGTTGTCTTCCTTTAGAGCAAGCAGCCCCAAAGAAGAAGGAGATCCTCCAGTCGTCGAAGGTGAAGGCAAGAGACTCTCCTTCTCAATACACAAGATGGACGGCCACCTTTGATTGAGAGAGAGAGGGCGAGAATGAGAGAGAGAGTAGTAGGCTTCTACAACTCTAAATAATGTACCTTGAAAGGCTAGGTTAGCCCTCCTTTTATATTAGTTTAGGATCCAATGGATCTCAATCCATGGGACACATAGATCCAACGGCCATAGTGATCTATGTATTAATCAATGGTCATGATTGTTGTTGGCTAAAAAACAACATTAATTTATATTTAAATTAAATATATGTTGCAACATTATCAACACCATTTAATTTAACATAAATTAATTTATCAAGAAATAATAAGATAAAAGAAATGAGGAGATAAATAAATCCCCCCAAAATAGGGGGCGTCACCCATGGTTGACGCCACCCCTTTTTTTGGGTGATTTTTATCTCCTATTTATTTTATTCATTATCTTTTAATTAATTTCTGTAATAACCATTATCACAAAATTATCCACCAAATTAATTCCAAATTAATTTGTGAATATTTCAATCATGCCATTGAAAATATGTGAATCATATTCACAACCCAAACTAATTTGTAAATTACATTTCCAATTAATTAATTAATGTGAATCCAATCCACATTAATAATTAACAAATGCTATTTACAAAAATCTCTCTCTTCAATATATGTATATTATAAATCACATTTATGATACACAAATATTATGATTAGTATTATCCACATTCTCCAATCCTTGATAATTAAATCTCATTTAATTATCTTGGATAATTATTCTCATAATATGAATCTCATTTATATTATTCTTGGTAATTAAACCTCATTTAATCATCAAGTCCTTCTTGCGTGGATATGTAATTCTTCAAATGAATTACATTTATAATTATTCTTGAATCCCGTCAAGAATAATGTGCTTTCTCTGCAGATACTTGGAGATAAGGATTCGACGATTGTATTGTTCCACGTATAGCGACTTGGATGTTGAGATCTCATCTCAAATCCAGGTCTTACGGACCTCCCACAGATGCTTGATTAAATCAAGACCGCAAATCTAATCTTCTCATTGCATCTGAAGCACATTCAGATCAATGTCCAACACTTGGACCAAGATCAGATTGCTTGTCTACTGAGAGGAGTCACTAAAATCCAGACCTGTTTCATCACTCCCTCGGAATGGAAGCGTCATGGTTATACAATCGTTTATGATCACATCACCCTCAGGTATTCCCAATACATGTACATCCTGCATACTGGAAGACCCATGATCAATCTGACGATTAAGATCAACTTTACACTGTCTGCTTCAGGGTTTGATCACTAAGTTTCTCAATCTTGGTCATTGGGAGTTGGTATCGATCGTATGCTTTCCCAAAGCATATATCATACCTTCAAATTCATGTCATGCTTCCAAAGCACGACGGCCATGCATGGAATTTGATCGGTTCCAATACCTCATGAGTGAGCTCATATCTTCCGGTTCATTAGTGAACTTGTATGATCCCTTTGAGAGATCGTATTACTCATATGTCCTTATATGCACACCAGCTCGCCGGTGTATAGACTTTGGTTAGGCCATCAGCCTATCGGTCTGCCAAATGTACATACTCAGACATATAGTAATACACCTGTCTCCGGTCAGAGGATGTGTGCCTATGCTGTGACAGCTTTCAGCATAGGACTTAGGTTATCTCGATCTTGTTAAGCCAACCCATTGACCTAACTAATCTGACACCTCCGAATCATTATTCCCATGCAGAGGACCTGCATCAAGAGGTCGGTCAGATATCAACTTATGTGAGAAAGGATTGCCATCTCCTACTCAGGCTAGAGATCTTCTCTTAATAATCATTTGACGGTGCTTGATGAGTCTTCTATCTAACTCCTTAGATATTCATTCAAACACTAGTCTCTATGATTCATTTAATGAATCAACAGCTGTATGATCATCAAGATGGCCATGGTACATAACCCTAATTGTACAGAGGGACCTTTTATGCAAATTATTTATTCTTCAATCCAAATCAGGGAATGATATGTGCAATAACATTTGTTGCATAATGGCTCGTCGTGGGCTCGCATGTCCAACAGAGACCCAGTTCTATGATGAGGAGACTTCCTTCAGACTCCATTCTCCAGCAACTGTGGACTCCGATGAGGATTGAACTTCCACAACCTTTTCAATTCGGCCCTTTACATAGATGGAGCAGTTTTCCACATGTTGTGGCAGGTTAGAGTACTTCGACGAGGAGACTCATTTCAGTTGCAGTGTCTCTGGCAGGCGTAGTTAAGAGCACATGCTCTCCGACGAGGAGATTCAGTTGACTCACACTCCAGCCTATTCGTCCTCCTCACGTGCACGGCATGAGAAGCAACATCGTCGACAAAAACCGACAGTTGAGCATGTTGAGTTGGTATTGTCTGTAGTGTCTTATAGTGTGAGTTGAGTTTCTTCTTGTTTGTCCAAGCTGAGCATTGCATGTCTCAGCTTGAGGGGGAGTGTTGGAGTATTTGGTTGTGCGCCCATGCATTGTAGATGGATAAATGGATACCTCCAGGAGCCATTTACCCCATCCATATGTTTAGTCCTACATTTACCAGTGGTGGGATTTGGACGCTCTATGAAGGCTATATAAGGAGCCCCAGACCTCTTGTATCCATGGAGAAAGTCAATAGACAAACCTGGCCCTTTGAGACATTCTCCTGTGGTTTCATCCCGCTCCTTAGGGAGTAGGGTTCCGCATAAAAATCTCGTCTTGTTCTTATTTCTTTCTTTATTTCTATTACGCTTCTGCATTCTCTATTTTCTAACAATCGGCAATATTTATAGTATTCGTGGTGTAAAATTCTTAATTTTTGGTCTTTCATGGGCAAGGAGACCATTTTTATTATTTATTCTTTTCTTTGACCCAGATTTGTTAAACATACTGATGTCTGCCTAGTCATTTGATAGTTAAATTTTTGCAAACGAAGATCGTTCTATCGTTATTCTTTATATGTTAGGGGGGGGGGAGGTATGGTGTACATCTTGTTGATAAGGGTTACAAACTTGTATTTTTTGAACTAGGAAAATTTCTTTTGATCATCATATGCATAATAACATTTTAAGTATACTTGCTTGGGATTCGCCATATATGATCAATATCTATTATCTATATAAGGCGATATAACTTTTTCCAGCAATTTGTGGAAACTATTTCCTAATCAGATATAAAAGGACATTCTTTATGTTAGTTTAGACGATGAAAATCTGTGTATAAACTGTACAAGAAATAGATTGATAATTATGCACAAAAATCTGATGTGCTTTTCATCTTGTTGTGAAGGGTATATTCTGATGGCGCATGCACTGAAATACATCAGAATGTGTATGGTCTGTTGGCCTAAAGAAAACTCTTGATGGCACATCTATACAAGGCGACACCGCTGCAGGTCGCGCTAATTCCACGCACAAAGGTATATTCACTCGTTTGTCCTTTGGTTTTATATAATAGGCTGTTGGCCTAAAGAAAATAAAATCTGAGTAATACATCAGAATGTCAAGGATTGAATGGAAAAGTCACTCGCCTTGTTGTCCTATACGGTCTGATAGAGTAAAACTTGCTGCAATGTCTGGTCTATCTGCTGCAGCGGTTTAAGCCAAACTCTTTGCCGATCAAAAAGAATGTGAAATACAGCGGCTTACTGCCACTATTATAAACCACCAGGTATTTATTTTCTGGACTGGGCGATGATAAACTGAATATATTAGTAAAGAATTTGATTTTATGGGTTTTCTTTCATGGTATCTGCACATTTATTCATGTGTATGGCCCATCAGATCGTTCATCTTTTTGCTCCTTCCAAAATTTTGTTTTCTTTGCATTCCAATCTTACCACTCAATGCAGCTGAAGAGGCTTGGGCTCAAGTTAAAACAATTTGCCGAGGTTGAAACATTGCTTCTGAAGGAATGTGAGCAGGTAGAGCGGTCAAGGCAGAGTATTCTTGCTGAACGAACACGGATGCTCTCCTCCAGGTTTAGTCTAGTTGGAATGGGTTCTGCTGCAGGAGGTGCTCAGATGGCAGCGGGATCATTGCCATTGCCAATCTTGATGTCTACAGAAGCTCCAGCCCCATCAAGCGTAAGGACAAGTAGGCATGTCCATGGGAGGGTAAACTAACCTAACTTCGGTGGAGCACATGCCAAATTACCTCAGGCATACGCAACCAGTTTACCAAGTCATCCGTACATGCCATTTATGGCACGCCAACCTATGTTTCCTTTACCGCTCTCAGCTATTCATCCTCCGTCATCTCAGGCTGCCATCGCAATGCTTTTTTCAGGCACGTCCAGTTCCTCTGTTTCTAGCAAACGGGCATTGCTTCGATCCCCGTCTGGCAATAATAATAGTATGGGTTGACGAGGTAGCACCTTATTTTTGAGCGGGGAACTAGATCTAAATGTAGCCCATTGATTTATGAGTATATTTCGGTTCTTGACAGGTCGTATGTAACAGGCTGGTGTGAAATGAACTCCTTGTAGAGAGCAAAGAGCAAAGGTCTTTAGTGGTCACAGTCGGTCTCAAATGCAGTTATCGTTTAAAGGGTGCATGCTAACACGATGAGCGCTGAAATGAATGCATCCACCTCCTTTAATTTTATTTAGGTGATGCTTGAGTACATGATTTATGTGCGAGGAATGGGATTCAATGAAATGCCAATGATTTGCCACTAAACTTGCACAACTGCATTTAGATGCAACTTTCACGTCCACATAGGAAGGTTGATACATTAATTAATTTGGTTCAAGCAATTATAGTCTTTGTTCATTCTTTGCCGTAATTCTTCCTTCAAAATATCAACCATATCTTAAAGATGCCTAAGAAATAATTTGTTGCATGCACTGTTACCTGTTGGACAATATATGCAATGGGAAATCTCACCCTGTTGAGTCAACGTCACCACCGCTGCATCGTTACTTACCAAGACCGTTTATGGTTTAACTATTACCGTCGTTGCTCACACGCAGCCCCTGCCATTGTTACCATCGTGCACCATTGCCAGGTCACCAGGAACGAAGTTATAAATTCTAATTGATGGACTAATTATTTAGATATTATTTATCTAATTTATTTTGTTATTTTAGTTGTTAGGATTTCAATGGTTGTGTAATTATTTGACACTGGCATTTACAAGGAATTTTTACAAAAATACACGTATAAACTCACAATCTCACATAAATAATTGATACAAATATTGTATTAAAAAAATCCTTACAAAATTCTTCAATTTTATAAAATACACATTTATTAATGGAATGCTGGATAATAATATTAAATATAACATTTTAAATAAACAATATTGTACAATGCTTTATGTACATGGATGCAAAAAAAATTATGTACAAATGTTGTATCTTGTCATATATTTTGGCATATGTATTTGTTTCAAAAGGGCAAACACAAAATTTTGCCCTTTTGGCAGGGTCTGAAGGGGAATGCCATCATCTTGACAATTCGATCCATGGCATATGTATTTGGCATAAAGGGCCTTATCTTGCAAGCTGAAGGGGAATGCCATCATCTTGACAATGTCTAGAGGAACATTCGGATAGTGGGTAGTTCGACAGATGCAGGAGAATTGTTGCAGGTGGATATACGGCTCTTCACTGGTGTTTCCATGGAAAGCAGGAAGAAGAGCGAGGAATTGGGGCTTTAGCTCAAAGTGAGCATGCACTGGTGGAATGAGGATCCACTCAGTCATCTGGCTGTCTCCAGGATTATAAGTCTCCTTCAGTGTAGGTTTGGGTCTCCCATGTCCTGGCTCTCCCTCGTCATCCGAAGGGATATCACCTCCTCGGCCTCCTCCTCCTCCTCCCTCGTGTCTGTTCATGACATCATTCAGCATATCCTGGAAAGCAGTCTGTGCTAGGGCCTGTTCGGTCATCTGCTGTTGAATAGCTTGGATGGATGCCAACAATTGTGCATTAACCTGATTCTGATTAGGCATTTGTCCTTGCTCTGGTTGGGGTGGTTGTTGACCCTTGCCCTTTCCTTGAGGAGCCATGTTAGAGTCTGAATCTAACGAAATGAATTCCGTATTAGGATCCAGGGCTTGGTCTGTCTTCTATCTGTAGAATGAGAGAATCCTAATCAGACCACTTCACAATATCATTCAACTGTCATGATGGATTTGGGATCAAGGTCAATCCCAGAATGTTATGAACGGAAAAGGATATGGACTGTGATCGGCTTCCATTCACAACGACGAAGGTGGGACAAAAGTGATCCCAGTTTATTAGGTGGTCAAAAGGAGGGTAGAAGACGAGGAGTCGGGAGATCGATCCGCAAAGTCCGGATCGAGTTCTCGGGAATCGCCTCGAATTTATTGGCGACGTCGAGTCCATGGAATCGATGTGGGTGTCGGCAGGGTCCCGACGGAAACCATCCATGGATCGAATTCGCAAAGAAAGAGAGGATTGTATGTTGGAGGAAGGATACGATGGTCAACGAGGAGTAAAAAGGAGTGCAAAATAGTAGAAAGGCTTAAACTGAGCGAGGGTCAAAGGGGAATGACACAACAAAATTTGCGCAAAGGCGCGGGACTTGATCTTTGAACCTTAATCTAGATCCATACAAACAGAATACAAGATTGGGTTCACCAACTCACGCCATGTGAAGCCGTAAAAGTTCGGCTATTTATTATCTTTTCAGTTTTAGAGTTGTTATTTCAGGCATATCTTTTAACAAGTCCTTAGCACGCTACCCCTATAGGAGAGAGAGTACTACCAGAAAAGTATCCCGTACTTGTCCTCCTCCTTTGTAACCTGTAGTCTGTACTTTTTGAGGTCCTTGTAACCCTTCCTGGATCCCTACTCATCCAAATAAATAGAGAGAGGAAGCCAATAGGCGAAACCGATACTTCGGTTCTCGCTCGCACCAGAATCACCCGTGAGCGTGCAAGAACCTACTCGGACGCAAGACGATGAGACAGACACCCCCGTGAAGGCGTGGCCTATGCTTGATACTGCGGACAAGGTCAATGCTCTACACAATAGAGAGTCATCAATGGAGACCAAGCCCTACTCGCCTACGTACGATAGAAGCGCCAATACTTCGGAAATCTAGGCGATACACAAGGCAGTGCAGACTGGGATTTTGGCTCTATTCCTTATGGGACGTGCCTCGCTCAAGGGAGTGGGGTTTTGGTCCCCCTCCAAAGGTACCTGAAAACAATGAGGGCTTTATGAACCCAGTACACGCTTTAATTAAGGTCAAAGTTTATTTAGCAGCCCCCTTGTTTTAGTTTTTTTTGTTTTCATTTTTTTGAGTCTGTTTCATACCAGTGCCTAACGTTTTTGTAGATTTTCATTTATGTCCTAGGTGCTCAAAATCAGAGGGAGATAGCGGAAAAGCCGTGCAGGTTGGTTCTATGATGGAAATCTCACCATTGAACCGAATGATGCATGCTGAGTTAGAAGACTTACAGTGCATCTCAGCTCTCTCCAGGCGGTATACAAAACAGAACTTTTAAACCTATCTACATGATGGTGTGCAAGCGACAAAATCATCCTAAACAGTAGCTGCTATTAATCATGAAGAACCATATGTTGGTCATTTAAAGTCTAACCCTAGAGTCCGGTCTTGGAAACATCTCGGTGCCCGCCACAATGGGTCCTGCCAGCATTGTATGACGTCTCTCACGGCACGTGGGTCTGACTCTAAACAACTAACATTTACTAGATTTGACTAGATCCATACGTAATAGACTATAGGAACATGCGTTCTTATTAAGGTGTGGACCTAGCTACCGAGTCAAGAAACCTAAGTCTAGGGGCTCCATGCACACAAAACAAAGTAAAGAAAAGGCGGAAAGCTCAAAACTGCGGGAAACAAAGAAAACAAGGCGGGAAAACACGAAAAAGCCGCGACGAGGCCCCCAGGTGAACAGACACCCGGGCACTGGACCTCGTTGTGAAGAGTAGAGTCCAAGTTACATTACATGCCAAAATTGTCTCTCTTTACAATAAATTACAAAATTGATCCTAATTACTTCAAGGCCTAGCTAATTCACATCCCTTTGCCTCCTTGGTGCTCTCTCCAGCTGGTCATGAAGTGAAAACCAACCTCCTCCAAGCTCAGCAGCCTTGACTTCCTAAGAAACCATCCTTGCGTGGCGGGTCCTCGCAACAAGGTCACAAAGAGATAGAATTAATATACAAGCTCAATCAATGAAATAAAGAATCAATTAATTAACCAAAATAAATGAATGTATATGCCACTAATCAAAGAATCATGTGTAGTTAAATAATAACTATTCACAGAATAAATGATGAATAAATGAATTTTTATACAAGAATGACAAGGTGTAATAGGCTACGCTCATTGCTCCCCGGCAACGGCGCCATCTGATAACAGGGAAAAATCAAGGGTCGTATCAATCCACAAGGCGGATCGATAGTCGATGAGGTGACCTCTTGATACTCCCAGTCAATCAGAGATTAACCCACAATAATGAATAAATCAATTAAGTCCCAAAAATGTGAATTAAAATTTATTAACTCTACCATAAAATGCATAGTGTGTAACCATGTAGAGGTCGAACCACAGAGAGCAAAAACTGGTAGCCTGCAATTATTTATATACAAGCTGGTCATGTATACACATAAGTCTTTGTGGGTTTTTAATTTTATATATTTTTTTATTTCGATTTTTAATTTATTGATTTTATATTTTGTTTTTATATTTTATATTTTTTTACTAAATAAAGAGATCATATATATAAGGAATATATATATACATACTAGAGATGAGAGAGAGGCAAAAATAGGGAGAAATACTCAAAATATAGTAAATAAAATAATTTTGTGATTTTTATATTTTTATAATGTTTTTGTTATTTTTCTAGATTTTTCCTAATTGTTTTGGTATTTTTAAAGTCAAAAACACTAAAAACAGTGAATAAAGGTTGCTGGCCGAAATTAAAATGAGGATGAAAAATACAAAACCGTGTACAAATTCCTCAAATTAATTTTAAAATAAAGATAATGAAATAAGAAAAATTCAGCAATTGAATTTATATATTTAGGATTTTTCTGGAGTTTTTAATGTTTTTATAAATATTTTTGGGGTTTTACAATTTTTAGGAGTTTTCTTTTGTAATTTTTAGTGATTGGATTGAGGCTAAAACAAATATAAAAAACAAAATATAATTTTTTTGGAATTTTTCAAAAATGTTTTATATTTTTTTATGTATTTTCTAATGCAAACAGTGCTGAAAATGCATATTTTTGGTTTTCTATAAGTATTAAAATGCAGTAAAAATGCAAACTAAAAATATGTACAATGTAACAGGAACCTATGGTATTTTTTTGGTAATTTTTGGAATTTTATAGATGCTTGCGATAAATAGGGAAAGCAAAAAAGAAATTCCAACACTAGCAAGGGTATTTTTGCGAATAAGATAAAGTCCAAGGGGTTCTGTGCAAATATACCAAAATGTTTGAATGTTATCAAGAAGTTTCAGGACCAAATACATGTTTCAAAACCTGCTAGTGGGCCTTTGCAATTTTTCCAACCACGTGGGACTACACGTGACTCACACGCACATGGACCAAAATGTAATTACATAAAGGATAGGGGTATGCGTGCAAATTTCTCAAAAATATAACATTGTATATTCTATTTAATGGACCTTTACCAAATACACACAAATACAAGGGCACCCATGAAATTTTCCAAAAAACACGTGAGACTGCACGTGAGCTGACGTGGATAGGACCCAAGTGTAAATACGAGGAACTTAAGGGTCTTTTTACAAAGTCTCCACTTTATTTTAAACGTTACATGTTATTTAATGGATTAATAAGTAAATACAAAAGACAGGGGTTTAGATCTGCAATTTACCCCTATATGCGTGCTGATGAACGACGATCCACGCGCCACTTATCCATGTGGCGGACTCTGGAAGCTCGATACCTCTTCGTCGATCTTCGGTTGAGATTACATCTGAGTCTCGATCGAACGGCTGAAGTGGCTGCTGATTGGATGGCCATGATCATATCTGGAAGCGCCTCCTTCATCCGACGACTGTTGATGTCCACGAAGAACAGGGAAGAACACGGAGGTTCCCTGCCTTCGATCGTAGATTCCTCCTTCCCCCGATGGTCTTCTGCGATGGAAATGGTCTCTACACGTCGAGGAAGGTCCTCTGCAGCTCTCGAGGTGCTCATGAAGTCCCAGGACCCCACGAATCGTTCTGGCGAGCTCGATGAAGAAGGGGGGTCCTGAGAACCTGGCAGTTGATGGATTTGAGTCCCAAAGGGCTCCTCTTCGCGTATGCCCTACACCAATAGAAAGAGTGACTCGAGGGGGTTCCCCTCGATCGGAGGTTGAAGCTGCTGCGCCAAAGAAATGGAGGGGGCGGCGAGGTCCGGGGACACGAAAGAGATGGACCTCGAATCGCAGAGCCAATAGGACTCTGGTTGATCAGGGGTGCTCGTGGGATGGAGAACACGGAGAGGATCGAAATGGGGGGCGATTCGAGCATCGAAGAGTCACTGGATAGGACAGGAGTCGTCGCCGGAGTGGAGCTCCAGCGATCTACGACTCGACCGAATCTAGGTGATCTAATGAACTAAAAGCTAATCTAACGACTAGAAGTAAATGCTAGAATTAAATGCTATCTATTAACGTGATAAAGCATCTCTTATACATGGCCGAACACCAGGGAGCAGGGCGACGCCGGAGCTCCGCCATGGGTGCTGCCTCGACTCCTCCGTCCTGCTCACGACTCCAGAAGGATCCCACTGTCACGAGGATGCACTCTAGAGTGGATGCGAGGGTGGAAGAAGCTCAAAAGGAGACCAAAATGGGGACGGAGGTCGAGGCACTTATTGATGGACATGGCGACGCACCCTTATTGACCGGGGTGCCACAATGAATCACTAGGTCAGATGGTCGATCTGATATGGTGGCGTGGAGGATGGATTATTGACGAAACTTTTTCATGAAGGAATCGAGGCGATCTACTCATTGGCTTGGTTTGGGAAAATCGGAGAAGATGGGCCGAAACGACATCTGACACAAGGTGGCTGGTGGCAGAGAAGTTGACTGGGCGGTCAATGAAGGACATGCTCTGATTGGTCCACATCAGCGCCGATTTGACCTCTCAATTAAACATGATAAATTATTTTACTAATTTTTGCTTATAAAATAAAAAATGTTTACAAAATAATGTAGTATTTATTTATGATTTTTATTTATTTTTTTGATGTATTTTATTATAAGTTTATTTTAATGGTGTATTTATAAGTGTATTTATATGTATTTTGCATAATTTATTTTTATTTTGTATATTTTATTTTATTATTTTATTTTATTATTTTATATAGTTTTAGGTACATACTCAATGGCCTTGATTAATGGAAGCTCTAAGATAAGACTTTTGTAAAACGCTTCCATGTTGATGTTGTCCAGTTTGTTGAATTTTTTTGGTGTTTTATTTTTTTGGAATTTTCAATAGAGTCAGTAAGGTGGTCAGTGGACAAGTCAGATGTGTGTGGTGTTTGTATGTAGGAATCTGGTACATGATGTGTTTTAGATTCGCTCTGTGATCTTCTCGATTCCTCTTGGTTGATTATCTTGTCTTTTACTATTTGGATGACATTATCAAATTGTTATGTCAAAACCTCAGTCCTGTTATTGATCCGAGCTATGTTATCCACTATTATCTCATGACTTAGATTTGAGTGATTGTGCTCGGTATGTTGTGGCATTGGCATTTTCTCCCAAACTGAGTTGTAGTCAATCTCTGTGATCAGGGTCTGGACATGAGTCCTAATTCCTTGACTTTAGGTATCATTTGTGTAGTCAAAGGAAAATTCATCATATTCAGGTTGTGAATCATCTCGAGTAAAGGACGATTCAAAGAGTGAATTATCATATGTAACCGAGAATCGTGTTCCTCTATCAAAGTCGGCTACGCTTGTATTCATCCTCGAATTTTCTCACTCCATTGTGTCCACAAAATACGTGTTCGTTTCTATGAACGTCTCGTATCTCAAAGTTTCAACCATAAGTGGGTGGATGGGTGAAAAGAATGATGGTTGGGGAGAAGATACCTCAAAGGGAGGGTTCTTCTGAAAAGAAAGTGGAAAAGAAGATTAGGAATTTGTCATGTGAGCACGACCCACGGAGTATGGGTATGAATGCCAATATTCCGACATCTTTGAATGGAATGATAAATTTGATTTTTGAAACCACGATCTATGTGTGCAAGTGCACTATCATACAATTTAATACACAAATGCAAACCCTGAATTCACCAATTCAACTCAATGAAGGCCGTAAAGGTTCGACCAATCTTGTCTTTTTTAGTTGGTGATAAATGCAAAATTTTGAAAGAGTTAATGAGTTGTTAAGTGCCTGTATTTCCCTATAAATTGGCATGATTCTTACGACTAGTTGGACCCACTTTCAACCAGTATGAGAGTAAGTACGGACCGTATAAATATGACTACATGTTACTTGAGGACGAAGCCTTACTTAGTGTCCTCTAAACCTCCCACTCCACTAAAGAAATCTGGACCATTTGCCGGCTACCCATAGATCCTCACTGAGAAGTGGCTAATCGCTTTCATAGAACCATTAGTCTATATGAAAATCCTGACTTGGCTTTATCCTATTGTTCATCTCTCTCTCTCTCACTCAGAACAATAAATGAATACAAGGATGGGGTTGCTCTCCCACAAAAATTCTTAATTTTATGGGTTTATTAAAGTCAGCTTTGTTTAGCAGTCCTAATTAAGTGGAGATCAATGTACGTCTATATGGGGATTCCAATTTCCTTTATTCATATGTGAATGAAAACTGAGGGAGAATTGAAAAAGCCGTGCAGCGAGAAATACGATGATGAATGCTGAGTCAGAGATACTTACAATGCTCCCTCACAATCTTCGTGCACTATGTTAGATAGAATTGAAATTTCCCTAGAAAAATAAATCTAATGCATGCACATGAATTTAATTTGGCTAAACGAAACTCGATCTAGTATGTATAATTAAAGTGTAGTGTGGTCCTGAATTCTACAAGCACAACAAAAAATTTTAGTAGCTCTAATAGTCGTTTGTGTAATTCTAGAACTACGAACCACTCAAGTCAGGCCCCAACCTCACTGAAGAGTGAAACAAGTCCAACACACAACAAAGAGTCCAGTCTCTTTACACACGTGAGAACTCGATCGGGAACTGCTAGAAATGAGAGATTAACAATAAATTAAAGAAACACACACTTACACTCACTCTCCAAAAATTCTTTGTGTGTTCGGTCTCTTCGAGTTGCGTTGGCTTCTTAAGAAGCCGCTCCAAGTCCACCGAGTACCTACCAAAAAAAGATCAAATATTAGATAGGTGTTCATAAAAAATATACAAAGATAATAATTGAAGAAATATTGAGAAAAATAAATAGAGAAATAAATACAAGAAGAATCGAGGGTCAGACTACCCGGGGGTGGAAAACCTAAAAACTTGGTTTTCTAAAAAAACCTAAGTCGTGCCTCCACAACAACGGTGTCATTTAAAGCACCTAAAATTGCGCTCAGTTAATTACATGGAATAAACATTAATTTTGTTCGTTATAGGAAGGCAATTCACGATTAATCAAAACGACCACTAACTTTAATTATTATTCTAATTAAAAGTAAGCAGACAACATTTTTTACTTGGTAAGTCCAGGCTCGAACTCGGTGAGGTAACTGTCTCCATAGGTTGGTCGATCTAGAGATTAGGTTATCATAGAGGTATTTTTTATTTTTAAATGCAATTAATGATCAACATGCAATTTTTGGTAAAGTTTAGGGACTAAAATATAAATTTCGATCAAATTAAGCCCAAAAATTATGAAACTTAGCTGAGATGCAAATAATGGTGAAACAAATGCATTGTATTTTTTTGGATTTTTTGGATGCACGATGAATAAATAATGAATTTATGAATGAAAAAAGTGTGATTTTCATTAATTAATTATAATAAATATTAAATCTACTTATTTAAGAAAACAAAATTATCTAAGATATATCACTAGGTAATAAATCTCAAAAAAGCCCTAAAACTGAAAATGTTGAATTTAATGCCTATTAAAAATTAATTAATGAAATATACAAGCTGATTTTTATAAACAAAATATGTATGCAAATGCAATTCTTTTCTGTCACAATGTAAAACACAATTAATTCTAATATCGATGAATTTTTGGCAATTTTCAGAGAAATGGTTAATTTAATATGAATTTTAGAATAAAAATTGGGTAAAATATACAAATTTTCACAAGAATGATTATTATTAATTAACCACTGAGAATAAAAATGTTATGCAATGTACAGAATTGATTGAGGATAACTGTGCAATTAAGGAATAATAATATGATGCGATAATGCTATTCAAATAATAGATAGAAGTCAGGGTTCTTTACGTAAATTACAATAATTAAATCAAATAGAATTGTTGAAAAAGGATCTAGATGAAATTACCTAAACTACGGAGGGAGATACTGTAAAATTCATGAGGGGAACTTTCGTAGAATGTGCCCTTAGGTTGTGGGGAGCTCTTCTATAATTAGCGATCTCTGAGGGGCTTCTTTGCAGTCGGTCTAATGAGGCACATGACTTGCATGTGAGCTGGGGACGATGGGGCTCTTGCGAAATTGGTGGATCCTCGGGGGGCCTTGAATGCAATTGATTCTCCCCTCATGTGTTGCGCACGTAAGGAAGGGATAAGATGGAGGAGCATTCTCGAAGGTACTAGAGTCGGTGATGGAAGGTGGATATCCTTAAGGTAGGTTGAAGGCATGCTTCGATGGTAGTGTCGTGGCAAAGTCAGAGGAGCGGTGTAGGTGTAGTGATGGGAAGTGGAGCGAGCAGCAGGTCAGTGAAGGCGGTGCTGTAGTGGCAATGGATGCTCGTGCGAAGAAAGGGGGTGGTGTTGGACTTCTTCGATGGTAATGGGCTCTGTCTTGGAGGAGCCCTCCGATCGAGCGTGGAGCGGGCTCGCCTGCGTGGCAGACGGGAGGCGGAGCTCCTTTCAGTGGAGCTGCAGGGGAGGTGCAACGCGGGCAAAGGTTGGTGGCGTATACGATACGACCTACTGCGGGAGGATGCATGTAGTGGTCAACCGAGCGCTAGTTGTGTGCTGGAGGAGTGCAGTCGGTGCTCGTGGTGGATGCGGTTGCAGAGGACACCCGTGGCGAAGCTTTTGCGATGGAGGCAGAATCACGGGAAAGAGACGATGGTTGATCGAGGTGAAGAAGTGGGAAAGAGGGGATAAGGTGAAAAATAGAGGAATGAAAGTGGATGGGGAGTCGTCTAGGTAGAAGGAGGACGGAGGCCCTCTTGTGATCATTGCCTCGACCGTGTTGGCGGAAGCACAAGAGGCATTGAGATTGATCTCGTTGGGACGAGTCGTGGCCACGATGACACAGCCACTGTCACCAGTTGTTCCTCGAGTTGCTCATGGATGTGGCAGATAAATCTTCAGGTGGTGGCATGAACCCATTATTGGAGAGGAGGCGCGAGGAGATAAGGAGGTTATAGGGGTGGTTAGCGAGGTTGACGCACGCATGAGAGAAGGCGGGGGTTGAGGAGAGGAGTGGGCATTGAAGAGAGAGAGAGAGAGAGGTTGACTGGCCAGGTGAACACGTACAAAGCATGTGATTCGAGGAGGGGAAACATTAGGAGAGAGAGAGAGAGAGAGACAAAGGTGGGGCGGCATGTGGCTGCCCAAGAGGCACCATGTGTCATCAAAAAAATTTAAATTTTGAAAACAATCAAAAATAAAAAAATAAATAGAAAGAGGCTCAGATCGAAAAATTTTCTTCACAAAATTGCTCATCTTGATGAGATCTACAACTTTCACGAAGGGGCCAAGAGCAAAAGAGGTCATCGGTACAAAATGATATTTTTGGGGTACTCTATGTACGTAAAATACCTTGATTTTGGGTTTTGTAATTTTTTGTGATTTTTAGTTAAGAGAAAAATAGAGAAAAAATAAGATAAAATCAAAGATATATATTTACACATTAATCTGATTTTTTGTATTTTTTTATTAAATAAGAAAATAGGAAAATAAAATAAAATGGGAAAACGAGAGATATTTGTATATGCTTACAAAGGACACCCAGACTCGATCAGTTTCTTTGATTTCAGTCTTATTTTAAATTTGGATTTTTGTGCATTTTAATAGAAATTTCATCAAATAAACAAATGAAAAAGAAATAAAACAAAAAGGGCTAATTATGTACATAAAATGTCAGGTCAAAAACCGTTAAAATACAAAATGCACAAAAAAGGCCCAAAACCCAACTTGCACATATGAACTCTGATTTTTATGAAATTGGTCTTGTTTTGAAGTTTTTCGAATATATATTGCTTTAAAAGTGATTAGACCTAAATCAGACATTGTATGAGTAAGATATGTATGGTTTAGTCTATATATTCTGAAACTGACGTTTTGTCTCACGAACCAATTATTTGAGTTAGCAATTTTTGTATTTTTCATTCAATCTTGTTAATGGTATGTACACGATGGAGTTGGCTTCATATCAATTGGTTTTAGCATGAATTAATTAATAAATACATGAAATTAGGTGAAAATGTGAAGATGATTATGGATGCAATTATAAGTGCTAAAACATATTTATTACTTCTAAGTGCATGAATGGTAAAAATGCAGGATAAATGATGAAACACAGCTAATTACTCAGGAATGAATCTCTATTTTCATCTTTTAGTACGATGAATCACATATTCATCAGCATCTTATAGTCACTCAAAGTTTGGTCCAGCTTATCAATCCTGTTGAGCTTATCCAGGCCCCGTCATGTCTTCTTCTTAATGATTTCTATCTGGTCCACCTTCTGGCTGATGATGCTCATGTCATCAGTTGATGACTATCCTAGTGTTGACGTTATAGAAGAGGAAGAAAAACCATCCTCAATACATGCTACTCTGTAGTGAGACCATGCCTGTGGGGAAGGCTTCCCATGAGTGTAGATACTGGCCTGGGTAATCACAATGTAGTTTCCAGCCATCTCCTCCTAGATGGCCCAAACTTAGTCCTCATCCTTAAAGAAATAGAACCCTCCACAAGAGGCATTACCTAGTCCCTACAGCTCAGGTGTCAGCCCACAAAAGCAGCACTTAGTAAGTTGGGTTTGTTGATGTTGTGATGTGGACACCTATCGATGAGCTCTCTAAATCGATCCTGCACCTCATATAATTGCTAATTAGGGATCATTGTGAAGTTGTCGATCATGTCTCGTGTTGCATTTGTCTGATCGAGTGGATAATACTTGTTGAGTTACTCGGTCTGCAATTGATCCCAGGTGGTGACAACCCTCCCCAAATGCTTCAGCCAGTAGAATGCTCTGTTAACTAAGGAGAACAAGAAGGCTATCAACTTGATTGTGCCCTTGTCCACCAGCATGCCGTGGTTGGTACTACATATCATCTCAAACTCTTGCAAGTAAAGATGGGGCTCCTCGGTGGTGTGCCCATGTAACTTGGTCAACAACTGAATCGTTTGGGGCTTGAGCACAAAATCGCCAAGGATGGTAGGCAGTTGTATCCACCTGTGGGTGAGAGTTGCACCAGGGTTGTGCAACGCTCTCATGGTGCATATGGGCATTTGTGGATTACAGACCTCCTCCTGTCATCTGTCATCCGCTTGACCCTCATGTCTAGATATCTCTCTACTACCGGCTACTTTGTCTTGCTCTGCTTGCCACCTCTCATCTGATTCATTTCTCCTCCTTACCTCTGCCATAAGCATCCCCTAGTCTCTAATATGTCTCTGCATAGCCTCTAAGAATGGTAGGAGGGTGTCGTTGATGGCTTCCAGATCTAAGACAAAGGAAGAAGACTGCGTCTACTCATCAACTCTATCATCATTGGCCATCTCTCTGGTCTCTACAAAGGAAAGGAACCAAACTCAGGTGTTGTCAAGTGAACATATAGCTGTGCTGGTCATTCTGATTGTACCTTAGGTGATGCAGAAGAAGGGTGGTCAAGGGGGGACATGGTGGAATAGAACTCAAGTTCATAGAGCGAGTCTAAGATCTTTGAAGCAATCCTAGATGAATGGACATGGGTGCTGAGAAGCAGTGCCACCAAAGGTAGCCTAAGAGACCACCTACCCATCATCGTGATGTAAGGATTAGGGAAGATTAGATCTAGATTGAAAATAATGATTGGAAATCAAACCCCCAATTCGCCAACTCAACTCTGTGATGACCGTAAGAGCTCGATCGTTAATCATTTCAATTTTATTTTTGGTGATAATGCAATATTAAAAATGAGTTAGCGAGTTGTTAGATGCTTAAATTTCCCTGGAGAGTGGGCCAAGTTCTTACAACTAGTTGCACCTACTTTCATCCAGTATAGGATTAAGTATGGATCGTTTCTAGCTATCCGTTACTTGAGGACGGAGCCTTACACAGTGTCCTCTAAACCTCCCACTCTAGTAAGGAAACACATGCCATTTACCAGCGACCTGCGTTCCCTCACTGAGAAGTAGCTAATCATTTTTATTGAATCAGTAGTCTAAAGAGAATCCAGACTTGCCTCTATCCTAGTGTTCGTCGCTCAACTCTCTATAGATAAAATCAGACAATGAGTGGGTTATTCTCCCCAAAATAAGGAAATTAGTTTTTAAGCTCAGATTTAGGTTAAGTTTGTTTAGCAGACCTGATTTTATTGGGTGTCCCTTTTAGGCATTTTTCTAAATAAGGATATGTCTAACAAATTATCTGATTCCTTTTTATTCTATGTACAATAAAACAGAGGGAGGAAGATGGAAAAGCCGATGCGCAATAAAATCAATGATGCATGCACGGGTTAGAATGTGTACCTTGCTCCAACAGTCTACGTGCAAAGTGATCCACGCCTAATTCAAAGACAGAATTAAAACTAACTAAATGACGCATAAAGAAAATGCACTAAAACATAAGGTTCTAATACAAGAAGAAAAAGGAGCTAACTATGCAGAAGGGAGACCAAAGTCCGGTCTTCGATGTCGATTGATGCCCGCCACAACAGGTCCTGCAAGCGTTTTACATGACCTCTCTCAGCACGGGTCTCTAATCTAAATAATTAGCTTTTTGTTATTTCAATAAGTCCAATCGCTTTCTATAGGCACAGATATTCTATTAGGGTGTTTGGACCTTAATCGCTACCTGGCTCAACCAAATAGAATCCCAAGTCTATGGGCTAAAACCATAAAAAATAAATAAAAATAAATGTGAAGAAAACATCAAAAATCCTGTGAGATCCTCTGAGTTCACCGGCACTCGGTGAAACAAACCACGAGTAAAGTCTGAGTGTCCAACAAGAGTCTCTCAAAATATTACAAGTTCTACAGAATTAAATGTTAAAATGAAAGTATTTTATATAACTATTTCCTCCTCCTCCTCCTTGGATGTGTCCAGTTCTCAAAGATGAACTTCCCCGCGCCACGGGTCCTCGCAACAAAGATGAAACATGAATGGGTCAGAAATAGTATATAGTATAGACACAAATAAAATATGTAATAAGTAGACAAAAATACTAACTACCTAGTTGTGCTCCCCGACAATGGCACCATTCTAAAGATGAGAATTTGAATAACTCAAGTGGAAATAATTAATCGTCATTGTTCCAAATCAACCAAATCTATCAACGAGAAAATTATTCAACCATGAAAAAATCAAGCAATTCAAACAAGTGGTGTTGCTACTTTTATTAACCTGGTATAGCGACTAAGGTCGAACTCAAGGAGCACTAGTATAAACATGGTAGGCGATTAGAAAAATCAAAGGATTTTTATTCTATTTAATTTTGCAAATTTTTAATTTTTCAAAATAAGAGAAATAAAAACAATGAAGAGAATGGGAACAAGTACTCTTTTTGGATTTTTCAAATATGCTAAAATGTTCAGAACAAGGTAAAATATTTTTGGGTTTTATAAATTTTTTAATTTTTATAAGGATTTTTGACGAATTTTCAAATGTTTTTGAAATTTTCTAAAAATCAAAAACAAACAAAACAAGCAAACAATGCACAGTCAGGAGAATTTTGCAAATTAAAAATATAGGGAAAAAATCAAAACTACTGGAAATAATTCTTATTTGACAATCAAAATATTAAAATGCAATTTTTTATTTTTTTGATTTAAAATTATTTTTATAACTTTTAAAGTATTTTGTAAATTTTTAGGTTTTTACATAAGATAATGCAATGAAACTTAGTCAAAAAATCAAATAAATCAAAAGACAACTATTCTAATTTTTTGAATTTTTTTAATATTATTTTCGAATTTTTATGATTTTCTATTACAAATAGGGACTTTTTATGATTTTGAATTTTTCGTAATAGAAAATAAAATAAATTTCACACCCCAAAAATCCCTCGTAGAATAGACACTAGTGGGAACAATATTCATTTTTGGGGAATTTTTAGGGCCAAATTGCTATTTATTAAAATTAATAAAAGGCACAAATTAAAAACATTGAAGTAGAGACCTTTCTACAAAAATTTTAAGTCATAGGGCATGCTAATAACACACATTAAGAATATAGGGGCCCAAATGCAAATACTTCAAGCAAAGCATGCATCACACATAATTCACAGTTCACAGGGGCATATATGCAATTACTAAAAACTTCAACGCATTCATTAACCAGTAAACCTTTGGGGTAAAGTGTACAAATACACCAGAAAAATGCATACAAACACAAGTGACTCATTCTCAACTGGACTAAAATGCAAAGATGAAAACATAGGGTCCATATTATAAATTGTTTTTATCTATTTATTACATTCAATAGAATGAAGCAAAATAAAACAAAAGATGAAGGTAAGAGTGAAATATAACGTTCAGCAGGCGTACGTGGCACATGACGTGGCTGGCGGCTCTGATGCGCCCCTGGAAAATCCGACGGTACAGAATATGGTGCAGGCGTACAATGCTGATCATAGTTAGCGAACATATTTTTAGGCTCATATGGCAGGCGAGCGTATATGTAAGATCTGTTGCTGCTCTGAATCTGACGGCATAGCCTTTGGGCATGCATGAGCAGTCAAGATCAAATCTGAAAAGGGAAGTACCTCATCTGACAAACCTGAGGGATGCTGGAAGAACACAAAGCAGTGCCCGTCGACAAACTTCAATCTGGTATCTCTAGAGCTGAGGTGGTGTGATTGGTCAGCCACAAGGTCCAACATCTCCGTGGGGGTGTTTCGCATCGACAGGGGGCCTTTGATGAGTCGGAGGACCGCTCGATGAAGACCTGGAGGTGGGCACACCTTGTCACGACCCCGATTTCGGGTCGTCAGATCCTCCCATATCCGGATCTGGTTACTCAGCAATAATTTATTCAGCAATTACAACTAACATTCAGAAAAGACTACAAATAAAAATACTCAGAAGAAAGTATTGTAACACTTTTCCATTCATAAAATAAAGTTCACATAATACATTGTCCCACTATAACCATTTACATGTACATCATCTTGAAAGGAAAAATACACAAACGATTACTAACTACCTTACAGAGAAAAGCTACTATGGTTGATTGGATGACTATGTTAACTGACTGGATTATTAAAGTCCTTGCGATGACTCACCGACACCTGTTGGGTTTTCCATAAATCATAGGATAACAATTAGCGAGTGCTAAGTAACGAAGAAGAGAAAAATAAACAATTGTGTAATTTTTTAAAAAGTTGGCACAAAAAGTTATATTTATTCTCATTAGTTTAAGTCCTATTCCTTCTATTCCACATCAGAGATTAGTCCAGAGGAACCCCACCATTCTTGGACTTTGAAGGTGTGGATACTCCGGGATTGGTGATGATTACATTATATACAGTTATAACATACTTGAATTATATGGAGTACATCCTTAATATTAATTTATAAAACCCCAAATTCACATAATCCGCATCTAATTTATTACATTCACCCAATAGAGAAAATCACTTTAATACATATAAAGGACGGCTAATCAAAGTAAAAAATTCATGCTTACATATCTGGACAAAAATTTCAACGATCTCTATTTATATAAATCTATGAACCACATCCAACACTGAGAGTGATAATTATCTATGTTTAGTATCAAAATATAACTTAAATTCAAAATCATTAAAATTATATTGATACAAAAGAGACGGAGAGAGAAACACTTAATATCCAACACATTGATTTGGCTCTACAAATAACTCTCACATTTTGTTGGAAAGAAAAGGGGAGGGAGGTTAGTGTAAAAATCCCATTCTTTATTCCCTTGCATAGAGCCCCCACATACTACACCTTCCCCGTGAAATACAATTCCCATGCACACTCTTAAATTTCTCTATCTTTCCCATAGAAAGTAGCCGCACATGTCCCATGCAAAGAATTAATTCCTCATGCATCAATGATGATACTTTCTCTTTATGTGCATTGGGTGTTTCCCTTTATTTGTAAACAACCTTCATCTATAAAAGGATGCTCAACGCATGAACGAGGGGGCCCTTACACCCGACATTCATTCTCTCTCTCTCTCTCTCTCTCTCTCGATTTTCATTTGTTGTCTACGCAGGAAGGAAGGCAACCCCCCCCCCGACTCCATGCAAATGTGATCTTCTTCTCTTGCTCCAGCCACGACCAGGCCGAGGTCGCCACCCGCTCCAGTCCGTGCGTGGACCTTCTTCTCCACCTCACTCGTAGCCTCCTCTTCCCCACACCCCTCCTCCAGCGCACCCCGTGACGGACAACGGCTTCTCTGCATTCAGCCCACACACACAATCGGCATACACGCGACCAACTCTAGCGTTATCTTCTAGTGACCAGTAACATCCCTTCACTCGTGCGACGACGTTTTTTTTTGTGCGGTGTTCCTCTCCCCATATAGCAGCTCGCGCGTCCGTGATAGTCATCATCGCCATCGTCATCTGGATAGAGAAGCATTTCCTTTCTTATTTTTATATCTCTCATGCATTTTGTTATATTAGTTGCTCTTGTTTAAGATGGAAAAACTTATTTGCTAGTGTCTTTTATTTATTATAGTTTGTTTCTGATATGCATTACAACTCTCAAATATTTTATTACATCTTGAAATGTTGCAAGTAATCCTCATTCATTCACTTAGTTGCACTCACATCCATATTTAGTCAATTTAACCTCTTGGAAATACTTTCTCCGTAGATCGCAATTTTCCATCATCTGTCTTTCGTCGCAAAGGATCTAAAATTTGCATCAAGTTTGAAAGAAGAATAAAAATTACAAGTTTGTTTAGTCCCTGCGGATACGAACCTCTACTTGCACTATACATCTTGTGTGTTTTTATTATGCTTGTAGTTGTAACTTTATTTGTTTGATTACAGTTTTCGTGGGATAGCAACGACGTGGTAAAATCAACTTATTAAACCGCGTAAAAATGAATCAACAATTGGAGATTGTGTTGATCTGGTGAGCTTATGCTGCCGCACGTCTTCTCAACCAATCCTCCAATACTACCCTAACAATTATCCTTTTCTTTTATTAATCGGGATCTCAAACCCTCAACCTGAAAAACAAAGGAGCACACCGTCCTCGAGGACCCGGTTGCTTAAAACCTCATGCTAACCGTTAATCACGTAATCTAGCGGCTTCAAATACATGTTATCGTGACCCAGCTGCTATTGAACCACCTGTGCCTCCATATGACACGACTACATCTTCCGTCATTCAAGCCGAAGATATTGGGTCACGACACTACGTGTTGCAAATCATTCATTTCGTGCGCACTTATCATAACAGGGCAACCGTGTACCACCTAAGTAGGGAAAAAACCAATACGGGTTCCTTCCGACAAACTTACAGGTTACATGCCCGACCTATAGTTCTACTCCCAGTCATTCTTAACGTAAGACACAATCTTTTTTTTAGGATCCAACTCAAAACACATCAATTCTCATGATGTAATTCCTCCATTAAGCTTTATATTTGCATAAACATAATACTGAATATAAACTTACACATAAATTAATTTATAATTTATAAACTCATATTTATACTCATTTTAACTTCCAAATCCTAACTTTCCGAGCCAATGCATTCATTCGATGCTTAAAACTTATTTTAGTTGAAATCACAAAGCAACTTTTCATACTTTCTCAAAAATAGCCAAATTAGGGTTCTTCGTAACAAAGAACATAAAGTCAGGAATCTCAACGATCCCATATGAAAACCCAACAGTAAAAGAAATGATTTTGTTACCTAATCGAGCTCTCTCTCGCATATGCAGTGCTTTATTATGATTCGTTTTCGGAAAAGGATGATTTATAGCTTCTGAAACGATGGAATTTCATGTTCTATCAAAAACACTAAAAACATGCCAAGAACGCGAAGAACGAATAAAGAACACGAAGAACGTAAAGAACATATTTTCTCTTAAAATTTCGGCACATCTTCCCCTTATATAGGGTGATATTTTTAGGAAAATTTCAGCAGAATTTCCCCATATACTGGGACATATTTCTAGAAAAATTTTGACAGAGTTTCTCCTTATATCGGGACATATTTTCAAAGAAAAACGAAAGAGTTTCCTTTATAAAATCATCGAGAGGAAACAATAATGAAACTTAAAGATATACTCAAAGTGCATAGTCGCCCGCTTAGGTGAGTGAATCGGTAGACACCACACATCTTAGGTGAGTGAATGTGTGACGAATCACAGGGTTCACTGACGTTCATAGCCGCCCGCGCCAAGTAGGGTATTACACAGATTTCTCCATCAAAACAACTATAAAAGTAGAACCGAAAGAATAGAACCATAAACGATAAAGAATCGGTAAACACCATGCATCTTAGGTGAGTGAATGTGTGACGAATCATAGGGTTCACTGACGTGCATAGCTGTCCACCCTTAAGTAGGTTGTTACACAGATTTCTCCTCGAACCACGAAAAGATGAATCGAAAACAAAGCTTGGAAGAAAAGAGGATGAATCGAAAGCCTAGCTTACTAAGCAAACTAAGAGAGGAGCATACCTTCCTCCTCCTCGTTCTCCCAACAGCGCTTCGCTAGCGCTCTTTCCTCGCCTCCCACTCCTCCTCCCGACCTCTCAATCCCAGCCCTTGGGGTGGTGGTGGTAGTGGAAATCGTAAAGAATGAATGGGTAGGGGTATTTATAGGCTCCAGAAAACCGCTAACCATGGTCAGTAAACCATGATTTAGCCCTTAACCGTAGTTAGCGGTCCATGTCTTTGGCTAAAACTTATCCGAAACTTGAGGAGTATGTTAGAACATTCCATAGAATTCTAGATTTGCTAATGACGCTTAATTAACGCTAATCCTGATTATATTTCACTAATCACGATTTAACTTTTGCGGCTTAGACTTAATTTTTGTTGATCTATGATTAGTGTTTGCTAATGTTGATTAAAAGTCCTTGATCCATCATTAGTTTCCTTAATCTCAATTTAATTAATTTTAATGACAGTCATTACGGGTTAATTATGTCTAAAACCTTCTTACTTCTCTTTCTTCCGAAAATCATAACAAATCGAGACAAAGTCCGATTCATACGAAACAAATTCCGTTGGTTTCCTCCTGACGAGATGGATCATATGGTATAGGATTCGAGAGATGACCAAGTTCAAGGATTGACAATTATAACAACCTTAAAGTAAGTCTCGTCCTCGAGACTTAAAATTGCAGGTATAACAACCTTAGAGAGGATTGAAACCACAACAACCTCAAAGAGAATGAACGCCATTTCAATTATAATGAAGATATACACAATACATAGTATTATCATTCAAACAAGTACGGGTATTTTTCTCTTATTTCTACCTCAGGTTCTTATGTGGCTTCTTCAAACTATTGGTTATGCCACAACACTTTAACTAGAGGTACCTCTTTGTTCCTCAACTTCTTGATATCCTTGTCAAGTATTTGCACAGGTATTTCTAGGTATGTCAAGTCTGGTTGAACATGCAGATCATCATATCTTATCTTATGCTCAGGATCCTTAATATACTTTCTCAGATTTGATTCATGAAAAACATCATGTATTGCCGAAGGATGTGGAGGAATTGCAAGTCTATATGTCACTTTTCCAATCCATTGAATAATTTCAAAGGGACCTACGAACCTGTGTGCTAATTTCCCATGCAAACCAAACCTCTGAACTCCCTTCATAGGTGATACTTTGAGAAATACAAAGTCACCTACCTCAAACTCAAGATCTCTTCGCCTTGTATTACTATAGCTTTTCTGATGACTTTGAGTAGTCAATAGTCTTTTTCGAGCAAGCTCTACAGCTTCCCATGTCTGTTGCAGTCTATCTAAATGATAAAGGTTCTTTATCTCGACCTCTTACCAACACAAAGGAGTAATACACCTATGTCCATAAAGTTCTTTAAATGGTGCCATGTCAATACTTGTATGGTAACTATTGTTGTATGTGAATTCTGCAAGAGGCAAATATTCCAACCATGATCCTTTCCATTCTAAGGCACATGCTCATAACGTATCCTCTAAAGTCTGAATAGTACGTTCTGATTGACCATATGTTTGTGGATTATATGTTGTTCTCAAGCATAGTTGTGTTCATGAAGTTCTCCCAATAGTGTGAGGTGAATCGTGAATCTTGATCGGAAACTACTTCCTTTGGGATACCAGGGAGGCGGGTCACATGTGTAATATATATAACTCAACAAGATGATCTGGAGTGGAAGATAAGCTTATTGGAATAAAGTGTACCACCTTGGTCAGACGATCTATTATAACCTAGATACTATCTTTACCACTGGTCTTCTGAGGTAAGCCTGTAACGAAGTCCATGAAAATTCTTTCCCATTTTCATTCATGTATAAGGAGAGGTTGCAACAATCCTGGTGGCTTTTGATGCGAAGCCTTTACCTGTGGCAAGTGAAACATGAATTCACAAACTCAGCAACATCCTTCTTCATTTCCGGCTACCAAAAGTTTGAACGAAGATCCTTATACATCTTTGTAATTCCTGGATGAATGGATAATCTAGAACAATGCACCTCACATAATATATCTTTCCTCAAACTCTATGATGGTTATATAGTAACCCATCTTGTATTTTGGAATCCCTCTATCTCCTTATTCTCAAGTTGTTGTCTCAAGTCTTTAAGTACTAGATCATCCTCCTGTCCTTTCTTTATTCTATCACAGATCTCTGGTTTGTATCCGTGAGGAATAGTTATAGTATCAAATGATTTCCATTCACTTAATGTTGATAGTAAACTCCAGAAGTGGATACTACTCACCAACCTAGGTGAATAAGTTCTTATGCTAAGCGAATATGCTACGACGTTCCCCTTACCAGGATGGTAGGAGATAGTGCAATCATAGGATGGGGAGGATGCGTAAGAATATGGCCAATGATATGGGGGTTTGATCTATGCAACTGGAGTAGAAGATGGAGCGCCGATTGCGACAGTCGGAGCTAAGATAGTAGGCGATGATAATAGAAAGAAGTGAAAACGAAAGGGGCGAAAGGGGGAAAAAGAGTGATACCTGGGTGATCTGCGGTGATCAGCAAAATGAGACAGAGGTGTAGGAGAGGTCATGGCCTAAATCTTGTTGCGTCCAGCAAGAGAGACTGAACGCAACGGAGCTACTCCAGCCGCGTACGAGTAACGTCCAATCTGACACCAAATCGCGCTCCGAAGGATGCTGAAGAACCCTTCACGATTCTAGAGATGCCAAGGGAGGAGAGGAGGTGCAAGGGATGAACTGTTGAGCTGTGAAGGCGGAGGAGTGATTTTTTAGGCAGCTCGATGACTAGAAAGATCGAGGAGTAGCGTGAAACCCTAGGGGAGTTCGGACCTTTTTTAGGGATCCATGAGGATCGTCGATCTGTAGTGAGCACCAAGGTCCGTAATCCGAGGTGAGATCTGGATAGAGTTGTTCAGGAAAAATCTTAGAAATAGACTCGAGTGGTAGGAAGTCGGGTTGGATCCAACTGAGAGGACGGGTTGACCCGGGTCAACAAACACGAGTCAACCAATCAGAAAATTCCATTTTAAAAAATCAAAGAATAAACAATAAAAAATAGTAAATGATTTTAAAATAAAAATGAATAAAATGGAAAAATATTTATTATTTTTCAAACTATTTTTATGTGATCTAATTATTTTTATTAATAAAAGGAATACGGTATATATAATATCATGTATTATGTATAGGTATAGTATACCTATATATTATATACATATATTATACATATATTTATTCTATTGTTTGTAAAAATGCATTTTATTCTATATTTTATTTATTTACAGAATAATTTAATGAATATAAAATATTTTTTATTTTATTTTTATAAATTAAATATAGGTATTGAATAAATAAGTGTTTTGTATAATATATACATGTATGGTACTTTGTACAATGAAATATGATTTTATTTTTAATTTATTTTTTGCTTTATGATTTTTATTTTTCATTTTATATAATTATGAGAAATACATACCATTGCAAAATATACACAAGTTATTTACAAAAATAAATAAATGGATACAAGTCTAAGTGTTGTATGTTTGCATAAATTTTTATTTTTAGTATTTTATCTATATTTTATTAGCCAATTTTATTAAGGAAATTGAATTTATTTTGAGATTATTTTGTTTTAAGATAAAATAGGATTATATATATATATAGCATGAAGAATAGTGATGAATATGTTCAAGATAGGACTCTATCTCTCCATATTTTATTCCTTGTCGATCATACAAAATATTTGGCCTTCTCTTGGGGCTCGAGTCAATCTACATTTTATTGCATAAATACATCCTTTTTTCTTCTTTTTTCTTTTCTTATTTATTCTTTTATTTTGGACTAAAAGAGTGTTCATTACACGATATTAACAAATGCATGCATGATGCTAAATTCTTAATATTTGATACATATTTACAAGAATTTTTGCATAGGGAATTTGCTAAAATAAAATAGTAAAGGACGTGAGTCAGGGATACGTCATTTCTCTATACTTTACCTTTGCTAGTCCCCTAGCAAACATTATTTGAAAAAGAAGTGAAAAAGAAAATAAAGAAAAAGAAAAGATTTTTAGAATAATAATGATTATTAAACTAATCTTCATAAAATTGGAGTATGGAGCTCGGTTATACCTTTGGATTATTAGTTTGGTGGAACCTTATTGGGAAGTGGACTTAAAACCTAACAGACTCTAAGTTCCACAAGACTCCAATTCAAGTCGCTTCAATAGCCAGGTCAGAACAAGTCTACATATGCAAACTCTAATGACTATGAATCTTTCCTTAACTATGTAAGTGATATGTAGCTCCTCACCTCAAAAATGACAAGGAAACAACCTCCCTCAATAAGGTAACTCGAATCCCCCAGTCTAACAACTCTTTCCTTGAGGAGTGAGGTATTCCCTTCTAAGTTCAAGTGCACCGGCTCAAGAAGAGGGGAAAGAAGAGAATGAACCGTGGCCAGTGTAGCCACGTATCCTTTGGAGCTTGACTAGTGTAGCCAAGTCCCCAATTGTAAGCTTACTTGAGATGAAACAATGTATCACATAAGCTTTTCTTATTCAACTATGTACACTCCTACTGGCATTTTATTTTCAATAAGGCATGTTTCTTTTTTTGGAGTTTTCGTATTTTTTGACACATATATACAACATATTTACAAGGTGCAGCATGTACATAAGGAGTTTTCTTTTTGAATCAGTAGACTATCCCTTTTTTGAAGCATTATGGCAACCCCGACGTCCTATCACTAGACCTCAATGCTACTAGATCAGGTTGAGATGCACTTCCCTCCCTAGAGGAAGACATATGCTTCCACTAGTTGTTACACACATGTGTGCCACTTCAAGCTAAAGGATTATGCCTCCAAACCACCCCATCCATGAAGAGCTACATGAAGAGTGCTTGTCTAAGTTAAGGCCACTATCTAGAAGAATCATGTATGTGTTGTCAAGTGCTCTGCTTAGACCAATGAAGATGACATGTGAACATAGTCTTGTGGACTCAAAGAATTAAGTTGCTAGGACCTGAAAAGTCTCAACTCCAACTCCTACAAAGCTCCTTTGAAATTAAGTGATTAAGGTCTTAACCAAGCTCCATTGTACAATTTTATTCTAAACTACTTTAAATGTCAATATTATTCTGAAAATGCATATACACATGCAAGAAAGATTTACAAAACATTTGAAAAGAAAGGATAATGCAAAAATCTATTTGAAAAGGTTTTCAAATATTTTTTTGCAAATTTTTTATGGTATTTTCAGTAAGAACAGAAAATAAGTTTTGCAAATGTATTTTTTTAATAGTAGGCCCAGTAATTGCAAGGGTCTGGAGCGTCCCCACTGGGATTCAAACACGGATCCGTTAAAGTGAAGGCACGTTGCTCAACCACCAGACCAAAATTTTATTATTTCTTCTATGCTTTTCAATCTCATATTTCTCCCGAAATCCCACCCTTCTCTTATTTATGTTGTGATTTTATTTCAACCTCAAATCGTTCATTGATTTGTAGTTACTAGTTTAATTGTAATTAATAAAATAGACGTGAGATTTCAAATTTTAAACTTTTGTGTACATATTGGCATCTTAGCTATCGAATTGGAGAGAAAATCCAAAAATATACGCGATCAATTCCGTTATAAACAAATATGGATATGTATTTTTGTTTTGAAGGATGTGATATGTAATTTAATTTTAACAAATACATATACAGAAAATATACGAGCATTAATTTTACGGATTCACATATAAAACATTTTTTATATGAATACATATCTAAGTGATAATTTCAGGGGTGTTTGCACGTGATAATCCTTATCATATCTATGCAATCGAATAATCCATATTTTTTTTCCGTTTTAGTATGTATTTTTAAGCATATATCGATACACTCTTTATTTAACTGATATAATTATGTAATTTAAATTTTAGTGAATATTGATATGGAAAAGAATAGTGGGGTATCGATTATTTTTGCAAATACAAATATAGATACAAAGCATTCTTTCATCTTTTTTGAAACGTGGATACAAATCTAAGTATTAGTTTTAGTTTTATTTATGCATGCTAATCCATATCATAGTGATTCAATCGGATAATCAGTTTTGTTTGTTATCACATAAGTTTTTATGCAGATATTGATACATAATTCTATTTTGCAGATATGAATATGTAAGTTTATTTTCACGGATATAAATGTGGAAATGAATACGATATTCCAATTACAAATATAAATACATGCATCATTTTCAGTTTTTTCAAAATAATATATGTCTATACATATAATAATATGCGTCTATAAAATGTGTTTTACATTAATTGAGTATAATAGATATCCATATCCACGAAAATTTTATATAATTGTGTTTGTATTGTATCCTTATTTAAAAAGATGAAAACTATATCCATACTTATATCCAAATTGCAAATAAATTGGAAACTTATTTCCTTATCAAACCACTATAAATATATATATAAATATATGCACTATCAAAGAGAGGTATATTTTAAGTTATCGTAGTTGTGAAACTTCACTTATCGTAAGTGTGAATTTAACAATTGTTAGTTTTTCATTATAATTATGAAAGCTAATGCATCAAGAAAAACTGTGATAAAATATGCCTCTCTTTGATAGTATAGAAGAGAGAACGATTTATGTAAATTAGTTTTTTATATAGATATGCGTATGTGCAAAATGCTAAGACATATGTGCAATTCTCCCCTCCTAAATCGGTAATTGAGGTGTCGCTTTGGGATTTTTCCCTGTTGCGGCACTTCGGGTGCCAGTAAGTACCTAAAAGTTAAATTTGAAATATCATGACTATTTTATTTTTATGGATAAACTATTAATTATCTAGAAAAAAGTCCCCCATTCATCCCAAGACACCCATATTGTTTCGTTCTAAAAGCTGCAGATCGAACCATGCTTGGATTAGCTTCTCATGTTTAATCGTTTGTTTTGTTTCAAATCGTATACATACAATATGAAGGTTTTTGTGGTGATTCCTTTGCTGCTGCCAATATCTTCGCGGCGGTAGATCAATGTTATAATAAAGATTCCCATATTTAAGTTTACTATTGTGGCTAGAGTCTTACTTAAAATTGCATAGTGGAAGCTCGTAGCTCCCTAGAGTCATCTGATATCAGGCGAGCTCTTAGGCCCTTTACGGCAAGGGAGGTAAACTCCCCTTAATCACTCTCCTCTCTCTCCTACGTGGGTTCTACTTTTTATCTTTTAAAAGAATTAAATAAATCAATTCCCCTTCATCAATTCCATCAAAAAATAATATATTATACCATCATATCACATAAAGATTATAAACTACTCCACTTCTACTCAATTTTCCAAACTTCAATACAATCACATCACAATAACTACTCACTTTTTCAAACTCTAATACAATTATATCACCACAAACCCACTTCAAAACCCATCCACAATCTAATCCTCTATCCAAACACCAAAACACAAAAACGAGTTATCCTCTACCAGTTTATTCCTCCTAACCCGCGTACCAAACGCACCCTCGGTCCTGACTTCCCTTCCAATCGAGCAGCAGCTCTAAGTTTCAAGAAAAGGAGAGTCCCCTCAGGTCTATAGTTTTCATCCAAGTGGCCCACTTCGACGACCACGATTTGTTGAGACCTTTTTAATATGAGCCATTGACGAAGCGCTACGGAGAACTTTACTCAATAACCCTAGGGTGCGTTTGGTACGTGGGTTAGGGCGGATTAAACTGATAGAGGGTAACCCGGTTTTGTGTTTTGATGTTTGGATAGAGGGATAAAGTGGAGTGGATTAGAAGTGGGTTTGTTGTGATATAATTGTATTGAAGTTTGAAAAAGTGAGTAGTTATTGTGATGTGATTGTATTGAAGTTTGGAAAAGTGAGTAGAAGTGAAGTAATTTATAATTTTTATATGATATAATGGTATAATATATTATTTTTTATGGAATTGATGATGTAGAATTGATTTATTTAATTTTTTAAAAAATATAGGACACACATTAAAGAGAGATGCCCCACCTACCAAATGGGTCCTTAATGTTTCGTGAATCACAAGTACGTACCCATCTATCCAGACACGTCATCACAAGGTCTATCTTTCTCTAGGAAGATCAGCATTTGCAATTTCAGTCCTCACAAGGTCTTGTTATAAATTAGTTTAAAATTATATTTTTATCAATTGTGTCCCTATGAAATATTACGATATAAATCATGTCCCTAACTTTTTTGGAGCATCAGTTCAATACCTGACTTCTTCCACAATGATCACTTGTGCCTTTCGGATTAGTTGCCATCCGTCCTCAACGCAAACAAACGTTAACTTTGGGGATACAAAGAGGAATTAGATTAAAAAGGGTTGAAAGTCATCTCAATCCCTTCCCCCCTCCAGCCTCCTCCATCACCCCCTCCTCCGCCTCCCACCTCCCACCCCAGCCTCCTCCTCCACCCAACCTCCTCCTCTACCCTGACCGTGGATAGAACTCGATTGAATGACTGACCTCAATCTCTCTCTATATATTCTAACGTCAACTGTAAGTTCTGGAGATAAAGGGGTCTTCTTCCCTAGTCTTCATTGGATGGATCCGATCGAAGCTCTTTAGGAACCGATGCTCAATCTCTATCTCTGACTATTGATCAGGTGATCCAAGCTACAACAAATGCTTCTTATGTTGTCGATAATGATGGATGAGGTCCGAGCGCAATGGTTTATTCAATCCAGACGTTCTATCGATGCTCTAATCAATCCTTCAGGTGCATGTCTTTCTCGAATGCTTTGAAGATGATTTAGATGCAACTCGATGATGTCAGATCTTGTTCTAAGAAATGGATAGCTTCCAAGTGCTCCAAGTGATGGTATACCTTATAACTTCCAGGTGCTCCAAGTGATGGTAAATCTGCGAACAGTGGCTCGACTTGAGGGTACCTCGACCAGAAAATGCTCACAAATGAGAATGGATGGATGGGGGAGTCACTAAAATGGAGGATTTGACTCCAGACCTCCAATCATAAAGAGAGATTTGAGCATATACTACAAGCAAAACAAGTTGTAGCTACAGAACTATACCCACGGATGTGGGTTTGTGGCCACGGAATTGGGCTTTGGTCACAATACGTCGTGGCCAGTAGCCGTAGCTACAAGTCTCGTCGCGAGAGTTCTCTAACCATGAATATGTTGTGGCCACTACAAGTGGCCTCGGAACTTGTCGTGGCCACAACTCTTGTATGAAGACTTTGGCCACAGATTGTAGCTACAATAAACTAGTGGCCACGGAATTATCGTGGCCACAAGTTTCCGTAGCCACATTTTGTGGCCACAACTCAACTTTCTTGTAGTGATAATAGATGGATGATGATATGAAGAGCAGTGTTTTTTATCAAATCGAGGGGAAATGGAGACGATCGAGAGGAAAGAAAGAACATGAGAAGGAGGAGACCATAGGGGGGAGGAGGGGATGTTGGGGATGTTTGAATAGTTATGCCCCTCTTAACCGCATTGTGGTTTGAAAAAAATTAAGATTAAGTTCAAGTCATTGACGACTAAAGTAACAGAAGGACATAAGTGACAGAACGACAAGAAGTCGAGGATATTCCAACAAAGAGAGGAGTGCAACTGATATTGTAACATCTCAAAGGGCACAACTGATAAAAAGCCTTTAATTTTACTTTAAATAAATGATTTTTTTTATCAATTTTACCCCTCTAAGATATTACAATATCAGTTATGCTCCTCCCTTTTTTGGAATATTAGTTGTGCCCTTGACTTCTTATCGTTTTCATCACTTGTGCCCCTCCGTCACTTTAGTTGTCAATAAATTGAACTTAACCATGATTTTTCCAAACCACGATGAGGGTTAAGAGGGGCATAACTGTCCAAACACTCCCCCTACCCATCCTCTGCCTTATGCGGCCTTCGGCCTCCTTCATCAATTCCTCTCGTCAAAAACCTAACTCCCAATCTGAAATCAATATCTCGAATCCAAGTAAAACCATCTCCCAATCTATTCCTGATTTATCATGAAATTGAAACCTTCTGGTTTTTTGACCCAAGATCATAACCGAGATCGTAACATCTTCTCCAAACTCCCCTATCAGATATGCAACGAAACCCATTCACAGGCTTACATGCAGCAAGAGTTGTTGGCTTAGATGGACCAACTGCTTAAGACCATGCATCAAGAGAGTTGGCTTCACGGATGAGGAGGAGAAGATATCATCCACCTGCAAGCTCTTCGAGGGAACATGTACTCCGACAAATTTTGATCAATAGCATCTTACCTACCAAGTAGAATAGATAACGACGTCAAAAACCATTGGAACACGCATCTCAAGATCGAAGAATCTCAAGAGCAATAGTAATGTTGTACTCCCAAGGGTCTAGTAGGAGGAAGCTCTGTAGAGAAACGTGCACAAGATAAAGTAGGCACTGCAGGATGCAGTGACTATCGAGGATATTCCCATGAGCTCCTCTTACTTCTGCAACAGTATTGAGAACATGTCGAGGGTGCTCGAGAGGAAGATTCGGGAATCGGTCACGGTAACCATCCCGTCAAACATCGATGTTGGTGGCGGGGAGGTGGCGTTGGACGGTGTTTCACCACATGAGGTCCACTACTGGAGGAGACATCAAAGACGAAGGATGCACTTGGAGAAGGGGGCTTGGACTGGTCGGAGGAGGAGAAGGCTGGGGCGGAGGAGGAGGAGGAAGTTGGGGGTGGATGAGGCTGGGGGCGAAGGAGAGGAGGGGGAGGAGGAGGTGACTAGGATAGAGGAGGGGGAGGGGAGGAGAGAAAGGGTGTAGAAGGGAGGAAAGACTTTTCAATTATTCTTTCTAAATTTAGCAATTGCTCTGATACCATTTTTGAGCTTCTATGGTCTATGTCTTAGTTCAAGATTCCTCTTACTAACTCAAATAAAAGAATTATAGTATATAGCCGGAATGGGCTAGGGTTATGAACTGATAATCATGAAATTGATTCAATCATCAGATTAGAAGTGGATTCCATCGGAATAGGGTTATGTACATTCTCATTATGAGGATTCATTCAAGCGTATGTAAATAGATATTATGTTTACATATAGATCCATGCATCAGTCATGACATTCTATTTCAGATTAGGAATAGGCTTAATCGGACCTGCTTTTGACATATCTGTCTTGATTTGGGGGGAGGGGGGTTATCGTATTAACTTCTTGGGGCTTCTATTGAATCGAGAAAGAGATTTGATTGTACATCTTTTTGATTGATATATATCAAGTATCCTCCAGATAACTCCAATCGAAGCAATTTAATGTCTGACTCGGGTCCATATGACATTCGGTGATCGATAGAAAGACTCCAACACTCAACTTTTGTCATATATTCCATAAATCACGCTATATATGTATCATATTCATAGAATATGATGTTCTCTTGTGTCTCCAAAGTTAACATCCATCTGTGTTGAGGATGGGCGGCAACTAGCCGGAGGGGCACAACGACAAGAATTTGGAGGCACAACTGATATTCCAAAAAAGAAAGGAGCATAACTGATATTACAATATCTCAGGACACGACTGATAAAAACCTTTAAATAAATACCCTTGCATTTAACTGAACTGGGGGTTTTCTTGAATTTGTTTGTGACGATTTTTTGTTTGGTTGGTTGTTCTCGACAATAGCATTCTTTTGAGACTTACTTGCAATTTTTCATCGAGATTTTTTATTTTCTAGAATTTCTTAAATTATAATCGCTCATTTTAGGTTTCTATTGCTCAATATTCTGTAGCCTAAATAGTTTTTCTCCAATAGTAAGCTCCGTTTACCTTAACCGATAAACAAAAACTTTTATTTCTAAAATTAATTTTGTGCCGAAAATAATTTTTTTCTTCTAAGAAAACCTTCAACATGAAAATATTCTATAAAAGAATATTTTTTCCAAAAAAATGAATATATGCATCATACCTACTGTTCAATACCATAAGCAATAAATTCGGTTCCAAAATTATCTTTGTTTCATATTTTTAAAAATAAAAGGCATAAAAACAAGAAAACATTCTTTCAAAAATATCAAAACATTTCGAAAGTTACAATGCTAATATATAATTATTAAGTAGTATCACTAAATGTTTTGATCAGAAATGTATTATTTTACCTTAAATAAATAAGCCATTATAAAAAAATTAAAAATCCCTAAAATGCATAAAATTTCACAAAACAGAAAGTAGTAACTTTTTCACACATTCTCACTTATATTTTCGATAGAAAGTACTACTTTGCATGAATCTTACCATGTAGCTATTATCTATAAACATAGTATTCTTTTTCAACCTTACATTTTTAAAATAAAAATATACAAAAATCAAAATAAAATAGAACTTGAAGGATAAATAAAAAAATTGGAAACTATAAAAAATAAAACAAAAGTCATAAAAAAGCATCACAAAATCACAAAAAAACAAAAACACAACCGGCTAGAGACAACACATTTCGCCCTCCTACGGGATTCACATTACCTAACACCTTCGTGAGCTCTGAAACTCTAACACTTGTAATTATACATATTTTTAGAAGTGTAAATATAAACTCTATTTGAAAATCCCTCGAGTCGAATTACAATAACACATTCCATTTGAGCTTTAAAATCTAAGTTTTGACCAGGGTATTAGATCCAAGTGGAGTTGCGTTTAGATGCAATATGCTAGCCACAACCTTGATCAAAAGCACCTCTTTGTTTCTCAATTTTTAATATACTTACCCAATATATGTATAGGAGTTGTGGAGATGCCAAGTTCCGCTCGACTTGTAGATCATCATAGTTGATAACATGCTCTGTTACCTAAACCAAAATAACTCCATCCTTTTTCATCGTAAAAGATTATACTCCAACAATCAACAGGAGATATTTTTTGCTTTTTACCAAACAGTGAAAGGGTACAAAGAAATGGATGTCAGTCAATCATATGATCAAGAACCAAGGCCGGAAATACAATCATATATCTCCTTTAACCCCCTGTTTATCGCGAATGCTCTCTTCTGCCAAGCACAAAGGCTGCCCAGATGTCGACAGAGCCGCAGACCACCAAGTCCCAAAAGATGGGTGAAAAGCCCACCGAAGAATTGTGTGCTATGACCGTTCATATTGTACTCAAGTTGATTACAAATAGGTAATAAGGGCAGATACTGGGCAACCAGGAATTTTAAGTACAAGACACGAACTGATCAACAGCCAAAAGGCCTTCTGCCAATATATGCAGTGCATCTTTGATTCTCTCCTGCTTACTCTCGCTTATGAAATTGAACCAACGTAATTAGAAGAAATCTAAGAAAGTTTCACATCTGTCATACTAATTGACCTTATTAAGAATTGAATCATAACTGGAACTGACCACATGAAGTGATTTAGAATATGCCATCTTTTGTGGGAAAAAAGCCGTGCACTGGATAATCACTAACATCGCTTGCAGAGGCAACGACCATCAAATACCAACATTGATGGCATGCCGTACAGTATTGGGTGCAGATTTGCAAGCTTCCCCACGTATTCACTTACTATGTACAGGATCAGTTAGTTCTATATTTCTATATACGGGTGAGTGACTGAAGTAGAAGTGGGATCGCAGGAGCAGCAAATTCCTAGTTGCTGAAATTGTCAACACTTCCTCCTCGCACAGCTCAAAAGCGTCAATTTCTGCAAAGTAGGCCCTCTGCTTCTCCACAAAGTCCTTGAGTTCTCTCTCTTCTTGCCTTTTGATCTCAGCTGCCAGCCAAACGCTGCTTCTGAATTTTAGTAAAATTAATTAATTAATGTATAGTTCTGAGAAGACAGTAGTTACGCATCTTGATCTGACCAATCTAACAGAACTATGAATAGATGAATGAACAAGGATTTAAACAGCTAAAATCAATCATATGAGCATGCAAATTCTGTGTCTAACTTTATGTTAACAGTACATCCATTTCCTTATCCCACCAATAGAATGGGGACTTCTACCACTGTAGCATCAGAAGGGTATAGTTCCAAGTTACCGCTCAATTTTGTGGCCATAATAGGACTGCCAAGACCTCACAAGGTTGTATGGAGCCCATTATTTGATTAGTTGGTCTAAATAACATGAGATGTACATTGGTAACCAGGTCATGATACATCACCGCCAATTAGGCTATTCATTTCAAAGAATTCTGTCACATAGAAGGGGCGACCTCAAGGCATTGGAAGTCACTCCACTTTAAAACAGTTGGTTAACGAGAGAAGATACATCACCTCACTTGAAGATATACCCTCTCTCAGTGCCTCAAAGAACATGAACAAGCAACAAATGAAGCACGCATGCCCCGATTTCACCTCTTTTTAACCAAAGCAAGATGTGGTGAGGAATCAAATGATGATTACTTTCACATGTCAACATCTACCATCAGTGGAAATGGTATGTATATATCAGTATCCATCCCTAGCTGTATACATTTTTATCAAAAAAATATAAAAGAAAAAAGCATTTACAATCACCAGGTATCAAAATGTGCTCGGACGTGGCCCATTACATTTTTAAAGTAAAAACGCTCTCCCACGAGGACAAAAGCATTTCTCGCTAGCCACAACGCCCACATACCTTGCAAGCTTTCATTCACCCATCATCCGAACCGGTCCAATTTCTACTAGTCGATGCCCAAAAGGAATCCTTGTCACCCCATTGGATGCTTGGGATATTCGCAAATCTCCACGCCTCCATCGAACTCGGGCAGCGAAAGAACAAATGATCTACATCTTCCGCCCCTCCATCACATATCCTGCACCCCTCCTTCACCCTGGGAAAGAATCTGGCCCTGCGCACACTTGTCATAATACGCTCTACTATTATCAATTACTAGTAATGGAATACAAGTAATTAATTCTAGACATCACGCCAAAAAACAGTATAAACAAAGCCAAACAAAAGACTTTACTAAAATTTTTTATTTGTTGATTGTACATCTTGTATGGATAAAAAAATGAAAAACTCGATTCAACCCTTTTCTTTTTACCAACTTGATGGCATTCCCGGATCTAGAAATTCATTTCGTACAATTGAACCTTTTCAAACTGTTTCTTTCTAAGAACCACCCCGGTAAAGAATCTGGCCCTGCGCACACTTATCATAATACGCTCTCTTCTTAGTAACGACAGAAAAACCTTCATTTTTGTGGGTATCCCCCAACTCCAGATCCTAGCACAGTCCAGAGAAATTTCTGAGTCTGTCGAAAATGATGGGGATGAAACCACCTTGTAGGCCTTCTTGACCATGAAATACCCATCTCGCCAGCACCATGAATCTCTTCCCTCAGAAGAGTCCTCAAGTCTTGCCAATCTCCCTGAAAGACATAGAACATCCTCCACCCTCTGATCCAAAAGATCCATCACAAAAATAGGAGACCACAGAACCTTCCGACCACAGGTCCGCAACGGAAGTCGCTTTGTCCATCACTAGAGGATACAGTCTGGGATACATGTCGCGAAAGGCACCCTTCTTGAACCAGTCATCTGTCCAAAAGCTAAAACAGTGTCTGTCACCCAGAAAAGGCCTCGGCGAGACCCATGGAAGGCCGTATCGATATCGATATCATATCGATACGATATATCGACGATATATCGCCGAAATATCGTCCATATCGACGAGCTTTTGTGAAGAAAATACCTGGAAATCAGGATATATCGCCATATCGGTACCCATATCGGTCCCATGTCGATATCGATATATCGGCGATATATCGCCGATAATCGCGATATTTCCTTCCATGGCGAGACCGTCAAGGTCGACAAGAGGGAACATATGCCACACCAAAAGGTGGGCGGTGAGGATACCAACCTCTGGACGGGCACACAAGCTAGGCGACACACCATAGATAGATCTTATCAACTTAGGAAGCAAGCCATCTTCATCTCCCCATATCTTCATCACTCACTTCACGAGCAATGCCTTATTCATGGCATCCAATCGTAGTATCCCAGCCCTCCATCCGCAGTCGACGTAGCCACCACCCACAAACCACTCCACCAGGACAAGGCCCTTACCATCCTGGGTCGAAAACCAGAAGAAGCGTCGCATCAAGGACTCTAACTTCTTACGGATGCCTACTGTAGTACTCTCGTGGACATGAAGAAAACGAGGATTGCCGCAAGGATTGCCTTCACCATGACCAACCTTCTGTCCCTCGAAAGATATGATGCTTTCCAGCCAGCTTGCTTCTTTTCCAACTTCTCAACAACCGGTAACCAATCCACCTGCCTAAGTCTTCCATGCTCAGTAGCAGACCAAGATAATTAATTGGCAGGCTCTTCTGTGTTGTAGACAAGATCTCAACACATGCCATCTCATCCTCCGAGGCAAGATTAAAAGGGACAAATGCTGACTTTGCACCGTTAACCTTCAACCCAGATAACTCACCAAAAATACCCAGAACTGCCTTGACTGTCCTATACTCCGACATCCTCCTTCAATGAAAAAAAATGGTGCCATCCGCATATTGCAGAATCGGTACGGAGATATCCTCCCTAGTGTAAACCCTAAAGAAACCCCCAGTTTCAGCAGCCCCGACAGGACTACCAAACCACCCGCTACAAGAACGAATAAAACGTTGCAAGAAACTGTAGCTGAAAGAAACCACCTTCCTGCTTTCCATTAACAAGCACCAAAAGCGAAGCAGTCGTAATGTAGCTCTTCATCCCAATCCATCTAAAACATCCAGGAAGCCCTTCTGACCAATGATGCCCAAATAAACTTCCAACTCATGCAGTCATAAGCCTTTGAAAAAACTACCTTCCAGACGAACCCAGCAGCCCCTCTTCTTTTCCATTTCGATACCATTTCCGAAGCCAAAACCACACCCTCACGCAACTGTCGACCTAGAACAAACGCCACTGAGCCTGTAGCACAAGATCATCCAGCACTAAACTGAACATGTTGTCCAGCACCTTCACCACAATAAGGTAGATGGCATTTGGATAGAGCTATAGGCCTAAAGTCTCCTACCCGTTCCGCCCCTCCTCTTTTTTGGGAGCAAGAATAACATGGACCTATTGAGCTTCTCTAGGCCCCTATCACATCTCTAAACTCCAACAACAGTCCCATGACATCTTCTTTCCACAGTATCCTAACACTCTCTGTAAAAAAGGAATGGAAGACCATCTGGGCCAGGGTACCATCTGAATTGAGATCAAATACAACTCGAGGTACCTCCTCCCTTGTAAACTCTGACCAAGCAATGCATGTTGCTCAGGCCTATGTGAATTGTCCCCCTACCATTCCATCTGATACTGGAAGATGGTGTCCTCTTACTAAAATCCCAGAAATGCTCTACGATTGTCGCGCCAATCGCCCCATACCTTGAATCCTTTCCCCCTCCACTTGCAGGTCATGAATTAAGTTCCTTCTTCTCCTTCCACTCTATTCAAGTCTGTATACATCTGTTTAAGGATATTGATATATATTTTTCAATTTGATGAATATTAATATGGGGATAGATATTCATTTGAGAACTTACAGTGAATGCATAAATAGATACTGATATAATTTTGTAATTTTTGGAAAATATGGATTCAAAATATGAATATCAAAAAATGGAGGAAATCTGTTCAGACATTTGTTAGAATAGTACGTATATGTTCCTTATAAAAATGACGAAACCTTCTCCCACTCTAAGTAGGGTCGGCTACATGGATTCTTGTTCAAATCCATGTTGGAAAGATTCGACTACTTTTTACGTTTGGTTGTCGACTGCCTAACGCAATCCCCACAAAGGGGGGATTTGAACCCTGGTCTTTTAGGTAGTATATGTTCCTTGTATATATAAAAATATATAATTTACTGGTGAAATGTACCTACATATATATTCATAAGATCTGGTATAAAAATGTTTTTACAACTATAATATAATTAAATTGCAATAGGGAAAAATCCTACTCCTAACCTAATCTTTGGAACCCTGCTCCGACTTTCTATTTGTCCATCTCCCTATGGCCCTAAGCCCGCACACCATCTTTTTAATTTCATTAATTTTTTATTTAAGTTATTCCAATTAATCTTTATTAAGTACTTGATAAATACACGACATTTCAGCCTGTAAATAATATCTAATGCCTAATATTAACTTGATGGGAGAGTCAGGGAGACATCCATTATTCAATTGAAAATCCAAATCTGTTTGGTGATTATCTATATCCAATATCAGGTTTTTTATCCATTTTCAAGGATACGATATCATTTTTCATATATATCTGATGTTTGTAAAGATATTTATTTGAAAGTGGATGTGAATGTGATAAGACGGCCATTCCGGCGTGCCTCCGTATTCGTGCTGCTTCATAGCTAAGCATCTCCCTGAGTTTAGCTATTCCTGAATACACTGTTTGTACTGCTGAGGCCTTTGCCATGGTCGCTCAGTACGGAGGTATCCAGAGATATCGTTGAAGTTAAGTCATCCAATCATAGTCATGGACATAGTAATTGCAGCTTTATGAACACCACTACAAGACTATAAAATAAGAACACAGAACGTTCCATAGAGATGATTCTTCTAAGTAGCATTGACAGGAAATCCTTGCAACAAATATTACTCTCCATCAAGTTTGATATATGTATCCATTACGCTCAACTCGTCAAAAATATAATATCAAAATGAAGTCATGACTATTGAGTGATCTGAAGTGAACCTAAAGAGCCCGATAATTATGACCTAATCGTGCTCTTTCTCCAATTGTATAGCCAAGTGATTGTAACACTTGCAATTCCTCAAAGATCTCCATGTAAAAGAGCACTTATGTCAACTTGATAATACACGTCCCAGGAAATTGCAAATAAACAATTGTGTCAATAATATAAACTATGGGCATCTGTGTTAGAAACTACGAAACGGAAGTGGAATCAAAGAAAAAGATAAAAACATTGAGGAACAACAGGATTTTTACGTGGAATCCTACTCCCTACGGAGCGGGATGAAACCATGAGAGAAGGCCTCAAAGGGCCATATGTTGCATTGAACTTTCTCAACTGTTACAAGAGGGTGAGGGGCTTCTTATATGAAGGCCCTAAATGTCGGTTTCAGTCACCATTTCGGTATCGACCAAAACTGAATTTCGGTGAAATTTCGACCGGAATTTCGATCATTTCGGTCATTTTTTGTACTAGGACCCCCATATTTCGGTCATTTCGGTCGAATTTCGATTTCGACTGGATATCGATATTCGACCGAATTTCGCTGAAATTTGAGACCATGTCTTATATAACCCTCATTGAGTCTCCACATCCCATAGACAGTCGATGTAGGACTAAACAACTGGATGTGGTAAATGGATCTTGGAGGAATCCATTTGCCCATCTACCGCATAAGTGACGCATAAATTAACATACTCCAACACTCTCCCTCAAGCTACAGAATGCAATGCTCAGCTTGGATAAATAGAAAGAAATCTCAAACTCACGCTACAGGACTCTACGGACAATATCAACTCAACGCATACACATTGTCGGTTGTTGTTGAGGGTGTTGTTTCTCATGTCGTGCAGGTGAGGAGGAACAAACGGGTTGGAGTGTGAGTCAAACCGAATCTCCTCGTCGGAGAGCATATGCCCTATACTGCACATGTTAGAGTCACTGCAACTGAAAATGAGTCTCCAACTGGAGAACTCTGGCCTACCACATCATGTGGACAACTGCTCCATCTCTGAAAGGACCAAACTAAAGAAAGCCGTAGAGACATCCTCGTCGGAGTCCACGGTCACTGGAGAATGTAGTCTGCAAAAGTCTCCTCATCGGAGAACCAGGTCTCTCGCATACTGGCATGGAAAATGGGATCTTTACTCTGGAGTCCCTATGATACCATAAGAAAACCCTAGCCCACATGACATAAGGAATGGGATCTCTATTCTGGAGTCCCTATGGATCACAGGAAAACCCTGAGCCGACAAAACGAGAATGATAGGGACCACTAAACCAACGAATGCATACATGTACGCATCAAAATGGATACTCAGATCCAATCGTCAGGTCTGAACATCTGAAGAACTGCAGAGTCTGAATTATGGCCATGCATCTCTGGACTGGAATCTGTAATTTGGAGAATCTGACAATCTGGCCTGTAGAACTCTACATAATACCCCCCCCCCTTTCTCTTGTAATTATCGAAAAACAATGACCTCGATAAAGTTGGGAGAAGACAAGTAAAATGGGGAGACATAAAAACCACAAAAGCCGATCTCACAATTTAAATCATTTTTAAACTATTTTTTCTCGACTATTAAAATTTTTATATAGCCATCTCTCCCCTTTTTCAATTAAGTCGTTCATTTTTTTCAGCATTTCCTTTTCTCTTTTTTCCTTTGCATACAACTTTTCTTGTGTATGCGCCCCTTTTTTCTCAAAATAAATCTCCTTTTTTTAAAACTTGAGCCCAATTAGGCCCAAAATACCAAGTACCTCCCCTGCCTTTTTCCCATTTTCTTTTAGCCCACCTGAGCCCATACAATCAAAAGATTTTTTTATGATTAAACACGACCAACTTGGGCCCCTTTTTATTTAGGGTTCCCACTGGGAAACCGCTTCTCTTGATGCTCGATGCCCTCGATGGGGGTTTCGCTCTCGACGTCGCCTACCGGAGATGTGCCTGCCTTGTGGGGAGGGGATCGTGATGCTCTTACACCGCCGAGAACATTTGAGGGTGTGGTTATGCGCTGAGAAAGAGAGGAGGCGATGTGGTGTCGCCGCAAGCTGGAAGTCGCCACCTGGAGATATGGAAGAGGTGCCTGGATTGAGGCTCTGAGGTTGATTGTGAGTCGTTGGAGGCAAGGCCTTAAAAGTCGGATTTCGGTTTCGTTTCGGTGAGGGACCGAAATTTCGGTCATTTCGTTAGTTTTTTGAACTAGTCCCCCAAATTTCGGTCGATATAGGCCATTTCGGTCGAATTTCGGTCACCTACCGAAATCGAAATTCAACCAAAATTCGGCCGAATTTCGGCGAAATTTAAGGTCATGGTTGGAGGTGCGCATGGCATTATTTGCTAAAGGGTGCGCAGATCGTGGATGCGCAACGAAGGGGGCATCGCCTGGGCGATGGAGGTGCGAAGGGTAGGCGTCAGCCTGGATCTACACGCGAAGAGGAAATGTTGGAGCACAATATCGAAAAGGGTTGCGCCACCTGCGTGATTTGGATGTTGTCGCCTGAGTGTGACCTTGCCTGGAGGTGTTCTAATGCCTCCTCTGGCTACACTCCGCCTTGAGGGTTTGCGAAGAAGTTGCGTCTATAACCTTCTCTAGAGTTCCCTTGTTCGGAACCCATTCTCGACTCGAATCGACGTTGAAAGGAGAAGAGGACTGGTGATTTGCATGGAGCACCTTCTGATGCTGGAGAAGAGGACTAGTGATGCCTAGATCTTGTAGCCTCTGAGATATGGTGTTGCGATGGAACACTTCATCCTTTCGATCACAAGAGGATATTCTCGTGTGACTAGAGCTTCGTGGCGAAGGCCAGCTTGATGAGATCTGAAGAATCGGGACTAGGGTTCCTAGTCGCATCTGCTAATCTTCAGAACAAGAAAAAAATGCCCCTAGGATGAACTTGATTCGAGTTTCGTGAAACCCTAGCACTTGAACAGATCTCAAACAAATTACGGAAAATCTAACTCGAAAAAAATCCCAAGAACGACTTGCTTCGATACCATGTTAGAAACTATGAATGCAGAAAAATTTCCTTGGCTGCTACGAAACCGCGGAAGGAACCTTTTTCTTGTCAGGGGTTGAGCCCCTATTTGAGTCAGGAGCAAGCAACCTCTTTTGCCCTTTCCGGCAGGGCCCTGATCAGATCGCCAGGAGGAATCAAATATTCATGGTCGGAGATCAAGGCATAGATTGGTCTCGGAGAAAAATATAAAAAAATATTGAGGAACAACGGAATTTTTACGTGGAACCCTACTCCCTAAGGAGCACAGGATAAATCACGGAAGACGGCCTCATAGGGGCATATGTTGCATTGCACTTTATCAATCATTACAAGAGTGTGACGGGCTTCTTATATATCCCTCATTGAGTCTGCACATCCCACATACGGTCGATGTGGGACTAAATAACTAGATGTGATAAATGGATCCTGAAGGGATCCATTTACCCATCTACCACATAAGTGACGCATAAACTAACATACTCTAATGCTCTGAAACTAATAGGAAAATTACAACAACATCCTTGATTAATAATAACAAAGAGTACATCTTTAAAGAACAATATAAGACATCCTAGCAGTCCCCCTAGAGCAGAAGCATATATATATATAGCATGCCTGGCTCAAGTGATCTCGGATAATTTGCATCAAGAAATGCCTTTATACCTTCATAAATGCATCAGTAAGTTACTCCACAACACGAACTGTGTAGAACTGTGCTCTTATTGAGCTGCCTCACTTGCGTCCATAGAATGGATCTCAAGGCCAAATACTCGTGTTACAATGAACTTGAAGGATAGAGAATTCTCTATAAAGTTGGTTTAATCTACCCAAGAGAATTCCTAGAGAGTTAGAATTTAATCTACTTAAGACAACTCTATAAGATTAGGGTATCATCTTCTCTAAAAAAATCTAGAACTTCAACGGTTTTATTACTCAAGAAATTTATAGAGAATAGAGAAGTTGGTAGTGGTCTTTTTATTTCAACATTCTCGCTCAACACTAATTTCTCTCATAATAAGTTGATAATGGACTCCTTTTGGATTTTTTTCTTCCACTCTTCTCTAAGTGGGCGTGTAACCCTTCATCTTCAGCAATTGTAACAAAAACGTACTTGGGATTAGGCTTGTGTAATTTGATATATTATATGCTTAAATCTTCTTCAACCTCGTATTAACTTGGTCAAGATTCCTCTGGAGTTTCTTAATGAACTCCAATTTTCCAAGCATTGCATGCCTTCTCTTTGGACTTAGGCACATCCTTGTCTTTTTCATAGAGACTACCTTCTGTTTATTGTAGCTCCACCCGTTAAATAATTTTTAAAAAACCTTTTCATCTAGTAATATGACCTCTTGAGGTGACCATCTTGATGACGATTCATCAAAGACAACATTCATTGATGTATAGCTACTAAAAGTTGGTTGTGACATCTCCAATCCTTTCTCTCATTATCATATTTGATAAATATACATAGGATTACCTTTTTATCGAACTTGTTGCGAAGGTAGTCATGTATGAATACAATGTTAGAAAATAGAGAATGCGGAAGCAGGATGATAAACAGAGCATAAGAACATAAATATAGACATGAAACACAAAGATTTTTATGTGAAGTCCTACTCCCTAAGGAACAGGATGAAACCACGGGAGAACGCCACAAAGGGTTGATACTTCTATTGCTTTTCTCATCATATTACAGGGGTGTGGGGGTCTATATATAGCCCCGCTGAGTCTCTACATCTCCAAACTGGTAGATGTGGGACTAAATAAATGGATCCGAGAGGGATCCATTTACCCATCTCTCACGCATATAACAAATACTCCAACACTCCCCCTCAAGCTGGAGCATGCAATGCTCAGCTTGGACAAATAGAAAAAAACTCAACTCACAATACATGACACTACATACAATATCAACTCAACGCGCACAACTGTCGGCTGTTGTCGAGGACGTTGCTTCTCGTGTTGTGTAGGTGACGAGGACGAACGGGCTGAAATGTGAGTCAACTGAATCTCCTCATCGGAGAGCATGTGCTCTGAACTGCGCCTGCAACTGGAATGAGTCTCCTCATGAGAGTACTCTGGCCCACCATAACATGTGGACAATTGCTCCATCTCTAAAAAGAGCCGAACTGAAAAGTCCGTGGAGTGCAATCCTCGTCGGAGTCCACAGTCGTTGGAGAATGGAATCTGAAAGTCTCCCCGTCGGAGAACTTGGTCTCTCCGATCTGGCACAGAGAATGGTACTCTACTCTGGAGTCCATATGATACCACATGAAAATTCTGGCCTAAACAACAAGAATGATGGGGACCAGAGAAAAGATGGCATACACGTGCTCATCTAAAAGAAGACCTCATGCAACTGATCATCTGTAGAATTTGAACATCCGAGTGATCTGGAATCTGACATCTATATATGGAGAATCTGAGTAGACCTGTGATTGTATGTATACTTTCCCTTTCTCCCATACTGGTAGGAAAATCAACATCGACCAAATTGAGAGAAGACAAAATAATAGGGAAAAACATGAACTTGCGGATTTTTGTCGAATTTTTTAATAGCCGTCATGATTTTTTAAAAACATAAGCCGTTCACATTTTTTATCGATTTTTCAAATCATTTTTTGAACATTTTTAAGCCATCTCCCCTTTTTTTAACGGCTTTTCTTTCTCACAATTTTTTTTAAATATGTGCACGACTTTTCAATTGTACGGACCTTTTTTTTCAAAACAAATTCCTCCCCTTTTTTTAACCTTGCAGTCCTTTCTTTAAAAAAGCAACTCTCTTCTGACATTTGTGGTCCCATATATATATAGAGGATGGGGAGCTTGCACCAAGGTACATGTAATTTTACATGCACCGGGGCTTATATCTTCCATATTTTTTTTATTTTTTTTGAAAAATACCACCACGTATATTCCTCTATATATCCCTGCAATATGCCATCCGAATTTCGTCAGAAACAGAGACTTCTATAACCTCCATCTAGAACAGGTTGATTACAACAATTCTATGACCGTTTAAACTACCTGTTGTAGATGGAGGTCATAGGAGTTTCTGTTTCTGACGAAATTCGAATGGCATATTGGAGGGATATATAGATGAATATACATGACGGTACTTTTCAAAAAAGTAAAAAAATGTGGAAGATATAAGCTCCGGTGCATTAAAATTACATGCACCTTGGTGCAAGCTCCCCATCCTCATATATATATATATATATATAGGGAAAAAGGAGTATGCTCCCTAGGAGTAGACAACGGGGTTACTCCCACCCCTACTTTTTCCTCATTTTTTTATTTTTTTGGAAAATAAAAATTTGTATATTCATCACTATATCCCTCTAACATTCTATTAAAATTTCGTCAGAAACAGAGACTCCTAAGCCCTCCATCTAGACATCATTTTTTTAACAGTCGCAGGATTTTTTAAATCGACCATGTTTGGATAGAGGCCGTAGGAGTCTCTGTTTCTGACGAAATTTTAATAGAATGTTAGAAGGATATAGTGATGAATATACAAATTTTTATTTTCCAAAAAATAAAAATTTTTGGACAAAAATGAGGGTGGGAGCAGCCCGTTGGCTTCTCCCAGGGAGCAGCCTCCTTTACCTCATATATATATATATATATATGTATGTATGTATGTATGTATGTATATGTATATGTATATGCATATGTATATGTATATGTATATAATGATGAGTCGCCCTCCTGTTTCCAGCCCAATGTTGGGCTTTTTTATTTGGGTCGGGTGGGAAACCCTAATTTTGCACAATTAATCGGGTGGGAAACCCTAATTGAACAAAATTGAATGGACAAATGTTCTAATTTTGCATTAATTCTCTATTATGCGCTACATCAATGACTCATTGATTTTCAACTATGGATCTAATTGAGAAATATTACGACAAGTGAGTACATCTCTGTGAAATATTGAGTGATTGCCATTTCTCCTTACTTGAATATCATCAATTCAATTTCCAACGGCAGCAAGTTTGTATCATCTTTACACAAGAATAGCATGGAAAGTGCATTAGATGCTTCTTTTAATGATATGGCTTCTCAAACATTCTCAATCATCTCATCTTTGATCGTCGTCTTAGGCACAAACATTGCCTTTCAAGACTTGATGTTCCATTTCCTCGACACATTCATGTTCGGTTGATGGCAATGTCACATTGTTACCGCCAATAACCTCCCAAAGGTCTAATATTTGAAGATAGGATCCAATGCATGCCTTCAGTAGCTATAGTTATGTATGTTCAACCTCCAAAGAGCAAGATGACCGAATTGAAGATGCCATAGGTATGAGGAGACTGGTGGTCCATTAGAAATGAGAGATATGCATGCATATGGAGATTAAGCCAATCTGTAAAGACCTCCTTTGTGATGCCCTCGGATCCGGGCATCCATTTATGCCGCAATCGCAATACCACATTCACTAGACATCGCATTAAGTATATGAAAATACGGGAAATTTTTTCTTGTCGCCAAGACATTCACATTCAATATAACCACCACAGAATCAACACCAACAAGTGCCACCAGCATTCTATTTCATTAGCTTTCATATATACAACATGTACAAAAGGGCTGACAATACATACATGTAACCCAATAATCTGACTGAAGAGAAAAATAAGCATTAACATCATAACTGAACAAAAGCAGAGAAAAAAGAAACTGTACCGTCTGTATAAACTCTGACTCCAGGAAACATCAACCAGCTACAATACATGTTGCTTGCCTGCCACGCATGAAAGGAAGAAGTGGCGTCAACGAGCGTTGGTAAATCCCGAAAATTTAATAAAACAAGCAGGCCGTTTATGCTGGTTGCAAAAGAAACGAGTAGAAAAGCTTAACAATCAAAAATTACAACTACTTGTTATTAAAAAGAAGTTTTCATGCTACTGTGAGGGATGCTTCAAGTTTTTCCCATTACCTCCCATATGTTATATTATTATATAGTAGTTAATGACATATGAATAATTTGCCCAATTTCCTTAAAGCCTTATTTATATATATATATACATATTCATGTAATAGTTGATGACTCATATGTATATATACATATAACTATTAATCCTTTGTTATTTAGAAATCTAAAATATGAATTTTTATAATGAGAAAGATTTAAGTTTTGAACTGACTCTTGATTCTATTTAAATTCTTAAGTTTAGTGGATAATCTATGGTCTTTGTCTGTGTGTGACCTCACACTATGCCTCTAAGGCGAGAATAATGTCGTAGGGTTGGGGTGCCTCCGTAGGCATGTGGTATTGTGTAATGCATCCTAACTAAGTTCCCAACATGTCCACTAACTTAATTATAATTAACTCTGACCAATACATCTTATAATTTATTTCATCTTTTAACCAAGAACCAATGTTCTTCTTTCGGAGTTCAACTATAACTTCTCCAATTTCAACTGTAATTGACTCAAATGTGACCCTAGATGATTCAAATATGGACATAGATGATTCGGATGTAACATCGCCAATCCTGTTGGCTAAAGGTAACCAAAATTCAAGCGGTAAGGAAGCCTCCTAAGAGGTTCTTCCGTCTTGCCCTCTAATTGGAAGTGTGGTCCAATAGAGGGATAGTCTACTCCAAAACTATGCCACAGAGATGGGAGACATGGACTCTTCGGAAAAATCCCTCCAGAAACCGGTCCGACTATTAGGGACAAACGAGCTCGTACGAAAAACTGAAAACCGAGGATCCCCTACATGGGTATCCTAAAACAGATGGTCAGTGAAGCTGGCTAAAAGTCGAGATCCCAACGAGGCGTAAAAACATCGTGAGCTCACGTAAAAATCGTAAAATGATTGGGATCCTAGACCCACGCACTTGGCGGTCGCTGCCCTAACTGGACTTCCTTTCCTCCGTCCAGTTGAGGGTCACTGCGCCCGTGCACGGTCAGGTGTAAGAGTCACCACGACCGGCACCAATAGTTATCACTGATTCAACCTTACTGGCTTGATTCCTCATAATCTTTTGTTCAAGACTTCTGTGGGACTTTTCTGAACTATGGACAGCACTTCTAAGGAGGGTTATGACACTTGTACAAGCCGAAAATTTTGAATCATTCTATTTAATTACTGGAATTATTCTCCCTGCCTGCATATAGAGAAAAAATCCCTCCCCCTTACACTATATGACTTCTTTGTTTCAGCAGTTTTACAGTATCGCACCGTGTTATGTTAATTTTGAGCATTTAGATCATACGTTTTGTTAATGGCATTCTAGTTAGGCATGTTTCTGGTGGCCAAGACCTAAACATGCACCATACCTACCTTTACGGCAAAGCCACAAGAAAATCCCATTTCAATGTGGCCACTCGGGAAATGCTCCTTTTCAAAACAAATGGCCAATCAAATAGTCCTAAAAACTGGATTACATATAGTGTTATAGAATTCTCTGTTTGCGTGGGAATTGTATCCATGTCTGTGTGCTATCAGAGCATTCCCACATGTGAGTGAGTTTAATCCAAGCTACATTCTAGCAGAGAATGATTCACCTTTTTGCTCATAAAGGATCATCAATGTTAATAAGACAATTGAGGCTAACTAGTGATACTAAATGAAATACTAAGAAATATGAAGTTTATATGGAGCTTATAGGATCCTTGAAATTTTATGGCGCATGGTTCTACCACAGAATTAGTTGGGACCATGTAATACTAGGTTAACTGAGATTTATATTTCCATCATCCTGATAGAAATTGGTTGGTTCCAAAAATTTAAAGTATTAGCCTTTTCTGGGGAATACAGTACACATACCCAGCACATTACTCCAGCCTTACATGATCATTTGAAGTCCATCCAGTGGGTTTAATTATTAAAAGTTGGCCATGGATTCCTTAGTTGTATATGCCTATATATATTTTAAAAAAAATGCATATTTATGCCCATGTTGATGCCCGATCCTTGAGGAATACAAGTACATGCAAATACAGATTTGTATAAACTGGATATGGCCATAAATCTAGGAGCTCTAGGTGTGGTTTAAACCCTTCTGCTGGTTGTGCTATCGTAAATTTTTCAAACAGACAGCAGCATATCCCATTATAAAAGATCTAGCTCAAGATTTTAAAAAGTAACGTAATGTTCTTAAAAATAAATGGTTATATATTATCATAAACTTTCAAATCTTGACCGATTCCCCAAGGATTTCCTTTTTTTTTTGCTTGTTGGAATTCTTAAAGTAAATTAACAATTAGATTTTGTTTAGTAAAAAAGAAAATATGAGTAATCACTTGGTCAAAATTGTGCAGAAAACCTCCAATAGTGCATTTAGAATGGTTAAAAATGCATGCATAGCAGCAAATAGGTAGGGAAAGGGATTTTACACAATTTGATCTCTCCAATTTGGAAAGAATTTTTGCATGCAGTGCTAGAAGAGTTTGGGACAGCAACTCCTTGAGGAAGGATCAGCTCCAGCAGAGTGGTTTTGATGGCTCCAGGGCTTCCATGCCTTAGAACGGTAATGGAAATGAAATACCCAAACTGTTGGGTGGATAGGAGAGTTCTCCCCATTGGAGAAATTGGAAATAAAACAAGAGAGGAGGAGTCTTGGGAATAGAATAGAAAGAATTGAGAGGTTTCGTTGGAATGGGGATATATATATATGAAAGAGAAGAAGGAAAGTTCAAGGAACCTTCCTTTTTATTTGTTTTATTTTTTTTTGACATACGCATTCATGATGTCATTGATGACATCATCACGAATGACATCACTAATGACATCAAAATAAGATGAAATTTCCTTTTCTTTTTTTTGTCCTGGGAAAGAGTAACAGCAGTTACCAAATTTTTTAATTTTTTATATTATATATTTTTTTAATTAAGATACTAAAATTGTTCATATGCGCACATCGAGCCTCCTATTTCGACACGTAATATCTTGTTTTGATCGTCTCTGAATGACAATCAAAATGACTATAATATTGATAAACTTTAGATCGGGGTTGGATCCCCAATTTTCGAGATACGATTTTTGGTTTGGGGTTAAATTTCGTGATTTTAAAATATCAAACGACCTTCGATTGGTGAACGGTGGACTCCGTTGGTCTTGTTTCGACGAGTCGGATTTTATGACGGTCTCGGTTTGTTTTGCGATTTTCGAATTTGTGTCGTGACTTTTCCACGGCACGCATTACTGTGCGACCGATTTTTGGTCGATTTCGCCCGAATGACTTTTGATTTGCGATCAGTTGATCGATTTAAGTTATTTCGCATTGACCAACAACTTTATTGGGATAATTGGACCCAAATCTGATCGGGTTCGGATTTGCGTGGATCCGGATGTTACATCCTTGCTCCCGACCACATCCAATCACTCTACCCATGTCTATATTCTAAAACACAAGGGAAGAAGGGTTAAAATGGCATGACAATTATGAATATTCTTTTTTTTATGTATGACCACACATTTGTTGTAACATTTTCATTTCTGCTACTGTTATTCTCTACATATGTCTATGATTCACATGCCAACATTAAGATCCATAGAGCATAGTTGATCTCACGACTGCTTTGTAATACTTTCATTTGATTTTCAATGGAATTCTCTTATCACAAAAAACAATAGAGGCTCCTCTCCACTTTAACCAACTTGCATTTATTCTATAAGTAACATCTCCATCAATTTCCCCATCATGTTGCAAAACAGATCCCAGGTATCTAAAAGATTCTTTCTTTTGAATGTTATCTTCTCCAATCTTCACCTCGATTCCTTCACACTCCATATATTCTGTCTTAGCCCGATACAAAATCCTTTAATTTTTAGGGCTTGTCTCCAAGCCTCAAGCTTTTTTATTTATTCCATCTCTAGAGTTATCAACCAACACAATATCATCAACAAACAACATACACGAAGGTACCTCATCCTGAATGTGGCTCTTCAACTCATCCATAATCAAAGTAAAAAAATGGATGTAAAGTTGAATATTGATGTAAACCGATGTTGATGTCAAAATCATCGGTCTTTGCAGACTGGATCCTTACACGGGATGAAGCTCCATCATACATAACTTTTATAAGGTTGATATACTGCACATGTACTTGCCTCTTCTCTAAAACTCTCCACAAGATCTTTCGACTGGGAACCCTTCTTACGAACAACACCTGCCTGCTAAGACTATTGTCGCTTGGAGAAAATAACATCATCTGGAGATGCAGAGGGGGATCATCGAAGCTAAAGGTGGGGTATGCTATGGGATGACCGCCATCAACTTCTTTCTTACGCCTTGGAAGGGCTTGAGCCTGGAGCGTTGGATATGAACCCACATTCGTTGAAGAGGTGGCGCCCGATATCATGGACTTCAGAGCGGGGTACCGCCTGGTCTCTAGTGGTGGGTGCAACACCTCGATGGGTCCTCAAAGGGGGAGGGTGCTGCTTCTCGTGATGCTCGATGGGCTTGTTGCTTGCGATGCAGTCAACTGCTTTTTATCGTGCTTTGAGAGAGGGGCTACACGCATATAGTTGACGTGATCTGTTGTTGTTGCTTCTCGTACCTGCTGCTGATGCTGCTTCTCGTATTAGGGTCGATCGATGATTTGTTGACCAGATATGAAAAACCAGAACAAGGGTTTAGCCATCGTATCTGCAGAATCAACCCATCTTGATGGAACCCTAGAACAAAATATATGGAACAACTGCTACATTATCTAACTTGAACGAATCAATGAACATACAACAACAACAAAGCCTTTTCCCACAATTAAGTAGGGTCAGCTACATGGATTCTTCGCCTCCATTCAGATCTATCTTGGGCCAATCCCGAGCTTGAACGAATCAATGAACATGAATGATAATAATCAAACATGAAAACATAACTAAATCCCCATGCTTTGATACTATGTTGAAATAAAAATGTGGAAGTAAAATCGATAATCAATAATAAAAATTATAGAACGCTGGAATTTTACGTGTTACACTACTCCGTTAGAAGTGGAATGAAACCAGGGGTGAAAGCATGAAAGTATTGAATATTCTATTGAATTTTCTCAATAGATACAAGGGGGTGTGGGGCTCCTTATATTGCCCCTCATATAGACCAGAGAGTCCCACAAAGACGATGTGGGTAAACATAAGAAGGGATAATTGGATCTTGGAGAGATCTAATTATCCAACTATTACATAATGTAGCATGATTATTATATTTAATGAACACAAATTAGTACCACCGTCCTGAATAAGATCAACTTATACCCCGTGCTTCCTTGTTATCAGAAATATTATTTCTATCCCTTTTTAATGTTATTTCATTTTCTCTATGTAAAAGAGCCATGCATCCTTTCAATAAACAATTCATTTATTTATTTCCATATGGTATCAAGATTCAAAATGACAGTCCCAGACCAGAACTTCGATATCCTCTTGATACCTTAGATCCCTTACCCACCGACTTCTCCTCCTCATTTGACACACATAGTCCCTCCATTTTTCACCCCTCGCTAGCTCTGTCGAGAATCACATCGCCATCCCTCAGGATCTGCACCAACGCAGGATCCTGTAGAACCCTCCAGCTAGTCCCCTCTCATCGTCATAAACATTAGTGGTGCTACACCACCTCCGCGGACAAGGACTAACCCTAGTTGTGGTGTGCCGCTCTGCCTTTGGATATGTACGAGCTCATAGTGGCACTTGCGAGAGCTAATGCAACCCTAGTGGTGTTCAATGCTTCCTCGCATTGATTTTGGTGCAATTCGGGTTAGGTTAGGTTGTTTAAATCCAGTTTGGTTGCCCTAGAGCACTGAGAGTTAATGGAAAATTGTGCTTTAATTATGAACAAACAACCTGTTCCCTACATAATAAAAGTCAGATCATTCTACATCTGGTTATGTCCTTCTCAATCTCCTTGTTTATCATGGCGGAAGACACGGTTGATGTACATCCATCTCTAGCTTCATGGGCATTAAAAGGCACATGCCCCCATCATCAATATGGATGGAACCAACTACGAACTGTTGGTAATATTATTCATGGGCATTATGTAGAGCAACAAAAAAGTACACCTAATGCAACCTAAGTCGGCCGATGAGATTGGAGTAAATGCTTAATGAAAACTCGAAAACACATGGGCATGCATTTAGCTCTCCTACACTCATAAAACAGAGATAGCTAATGATATTCTACATCAACCCACTACAAGACGATGCATGCCATCATTATCGTTACATATTCCTAAACGAAGAATGAGACAGGGCTCCTCTAGCTTCAGTATGACATCTTCACTACGAAGCACGATGACCACCCTATCTACGCATTCTACTCCTGATTGAGATTCATGTTTAAGAAGCTTCATAGCTACCCCTTAGCACCATATGATCTACAAGAACACTGCATAGGTGGGTGTTTTTTTCTTGTGGCCCTTGATCCCCATTATGATGTCGGCCATGACCAACTTCTTATTGATGCCTTTATCCCTCCCATGGAGGAGGCTTATAGCCGTCGGAGCAGGATCACGATGCCTCCTGCTTCTACTACTCAAACATCCTCTACAATGGAAGCATCTCGCGAGAGAGGATGTTCGGCTCAGTTTAGAGAACTTGGTGTCAACAATAGTGGAGGTGGTCGTCCTCATTTTTTAATGCGTATGCTGCAAACATATAGGATACTCTGAGACATGATATTCAGAAGCATGGTCGCCTTGCATCTACGCTTGTTGTTGAGCAGTTTGAGTCCACTGCTACTCCTGCTGGTATGATGTATGTTGATTTTGTCTCCCATCCGAGGGAGATCATGGGCCCTTTTATCGATACTACCAATGCTTCTCCGATCTCATTTGACATTGTTGCCTCCACGAGCACCTCATGTATTGATTATGCTCTTACCACTTGTCATAATGGTGATATATAAGAATGATTATTGACTCTAAAACATCTCATTATCTCTGCAGTGTTGGCTCAAAAAAATTTCTGCAGTGACATGGAGCCATTTACATCCTACAACACCATTTCTCCTGGTCGACCTGTAGTCATTGGCGGCATGAGATATTCTCCTATTATAGGACAAGGAGGGATTCAATTGATGCCTTTCCATGCAGAATATGTTACATGCACTTGAGTTTTTTATGAATCTATTGTCCATCAGTCAGATTACTAAAGATTTGAATGAAGTGATCATAAGGAAAATTGGAGTAGCTCCAATAGAGGATAAGATGAGAGAGAAGATATGAGATTTGGGATGTTGAGCTTGTTAAGCGAGGGCGAGAAAGGCCTAAGAAATGTTAGAAGGAGATTATTAGAAGAGATCTTAGGATATAAGCTGGAGAATGGCCAAAAATAGATCTGAATAGAGGCAAAAATGCATGTACCCAACCCTACTTAATGGGGGACAAGGTTTTGTTGTTGTTGTATCAATGAGATGAGATTACTCACATTGAAACTTGAGATAGTGACAAATAACTTGTCAACCTAATATATGGTGTTAAAGAATGTATGTTGTAGGTTATGTTTAGTCCCACGTCATGGAGTGGTGGCATTTGGTTGCATTGGTAGGTCTATATAAAGAACCTCACCCATTGTAACCTTTGATAAAGCTTGATAGAATATCAACTCTTTGAGGCGATTCTACCGTAGTGGTTTCATCCCACTCCTTAGGGAGCAGGGTTCCACATAAAATCAAAGTCTTCTTTATATTTTATTCTAGCTTTGATTTGCTTCCACAATATTATTTTTCTACATGGTATCAGAGCAAGTTATTTTTGGGATTATTGTTCAAGTTTTTTATGATTCATGGAGATCTCAAGATTCGTGATGTTTTATTCAGTTCTAATGTAGACATCACGAATTTTGGTGTCAATTGTTATTCATGAAAATCTCGGGATTCATTTCTAGACAATTGTTACAGTCTATGATATTTTTTTCGAGACCTATATCAAGCACTTTTGTTCATGTGACGATGAACTGGGGAGATGATGCATACTCAAGCCAATCGGTGCCTCCTTCAGGGCAATCTCGAGAGATGGCATGCGATGTAAATCTCTTCTTCAAGGAACAAGGGGTGATGACAACATGGTAACCACACGATGGTTTCTCCCATCGAGAAGCAACAACAACAACAACAAAGCCTTTTCCCATAATTAAGTAGGGTCGGCTACATGGATTCTTCGCCTCCATTCAGATCTATCTTGGGTCAATCCCGGGCTTATATCCACAAAACTAAGATCCCTTCGTATGGTCTCCTTTCCAACACTTCTTGGGTCGTCCTCGCCCTCTCTTAGTCGGATCAACATCCCAACACTCGCATCTCCTATGGTGCATCAGTTGATCTTCTTTGCAAATGACCAAATCACCTTAAGTGGTTTTCTCGCATCTTATCCTCGATCAGAGCTGCACCAATTATCTTTCTGATTGCATCATTCCGAATCCGATCTTTACGTGTGTGTCCGCACATTCACCTTAGCATTTTCATTTCTGCTACAACTATTCTCTGCACATGTCTATAGTTCACATGCCAACATTCAGATCCATAGCGCATAGCAGGTATCACGGTTGTTTTGTAAAACTCTCCTTAAATTTTTTAAGGAATTTTGTTATCACAAAGAACAGCAGAGGCTCCTCTCCACTTTAGCCAGCCTGCATTTATTCTATTAGTAACATCTCCATCAATTTCCCCATCATGTTGTAAAATAGATCCCACATATCTAAAAGAATCTCTCTTCCGAATGTTATCATCACCAATCTTCACCTCGATTTCTTCACCATTGCTTCAATTAAAGGTGCATTCCATATATTCTGTCTTAGCCCTACTTATACGAAATCCTTACTCTCCAACTCATGTCTCTAGATCTCAAGCTTCTCATTTACTCCATCTCTAGTCTCGTCAATCAACACAATATCATCAGCAAATAACATACACCAAGGTAACTCATCCTGAATGTGACTTGTCAACTTGTCCATAATCAACGTAAAAAGAAATGGACTCAAAGCTGAACCTTGATATAAATCAATGTTGATGTCAAAATAACAAGTCTTCCCAGACGGGGTCCTTACACAAGATAAAGCACTATCATACATGTCCTTTATGAGGTTAATGTATAGGACAGGTACTTGTCTCTTCTCCAAAACTCTCCACAATATCTCTCGTGGGACAGAATCATAAGCCTTCTCCAAATCAATAAAGATCATAAGGAGGTTTTTCCTTTTATCTCTATAAATCTCCATTGTTCTGGCTTCAATAGTTGAGCGACCTGGCATGAATCCAAATTGGTTTTCTTTTAAATTGGAAACTAGCCTCAACCTTCTTTCGATCGCATGTTCTCGATTTTCATAGTATGACTCATCAGCTTGATACCTCTATAATTTGAACAATTTTGAATGTCTCATTTATTCTTATAAAGAGGCATTACGATACTCCTCCAATCTTCAGGCATTTTCTTGCTTCACCAAATAACATTGAATAGATTCGTAAGCCAAGTCAAACCGTGCTCACCTAAAACTCTCCATACTTCTACAGGGATGTCATCCGGTCCTACACCTTTCCCAGGTCTCATAACCTTCAAAGCCTCCTCTACTTCCTTTCTTTGTATCCGTCTATAGCTTGCACGATTCAAGTAACTTTCACTACTAGCTAGATCACCCAAAGTGATCTCCCTATTTCCTTCCTCAATGAAAAGTTTATGGAAGTACTGCTCCCATCTAGTCTCTGTATCCTTCTGAGTAACAAGCACTTGACCTTCCTTGTCCTTAATGCATCTCACTTGAGAAAGGTCTTTGGTCTTTCTTTCTCTTGTTTTGGCCAACCTGAATATATCCTTCTGACCCTCCTTAGAATCGAGACTTTTATACAAAACTTCATAAGATTTTGACTTACCTTTGCTTACAACCTTCTTTGCTTCCTTCTTCGCTATTTTGTAGTTTGTGACAGCTTCCTCTGTTCTATCCTTAGACATAGCTTTAAAGCATGCTCTTTTAATTTTTAACTTCTCTTGCACCCCTTCACTCCACCACCAAGCCTCCTTTTGGCATGGGGCTCCTCCCTTTGACTCACATAGCATCTCTTTGGCTACCTTTCAGATACAAGATGTTACAGCCATCCACATCTCGTTTGCACTTCCACTACAATCCCAAGATAAGTCTTCTAAAACCTTCTCCCTGAAGCTCGATTGCTTCAGTGGCAGATTCCACCATCTAGTTCTAGTGATCTTAGGAACCCTCATTTTCTTTACCAGCCCTTTTATTTTAACATCCAAGACTAACAAGCAATGTTGGGTTGTCAAACTCTCTCCTGGGATTACTTTGCAGTCTTTACAGCACAACCGATCTCTTCTCCTCAATGCAAAGTAGTTTATCTGTGTTCTAGTAGGCCCACTCTTATAAGTAATTAAATGTTCCTCCCTCTTCTTGAAGAGAGTGTTTGCTATGAAAAGATCATATGCCATTACAAACTCCACGATGACTTTTCCCTCTTCATTTCTATCCCCAAAACAATGTCCTCTATGAACACTAGCATATCTTGAAGCATCTTTTCCCACATGTCCATTAAGATCTCCACCTATGCAAATCATCTCTCTTTGTGGGATTCCTTGTAAAATCTTATCTATATCCTCCCAAAAAGCTTGTTTAGTCCTTTGATCTAAACAAATTTGCAGTGCATACACCGAGGCTATATTCATAATTTCTTCTTCATGCACCAGTTTTAGTAAAATAATCTGATCCCTGAATCTTTGCACCTCAACCACACAATCGTTCAAATCCTTATGAACAATCAGTCAAACACCGTTTCTACCATTATCTTTACCCGAATACCAAAGTTTAAAGCATGTATTCTCGATCTCCCTTGCTTTCTCTCCAACCCATTTAGTCTCTTGAAGACATAGTCTTCCTTCTTTCCATTGTATCCACTATCTCCATCAATTTTCCAATTAAAGTACCAATATTCCAAGTACCAATCCACAACTTCCGTTGCAAACTCTTTTGGACTAACTTATTTACTCGTATGCGTCCATTATGCGAGAATCCTTGTAAATTTTGGACTGCATCCAGGCAGTGATGCAGCGGAACTAGCTTAATTACCCACATGCGTTCCTCGTGCAAGAACCCTTCCAAATTTTGAACTACATCCAGATTGCGATGTAGCGGCCCTTGCCAATTTTTCATTGCATTCTGGCGATGCAACGCATCGCAAGTAGGGAATGCCCCAACGAAATCTGTATGTTTGCTTAAATCCAGGTTGAAAAGATCTGACTGCCATGATGCAACTTCCTAAATAGCATTTTTAATATATATATATATATATATATATATTATTTAGGAAGTTGTCTCCGACTGTTTTACGCTGGTTGTCGGCTACCTAACGCAACCCTCCTCATTTACCCAAAATCGGGAAGGCCCTAAGAAAAAAAAAGGTGCATGATACCAATCTTTGTTTTGATGGCTTTCTAGATCCCCATCGAAACCCCAAGGCACCTCCATGAGATCTTCGTGCACAATCACCTCACATGGGTATCCTCTAAACTGCAGTCACATACGGAAGAGTCTACTCAAGCATTGTGTGCTCCCTCTCAGATTTGATCGGAGTAGTGCGGCGATGGTGGCTAGGGTTGCTAATCGAACCAAACTGTAACGAACATACCTATATTCGAGTTCAAGTTTGTTTTCATAACGATCATTCGGATTCGGCTCGATAATAGTTCATTAACAATTTTTATTTAAGCCAACATCTTAAAATGAACAAGTTCAATAATAAGTTCAAAACTCAAGTTTTATTATGTATAATCTTTGACCATTTTGAGTTAATTACCATACTTTTCATGCCCAAACTCTAAACATGGTTAATATTCGAAACTTCAAACTATGCTACAAGGAATTACATGGAATGCAAACACAAATTGAGAAATTTCAAACATGCATTTTAAAAACCTAAAAAATATGAATTTAGGAGGTTGAATTATTAGAATGTACTTAGAACTTAATTGTCAAATTATAGAGGAACATATTATGTACAATTTATCTATTTTTTAAGAAACTGTACTTCAAGTTATATTATTTAAAAATTACATTTTTATGTTAAAATTATTTTTTGACTTTGAAATAATATCTCCATTGAAAAATACAAAATCATTCAAATACAATGAGTACTTTTTTAGGGTAAAATATGAAATTAAGAGTTAACTTATAAGAATGTAATTAAAATTTAATTGACAAATTATAGACGTTCAATTTATCTATCTTTTTAAAAGATTGTACTTCAGGTAATAGTATTTAAAAAACCTAAAAAGTATGAAATTAAGAGGTTAAGTTATAAAAATATTCTTAGAATTTAATTAACAAATTATAGAGGAACATATTGCACACAATTTATCTATTTTTTAAAAATATTGTTCTTCAAATAATATTATTTAAAAATTTACATTTCTATATTAAATTTGATTTTTTGTTCTATTGAAAAATACATAATCGTTCAAATACAAAATTATAAACTTATATATATTAATATAATGAATATAAAATAAAAATATAATATTTATCATTTTTAATTTAATAAATATATTAGAGGAGAGAGAGAAGAGGGGAGGAAGGGAGAGAGAGAGAGATGGTTGCCTTTGAGAGAGGAGAAAATGGAGAGATACAGAGAGAGAGAGAGAGTGGAAAGAGAGAGGGGAGAGAGTGAGATGAGTACATTAAAGAGAGGAGAAAATGGAGAGGATAAAGGGGAAGAGGGAGAGCATTATGGAGAGAGAGGGAGGGAGAGAGAGTGGGTGGAAAGAGAGAGAAAGAGGGAGAGAGAGAGAAATCGGGGTGGAGAGAATGAGTGGAGGGAGAGATACAAGAAGGGTAGGGAAGTCACGTGTCAACAGTTGCGTGAAAAACTCAGCTTTATAATATCTATATAGATTATAGTACAATAGTTACTATTATTTTAAAATAGAAGCATGCATCTGGTGTTCCCATGGGAAAAAACAAAATGTCTTCCAATATTGATCGTGCATGTAATGCTAAGGTAGAAAGAAGCCATCTTTCAATATCTCATACACAAAAAGAAGAAGAAAAGGAGGAAAGAGATGAGACCTTCTGATTGATGAGAAGCACGTAATTGAGTGAGGTGATTGTGTAGAGAAACGTGAAACATCATGGTCTCCTCCCACAAAAGACTGCAGATCTTGCTGGGTAGTCGAGAGGTGGATGGGGCAGAAGGGGTTGATGTAGATGAGGAAGGTAACAAGGTTGGTGAGGTCCTTGGAGAGGACCGTGTCAGAAGAGGAGCTAAGGACGGAGCGGTGGAGGTGGAGGGAGGAGTCGAAGTCATGGTAGAAGAGGAGCTCCGAGGTGTAGCCCTCCATGTCGTACTTCATCTTCAACAGAAGGGAGGGGAGGCTCGGCCTACATTGCGTTTTTTACGGAGCATACATGTCTTCCGCAAGAGGAAATGGGTGGTGGTGGTAGCCATTTCCAGAACTTTAGGGGCTTGTTTGGTTTCCAGGTTACCCTGGGGTAACCTGGCGTATCCCCAGCTCAACTCATGCATTCCTGGGTTGGAATTAGTTATATGGATCCCATATTTCTTTGTTATAATTTTTAACCATATTCAAATAAAAAATTAACATCAAACATATATTATAATCATAAGAAAAAAATAGAATAATACAAAATCAATGGGACACCATATCACATTTATCATTTCAACCCTCTCCAACCCTCCCTACCATCCAAACAACTACTATTCACAGGAGAATACTCCAATCCAACCCACTCTTGTTACCAAACAAGCCCTAAAGGTGAATAGAGTGAGATAAAGGCAATAGGAAGGAGAAAGAGCGTGCGACCAGAGTGAAGGGCGATCGGCGAGAGGAGGAAGAGGGCGGGAACGGAAACCCTAGATGCATGTGCAAGCAAAGAAGAGAAGTGAGGTTTTGGGAGAGAAAGGGGTAGAGCCATATGGGTTTAGGATTTGATTCTTACAAGTTGGAATTTGGGGGAAAGTGGTATGGGGAAGAGAGGGAACAAGATAGGGAGATAATTAAATAAAGATAAGGAAATGTTTTTTATTATAAATTGAGGATTCCATGCATCTTAATATTACATAATTTATTGATATTAAATTTATGCAACATAAATATAATATACATATACATATATGTGTGTTATCGAACTCGAACATTTTCGAACGAAAGTAATACTATGTTTATGTTCGGTTCGTTAAGCTATTGAACTAAAATTTAAAGTTCATGTTCGGTTCATTAAGCAACGAACGCACATTTTTCGAACTATTATCGAATGAACTATAATTGAATACGAACATGTTCGGTTTGATTAGCAGCCCTAATGGCGGCGCTAGGAAACGGGCATGGTGACAAAGAAAATGTGTTACCGTGAGATGGGTTCCATGATGGGAACCCTAAATGGCAACAAGAGAAGGTTCGACACCTTTTTCTTTTTATTCCATGAGTTTTTTTGATTGCCACGCCTGCTTATTTGGTTGGCCCAGTGGGTCCACTGTGTGAATCTTCAGTGGGCGACGATGTTCCTAATGGGCTTGGACCCATGTGATTTTTTGTTTTTTATCCATCGTAAGTTCAACAGGGCCACAACTGCTATTATTGTATAAAAAGGGGGGGAAAGTGGGGAAAAAAGAGGAATGGCAATTTACAGAATAGTGAAATAACCAGTGGCCAAGAAGAAGAAAAAAGAATGTCCTAACATGTGGGAAATGAAGAAAAAATGGGAAATGGTAAAAAAGACAAATATCTTGTTGTTGATCCTCCATTTGTTCTCCCAATTGCTCAATTATCCTTATTTTTTTCGAAAAGTATGGGAGAAGGGGGGATTGTTAGTTAGAGATTCTCATGATCTACCATTGTGTAGAGGTTTTTTAGCCCCACCATTGTTTAAGGCACTCTATATTTGAGTGATCCATTTTTTGTGGAGTTCTCCATAGAGAAACTCATTATTGGCTCCATCCTGCATTGGTCGTGAACTCCAGTATGAGATCCTTTCGAGGTTCCTGAAAGAACCCACTTCGAGGTCTCTATGAGAGCAATCCGTTTTTAGCAATCTACGTATATTTACTCCCACAACATTTCTTAGTTCAACCCTCTAGAGTGGTGGAGACGTTTTCTGTCAAGAAGACATTACAGGCCAGAGTACTTCATGATGGAGATTCATTTGAGTTGATCAGGTTTCTCTGCGGATCATAGTTCCCACTCCAGCCTCCAGTTTCTCACTAGTATGGCATGAGAAGCAATGTCCTCGACGGCAACTGACAATGTATCCGTCGTGTCTTGTATTCACTGAGTGAGTGCATTCTTTCTGTCTGTCCAAGATGAACATTGCATGCTCAGCTTGAAGGGGAATGTTAAAGAATGTCTTATGTGTGTTATGTTTAGTTCCACATCAATGGCATTAGATTGCATTGGAGGGGCTATATAAAGAGCCTCGCAGCTATTGTAACCTTTGAGAGAGTTGAATAGAATATTAACCCTTTAAGGTGGTCCTCATGTGGTTTCATCCTCCTTTTTAGGGAGCAGGATTCCATGTAAAATCAATGACTTCTTTATATTTTGTTCTTGCTTTGATTCGCTTCCGCAATATTATTTTTCTATATATGGCAATGACAAACTTTCAAAAAATAAAAGAAAATGTTGTGTGATTGAAGTAGGGAGGAGACCATTTTTTAAAAGCAATATAAGACTAGTATACCTTCCCTAATTGCTTGGAAGGCATTTCTAGGATATTAATATACCTTCCCTAATTGCTTGGAAGGTATTTCATGAGGTAGGATAACATTCAAAAATCGTGTACCAGCTTATGCATAAAATAAGAGTTTGCTTATACATAAAGTAAGAATCTACCGCAAAAAAACGCAAAGTATATGGAACAACTTACGAGCACTTCAAAGCAAGTTATATGTTCATTATTCTTAACAATTAACTGTCTAAATGGGAAGCATGGCAAATTTTTAGAGAGAAATCCACGATTAGCCGGATATGATAGATAGCATGCATCTCAAAGCAAACAAGAAAAAAGGATGGAACGTATCAAGAGTAAATGTTTTTCAAGGTTTCTATTTATTGTTGGTATAGAACTCTGAATTCTTTCTGATCCTCTTTCTCGAATTAGAGAGTGTCTGCTATCTTCCCACATGTAATTTCTCCTCTTGGGCAGTTTTAATCAGTTTAACACTTGAGTGCGCTGCATCCAAGATGAGTTGAGTTGATCCACTTTATTTGATTGACCATAGCTGCCCACATGGTCAAACTTGGTCACACCCTTCCTCAAAATAGAACTTATCAGATTGGACAAGCTAATTTAGGGCCAAATTACTTAACCATGTTCAAACAAGTTGACTGTCACATCGGCAATAAGCAGATCAAATCTTACAAGTTCCAATCATTGATTCTGGCTGAAGTAATGAGCACCAACCTAATGAGTCTAACTGGTATTCCCAATAGATCACTTGTAGCCGCTTTAAATGCTTTACAGATCAAGAAAGTTCTAAATAACAGCTTACTCCTGAAAGGACATCTTTCTGGTAGAAAATATGCAGTTTATACAACCAATGCATCGTGGAAGCAACATGTCGCATACTTAACATATACAATGAGATATCAGTACAGGAGCTGTAGACCATATAATTGTTGATATGTTTCTGAGGATAATAAAAGTAAGAGAATGCTTGAAGAGAGTTCAGAGAACCTGATATCATACCTTTTGTCGAATAGTTGGAGCAGAACATAAATTTAAGCAATTGGTTTTATCCTCCACCTCTGATCTCTCCCTGGTACATTTCCAAAACAAGTTAAACATCATCCATTGATCAGAATGATTTTAGATGAGCATTAGACCACTAAAACAAGTTATACATATACGAGATAGAATCGCATTTAGCTCAGCATGCATTTGTGGAAAGACAATTAAATCAACAATGAGTTGTAAGATATCTTGCATAGGCATACAAGCATTACAAGCACCAAAAGTACGAAGGTTTTTCCCTTTGCATATACTGTAAGATCAAGAAAGCCCGAATTCCAAAGTATGCACTTAACAATCTAAAAGAGAGTGAGTGAGGTTTGATGGGGGATTCCAGTTGGTTCTCTCGCATACTGTATCAAATCCCAGCTAAACTATATCTGCCCGATGCTGAACATCTTTGCTAGCTCACCTAGAACCTTGTATGTTATTAGAAGAGTCAAAGGGCACTGTTAAAAAGGATCTTCCTTAAAACCCTCAAAGTCATCATTACTAAGGATCCCCACTTAAAAACTCCCCACTAGCTTGAGTAGGCCAACAGCTTTTGAAAGTCTTGAATTCAACAAGTTAATTGCTTTGCTAAGGCCCACATATACTTTTCCGAAATAAACAGGGGTTAACTATATAATTAGTTTCCGGTTAAGTTGTTTGCAGTGTGGAACTTATTGTTAGATGAGTCTCAAGCCATCCTTGGTTATTTATCGATCGACATGGCTAAGTGAAATGATTATAATATAAGGAGTTGTGTAATTAAATTATGTCAAGAATACATCAAATTAGTTCGTAGGCTGGAAGACTGAGTATTTGGACTTGAAACAAGAGAATGGAAGAATAAAAGAGGTAGCAAGAAGCAACCCTATCGGACTATCTGAAGAAACAAACTGTGTCAAAGATCCAAACAATCAAGTTGAGGGGATCCGACAGCCAGCTCCTTGCGGAGAGGGGTTTAAATCTGCGGGTTACCAAGTTACGAGGTTATAATAAAGAGCATAGCATTGCAGAAGCATCGGAATCTTACTTTGTGGACTATATAGGGAAAAGAGGGATCTAGGATGAGAAAGTTGAGGCCAGAAAATAAGCTAGCAAAGGTGGTGACTGAGGTGATGACTGAGGCAGTAGGTTCGGTTGTAGCACATGACCAGATAAATATGAAGGCAAAAGGATCGTCGGATTCCTATAAGTTCGCCTATTATTTCACAGGGAATCCATTGATTCAATGAAGCTCAATGCAGTAGAAATTTAAAGCAGAACCTAAAAAATAGTTATAAAAAATTGAATGTAGACATGATATTTTTTCATCTAAGAACATTTTTTATAGGAAATAGAGTGATCTCTCAAGATGGGTGTTGAGATAATTGCTATTTTTGTATTTAGATAATTCCCTGTTTTGTTTTTTGCTCTATCTTTTGTAATCTCCTATTTATCCTTTCATTTTTTTTGTATTTTATCCAATGGGTTTTTCTCCTATATAAGAGAACCCTTGGGACTTTCATAATTTATCTGAGTTTCTCCCATAACATGGTATCGGAGCGACGGTCCTAGACCGGAGTTACCGTAACCATCTCTAATCCCTCCCTATCCCTAACCCTAACCCGTCGTTACTCGACACCTGCCCGCCGCCCACCCTCACACCGCACTCTACGTTTCGCGCCGCCCCTCCTCCCTCCGCGGCTCGCCGAGCAACTTCGCGCCTCGCACCTTCGCGCGTGTCACGCCTTGCGACTTGCGCCTTGCGCACCTGTCGCGCCTCTCGCCTCGTGCATCGCGCGCCTGCGTGCCTCTTGCGCCTCGCGCCGCCTGTTGAGTGCCACATGCGAGCCTTGCGCCCCCTGTTGCGCGCCTCTCCATTGCTCCTGTTACGCCAGTCTTGCGCCAGAAGCCAGACGGTGGTTTACGTAAGACCAGCCGCCCGCCTGATAGCCAGACTCCAGAGGGCTGATAACCTGTTGTGCAATCAGACGTACGCAATCACGATTTGCATCCTGATCTAACTATTCCACAGATGGTTAGGTATGTGATTTGGTTTCTACAAGAAACAAAATTTTAAGTTAAGCAACGAGTATTTGCAAAGATGGTTGTATGAGTATACACGTATAACCGATTGTTCGTATGATTCTGTAGACTCGATTATATTGGTCTACTCCAGTTATAGTCTGTTCTTGGCTATTCTATCATCATGTCAGACACAAAGGGTGATATTTTCTCTTCTGGAGCCTTTAAGGGCCCAGCTCCCATCGCTAAGATGGATGGGAGCAATTATGAGTTATGGTCTATGCAGTTTCTCACCCTCATGCAGTGCAACAACAAAGAACACATCCTGACAGATCCAGAGCCAACAGACAAGACTGGGGCAAATGCTTCCTGGAAGCAAGATGATGCGTACGCGCGAGTTTGGCTTTGTGGGACACTTACTACAGAAATAGCGAATAATATTCTCAATCATCCCACTGCAAAGGCGATGTGGGATATTTTGGCATCCACTTATGCACAAGCGAAGAATGAGGCCAAAATCCTTCAACTACAGTTTGATATCTACAACACCAAACAGAATGGCCGTCCATTGCATGTTTACTATTCTTCGCTACGCGGTATGTTTGAAAAACTTCATAGTTACATGCCCATTACAACGTCTACTGAGCAGCAGAAGACATATAGAAACTCCACGATGGTTGGGGTTTTTATGGCTGGACTTGACAAAGAATATGATGTTGCACGTGCTCATCTCCTTACTGGGGCAACCATTCCCCCTATAGAGGAGGCCTATAGCCGTCTCAGTCGGCTCGTCATCCCTTCGGCACCCACGTCTTCATACTCCTCAGCGATGGCCGCTTCTCATGGTCGAGGTAGTGCGATCCAGCTCAGAGGACGCACACCTCGAGGAAGAGGCTGGCAACGCCAACGTGGTCCCTGCACCTACTGCCGCAAGCCTGGACATGCAGAGGATACATGCTATCAAAAGCATAGATATCCTATTTCTGGTCGAGCAGCAGAACAGATTACATCCTCAGAGACTTCATCTCCACAGGCCGATCCTCGACTGGATGATATCGTGTCTTGTATTCGAGAGATCATAACTCCTAGTGCTGACACCACCACAGATACCACTGCAGTCTCAGGTATCACATATGCTTTTACTGGTAGTACAAATGCAGACATAACAGAATGGATTATGGACTCTGGTGCTTCTCACCACTTGTGTGGAGACAAAACACAGCTGAAGTCCTACAGGGCTATACCACCTGGCAGATGGGTCGTTATTGCTAATGACGACCACTTACCTGTTACAGGACAGGGAGAGGTGCAGCTGACACCTTCCATGTGCCTGGAGAATGTTTTATATGCTTCTGCTTTTCAGATGAATTTACTTTCTATTAGTCAGATAACTAAGGATTTACATTGACGTGCCATCTTTGACCCCCCATCTCTTGTGTTTCAGGACATACTCACGGGCAGGGTGATTGGATGTGGCTGTGAGCAGCGAGGACTCTACAGACTGGTCCAACCCCCTCATGCTAATGTTTCCATTATACCTACAAGACTTGTCTCTCCTTATCTATGGCACCTTAGGTTTGGACATCTTCCTCTGCAGAAGTTATGCCATGTTCTCCCTCAGATTTCTACGAGATCCTCATTTGAGTGTGAGGCATGTCAACTTGAGAAGCATCACCGTTCTCCTTTTCCATCCCAACAAAGTCGGAGCAGTTCTCAGTTATTTGAGCTCATTCATTTAGACATTTGGGGTCCTAGTCGTGTTCCTGATCTTTAAGGACACCGGTTTTATCTCGTAGTTGTGGATGATTTTTCTAGACTTTCCTGGATTTTCTTATTAAAAAATAAATTTGAGGCCGGATCTGTTATCAGATATTTTATTAATGAAATAAAGAATATTTTTTCTGCCAAAGTCAAGTATCTTCGTACTGATAATGCCTTGGAATTTTGCACCTTATATCTTTCTGAGTTTCTTAGATCCCACGGCATTGTTCACCAGAAATCATGTATCTACACTTCCCAGCAAAACGGTGTTGCCGAGCGCAAACACCGTCACCTACTTGATGTAACCAGAACATTGTTAATACAGAGTCGTGCTCCTCATGCTTATTGAGGTGATGTTGTCCTTACTGCTTGTTATTTGGTTAACCGTATGCCCTCATCCGTGTTAGGAGAAAAGATTCCTTACTCGATTACGTTTCCCGAGAAGGATCTTTTCTCTCTTACACCTCGTGTGTTTGGATCTGTTGCCTTTGTTCATGATGTCTCTCCAGGGCGTGACAAGCTCTCTCCTAGAGCTATCAAGTGCGTGTTTGTCGGTTTCTCTCGTACCCAAAAAGGGTATCGATGCTTTGATCCACTAAGACAAAAATATTTTGTTAGTGCTGACGTTACTTTCTTTGAATCGGTCATGTATTTTTCTCCTTCAGGTGATAGACTTATTCCATCTGACTCTGATGATGAAATATACATGCCACCACCACCTTCTATTGATTCTTTACCTACCCCTCATCTTCCATCCCCTCCACCTCCACCTCCTCCACCTCCTCCGCTAGTTCAGTTCTTGCCACGTGTTTTTTCTCGCAAATCTCGCTCTGTTCGCCTTGCTCACAAGCCTTGCCCATCATCCAGCACGCCTCAGGTATGTAATGAGCATATTGTTTCTACTGATAGCACTACTGAATTGACTGTACAACAGGATTCTAGACATGAGGAGCATGTACCCTCTCAAGAGGGAGATACCCAGGCCCATGATTTAGCAGATGATCTTGATGTACCAATTGCTCTGCGAAAGCCAAAAAGGACATGTGCTACTTACCCACTTGCAACCCAGAGTTCTTTGGATAGGTTGTCAGAAGATTTCAGGAGATTTACGCTAGCACTGTCAGCCGTGCAAATACCACGTACATACCAGGAAGCTCTAAGGATAGTCATTGGAGGATTGCCATGGAAGAGAAAATGGCTGCGCTATAGTCACATGGTACGTGGAGTCTTGTTTCTGCTCCCGTTGATACGTCAGTTGTGGGATGCAAATGGGTATTCACTGTGAAACACCGCGCGGATGGCAGTGTGGATCGCTATAAGGCGAGACTTGTGGCACGAGGGTTCACCCAGACATATGGGGTAGACTATCAAGATACTTTCTCCCTAGTTGCCAGACATTCTACTCTACGTATTTTCCTTGTTGTTGCCGTAACACGAGATTGCCCTCTTCATCAGCTTGATGTGAAAAATGCATTCCTCTATGGTGATTTACAGGAGGAGGTCTACATGCAGCAGCCACCTGGGTTCACTGCTGAGGGGGAGTGTCATAAGGTGTGCAGGTTACATAAGGCTATTTATGGCATCAAGCAGAGTCCAAGAGCATGGTTCCAGAAACTCTCGGACTTGATAGAACAATGGGGGTTTGTGAGATCAACTGCAGATCACTCCTTGTTTATACAGAAGACCCAGAGAGGTATTACAGTCATTCTTGTTTATGTTGATGACATTATTATTACAGGGGATGACGAGCAGGGAATTCATGATGCCAAGGACTTCCTAGGTCAGCATTTTGTGACCAAGGACCTTGGACACTTACGTTATTTTCTTGGAATAGAGTTTGCCAGGAATCAACGGGGTCTTGTAATGACCCAAAGAAAATACGTTATAGATCTTCTCTCAGAGACAGGTATGGCAGATTGCAGACCTACCACTACTCCACTTGACCCAAGCATGAAGTTGTATGATGATGATACTGAGGAAGTCGACAAGAGAAGATACAGAGAGCTGGCTGGCAAGCTAATATATGTAACTATTGCCAGGCCCGACATAGCATTTGCAGTAAGCAAAGTGAGTCAATTTATGGAGCAGCCCAGACAGGCACATATGGATGCAGTCCATATGATTCTAAGATACTTGAAGACTTCACCTGGTACTGGACTTCTTTTCAGCAGAGGCACATCTCTATTAGTGACAGCATGCGCAGATGCAGATTATACTAGGTGTCCAAAAGATAGAAAATCTACATCTGGATTTGTCGTGTTCATAGGAAATTCTCTTGTTTCATGGAAAAGTAAGAAGCAGACGGTGGTTGCTAGATCAAGTGCTGAATCAGAATACAGGGCTAAGGCACAGGCTAGTACAGAAATGATGTGGGTCAGATCTGTTCTTACTGATCTAACGATAGAAGTACATCTTCCCATGCATCTCCAGTGTGATAATCAAGCCGCTCTCTTCATTGCAAATAACCCAACCTTTCATGAAAGGACGAAGCACATAGAGGTGGATTGTCACTACACTCGTGACATGATACAGAAGGGTTTTATCACTACTACACATGTCAGCTTTGGAGACCAGACAGCAGATATACTTACAAAGACTCTAGCAAGAGGACCTTATCAAAAATGTTGTTCCAAGCTGAGTCTTATTGATATCTACGCTCCAGCTTGAGGGGGAGTGTTGAGATAATTGCTATTTTTGTATTTAGATAATTCCCTGTTTTATTTTTTGCTCTATCTTTTGTAATCCCCTATTTATCCTTTCATTTTTTTTGTATTTTATCCAATGGGTTTTCTCTCCTATATAAGAGAACCCTTGGGACTTTCATAATTTATCTGAGTTTCTCCCATAACAATGGGAGACACCGTAAAATTCATTTCATTACGTAAAAGTTAGAGTACATTAGCGTGAGATCCAAAAGTGATACAAGGCTTTACAGTGAGACACAACATTTTCTGAGTAGAATCTCTAATTTTTTAAGATCAAATGATTTCTCGCTGTCCAGATGGCCCACAAAACCGCGAACGGTTGGGAATAGTCATCCGTGGAGCTTGTTTCTACCGTTCGAATCGACCTCCAGAACTCCTCAACCCCGCCCGACGCCACCCAAGCACATCCGACCTCCATCCAAACCCGCTCCGATGTCGAGCAAGTGAAAAACAAATGGTCTGAGTCCTCCACCCTACTGTCACACCTGTCACAAAGCGTGTCCTCCAACCCAAACAATCTCCCCCTCCTTGCTTTATCAATCAAGTGTCCGCTTCTCAAACACCATAGAAATACCTTAACTCTACACGGTACCTTAGCTGCCCAAATCACTTTCGTGTCCTAGCATAATTCTGTATCATGCTCCTCCGCCAAATTCCTCAGCTCCTCGTAGATCTTCTTCACCGAAAATATGTTTCCTTCCCACCTAAAATGATTGATATCCTGCATAAAACCTCTACGTGTCGGGATCTCCGTCAACAGTCTAAAGTACTCCTGTATAAGCTGCTCTGAGAGGTCCGAGACAAAAACCGGCGACCACGTACCCAAGTCCACCACCTGCGAAAGTGAACACTCCTTCGATTCCGCCATTGCAAATAATCTTGGATATCTTACCTCCAAAACACCATCTCCCGACCAGACATCACGTCGGAACCTGAACATCTGGCCATCTCCCACCTTCGGCTACAATCTACGAGCAAGCACTGGCAAGACCTCACAAATCCCTGCCCATAGAGGCAATTCGAATCGCACTCTACCGGCCACCAACTCTCCTCTGACACCGTATATTTTCTTGACAAGTCTAACTACCAATGAAGATGATGGCCCCCAAATTTGAATCACCCACTTGGCGATAAATGCCTTGTTTATGCACTCAACATCTCGAACTCCCAGCCCTCCATCTTTACGCCCCTTCGTTACCTTGTCCTAGCTGACCAGGTGCATGCCGGAACCCTGCTACTTTCTGTCCGACCAGAAGAATCTCCTCATCAATGTCTCAATCTTCTTTCTAACCCCTACCAGCATCAGCCGGGTAAAAAAGAATATAGAAATTACTGAAAGGACATGCTTCCAGAGAATCAACTATCCCCCCCCCCAGATAGCGTAATCGCCTTCCAGCCAGCCAACCTTTGTTCCTTCTTCTGCACTACAGCGTCCCAATCTAATTTCTTCAGCTTCCCAGCTACCAGAGGTAGCCCTAGGTAGGAGATAGGAAGGTCGCCCATAAGGCACTCGGACATGCCCGCCAGGCTAGATCGCTCTGCCTCACCCAACACAAAAGTAATCATAGTCGACTTGTGCTTGTTGATCTCAAGACCCGAGATACTGCTAAAGATCTCTACCAGCTGAGCCATGTTGCCATTATGTTCCTCTGAGCCCCCCACAAATAGGATCGTATCATCTGCATATTGTAGCAGAGGGATAGAAATATCCTCGTGTTGAAAACCCTCGCACCACCCAGTCTCTACCGCCAAAGCATCTGTCACTAGCACAAAAAGCAAAGGAGCCAACGGACAACCCTGTCGCACTCCCCTTTGAGGTTGGAAGAACTCCCCCAGTCCCCTCTGGCTTGCCATTTACCAGGATTGAGTATGATAAGGTAGTGACGCATCTCTTCATCCACTCTACCCAAAGATCCGGGAAGCCCCTCTTCCGCAGGGACGTCCACAGGAACTTCCACTTGACACAATCATAGGCCTTGGAATAGTCTATCTTCCACATGGCCCCTTTCTTCTTCGACCGCTTCCACTTGAGACAAATCTCTAAAGCCATTACCAGCTTGTCTGCCATCTACCAGCTTGGGATGAAGGTCGATTGCCCCTGAAGCATGACTGAGCCCAGAATGTCCTTAAGCATGTTCGCCAAAATCTTTGCCACAATCAAGTAAACGGCATTGGACAACGCAATAGGCCTGAAATCGTCAACCCCCACAGGAGACTCCTTCTTGGGAAGGAGGACAAGCAAGGCCTTGTTGACCTTCTCGAACCCTCTGTTACCTTCCCTAAACTTGTTCAACAACTCCATGACCTCCTCCTTTACCAGTCCCCAACGGCACCGGGAAGCCATCAGGGCTAGGGGCTCCATCCGCATTCAAACCCCACACGGCCCGCTTTGCCTCATCCATAAATGGGGTAATCAGCCCCTCCGCCTACGTGACGGACAAAGCCTCCACATCCCTTCCCAGCCACCCCCAACCATACCCTCTTTTTCTTTGCGTAGCCTCAACGAAATGACCCCGCAGGGCACTTCCAATATGTGCCTCCCGAGACTCCTACCCCCCCCCCCCCACTTCAATCCCGTGCAATTAGTTTCTTCTCCACCTCCCTGATGCCACCGTGTGGAAGAATCTCGTATTGGCGTCCCCATCTTTCAACCACTTTTGTCTAGATCTTTGTCTCCACTCCACCTCATCCTTCTTGTCTTCCTGCATTATTTCCTCGAGAAAGCCCAACCTCTCAGTCACCTCCTCCTGGTCCAGTCCTCTCTCATCATCTATACCATCTAACCGCGCGACTCCAGCCCGTGTTGCCTCCCTTCTATCCCTCTGCCTCGCTTTCACCTCCCTCCCGAAGGTGATAAGGAACGACCTCAACAGTTGCAGCTTTGTTGCCAACCTCGCAACGGCCAAGTCTTCTGGGGACTAGCCTCTCCACTTCCCCGCAATCTCTTCCCTGAATCCTTCCTCCAACAGCCAGCTCCTCTCAAACTGAAAGTAGAATCTACTTTTTCTTTCCTTCCAGAAAGACCAAGTAATCGGTGTGTGGTCTGAGTGAGCCCGCGGCAGTGCCCATGCCTGTGACATGGGGAAAGACTCCGCTCCCTCAGGCGATAAAAAGAATCTGTCGAGTCTGGACCTCGATCTCACATTGCACCATGTAAAAGCACAGTCCGTCGCATCGATAATCGAGAGACCCGAGCTATGTGCTACTCTCTGGAATTCCTCTGAGCCCTGATCGCTTCCGCCACTCCTTCGGGGACGGTCATCAAGGAGGAGCGTGACGTTAAGGTCACCCCCAATGAGTCATATCCCGACCACATTCGTCGCCCCGAACTGTTCCAAGTCGGCCGCCAAGGAGCCTCCCGCATTACCCAAGGGACCATAGACATTTGTAACCCATATAGAAATTTCACCAGCTCTTCTTCTTAGCCTCACAGAAAAACAGAACAGTGACTTCAACTCCTCCAACAACTCAAAGTCATCTTTCTTCCAATCAATGAGTAGCCCTCCCGACGCTCCCTGAGTCGCCAACTCGGACAGGTCGAACCTTCCCCCTCCGTCCAGCTCCCGTCTGACCTTGTCTACCTGACAACTTTATTTCCTGTAGAATAAACACATCTGCGTCAGCTTCCATAAACAAGTTTCTGACCCCCAGCCTTTTTTCGGGGCGGCCCAGCCCCCTAACATTCCAAAAGAGAATCTTCATTGAGGAACGGACTGGGACTTCTTAGGCGGAACTACCCCCAACTGTTCCGCCACTCTTCTATCCAAGACGCTGAAGCGGTTCCAGTGAATTTCCACATCATTACACCCTGAGTACCCGCCTTGCCCACGACTCTCACTGACCGTTGTCGTGAACACTGTCGTTTTTTTCATTCTCCTCTCTGTCCCGAGGGAGACCTTCCTTGCGTAACACGCTCTGTATCTATTGCACCCCTTCCCTTGCCCAAGAGATCTTCCCCCCTTCGACCATTTTCCCACTGTGCACTATACCGAGCAATATCTTCTGCCTCCACCTCCACCTCCCGGCCAACCTCCTCACTAGACCCCTCCTGGTGCGATGGGAGTATTAGCTCTGCCTTCCCGAAATCCCCACTAAAAGTTCCCCATGCACACCTTCTATTACCCCACCCTTCACCTCTGACTCGGAAGACCCTGCCCAGGCCCTAGACTCTGCACCCTCCTCGGGCCCCTCCCCCCTGGTCGAAGGTAAAACCTTACAGTTCTCCACTAGACTGCCATCACCGAGGAACCCTTCTAATGGCCTAGTTGCATGGTCTTCTCGTTCATCGGGCCCTACGGGACTTCTGCTCTTCCCACGTGGGATGCTCCCCTCGCTGCCCTGGCCAAGGGATCCGCTCGGCTTCAGGTATTGTTGTGATGCACATGTAATCTTAGACATTTGTCCCGGACCTCTTGGCTCCGGACTCCGCAGGTCCATCGAACGGAACCTGGATATGGTTCCCAACCTTGGATTTGATGGGTGATTGGATCCGCCCGGATCCGGAGACCTGATGCCCTTTTCCGCCTCTTCATTGATCGGTCCACCTTGAGAGTTTGATGCGCTTCTTGGATCCTGGATCCAGGTCTTCAGCGGGATCCGTGGACCACTAGGAGGGAGACTACGCGTGATTCCATCCGTACCAAGTGGCCTCTCTGCGGTCATGATTATAGGACCTGCCATTTTCGGGTGCAGTGTCTGAGAACAAACTGCCTCGGCCTTTTGGAGATTTGGAGGACACTCTACTGAGAAGGCGTCGAACCAAATCTCGTGCAAAAGATGAGGTGGCACCTCCGACGCTTCTGTTGCCCCTCCGCTCGATCGATGTGCCTCCTGCTACGCAGCCATCTCCGACGCACCCGCGGGCTCCGCTGCTACCTCCTCAATTCCCCGACCCTCAAAGCTGTGCACCTGGCCACGCCCTGGAGCCTTCTGCCACACCTTGGAGAGCTCCAATTGACGAACCTCCCTTTCCAGGAGACCCTCCACCTACCCAACCACGTCGAGTTGAGCCCCCTTACCTAGAGGATAGGGTCAAGCGGCTCCCCAGGGCGGCACCCCGTGCTTTCCATCTCGACCACCTCCGCGATGCTGCCCAACATCTCTGAAATCTACTGCAGACCCCACGCTGCAAGTGGGATGCCCTTCACACTAACCCGTTCCAGCGGCTCCATGACCAACAGTCCAACGATTCCCCTTAGCCTCCACCATCTGAGTTGCGTCCACCCCTCTCTCGACCACTGCAACAGTTCACTGGCCTCCACCGTGTTAAGCCCTCTCGCAACCACTCACCAGGGAGTCACTTGAGCGACGTCCCCTCGGAAACACCTTATCAAGACCGCCCCCACATCCGACGACCCTCGGAAGAGAGTCTCATTTCCATCGCCTTCTCCAACCAGTAAAAGACCACCATGATTAGGGCTCTGCAGCCAAGGACAAGATCTGCTTCTATGTGACCAACGACCACATCGAAAGCATTGGATGGGCTCCCGGCATTGCCTCGCCCAGTGCCTTATGGAGCCACACCGGAAACAACCCCTCCCAAAGAGGTTGGCGAAGGGTTGTCTTCGACTGTCGACGAGCTATCGCCGGCTGTCCCACGAGTTTGACTTGCGACGATCACCGCTCTTTGCTCGGACGACCACCCACCCGCCTCCCACTGAGTCGCCTTCCTTCCCACTCCCAAGATCTAAGAACATAACAAGGTTCGAAATGTCGATGTCATATCGTTCAGTCTGGAAATGGATATACCAAGGATTTGTCGGGATTTATCTATGATATTTGTGGAAGTGGCTAAAAAAAGATATTTTTTCCTGCAAATTAAGATCATTATATATCTTAAAATAATAAATTACATACAAATACATACTTATATGCAAGAGTAAGGTATATTTAGCGCATAATACATATTATATCGCAATACCATTTTTGCCAATGTTGCTTGTTGCAATGTATTAGAGAGGAAATGATATAATTCAAAGAATAACAACTTATACATATAAAGGAGGTGTATTTAGTATAGGCAAAATGACGTTATTGAAGACATGGTCAGGGACATACTCGCTTACTATGTATATATTATCAGTGGACTAATCACCTATCTGGTTAATGGTGGGTGACATTTGGCCCATTCGATGGGTAATTAGGTCCCACTCAATGCGAGTGGGTATCATGTTGGTGATAAAGCCTATGATACCCAACCTGAGCCTAGTAACGCTACTCAGATTGGATGTCATGGATGATTGATGCAACTTCTTCAGGCCTCCAACAATGCAAACTTTGTTTATGCTAGCCTTGTTACCACATCCAATGTTGTTGCCTATTCAACTTATACTCCTTATTGAATCATGGACTTAGGTGCATCGAATCTTCTAATTGATGAAGTACTACTCTTATTGTTTCTCGACCTCATGTAACTATTTCGTCAACCGAGATGGTCGGGGGATCTTACGGGCGAGTTACCTCTATGGGTTATATTTCCTTTACCTTAAAATGCAAACTGAAGTTAGTATTGTGCCCCTTATTTTCCAAGAGCTTACTTTCTTTCTTTTTTAAATGAAGAAAAGGGCGTCCATAATATAGGTATGTGCCCAAAGACTTCACCATCAATTCACAAAGTTACAAGTACATATCAATGAAAAGCCAAAAGGAATTACATTGCTCAATTTTTTACTAGCATCTTAGCATGCATAATTACATTCACCATAAAAATGATCTTAACGAAAGACCACCCATTTTCTTTTCAGGCATAAGGCCCGCACAACAACCACAATTCTAGTTCTCTATTCCTCTAGGCCCTACCAACCGGACCTAATAGACTCCCAAAAGCTTGCAGGAGAGTCTATCGCAATCATCGTGTTGCCATACTCGTTTAAACACCTACGGAGCCCGTACAGGTGAAGAAGAGGTGATCCACATTTTCGATGTCATCTAAACATTTAGTGCATGTATAATTCGTACCGTAAGAAAACATGCATGTTTGACTCCCGTCAGTAATCGCCCACAACAAGAGCCAAAGAAACACCTCCACACGTGCAGGTACCTTTCAATGCCATAACTTCCTACAATCATCTATGTAGCCACTAGATCAAAAAGCATCGATTCTTTCAGGTTCTTATATGCCTTACCATCATTCCAACACCAATAATCTCGTCCCTACGAGGGACCCTCCTGATTCTTCAAATCTCCAACAACTCCATTAGATCGCCATTATGTTGATCGAAAGGTCAGAGCAAAAAGGTAGGAAAAAATAAGCAGCATCCAAAGTATTTGTCAATGTAATGTCATGATCAGCCACCAAATCCATCAGATAAGGAAATCTCACCCTGAGAACTCCGTCTTCCATCTAATCATCATGCCAGAATCGAAATCCTCTTCCATTACTTAAGATTGGCCGCAATAACAGACATGCATCCTGCAACACCGTGCCCCCCCAACAGAATTAAGATGGCACAAAGCCTGAAAAGAAGAGGGAAGGCACATAGATCTTACGAATCAAAAAACACACCAAACTACCACAATCAACCGAAATCTAGAAGATCCATTTCACATTAAAGCCTCATTTATCTCCTCCAAGATACAAACTTCAAGGCCCCATCTGTGGGTGCAATAACCATCTTTCGATCAACCAAATCCAACCACTAGAATAACTAGAAGAAGACCAACAAAAGCATCTCAATATGGTTTCACGCCTCTTTCAAACGCAAGTAGGGAGAATCCTAGAAGAGATGAAGAAAACAAGAATAACCGACACAAGTAGAAGAATCCTAGAAGAGATGAAGAAAACAAGAACAACCGACATATTCAACTTCAACAACACCAACCTGCCACCTCTAAACAAGCATGCACACTTCCAACCAGTGAGCCTCTTTTCCATCTTATCAAAATGCGGCAACCAATCAAATGTAACCTTCCTCCCACCAAAGGGAGACCAAGGTCTGCAAAGGTAAGCCTACACATGAGGGGATCTCAACCAGCTCGCACATAAACAAATCACCACTTCGCTTAAGCCAAAAGGTACAAACTCTGACTTGGCTCTATTAAGCCTTAAACCAAATATCGCACCAAATAGATCCAGAGCGTTGGCATACCAACCACCCTCCGCAAAGGAATTGTATCATCAACATACTAAAAATTAAAAAATAGACAAAGATAACTCATCCCTTGAATATGACTGACAAGGCATCTGCCATCACGACAAACAACAATGGGGCCAAAGGGCATCCCTGATGGACCCCTCGTTGAGGCTAGAAAATCCACATCTAGGTTAATCATTGATCAAGACGATGCGAGAAGAACTCGTAACACACCTCTATATCCAAGCAATCCAATGGTCAGGAAAGCCGCTCTGATGCATCGAATTCCAAAGGAAGCGCCAATCAATGATGCAGCACAAAATTAAAATATAGGGCTTGATATTTTCATTCGTTAATTTTATTTACGTTTATTCGATCGTCACATTTTTATTTAAATAAAGAGATCTCTTGTGATCTCGAAATTATTCGGTCAATTTTAAATTTGAATTTTGAATTAGACTCAAATTAAGATAATATAGATTTGAATCTCGATTCAAATCAATTAAGATCGAGTCAGATTTCAATTTTGATTCGCTTTCTATTTTTGTAATTCCACCTCTACTATATAAAGATGTTGGTAGTCTATTGTAAAAGACATGTCAGATTATATGAAAAATTGAGTTATCTCGTTATCTCTCTTTATCTCTCTCTTGTTATTTTCTCTCTCAACGTGGTCTTCACCATTCTGTCTCCAAATCCTGCGCATCCGGTGTGTTCTTCTCTTCTCCCGTCCTCTAATTTATTCTCCACCGATATTTCCACCTTCAAAAATAATTTCCCGTCGTTTGCAAATTTCCGTTTGCATCATTTGGTATCAGAGCATGGAAACCGAATCGTTCCTACGATTCGACGATCCTGTTGCATATTGGCGTTTGAAGTTTGATCTCAGCCACCTATCTCATGGTTCGCACTCACATTCACGTTCAAAGAAGTTCCAGCAGCGACTTATATCATGTGTCAAGGTGCAAGCATGGTTAGACGCGTAAATCAAGGAAGAATCGCTCATGAACGGCAAAAATCAGAACATTATACCTGTTGTTCAATCCGATTCCGACATAGAAAATGAAGGTATGTTCAGTCCCAATGAAGGTTTATTTGATACAAAATTAACACAAGACGAAAAGGAAGACTTGGGGCCTATATTTGATGAAGAACCTACACAAGCATGGGAAATCATCGATTTGTTCGTTGTTGCAACTGCTGTCCAAGAAAAAAACAAGAATCTGGGATCCATCTACGATGACAACGGCCCTGAAGATGAAAGAGAGTCTGGGCCAATCTTCAATAAAGGTTTCCCCAATGATGAATTCAAAATTCTGGATTTATTCTCATCTAAAGTTCCTAGCCAGAAAGACGTCCTACTGCCACCATGCACGTCCTCCCCACGGCATCTCCAACTCATCGTTGTGAACCTCGTTGCCTCAATACCCGATGGCGGCCTCCCTTCACAAGCCAACGCCACCCCCACCATTCGCGATGCCACCTATATCGTATTTATCGCCAACGCCGACATCGTTGTTCCCGAACTACGAAGCACGCACGCCTCCTCTACAGCCCATGTTCCAGCACCTCAGGTCGTTGTTGCCACACGAGTTGCCCTCGACCCCAACTACCGCCATTACGCCTCTACCACCATCAAGGTTCTCTTCCGTACCACAGCTACTGGAACCTTAAATCTAGGGTTCGACGCTGCCAAAGGCGGCATTACCACCTTCCACGGAAGAGACCACGCGCCATTTGCTGCTATCTCGGCGCCGTCGTCACCACCTCGCGGGCCGTAGTTCACCGCACCCCTGCCTTCAAAGAGGCTCTCGGCACCGACACCGGTTAGGCAAGGGCCCCCGAAGCCACCACCTTTGCCACTCACAGTGCCACCTCCGCTCGTTCACGAGCTTCCCCGGTCGTAGGCCGCGCAGCAGGCGTGGGCATCGCCGATCGCACTTCAGGAGGGGCCACCGACTCCACCACCATTCTGGTCGCGGCGCTCATGAGGACTCAGGGCGTCACCGTGGAGCCCTCACGTGCTCTCGAACTTTACGTCGTCGCTTCGAGAACCCTAAATTTAGGGTTAGGTGCTACCGAAGGCTCTGGAAAGTTGAACTCGAGGATGCACAGGCTCCAATTTTTCCTCCTGCGGAAATCCAATCCCATAGAGTTAGAGATTGGACGGTGATATGGGGAAATTTCAGTAAGGTCTCTTCTTCAACGCCTTTTTATCAAAATAACATGTTCCAGGAAGGCTACTGGAGTTGCTATAAGGTGAAGATAAATTTCGAATATACCCTCCAGCAAAAAAATATTACGAAAAGCAGGCTGAGGAGAGAGAAAATATGCACCCTTCAATTTCAAATGGGATTAGGAGTGTAGGATTCATCTATATAAGGCCCTATGGGTTAGTTCATTGCACACATCTCCTCTCATCCTAGGTTTGTACCACACATTTGTTATGGGTTGTTCGAAGGCTACGATGTTCATGCCTCATCAATTTTTCGATCACGGCAATAAGAGGACAAAGCTCGTGGAGACGCTGCCCTTTGCACCACATATGTTCTTCCAACATGAGGTTGACGACTCCGGCCACCGCACCAAAGCCATCTGGGTTCCACCGTTTGCTCCACATCTATTCTTCCAAGAGGCGAACAAGAAAGTTGACATCAAATCGGCAAGCTTCGAAGATCAAGCAATTCGTCAGGAGACGAATTTTTCAAGCGGGGGAGAATTGATCCAGCACAAAATTAAAATATAGGGCTTGATATTTTCATCCGTTAATTTTATTTACGTTTATTCGATCGTCGCATTTTTATTTAAATAAAGAGATCGCGCGTGATCTCGAAATTAGTCAATCAATTTTAAGTTTTGAATTTCGAATTTTGAATTAGAGTCAAATTATGATAATATAAATTTGAATCTCGATTCAAATCAAATTAAGATCGAGTCAGATTTCAATTTTGATTCGCTTTCTATTTTTGTAATTCCACCTCTACTATATAAAGATGTTGGTAGTCTATTGTAAAAGACAGGTTAGATTATATGAAAAATTGAGTTATCTCATTATCTCTCTTTATATCTCTCTTGTTATTATCTCTCTCAACGTGGTCTTCACGATTCTGTCTCCAAATCTCGCGCATCCGACGTATTCTTCTCTTCTCTCGTCCTCTAATTTCTTCTCCACCGATATTTCCACCTTCAAAAATAATTTCCCTCCGTTTGCAAATTTCCGTTTGCATCAATCAGCACAGTCATAAGCTTTGAAAAAATCAACCTTCCGCAGAACTCCCTGAGTCGTCTGCCTCCTCCAATCGGCCACAACCTCCAAGGTCATTACCACATTGTCCATCATCTACCTCCTAGGTAAAAGGGCATTTTACATCGGCAAGATAATCCCATCTAGTACCCCATGCAACCGATATGCCAACAGCTTTGCAATGATCAAGTACACTACATTGCAGAATGCAATAGTACAGAAATCCTCCACCTTTGGGGTGATGTCCTTATTGGGCAGTAAAAATAAGAATGTACGGTTCAAACAGCCAAATCCTGAATTTCCAGCAGCAATTTCAAATACCATGGACAGCACCTCCTCGGAAATCAAGTCCTAAAACTCAGATACCATGGGCAGCACCTCTGTAAAATTCAAGTCCCAACACCCCCTGAAGAAGAGATCAAAAATCCATCTAACCCAAGACACCCTTCAGTGTTGAATGCAAACACCTGTTGTAATACATATTTTGAATAGTCTTGAATTTTTGTAGAATATCTCTATATATACTATGTTTTGGATGTTAGCAAGCGTATTTCAAGGAAATATTGGATTGATAGTATTCAAACTTTACAGTTAACGTAGTCAATAGATTCGCCTTGATGCAACGATTTTATTGAAACTTGTTTTGTGTAAATCAGAGAACATCTGGAATAATTATGACTTTAAAAGGATCTCTGGATTTTGTAGAAGTATGGTAGAAGCTTATAAGTAGGAGGAGCTACTACTAGTATAGGGCCCAGGAGGTTACATATCTATGCTCATTAGACCATAATCATGTCATTAAGATAAATTAAGCATGATTAGCATTAATTATCCGTCATTAGTGATAATTAAGTGTCATTAGCAATAGTAGGACACATGGAAGACAAATCATAGGACGCGTGTCATTGTACATTCAGGACATGTGTCAATGCACAAGAGTACCATATGTCATCATTCTAAGACTAACATGTGTCCTACATATCATTAAGACTAATTAAGCATGATCAGCACTAATTACCCGTCATTAGTGATAATTAAGTGTCATTAGCAAAAGTAGAATGCATGGAGGGCAAATCATGGGACACGTGTCGTTACATATTCAGGACAAGTGTCAATATCCAAGAGGACCATGTGTCGTCGTTCTATGACTAACATGTGTCCTAGTGTAGCCTCATACTTGTGCAATAAGTTTGCTCATGAATAAGCCATGTACCATGGTGTACGAATGGCAAGTGTTGCCATGTGTCTTCATACATGGAAGATAGGCAACATGTGTCTTGGAGCCTCCCTTACATGTTGACACATGTCACACATGTAAAGGGGGTGGAGGCCTATATATACCCATGACCTCCCCACCATTCTACTCACTTCATCACACGCCACTCTCACCACCTTAGAGCCACAAGGCCGTCGAGGTCGTTGGAGGAGCACGATAAGAGTGACGGCGAAGCTCTGTCAGTGACCGAGAGCGCATTAAAAGCCATAACGAAGTTGTGGCCGCCATCAAGCCGTAGTACTCAATCTGAGACGGTTATAGGGGATATTCACTAAAGAAGGCAATCCCGACTCAAATTAGAAAGCAATCAGGTGAGGGATTCTCAAGCGCTATTTTAAAGAAATAATCTTTAGCTTTTTATGCATGATTTTGATAGCAAGTATGAAATCGTATTCTCTAAAGCTTTTATATTTGAATTGCAAGTATCATATAGTAGATATGAAATCAGGTCTTTTTAAAGCATTTCAAAAGTCGTTTCAACTATTTTATCATGATAGCACGTTTTCAAGCATAGGGTTCTTTGTGAAACACGAAACATAATTAGATTTGAGCTTTATATAAAAGAAGCGTGTTTGTATGCAATATGTATCGGTTTTCAAGTTCCTAATAGCTTCCAGTTGTAAGAATATGCATGCTATGTCAGATTGCTTTATGTTCATAAACCAGCTGTTATAAGCATGGTTTAACAAGAGTATGGATTGTTAGTGCCAAGAAAAGAATCAGAATCAGAAAGTAAGCACCACAGTAGCTCTTTTATACAAGTCATGAACTAGCCATTAGATATGGTGATGTCATTAGATATGACCTTGAAACAACCATTAGATATGGCAAACCATTAGATATGGTATCAAGAGGACTTTGGGTCTGCATTCTGTATACATATAGGCTTTGGGCCGTATGCAGGGTGTTTTTGATCCTTGAGACCGTATGCGCGTATGACTTAGCTTTGTTTCAGCGTTCATGAGTCGATAACTTAGCCACAGTGGTGATTAATGCAAACAGCTTGATAGTGACAATCATGTTTCAGTTTATCTTCTTTTGAAGTGATTTCAGTGTTCAATTGCAAAACTAGCATGTTGTTATATGATTACTATCATAAAGTCTCTTTCAAGCTATTTTCCAAGTTATCAGCATAAATTTTGGTATGATGCTCATATTTCAACTTTTAGCTATAAGTAAAAAGCTTGAGATTCTTTCACTGGGTCTAAGCTCATAAATGGGTTTAGACTCATCCCGTTATAGTATAATTATGTACAGATCAACAGAATCACGACCAGAAGGAGAAAGGACTGCTTACACACTAGAAGGAGGTGGTGTTCGTTGTTTTTTTGTACGGTTTGTTGTTTTTGTAAGGAGTTGTAATAGAACTTGTGTAAGACACTTCTTTGTAATGTGAACTTTAAATACAAAGAAGATATGTTTGATGAGATTGCCACATGTGTACTTTGAGGATAAAGGTAAAGAAAGATCTCTGTCGCAGCACGTTCCGGTTAGCGGGACGAGTCGTGACACCTGCGACCTATGTCTCCAATCCTCCTCTCGCATCCAATCCTCTTCCTCGATAATCTTCTACACCATACCCCTGATTATCAATTCTGCCTTGTCCAATTCCCTAACATCCTCCAGCAAGTCCAACCTCATCACCTCCTCTTGTGCAAGAGTCTATTGCTGCTCGCGTACCTAACTAGACTCCCTTCTGAAAGTGATCTACCTCTTATGCAAGGCTAAGAGAATCAAGGCCAACTCCTAGTAGTTGATCCCTCCACCGCCAAACCTGACCAAAAAGAAACCACAAGCTCCCAAACCCCTCCTCCATCAACCAAGATCGCTCGAATCTGAAGTAAGAGGAAGGACCTCTCCCAATGCTAGTGTACAAATAGAGAGGAACAATATCCGACGGCAATCAGGGTAGTGAGGTAACATCGACCATCTGAAACATCTCCAATTCCTCCACATACATCAAAAATCAATCAATACGTGACATGGGCGATGAGCTCCTACAGGTTTAGTTGTTATTGGCAGCATCCAAGACCTCCAAAGCAAGCTCCTCCACCACCTCCAGAAACAATGTGGATCCCAAGTCTTGCATACCTCTCCTCATGGGTCTATCATCTTAATAAAAAAATATAACATTCAAATCACCACCAATGATCCAGGCCAATGTAGAGTATCTCGTTCTCATCTTCCTCAACTCTACCCAAAGTACAGAGTTCGAAGATGCCCATAAGGTACCATGAATGGGCAGGACTACCAATCTCGTTCGATATCTTCAACTATCTAGTACGATTGGCACTTACTACACCAAAGTCACCTCCACCATGTTGAACAGCTCACCGTTCCAGGCTATAATAATACCGCTAGAACTATCGTTAGCTAACACCACCATGAATTCTGTGAAGCGAAGACCCGAAACCAAGCTTCGCCTCACGAAATCCCATGACCCAATCTATGTCTCCTAATAAAGACCCAACCACCATCATCTTTTTTGGTTGGCTAAATCCTTGCATATTCCATGATACTCACTTCGTTGGGGAACCAAAGGGATACTTCTTATTGCCTATATCCATGCACATTATGCCACCACCATTTGAAATGATGCCTTTGCCTGGCTCCCTCCTACTAAACAAGCTGGATCGCATATGTGGTTAGCTTCCTCGGGGATCTTCTAACCCTCTATCACAACTTGTGTCACCTATTCTCCGACTTTTCCAGTTTCCTGGACTGCTCCACCCCAATTTTAAGACTCCGCTCAAGCTTCCCTGGGATCTTCGGTCCTCCCAAGGGGTTTCTTTCAGTTTGAGCGGGCTTGGCTGCTTGAAGACTCCTTCAGATCTCTGGTTACTTCCGTTTGGACGGCTTTGCTGGTGACCGGCTCTGCGGCGAAGAGGTTTTCTGATTAGCTCACGGGGCTTCGTCAGCGGTTATGTCAATATAAGAGGGAGATTAGGGAGGTCAGGAGGGTCAGGAGAGCGGGGTTTCGAGCTTGAGATTCGTTCCCTTGACTATTTGGAGGATGATAGGCAGTTGCTCGTTGAGGAATTGAAGAGGAGGGATCTGGCTATGAGGGTGGTGATGGAGAAGGACAAGAAATAGGTCGCCGAATGGAGGCAGCGGTCAAGGATCTCTTGGTTACAGGAGGTGATTCTAACACGGCTTTCTTCCACCATGTCGCTAGCGGTTGGCATCGGGCCAATTCTTTCATATCTGTGGTGGTCAATGGTGTTAGATTTGAAGGGGAAAGGGAGATGGGAAATGCAATTGCTTATCACTTCCTTGAGTTTTCTAGGAGGGATGCATCTAGGTCGTGGCGTTGGAACGACTTTGGGGCACAGGGGCTATCTGATGCTCATGCTGGCAGTTTGATCATTCCGATCACGAGGGAGGAGGTGAAGGCGGCTGTTTGGAGTCTTAATTGTGACGGGGCACCTGGCCCTGATGGTTTTCCTATTTCCTTCTACAGGGAGTTATGGGATATGCTCGGCAATGAGGTGGTGGAGGTCGTTCAGGAGTTCTATTGTCGGAACACGTGGTTCGAGAGGTTGAATAAGGCTTTGATATTCCTTCTTCCGAAGATTGGGTCGCCTAAGCGAATTGAGGACTTCATGTCGATTGCTATTTCTAACGGTATCTATCTTATCGTGGTTAAGGTGTTGGCTACTCGCTTGAGTTGGGTTCTTGACCTTATTGTCTCGTCTGTCTAATCTGCTTTCATTCCTGGACGTCGGATTGGCAACAGTCTGGTGTTGGCTACGGAGATCATCTTTGATTGGAGGTGTAGCAACAAGCAAGCATTACTCTGGAAGGTTGATTTTGCCAAGGCTTACGACTCATTGGATTTGTGGTTTTTGTAGGCGGCTTTGTCTAAGAGAAGTTTCCCTGAGGTTTGGATTTCATGGATGAAGCGGTGCATCACCACGTCTTCGTTCTCAGTACTGGTCAATGGGCAGTCTGAAGGGGGCTTTATCCAGCCTCAGAGGGGTGTCAGGCAGGGATGCTCGTTGGCCATTTTGTTGTTTGTGATTGTTGTTGATGTGCTTGCTTGCATGGTTAGATGTGCTCAAAGGAAAGGGTTTGTCAATGGCTTTTTTGGTGGTGGGATAACTATCCCTCTATTGTAGTATGCGGATGATACTATTCTCTTTGTCGAGGGTGGGATGGAGGAGGCCGGGCCATCGCTATTACTCTTGACATTTTTGCCGAGATGTCTGGTCTTCGCTTAAACCTTGATAAGTCCAAGGTTATTCCCTTTGGCATGACTGATGAGTTGGTTGTGTCGTGTAGTTTGGAGCTTGGTACTGCTTGTGGTTCCCTTCCCATTAAATATCTTGGTATCCCTCTGTCGGATGGTAGGATAAGGCTGGCGGACTGGTTGTCAGTTGTTGAAAAGATGGAGAGGAAGCTTTCTAGCTGGAAGGCAGCTTTGCTTTCTCGTGGTGGCAAACTGGTGCTTATTAAGGCGGTTCTTTCGACAATTCCAGTTTACTTTTTCTCTTCTCGTTTGATGCCCATGGGTATCGTGAGGCGGTTGGAGCGGTTGATGCGTAGGTTCTTATGGAGCAAGGCGAGACAGGATAAAAAAGGGATTCACTTGGTGGAGTGGGAGCCTGTGATGCAGCCTAAGAAGAACCTTGGGATTAAGAGCCTAGAGGCACTCAATGAGGTGTTGATCCTGAAGTGGGTGGGAAGGGTTTGGGGTAAGGATGAAGGGATTTATTGCAGCGTCAGGCCAGAGGTTATGGGCTTTCTGGAAGGGGATCTTGAATGTTATGCCTCGCTTCCACGAGCTGTTTTGCCCAGTTGTGGGGAATGGTGAATCGTTTGATTTCTGGACGGATGACCAGACTGGTGAGGGGCTTCTCAGTCGTCGCTTTCCGTGCATGTTTGCCTTGGCCTCAGATCAAGAGATTCAGGTTGCTGGATGTTGGGATAACGGTAATTGGATGTCGCTGTTTAGGGTTGCTTTTTTAGATCAGCGCTTGGAGGACTTTCTTCGGCTCTTGGGTTTTCTTGGTCGGTTTGGGAGGCCGTCCTTGGGGTGGATCACTGGAGCTGGAAGGTCTCTCCCTTCTCGGTCAGGAAGGCGTATGGAGCTATTTCTCGTCCGCCTCTGTCTCCCTCAGATATCATCACTTGTGATTGTGATTTTCTCTAGGCCATGGGATTGCCTAAGAGGATTGGCTTCTTCTTGTGGTTGTTTAGGAGGAAGCGTATTATGACTCATGATAGATGCTCTAAGCTTTTCGAGGGTGTCTCCGACCGTTGTTTGCTTTGTGGCGTTGAAATTGAAACGATGGATCATCTTCTCTTTCGATGCTGCATTAATGTACCTATTTGGGATGATGTGGGGTTGGATTGGTTGTGTCCCTTCGACTTTGATTCTTTTTGGAGTTCCCTTTATGGTGCGCACAAAAGACAGAAGAGGGAGATTCTGCTTCCGGTTGCTATTCTCTAGGCCATCTGGCTTGCTCGCAATGCGAATCTGTTTTCGGGAATGTGTTTCTATTGTGAAAATGTCAGATACCATTACCAATTGCTTGAATATTGGCTTTTATAAGCAGTTTTGTTATTTGTTATATCAATAATTATTGGGGCGGACACCTACGCGTGCTTCCCCCCTTTTCTGATTTCAAAAAAAAAGCTTCCCTGGGATCTCTCCAACTACCGAGTTTCCCAACTTAAAGCATCCATTTTTCACATTTCTTGCAAGAAGATCAACATGTCCTGTTGAGAACCAAACTTCTCGTTCGCTCTCTATGGCACCACCATTGACTACCGGGAAAGAACGATGCCCAAACCTCCCCCAAAGTCCCCAACCTTCGAAAAGAACCCCAATATGAATTGATGGTGAAAAATCAAGCACATAACACATCATAATTGGGTGCACAACTGGCTTGGATCAGGGCTCCTTGTTCGGCAATCCAATACCCAGCCTGACAAGGCCATCAAAAGTAATCTACTTTAAAATCGAACCCGTACCAATAGTTGGACCTGCTACACTCAAACTTGAAAAAAGGGCATTGTAACCGGGTGGGTAATAACTACCCAAAAGCATGATTTTGTAAACCACTAAAGGATGAAATAAACAAGAAAACCCCATATTCATTGCCTCCACAATCAAACAGGAATATTATAGTTCAATGACCCCGATAATCCTACAACACCTCCAAAGAAATTTCCCTCACTAATTAATGTCGCATTCTTCTCCAGGCTCCTCATTGAACGATCACTAACTGCTGCCATCGACAAATCTGTACGATCACAACCGTCCTCGAAGAGCTTCATTAGCTACATGGGCATCATGTTTTGACCAGCAACTAGGTCCAACTAGTGGACGCCTTCGACGCCACCATACCTTCGATCGAGTAGCAACACCAAGCCGAGGTCCTCACCAACCTTCGATCCCGGACTCAAGATTTTCCAAAGGTTTACGACTAATGCAAGCAAGTCCTTCATCTTCTCTCAATCCCAACAGCGAAGCAGGACCCCTGCTAGTCTCCCTCTCCACCTCGCCTGCCTCGACGAACCATCAAAAGTTCTTGGACGATGCCAAGTCACCACCATCAGCACATCCAGTAAGGCTCCCTCCATCACCTTCAAAACCCCATCAAGGGCATTTTGGCAATGAAGAGGCTCAAACCAGGCAGAGATGGTTGCTAATGTGGTTGTAGAACGGTGAGGGTGATGCAGAATGATGATGGAGAAAAGGGAAGAGGTGGGGTGCCTACCGGAAACGAGAATTTAGGGACTGGTGTATGTGAAGCAAAGAGGTGGTACGAGCGGAAATTGCGCTAACGTTTGGAAGTGTTGATGGCAGGGGCTTCCCCCTCAGTTTCCCAACGAAGATCATAACTTGGAATGTGAGGGGTCTAGGACAACCAGATAAGTGGTTGGCTTTGGGCTCCATGTTGGCACGGTGGAAGTGTGACATTGTGTTCCTTCAGGAGACGAAAATTGAGTGTTGGGAGTCGATCAGATGGAGCTCAATTTCGGGTTCGTTACTAAATGAGTTCAGAACAGTTCTGGTGAATGGGAGCTCGGGTGTACTAGTCGTTGCTTGGAAAGGAGACAACTTTGATCTTGAGGATGAGTTTATCTTAAAGCGTTCTGTTTCTGTGGTCTTGATAAGCAAGGAAGATACCATAGAAGGTCGTATAGGTGATATATCGTCGATATATCGGTTTCGACAAGGAAGGGGTATCGAAATCACCCAGTATATCCTTTTACAGGGATATCGGCGATATATCGCCATATCAGCTAATGTCGGTTAAAATGGACTTGATTCGGTACAAAAAACGCCGATATCAATCGATATCGCCGATATTTCATCGATATCTCTATATATCAATGTTATTATTCATGCAAGATTGAATGGTTGATTCCGCTACTTATCTAGCTACACCCAGTATTAAAACACATATCTAGCTACACCTCGTATTAAAACACACGATGGTTTATATATTTTTTGTTTTGGGTCGGGAAGAGGGGGGCAACATTGGCCCCCCTAGCCCCCCAGGCTCATTGATCGGGCAGTGAGACCCCCATACTAGTAGGGTATGGTACGACAGGAGGGTGTATGCAAATGGTTCTTCAGCTTGGAGTATATTTGCAAGTTGTTTCATGTTGTAAGTCTTGAATGAAATCTATTTCCTATATCTATAAGATAATTCTTCAAAAAAATATATAAGTCAAGAATCAATATTAATATCGATATGTTCGAAATGATCGATATATGCTACATAAGCTTCATAGATGACCGATATGTGTGATCTAAGTATATTTGTAAGTTATTTAGTGATTTAAGAACTCGGATGAACTCCATTCTCAATATATAGGTCAACAACTAACAGTACCAACGATATATTCGATATGACCGATATGTGCAACATAAAGATCATAGTCTTCACAAATGATCTATATGTATCATCTAAGTATATATTTGTAAGTTATTTAATGTTATAAGAACTTGAATGGAATTCGTTTCCAGTATCTATAGATCATGAATAAACATTAACAGTGATATGTTCGATATGACCGATATGTGCAATATATGGGCTATAAATGACCAATATGTGTGTCATAAGTGTGTATTTGTAGGTTATTTGTTGTTTTAATATCTTAGATGATCTTAATTTCTGAAAAATGACAAAAATGGATTTCTTGAGCCATTTCTGACATAATATCGTCGATATATCGACGATATATCCCGATATATCCATTTCCGGGCGGACCGAAACGATATCGATATCGATACGGCCCTCCTTGGCAGATACTTCACGACTAGTGATTACCTCAGTCTATGGTATTGCGGGTGCTTCCATGAATATGGTGTTGTGCCAGGAGTTGAGATTGATTAGAGCGAGATTTCCATATTTAGCCAAGGTGATAAGTGGGGATTTCAATGTAACTATGCATGCGAAGGACAGGTCGAGGGGAGAGGGGCGCAAGATCCCGGATTGGTGTTCTTTGGTGAGGTTGTTGAGGAGCTTGAGTTGGAGGTGATGGACGCGGCGAACTGTGGATACACCTTGAGAAATTCTTCCTCCCATTCGCGCATTGACAAGTTCATCATATCTGTGGAGGCTCAAGAGTTGTTCTCTTTGGCAGTTGTGTCCCCTCTTCCCAGATCTAGGCAGGACCATAAGCTGCTTTGCTTCGACTCATATGTGGGCAAGGGAGGCTCATCATACTAGAGATTTGAGAGGTGTTGGTTGCTGGAGGATGGGTTTAGGGATATGGTTTGCTCTCTTTCTGATCAAGATTGGCGATTGATAGGCCAGCCACGACGAGATTCACGTTGAAGCTTGCTACTCTACAGCGTAGGTTATTGAGTTCAAAAGGGACACTCAGGGTATGCACGAATCAAGGAGGAATCATGCGCAAGAAGACTTGGGGATGCTTGACAATTTGGAGGATGTGTGGGAGTTGGACGAGGAGGAGCTGGCGAGCTGGGGATGATTCAGAAAATTCTAGAGGAGGATCATAAGCAGGAGTTGGAATGGCAGCAAAGGTCGAGGCAGAAGTGCCTGAAAGAAGGGGATGCAAACACTAGATTTTTCCACACGGTGGCAAACGACAAACGGAGAAAAATCTGATACATTCGGTTGAGGTGGGGAGAGGAGTTCGACCATGAGGGGGAGTGGCATGGGTGGTTATGGATCACTTCAGGGAAATGAGCAGACATCGTCCCATTGCGGGGCATGATGATTGGGCATGGGCGTGAGCCGTGTTTCGAAGATGGATATGGAGACGAGGACCAGGGATTCTAGTTTGCAGGAGGTTCGAGATGCAGTTTTCAGGATGAATCAGGATGGATGTCCAGGATGGGATGGTTTTTCAATTTTTTTCTACAGGAAGTTCTGAGATCTCATTGTGGATGAGGTGCTAGGTGTGGCGATAGAATTTGAGGGAAATTTTGGGTTCAACCATCTCAATCAATCCTTTATTTTCTTACTTCCGAAGAGAGATATGGCAACAAAGATTGAGGATTGCAGGCGTTTGCGTTGTCGAATGCAATTTATCTGGTAGTGGCTAAGCTATTGGCCAATCGTTTGTATCACCGGCTCAGAGTGCTTTCACACCCGATACGCAACTCATGGATAGTGTTGTTAGGGCATGGGGGATTGTAGCGGATTGGCGAAAGGGAAAGTGAAGGATGTGCTGTAGAAAGTGGATTTTTTGAAAGCCTACGATTGCGTGGACTTACGATTCCTTTGGGCTTCGCTGCATAGGAGAGGATTCCTGGATATGTGGATTGCTTGGATGAAGAGGTGCATCACAACAACCTCTTGTGTTGTGCTGGTGAATGGTCAACCCAGGGGGGTTTCTTCCAGCATCAGTGGGGCGTTCGACAAGGATGCCCCTTGCATCGTTGCACTTTGTTCTTGCCGTGGATGCCTTATCAGTAATGTTAGGGCATACCCTTGCTGGTAGTTTTTGTTGTGGATATTCGAGAGATGAGATCTCTTTGCCTATCATGCAGTATGCAGAAGATAAAAAAAATTGTTGAAGGTGGGGCAGACAGTTGCAGAGGTTTATCGGCGATGGTGGACGTTTTCGACACGGCATCTGGGCTAAGACTGAACAGGGACAAGTCAAAGTTCATCCCTTTCTGCCTATCGGAGGAGAGTGGGCTCTGTGCAAACTGGTTGCGCTCACCGCGGATGGTCGTGCCGCTAAGGTACCTTGGTCTGCCCCTGGTGACTGGGAAGTTGCGTGCGGTTGACTTGCAACCGGTTGTTGAAAAGTTGAAATGGAAATTGGCTGGGTGGAAATCGGTTTGTCTATCTAAGGGTGGTAGGCTGGTGTTGTTGTGTTCAGTCCTCTCGGCGATACCGATCTTCTACATGTCAGCTACGATTATGCCCGTCAGTATGCAGAAGAGGCTTGAGTCCATCATGAGGCGTTTTTTCTGGTCGTCATCTAGGCGGACAAAGGGGTTCCACTTGGTGGACCGGAACACGATGTCGTGTGCCAAGGAGGATGGTGGCCTTTGTGTGCGTAGTTTGGAGGAAATGAACAAGGCTTTGCTCGGTAACTGGGTCCCGTGCATCTGGGGGGGTTGTGATAGCCTAGCGAGCATATTTGTCCGGAAAATTTATGGGTCGGGGCTAACGTTCCAGGACCCCAGCGAGCTTGGTAACTCGCCATCTTTATCTGGAGAGGTAATTGCGATGTGGAGGTGGAGTTACAGTCTTATATGAGGCTTGTGATTGGTGACGGGACTAGTTTTCATTTTTGGACTGATGATTGGACAGATGGGGGAACATTGGAGACAAGGTTCCCTCGGCTGAAGGCGATGGCGATGGACTCGATGTTCTCATTAGCAAACTCGTGGGAAGGACAGTGTTTTTTCCTGCATTTCAGATCTGAGCTTTCTAAGCAGCAGGTGGAGGAGCTTCTGATGATGCTTGACGAACTTGAGGAGATGATTGGGCCCACAGAAGAGCAAGACTGTTGGTCCTGGTATAATGGTTCCTTTTCGATCAAGAAGACTTACACTGTGCTAAAGGGCACTGTGGTTTTTTATCTTGGGGGGTGCGAGACTAATTGCAGATGCATTTGGAACTGGAAGGTTCCAACTCGGGTGAAGGTTTTCTTGTGGCTTTTGAGAAGAAGGCGACTACTGACAAAGGACAGGTTTTCACGCTTTGTGCAGGGGGCTGATCCGGGATGTCCACGTTGTGTGGAGGGTGGAGGATGCAGATCATCTTTTCTTCGATTGTGGACATTCTGCGGATATCTGGAGCCATTTTGGTGGCAATGTGATTGTGGCCGACATGTCTAGCTTCTGGGACTCTATCGGGAGGAATTGGGACGGCATGGAGAGGGAAAGATCGAGGTGTGTGGTTGTGATCTAAGCCATTTAGACTGCCAGAAATGGTGTGGTCTTCCGTCAGGAATGCTTCTACGTTGAGAATATATTGGAACATGCCAATGTCTTAAGTGAGTTGGAACATGTAAAGTGGCGAGCTAATATATGTGATAGTTTTGTAATAATTTTTTGTGATAAATGACGAAGTTTTTGGGCTAGCACCTATACGATGAAAGCCATTTTTCCTTTAAAAAAAATCTTTGATACCCCGGCTTCAAAGAGACCATGAATGCACAAAGGTGGATCATTGAGCCAAACTGCATCGACAAGTATCCCGCCCGACTTCGCCAGACACACACTCTCACAAATCCGGTGCAGCTCCCCAATAGGACCGTCCCCAGTCACTACGCCATCAATCAATCGCATCCCCACCTCCCATTTTGAATGCTAACCCAACAATCCCGAGAACTCCACATTCGTCAACAAGACCCATGTGTCATCGTCCTCCCACATGCCTTGCAATCAACAATCACGAAGAGGACAAAGCTGACTGCACCGGAAACAAATTGCCGCCGTCACCGAGCATGACTTGGAAAGATGGTCCTGTGTAGCACCACAAGGATGTTGGAGGTTTCTTCTACTTGTGTTGAGGCATGCGGCTCAGCAAATGCAAGCCCTACTCCTATTCATCCTATAAAACCACATCAGCGGGGTTCCCATTGTTGCTTCCAACATCCTCTCATCCTCATCAGAAATCCTCCCAACTTCATTGCTCAACCCTCTCTGAATTAATGGTTCTCTCCTTTCCTTTCCCTTCCCGCTCCAGTTGTCGGGCATTAGCATCGCTCCACCCCTCGATCCCTTCTCTCCCCTCACCCCCCATCTCCTCCAAATCACTCTCCATAACTTGGCAATGCTCTGACATTTATGCAAGGAATTAGCCTCCTTTAGAAGATGAGGGTACTTTGCATCAAACTTCATGACCCTACATGAAACAAAATTATATTAACAGAAGCTTCGACATCTTCTTGATTTTTTTAGGAAGCTTTGATATCTTCTTGATAAAGTTCCATCTTGTGACAACTTCAAGTCCCTATCAGTGTTGTTAAAAGCGAGAGGCGCTCCAAGGCGCTAGGGGGTGCAAAACGTCTGAGGCGCTAGGCGCTCGCCTGAGAAAAGCAAGGCGTCATAACTAAAAATAAATAAATTATGCACGAGTCTATGTAAGATATGCACATACACACATGTGTATGTATGTGTAATGAAAATATATGTATGTATAGCTTATGTTTCAATCTAAAACCAATCCAATATATTTGTCGTGTGTTTACAAGCATGTATATAAATGTGTGCATGTACATGTCTATATGTATATGTATGTGTATGTAATCACCAAATTAGATTTTACGATCAATCCACTATTTATTAATATGTGTGTGTATAATGTATGCATGTACTTGCTTATGGATGTATATGTATTAATTATTTGTGTTTGTGTGCATTTGTATGTACGTGTATCTCTATGCGTATATATTTGCATACATGTGTATGTGTTTTACGTATAAGTGTGCGTGCATGCCTATGTATACATGTGTGTTTTGTCTATTTATATGTATATATATATATTTATAACACTTCAATCTCGTATATGTAGAGAAGAATAGATACTTTTTAGTTAAAAGTTTATGTAACATAGATTTCAAAAAAAAAGTATATGTAATATTCAGAACTAAAACATGAATGTACATGTATACTTATATGAAATAGAAGTGTTTGCAAATTACATATACATATGTGTGCATATATATATAAGTATGTTTGTTAATGATACTTAGAACTAATATACATCTAATATAAAAACCTAAACATGGATAAAAATCACATAAAGTTGGCAAAAGACCTTACTTTTGCCTTAGGCGCTCAAGGCGAGTGCCTAGAGACTCAAGCCAGGCGCTCGCCTGAGCGGCGCCTGAGGCAAAATGCCTCGCCTGGAGGGAGGCAAGGTGCTAGGGCCTCGCCTCGCCTCGCTTGGGAGCCTAGGCGAGCGCCCAGAGGGCTTTTGACAACACTGGTCCCTGCACCTTCAACTTCATGTCCATGCACATCACGATAACTTCTTTTAAGAAGATTTAACAACTTTGTGTCCTTACACCTAGTAATAAAATGGTTTTGTTGAGAAAGCTTCGATATCTTTTGATAATTGCCACCTACCTTACAAAGTCCCATGTTTTGTCCTTGGGAAGGCGTTACCACTTTTTATTTGCTTTACATTAGTACCAAGTCTTTTCCTCTTCCTTTATGAATCTTTAGTTGCAATACATTTGTTCATAATTGTCATCATATAAATAAGTTAAGTGTGTTTTCCCAGGGTACTCTCATATCCATAAAGAATACATGTGTTATGAATCAACTGCTCGTTTTTACTATGTATCAATTGATGTTATATTTTCTACGTAGTTCACCAACTTCATTATTCATGCTCATGGCATTCTCTTGGAGTCCATACCTCCACTACATGTCTACTGAAGGAGAAAATGCTGAGTGTCTGAGCAGGATCTATTACCTATCCCCGTTGATATGTGCATATCTAGATCCTAAAAGTCTAATCCCTTATACAATTGCTCCAAATGATTCTCCTATTACTTCAGCATGCTCATTACAGGCTGAAAAAGGGATAAGGGCATGCATTGTTCATCTTATCTCTCATTATACTATGATTAATGGTTTGTTGGGCTATGACAAACAATTCACTGATGCACCGATGGCCGCATCGATTAAGAGAGATTATATTACAACACCGTAGGACTCTGGCTAGAAGGAAGTTATGGATGAATAGATGGAGCCATGCTCTCTCGTGGTACATGGGATCTTATGCATCGTTCCCTGAGTCTTTCTTGTATTGCATTTTGATGGGATTTAACTACCAAGCATGGCTCTAATGGAACTATTGAACAACTTAAAGCAAGGCATGTGGCCAAACTCTTCACCCTAAACATATGGAATTGATTACTTAGAGACCTTTTATCCAAATACCACAAAGGGATCCATCTGAATATTTCTTCTATAGTTGTCAAGAAGTCCATCTACATAATTCTTCTATACTTGTCAAGAAGTCTTGGCTAATGGTAATCTGCTTTGACCCTGGTGTGTACATTCTATTGCTATGCTCATCTTCGAATCCTTCACACATGCAAGTCTGGATATGATGACTTTTGAAATGACGCGGGAAGGGGCAAGTATTGACTCTACGCACCCTCCTTGCAAGGCTTCTCCCACTTTCCATTACAGAAAGATCAAACTCATTGTCAACTGTTGTGACACTCGCCTTCTCCTGGGCACGGGCTGGGGCGAGGCAGGGGGGAGGGGGTTTTGCCAACTTAGGAAGGATATCTCATGGCCTAAAGCAAAGTCCTAAGGCTCGATTTGACAGACTCCATAAAGACCCTACATTAAGATTTTCCGTGACTTTTTCTAATCATTGTGTGTGTTTGTCAAAAGACAGAATAAAGGCATGATGTATGCATGCAGGCTATGTTAAAGATGCGATTCTTACATGGGATGATGTGGTTGGTATCCACGAGACCAAATCATTGTTTACAAAATGTCTCTGTCATAAAAGACCTTTTTATTCATTCAAGCCACCCAATAATTCAGAGGACTTTTGCTATCTTAACTGAAGTATTGTCTCCTTATCTTGATAGGGGTTGACCTCCTAGGTTACAAGTCATGATCAATACATGCACAGTTAAAATGGCATTGTGATGATGGCAACGACTACTTTGAGGATTCCATGCATTATATGAGGTTGTTAGGAAAGTTCATATACCTTGTTATCACACTCCATACATTGCCTAGATTGTTAACATGGCAAGTTAGCATATGCAGTCCTTCCTATTGTCAAGAGCATGCCATAGTTTGCCTTAGAATAGGTTCATCCATGCATGTCATAGCCACTTGGGTGTATATTATTATTCTAATGCCGATATGCTAGCTCTCCTGATGACAAATATAATTCTAAAAAGTTTGCCACCTTTCTTGGGGTCCACATTATTAAAGGAGCAAGAAGCAGGTCGTTGTCACTCAATCTGGAGTTGAGTCCAAGAATATGATTATGATCCAAACCACTTGTGAGATTAGTGGTGTTATCCCCCTTCTTAAAGAATCTGGTTTTTCTGCCAAAGTTCACAATCCTCGACATTGAGATAACGAGTCGGCCATCAGTATCGCCTCCAATCCACTTCCATAAGTGTACCAATCATATTGAGATAACTTCCATTTTATCGGCGACCACTTCAATTGCTATCTCTGCCTCAGGGACCTTGAGTCCCATGGCGACTTGTTCTTCAACTGCTCTTATTCCTCTCTTGTCCGGGTGGGCTCGTGCGCAGCCCTGGCACTACCGGATCCTCCTTCTCTGCCACTTTCTGACCTTATATGCAGGATTAATTCCATCCCGCACTCGGCAACTCGGGGCCGCATGTCAAACACGCTTGCTGCTGCGGTGTGGACTATTTGGTATGAAAGAAACCGACTAGAGTCGGATCCGTCGCCGGAGCCGCCCAACAATGCCTCTGTTCTAAAGACTACGGACTACGTTGTGAAGACAATCAAGCTTCTGTGGTGACTCTGTTTGGCCTGAGTTTTTGCCTCCTCGGGTCTTACAAATAGAGTTATCTATGTTGGTAGAAAATGATAATCTGTTTATTCCTGAAACCCTAGGCTCTCTTATATAGAGGAGAGGTCTGTGGGTAAATTACATAAGATAGACATAAGAAAAATAAAACAACGGAAATAGTACATAAGACATGAAAATATCTCTACACTCCCCCTCAAGTTGGAGCATAGATATCAATCATGCTCAACTTAGTCGAACACTTCTGAAATGGTCCCCTAAGTAATGCCTTGGTGCAGATGTTTGTTGTTTGTTCAGCTAAACTGATATGAGAGGTATAAATCAAACCCTTCTCGATCATATCTCTAGTATAACGGCAATCCACCTCAATATGTTTGGTTCTTTCATGGAATGCGGGATTGTTTGCAATAAATAGAGCAGCCTGATTATCACATTGTAGATGCATGGGAAGTGGTACCTCGATGTACAAATCTGCAAGCACTGCTCGCACCGCTCGCACCCACATCATTTCTGTGCTTGCTTGGGCCATAGCCCTGTATTCAGATTCAGCATTTGACCTAGCCACCACCATTTGCTTCTTGTTTTTCCAAGAAACAAGAGAACTTCCTACAAACATGGCAAAGCCACTTGGGACATCCTGCATAATCTGCATCAGCACATGCAGATACTGAAAGAGTAGCTCCCTTCCTGAATAATAATCCTGCCCCTGGAGATGATTTTAAATATCTCAAAATCATGTATATGGCATCCATATGGACTTGTCAAGGCTGTCCATGAACTGACTCACCCAACTCACTGCAAAGGCGATATCGGGTCTAGTAGTAGTAATGTAGAGAAGCTTTCCAACCATCTCTCTATATCTTCTTTTGTCAACCTCCAATGTATCATCATCATACAACTTCATACTAGGATCCATTGGAGTACTAGATGGTCGACACCCAACCATACCTGTCTCAACAAGCATGTCTGTAACATATTTCCTTTGGGTCATTATGACCCTGTGCATTCCTGAGAAATTCCAGCCCCAAGAAATACCTTAGAGTACCAAGGTCCTTGGTAACAAAGTGATGACCCAGAAATTCTTTCGCCATCTTGACCTCTTGCACATCATCTCCAGTAACAAGTATGTCATCTCCAGACCACGTTCAAGGGGCGGTGCAGATCCGGGCTCGATGGATTTTGCTAACTTCATTAATTCCATTGCTCTGGAGAATTTCAGGGGCTTGGTGTCCGATATTTGGGGGAAGGATTGTGGTGGGGGGTCCGCTGTGGGCCGCTTTGCTCGGAAGTTGGTGTTCTTGCGGAAGGAATTGGCCACCTTTAAGAGATCTTTTAAAGATGTGTGTGCTTTGGCCAGGAAGGAGGCGGAGGAGACCGTGGTCTCTTTCGATCTGTTGGAAGGGGAAAGGGAGCTCAATTCTGACGAGTTGGCCTCCAGATTTGTGGCCCATGCGAGGGTGGTGGCTGAGGACCGTAAGTGCGTGGCGGAATGGCGTCAGAGGGCCAAGATCTCTTGGCTGCGTGAGGGGGATGCCAATTCCGCCTACTTTCATAGGATTGCCAGTAACAGAAGGCACTCCAACTTTATTCACTCCATCTCCTTTGGCGAGAGGGAGATCGTGAGGGAGGCTGCTCTTGGGAGGGAGGTGGCGCATTACTTTAAGGAATCTTCTTGTGCGTGCACCCCTAGGCGATGGTTTTGGTTGGGGGAAGGCGCTCCTACACTCTCTCCTTCCAAATGTGACGAACTGACGAAAGAGGTTACCTTGAAGGAGGTTAAGAGTGCGGTTTGGGATCTCAACATCAACACCTCACCGGGACCAGATGGTTTCCCCGTCGCTTTCTACAAGGATTTCTGGGATCTGGTGGGGCAGGAGGTTTGGGAGGTTATTAAAGAATTTTGCAGCTCTAATACAGGTTTCGACAAAATTAACAGGGCTTTAATCATCCTATTGCCTAAAATTCCTTCTGCTCGTCGTATTGAGGATTTTCATCCGATCGCAATTTCTAATGGTCTATACTTGATTGTGGCGAAGGTGCTCGCTCGCAGGCTTGCCCCGGTCCTCGATGAGTTGATTTCACCTACCCAGACTGCTTTCATTCGTGGCCGAGAAATTGCAGACAGTACGGCTCTTGCTTTTGAGATGGTGGAGAGTGGGACGCGACGTGGGTGTCCTGGTGTGCTTTGGAAAGTTAATTTTGCTAAGGCCTACGATTCTCTCGATTGGACCTTCTTGTGGGCGGTCCTGAGAGCTCGTGGGTTCCCTCCGACTTGGATCACTTGGATGTGTCGTTGTGTCTCTACTGTGTCTTTCTCCGTTATGCTTAATGGCCGGATCATGGGCGATCGCTTTCAACCTAGAAGAGGCGTGCGTCAGGGTTGCCCTCTGGTCGCCCTCCTTTTTGCTATCGCGGTTGACGTGCTTCCCCGAATGGCGGCTCGCGTTGTTGACCATGGTCTTTCCATGGGCTTCTCCTGCGGCGACCGGATAATCCCGACTCTCCAGTATGCTTACGACACTATCGTGTTCATCGAGGGGGGTATCAATGAGGCCAGGGGCATGGCGGCAACTTTGGATATTTTCAGCGAGCTTTCGGGTCTTCTCATCAATCAAAACAAGTCTAAGGTGATTCCCTTTGCGTTGGATTCGGAGGCTTACACCGCTTGTGGTCTTGCCCTGGGCTCCCCCCCCCCCTCCTCTCTTCCGATTAATTACCTGGGCCTGCCCCTGGGGATGGGGCGGGCAAGGAAGCGCGGCTGGCACAAGGTTATTGAGAAGGTGGAGAGGAGGCTTTCCGGGTGGAGTGCGTCCATGCTCTCTAAGGCTGGCCGCCTTGTGCTCATTAAATCGGTTCTATCTTCTATCCCCGTTTATTTTCTTTCTAATTGGCAGCTGCCGGTGGGGGTGCGGAACATGATTGAGAAGTTGATGCGGAACTTCCTCTGGGGGAAGAGAGGGCCTTCCTCTCATGGTCCTCATCTTGTAGGATGGGAGGAGTTGACGAGAAGGAAAAGCGAAGGGGGTCTTGGCATCCGGCGTGTCGATTGGGTCAATGACGCTCTTCTGCTTAGGTGGGTGAGCAGGCTGTGGGGGGACTCTACTATATTCTGCTCTTCTTTATTACGCGAGATCTTGGGTTTAAGTGGGGAGATGTTGGCGGACATTGGTGACACTCGCTCTCGTACCCCCTTTTGGCGTGGGATTGTTTCGGTGACCCAACGGTACTCTCATCTCTTCATTCCCGTTCTAGGGGATGGTTGCTCTTTCAAGTTCTGGACGGACAGTTGGGGGGAGCCGACCCTTTGAGGGATTCTTTCCCTCGTCTATACGCTTTGCCTTCCGACAAGCAAGCTACGGTGGCTTCTTCTTGGTCGGGGGACGGCCGGTTCCCGGCGCTTAGGAGCTATCTCTCTGATCAGCGGTTCGAAGAGTTTCTTCTTCTTCTGGAGTCTCTTTCTCATGCGCCCAGACTCGTGAAGGGTCGGGATCACTGGGCTTGGCGGGAGGGCGCTTTCTTCACTAAGAAGGCTTTCAAGGCAATTTCTAATGTTCCTTTGGGGGACTCGGGACCCCTCAACAGTGACTGCATCTTTCTTTGGGGGTTGAGGCTTCCGAGGCGGGTAACGATCTTTCTATGGCTCTTCCGCAGAGGTAGGATCCTAACTCATGATCGTTGCGCTAGAATCTTTGGTGTTGTGCCTTCGGTGGATTGTGCTATTTGTGGCAACGACGTCGAATCTATATCTCATCTTTTTTTCAGTTGCCCTGTCACTGCTGCCATTTGGGACGACATGCGGATATCTTGGGTCAACACTACGGATTTGATCGGTTTCTGGGCCTCTTTGCGCGCCAGCAAAGACAGAGACCGTAGAGACTTCGTGGGCCTGTTTGCTTGCATCTGGGTAATTTGGTTGGGTCGTAACGCCACGATTTTCCGGGGTCAGAGGTTCTATAAAGAGAATATTTTGGCTCATGCGACTCGTCTAACTTGTGATTGGCTGTCAGTGTAGTCAGCGCCTTCTTGTTGGGGATCTCCTCGATCCCCTGCGTGTTATTTCCCTCTTTCTGTTCCTGTAATTCTCTTTTTGTTTTGAAGTTTCTTTTTAATAAAAGTTTTTGGGGCGAGCGCCACGCCGTGTCTCCCCCGAATCGTTTGTTTTCAAAAAAAAGTATGTCATCTACATATAACATAATGACAATGGTACCTCTAGCTGTTTTCTGCACAAAGAGTGAATGGTCTGCATTTGACCTCTTGAACCCTTGCTTCTCAAGTAAATCTGACAGCTTCTGAAACCACGTCCTTGGACTTTGTTTAAGGCCATATATTGTCTTATGAAGTCTACATACCTGCTGACACTCCCCCTCAGCAGCAAACCCAGGTGGTTGCTGCATGTAGACTTCCTCTTGTAGATCATCATACAAAAATACATTTTTAACATCCATTTGAAACAAGGGCCAATCACGTACCATAGTTACTGTAAGGACACTGAGAGCAGAGTGTCGAGCTACTGAAGCGAAAGTATCCAAGTAATCAACACCGTAAGTCTGAGTAAACCCCCGTGCCACTAATCTGGCCTTGTAGCGATCCAGACTACCATCTGCATGATATTCGACAGTAAAGACCCATTTGCAACTGACAATTGACGCGTCAGGAGGTGGAGATACCAAGGTCCAAGTACCACGTGATCGCAGTGCAGCCATCTCTTCCTCCATGGCCAAACGCCAACAACCATCCTTCAATGCTTCCTGGTAATTCCGTGGAATATCCACAGCAGATAGAGCAACATCAAATCTCTGAAAGTCCCTTGTCAGTCGGTGAAACGAAATCTGGGATGCAATAGGGTAGGAAGCATAAGATCGCTTCTGCTTTCAAAGTGCAACAGGTAAATCCATATCATGAGAAACCTCCTGTATCCGTGAGCTATCCCCCTGCAATGAATTCTGCACAGGTATATCTTCAGATCCATCGTTAGAAACATGAATATCATAACAAACCTGGGGCATAGTGATAGATAGATGTATAACAGGAGCAGAGGCAGTCCGACGGGTGTAGAATTTAGGAAATGGTGGAACAGGGGGAGGAGGTGGCGGGAGACAGGGTCGGAGGAGGAGGTGATATAGGTGGCGGACTCATAGGAGGAGAGGGCGCATAGACTCCTTCATCAGAACTGGATAAAGCCAACCTGTCTCCTGTAGGATAGAAATACATCACAAATCCAAAAAAGGTGACATCCGCACTAATATAATATCTCCGACGCAATGGATCATAAAACCTATATCCCTTTTGAGTCCTTGAGTAACCAACAAACACACATTTGACAGCTTTAGGAGAGAGCTTGTCAAAACCTGGAAGCAACTGATGGACAAAGGCCACAGAACCAAACACACGAGGTGGGAGTGGGAACAATTCTTTTTCAGGGAAGCCTATAGAAAAAGGAATTTTCTCACCCAAGACAGACGAGGGCATACGATTGATCAAGTAGCAAGCTGTAAGGACCGCATAACCCCAGAAGAAATGTGGGGCGTGACTTTAAATAAGAAGAGTTCGAGTGACATCAAGTAAATGACGATGTTTCCTTTCCGCAACCCCGTTTTGTTGAGACATGTAGGCATAAGATGTTTGATGTATAATACTACGGGACAAAAGAAACTGGGACAAGGCACGAGAACAAAATTCCGAAGCATTATCAGTCCGCATAATTTTAATCGAGGTTGAGAAAATATTCTGCACTTCATTGATAAAAATTTTTATTACATCCCCAGCTTCAGATTTATTCTTCAAAAGAAAGACCTAAGACAGACGAGAGAAATCATCCACATTAACTAGATAAAAACGGTGTCCCTGGTGATCAGGAACACGACTAGGACCCCAAATGTCAACATGAAATAAATTAAAAAGGGAACTACGCTCCGACTTTGATGACTAGGAAAAGCAGAACGATGATGCTTTCCCAACTGACACACCTCACACTAAAAAGAAGCTCCTGGTGAAATTTGAGGCAACGTATGACACAGTTTCTGAAGTGGGAGATAACCAAACCGCAGATGCCAAGTGTAAGGAGAAACTGGGCCTGTTGCAGAAGAGGAAACACCAGCAAATGGACCGCGGACAAGACGATAAAGACCACCCTGCTCACAGCCACATTCAATCACTTTGTCCGTAAGTATGTCCTGAAAAACAAGAGACGAAGAGTCAAAAATAGCTCTACAGTGCAAAGCCTTTGTAATCCGACTAATGGATAATAGATTCATAGAGAAATTGGGGGCATATAACACATTCTTCAAATGCATAGAAGGTGTCAAAGAAATCTCCCCATGTCCAGTGATTGGGGAATGTGTCCCATCGGCAATCACAACTATTCTACTCGATGGAACTTGTCTATAAGATGTAAGCTGATTCATGTCGCCGCATAAATGATGAGTAGCTCCAGAATCCATAATCCAGTCAGAAATCTCAGAGCCATGCATGATGTGAGGGCAAAGATACTACCTGAGGTATTGGCTGTGGCAGATGTACTCGCAGATGCAGAGGCAGCAATATCTGAGTGGCCTCCAAAAGAGGAAGAGGCAGGAGGCATGATATCCCACAGTCTAGCAACAAGTTCATCAAATCTCTGATCAGAAGAAGAAGCAGCAGGAGACTCGGCCTGCTCTGCAATACGGGCTGAAGCTGGAAAACCATGCTTAGAGTAGTATGTGTCCTCTGTGTGGCCTGAACGATGACAGTACGTACATGGATGACGAATGCAGCCTCCTCTACCACGAGGTCGACGTCCACGGGAAAATGAAGAGCATCCTCGACCTCGAGAGGTTGTCATGGCCGAGGAAGATGGGTCAGTAACTGTAGATGGAACTGTAAACCTGCTGAGTCTGCGGAACGCTTCCTCCATTGGAGGAATAGTGGCATCCGCTAAAATCTAAGAGCGAGCCAAATCATACTCTGGGTCAAGTGCTGCTAAGAAGACACCAACCATGGTAGCATTCCTGTATGTCTTCTGTTGCTCTGTAGTCACAGTTAGAGACATGAAACTGTGAAGCTTCTCAAACATCCCTCGTAGGGATGTATACAAGAAATGGAGGGGGCGGGCGTTCTGCTTCACTGTAAATATATCATGATGGAGTAGGAGAATTTTCGTCTCATTCCCCGCTTAAGAGTACGTTGCCGCAAGGATATCCCACATCGCCTTCGTCGTAGGTTGATGTAACACATCATTGGCGATCTCAGTCGTAAATGTACCAGAGAGCCATACTTTGGCATATGCATCGTCTGCCTCCCAAGAGGCATTCACTCCAGTCTTATCCAACGGCTCATCCTCGGTAAGAATATGCTTCTTACCGCTCGACTTCATAAGGCTCATGAACTGCATAGCCCAGAGCTCATAATTTGTTCCGTCCATTTTGACAATAGGCGTTGGACCTCTGAATACGCCAGTAGAGGGAACATCAACCTTGCTCTCTGACATGATGCCGATGGAGAGAGATTAAACCAAGTTAGTACATGCAAAGACAAGTGTCTACACAGACATGACTGGATTTGGTTGCGCGTGTAGACTTAGGCCAGAACCAAATCCATCAAAGAGATGGGGACGCGCAAGGAAGACTACGAGAGGGGTTGCACGTGCCCGGACGACGCTAGAGGCGCACGCTAGGGCCGCAAGGAGACAGGGGGTCACGGGACCGCGACCGTAGGACCTCGGACTGCGGGCAGGAGGCCCGAGCGACGCTGCTGGTCGGGCGGTGCACGCGGGACTGGAGGTCGGGCGGCGCTGCGAGTCGAGTGGCGCACGCGGGACTGGGGGCCAATCAGCGCTGGGGGGCCGGAGAGGAGAAGGCGGGGGTTTGGAGGTAGGGCTAGGGTTAGGGCACAAGAGCTCCGGTCTAGGACCGCCGCTCTGATACCATGTTGATAGAAAATAATAATCTGTTTATTCCTAAAACCCTAGGCTCTCTTATATAGAGGAGAGGCCTATGGGTAAATTACATAAGATAGACATAAGAAAAATAAAACAACGGAAACAGTACATAAGACATGGAAATATCTCTACAATCAATACATATACATCCTCCCTTACCTTCTGAAGGGCAACACTTTTTGTAAAACAGGGTCATCCGCCCCTACTGTACATTTCATTTTTGAAATACATGGTTTACTTACAAAAAAACTTCCATTTTATCAGAGATGCAATGCAACAAAGGAGGGTTATTAAATCCTAAATATCTTAGAATTAAATCCTAAATATCTTAGAATTCAGAGAAGAATGGCTAGTTGATGATGTTAAATAAAATATAGGTCAGGAAAAAGTGAAACATTGGTGGAGTATAAGAACAAGTCTCACTGTATATGTCAATAAATGCATGAATGAAAAAAATATGGAGAATGCTATTTTGAGTAAAAAAAGTCAGAAAGGAATTTTTTTTAAATTCAATTACTACAATGAGTTACAATTTTTGAATTATTTATGGGCATTATAAACATACATATATATATATCTTATTTTTCTTATTTATTTGTGTTGTTTTTTTATATATAAGAAAAGGCTTTGTTGTTGTTGATTTGTTTTATTTATTTTTATGCATGTTATTTACGAGTGTGTAAATTATATAAGATTAATAAAATCAGAATAAATAAAGAATATTATATGTACATATAGTTTTAAATTGAAGTTATTTATATGCAGTGTATACCTTTATATTTCAAGTATTTTTTTATTCATATATTTGGGATATTTCTAATATTTTACATATAAATATATAAATTATATAAATACAATAGAATTAGAATTAATTGCTAATATTTTATATAGTAACAGATACAAATTGTCTACTATGGAGTTTTTAGGAAGAAACACATCCTTGGGTTTGTTCTTATATAGATTTTATTTTTATTTATTTTTCTTATTTGCATATAAGATGTATTAACTTATCTTAGGGAATCTAAGTGTAGTTAGCTAATAAAGTAAGATATAACTATACTCAATCATGTTTCCTTCTTGGGGTGTCTATGAATGTATTATACCATATACACATTGATCCTTAGATATTTTCTTCAGGTTTTCTTCTCAATTCTTTGTGCTCTTTTAGTGTGTTGATATACACATAAATTTGAGATGTTTTCATAATAAGTACTGATTGTGTATCATTCATATGTTTGGCTAGGTTTTAGCTCTTATTCAGGTGAATTAAGATGATCAATATGCTACCCTTGTTTAGATCCGGGTTACCCTATCTTTATGGTTACATTTCTTGGTCAGAACTGATAGTAAGGTCTTATGTTGTCTTTATTATAATATTTCTAATGGCCTTCAAATCAAAAAAAGTCGACGCAAAAATACACAGGTCTGGTTACCCTGTCTTTATCCTTACATATTTCTTTCATATTTAATAGTGTAATCTTATGTTTTCTTAACTGAGATATTTCTATTTACCTTCGAATAAAAAATGTCAATGTCAAGAATATATTCTAATCATAAATATAATCGATACACAATATATATACATATAATATTTGATCACATTTGCCAATCCAACCCTCTAACCATCCAAACACATACTATTTACAAATTGTTGTCCGTCTTTCTAACCCTTTAAAAGGAGGTCATTCTGACCCAATCCAACCATGTAACCAAACAGGGGTCATATCTTCATATTAGACTTCTCGAAAAATAAGTGAGATGTCGTGCTCTTTATATAACCCCACCAACACACCCAAGTCCCACCAGCAGATGATGTAGGACTAAGAAAGGATACACACAACTTACTCAATGTTGCAGAAGTCGGTATATGGTATTCAGTCGGAGGGGTCACTGAATAGAGAATGATCGGTATTCAGACGGCTATTCGAAATTATTTGATTTTATATTTTTAAAATTATTTGATATAAAAATATTTTTAATACATATATTTTGTATATTTATACATATATTATCATCAATCAACAAGAATCCAACATAAAAGTATCCATTAACATCGTACATATACATAGCTTTGACATTTTTTGTAATATCAAGACAAATGGTAAATCTTGATATCTTAAAAAAATAATAAATTAAAAAAATTCCAGCATTTAGCTACCAATCGGTTGAATAGTCGACCAGGCAGCCGAATAATCAGGTCGACTACTTGGTTAGTCTCACTATTAGCCGGCTAGAGGTTATTCAGTCGGGGACCCCCTTGCATCTCATAGTCAGACCAAATAGTCAGCCTAGTCAGCCGACTATTGCAACATTGAACTTACTTTAATTGATAATGTCATTTTAGATGATATCTAATTAACACGGCCCTTCATCTCTCTCAGCATTCCTCAATGAAACCCCAATGCTATGTCTTTGTCATAGGAAGATGTGAGAGGAATACAACGAGAAAATCGTGATAGATCTCTTAATGAAGTTATCCTTGAGGAAGGCTCCAAAAGGAAAGAAACTTACAAAAGAGACCATGTAATTAAAAGTATTTCAAAAACAACGTAAGGGATAAGGGATAAGGAGGGATAAGGAACAAGAAGTGGCAGTTATTTGTATTTTTGTGGTGGGGGAGGCCAATGATGGAGAAATAGGAGGTCAAAGCTTATCCCTAACGTTGACTCCATCAGCAAAACAATAATCGTCTATCGAGGGATAACAAATTTGAGGGATAAGGGTATTATCCCTCTCCTTATCCCTCAAACTAACATGCCATAAAGTAAGTTACAAGTTGGCATCCGGGGAGCTTTTGGATTCATTTCCACTTTCGTAGGTGAGCTTCAGGCCTCGGTGCTTGTCTGACCACAATCCTATCCTTTGGGATTCCGGTGGTGCGACTGTCTCGCGGGGCTTCTTCCGGTACGAGAGGTGCTGGTTGTTGGATTGTTGCGGAGCGATGGGCCGAGGTGCAGCCGGGGGCCTCCGCGGTAATGAGGTTTGCTCGCAAGCTCGAGTCATTGCGCAGTCGGTTGGCTATCTTTAAGAAGGATTCGAGGGCGGCGAGGGTCGTGGCTAGAAGGGAGGCGGAGGGAGTGGTCAGCGCTTTGGATGCTTTGGAGGGGGTTAGGGAACTTCGGCAGGAGGAGTTGGCCGTGCGGTCGGCCACTCAGAAGATGGTGGAGGAGGATTTGAAGCGTGTTACTGAATGGCGCCAAAGGTCGAGGGTGTCTTGGTTGAAGGAGGGGGATGCCAACACGGCGTATTTTCATCGGGTGGCCGGTGTAAGGCGGCGTTCGAACGCCCTTCAGTCGATCGAGATTGGGGGTAGACGTGTGATCGGTGACGAGGCTATGGGGCGGGCGATCGTGGAGTATTTCGGGGATTTCTCTGGGAAACGTACCCAGAAGCTTTGGAGGTGGTCGGGCATGGGGGCTGCTCCACTTTCATCCTCTCAGTGCGAGGATCTGACGAGGACGGATTCTTTGGAGGAGGTGAAAGCGATTGTTTGGGATCTTAATGTTGATGCTTGTTCGGGGCCTGATAACCACTTAGAATAGTAAAACATATTCTATTTGTCGAAAAATGCAAGAGAATATGTAGATGATATTTATTGTGTGTTTCGACTAAGCTTTGACTCTATCGAATAGCTTTCTCCGAGCACTTTCAATTCGACCTAGGTCTCATCACCTCTCTGTTATCTCCCAAGGCGTAAACAGAAAACAAATAGGGAGGCAAAGGCCCCGCATATGCTTCGACCCGCCTTTTCTAATCCAATATATTATAAGCTGCGAACGTTGAGGATAAGAGTACATCGAATCCATATGAAGTCTTACCGTGTGCGGATTGTATCCATTGGGGTTCGATCGACGATTTCTTTCCCGAACGCGAGCATGACGTCGTTATGAACATCAAGTCCTAAGATATGGAACCCCAGAAACAGGCCCTCCTAAAGCCACCGGCAGAACACCTGGCATAGAGACCCAATCTTGAGTGAAGAAAATACCGCGGCTTCGATCTTTTTCAATATAATCGTCGCGTAGTAAATCAACAAAACCTAAAGTCATCTCACGTTCACCTTCTAGTTTACCTAATAGTGTATGGCATAAATGGCTTTCGGTGACAGGAAGACTCAATTTGTTCACGTGGCTTATATATCTAGTTACACGGGGAAGGTACTAGCTAATTGGTCACGGGTCCCCAAGGATCTCAGAGAATGCCCCGGATTCGAGAAAAAGATGTAACAGGGAGTAGGCCTATTCTGAGCTGGAGCTGCGGAAGGTCTCAGAAGTTGCCGCCCTAATACAGGGGATTGACGGGAGCGGAGGCTGGTGAGCAATTCCAGGGTCAAATGCCTCGATTCCCTCCCTGGTGTACGGAACAGTAGGTTCGACGAGGGAAAGGCGGGGGCATAGTCGCAGCTTATATACTAGTTGGAAGATGCTGAGGGTAGCAGAAAGCTCGATTAAATATATATTTGGTGTGAAGGTCTAGACAGATAAGCTAGGAAAGTGGTGTGCGGACAGGTAAGGATAGGCATCGAGGCCTCGGACGGTAATAAGTAGGGTGGTGCTGACGTAGCGTCTCAAGGCCTCAGCCGCGGCGGGCAGTCTGAAACCTACTTGGATGTTGCCACATGGTGAGGTGAGGACGGTATCTGACAGTTATGGGAAAGATGTGGCAGGTAGGAATGCTCCTGTAGAAAGACCTCTTCCATCGATCAAAAAGGCCCTTTAAGATTTCAGACAAGCTAAAGACAGAAGGGACCAACTAAAGAAGCTTAACCAGAGAAAAGTCCCCTAAACCCAGTAAGCGGGTCAGCGAAAAAAACAGGAGTGAATGACTGACGTACGCTTGAGTGAAAGCAGCTTTATATATCACGACGCATGGGCACGGAGCTCTGATCCGAATGAACTACCGCTATTATATATCAGGGGCTTAGGCACCGCTTAGACCCCAGAAGACGTACAGGATAGGACTAAGTGACTAAGGGTGTGGCGAAGAGGTCTGATATATATATATAAAAGAGAGTCATAAGCCATCATAGAGAATCCGATAGGCTTAGCTTCGCTCAAAAAAGACATCCTCCTTCCTACTATCTTAGGTGCCTCCCTCACTATATATTCAGCTCCATAGACTGGGAAACAGGCTTTTTTCCTGGTTGTAAACTGATCTCTGACCTTTCCGACATCATCCTTGCAGGATTCTTGCTCCCCCGACCTGTCTGAGACCGCTTTGAGTTCCCCTGCAGCTTGCTTTCATCCTCGAAAGGGATGAGTCCTAGGTAGACCTTCTTGCTTTGTCTCTTGCTCCGCTATTAACTCACTCTACTTTCTCACTCAGATACCTCGGGAAGACCCCTTGACAACTATAATCTTATTCAAAGCAACATAATATTATGAAAACTTTGATATAATTTTGAGGATAATAAATAGATAAAAATTGGAAAGTCAAAGAGAAAGCCGTCAATCCTCGCAACAAATAGATATCGAAGAAAAGCTTTATAAGCTCAAATCAATATAAGAAAAGACATAATAGTTGTCGAGAGAAAGCTTGACTACGAGTTGACGAAGGAGAGCGATCTTGGAAAGGCTTGGCTTCGCAGGTCAGCTAGGACTATCCAAGAAGTCTTCGGCAGGTTGGCCGAAGTCATAGTTGGCTGACTTTTTGATCCCGAACCTCGGATTACATAGACTCCTACCACTTGTTAACGACTGTTACACTTTGTTAACAACTCCTGATCCAACCCGGAAGGCTCTGGACTGACCTCCTCCGCTAACGACTCAACCTTGCAGCCTCAAAGAAAGCTCCATTTGCTAGTCAACTAAGGACTTCATACCATACTAACAGACACTATACAACAGACGCCATCACCTACGCTACCACTCGCACCATAGATAGAGACAGGCTTACATGCTATTACGCAGCTTCGTAGTTTCCTTGCTTCTCAAGCAGCAGAGCATGCTTCCGCACAAGCTTCTCTTCCTGGAAGTTCTTCTCAGAGCTATATATATGGACTAGATCATGCTTCAGTTCCAGAGCTAAAGATCGTCGTTCTCGAACGAGCAATCGAAAAGATTCTGGAGCATCCTCGGGGCTAGGTATTGTTCCTCCAACAATAGTTGTACCAAGTATTTCTTGGCGAGCTCTAATATTATATTCTTTCTAAGTCAGCATCTCCGGGTCAAGCCGAAGAGCAGTCAGGTTGACGGGGAGGCGGTAGGAAGGTCGGGAAGGTAAGCGAGGTCTGGTGCAGGGGAAGAGCTCCGAGATCTTCGTAATACTTCGGTTGTAATACTTCTCGTAATACGCGCTTTCTCGTACTATATCTCAAGGCAAAGAGAATATCTCATCCGTTACCAGTAAGATAGAGTAGGAGCGAAGCAGAGAGGCACTTATTCAATGTGAAATGAAGGAAGGTATACGCTTTTGGCCCCGCAAGCGAAAGGCACTGTGTGCATAAATCACTGAACAGAAGCCGAAACCTAAGGCAGAAGGGAGAAGTAGAAAGAACAATGACTTACGGAAAGATAGCGATAGAGGTAGCAGGGTTCAAGTTATTATATAGTTTCTAAACAGGTTTTTAGCGCAATTTAGCTAACAATCTTCTCGGAAAATCTCATCCGTCATAGACCTTCCAACGTCACTATAAGCTCGCTTCCTCATGCAGGATAGGCTTGGGCACTTGGCTGGTTCTGAACGCCACGAGAATCTTCTCATTCGGATGCCTACCCTCCAACCGAGTTGTGAAAAAAGGACTCTTTCTTTCCTCTCTCAAATATAGAAAAGTAGAGAGGAGAAAGAAATAGGTTCTCAAAACTTGACTATAATGACGTCTTTCCCCTCTCTTCAAAGTGCGGTTCGGACGGATCATAGGGGTAGGAGGGGTACCAGGGAAGGCCAAGAAATGAAGAAGAAAAGAAAGACCTCCGGGGAACTGACTCTTTCTTACCAAGTCATGTTCTTCCCCCCGGCACCCCCCTGATGAGACCCCCCAAGGATGAAAGCGTGACGAAAGGGACGAATTACCTATCAGGTTGAGGGTCCTACTGGAAGCTCAAGGCATATATAGTACAGCCGGCTTAATTAATATAACGGTCCCTCCTCGACATTTTATGCAAGGGGCGAAATCAGAGGTCTCGAGTCCCAGGGTGGAAAATCGGAAGGCTTGCCCCCGCCAACATCACCATTCAATATGTCTTGACCGGAGAAATTCTCGGTACGGGAGAAGTGGGGTCTTCTTCCTGTGAGAGGAAAGGGAGGACTAGTCGACCATGGCTGCCTTTCTTCAAGACTTCCAAAGAAGGACCGATCAGATCAACTCTTCAACTAGCTAAAGTAACCGAGCATAAGCTATCTTGCAAGTGGGTCGAAATTAGGTGCTTACCTTCTTTTTGTTGATGCGGGGCGACGTACCGCCTTTGTTCATCCGATGGAGTAAAAGGATGAGAATTTTTGCATGTCGGTACCAAAAACTGATGCCTTACCACTTGGCTATACTCCATATGCTCAGTCCTTGGAGAGAGGGTGTTTGGCTAGTTATAGGGGTGTTGAAGGAGCGACTAGGCGAGGCGATATCCCGACCGTCCGCGACTCTGTTAGGTTTCGTAGTGTAGCCGAGATAATCAGCTATTTTAGAAAGCTTAATCGACGCAACTAATAGTAAACTGCTTGAAAAACATTGAGAACTTTCAAACTATAATAATTGTGTGAGGTCAAATCACAGAGACAAAGAGCTGATCTTTGAACAGGAAAAAGAATGGATCCGCAGGGTCCCAAATGAATTGGCTTATTCGAAAAAAGCCTTGTTCTTTGGAAGATCTATCTCGTGTCTGGTACTGCATGGTTCCACTCTGCAAGAACTCCAAATCATTCTCTTGAAGCTCATCCTCTTTATGATAAATGATCCGCTTGCCCCGAAAGGACCTGGCTAAATAGGGAAATCCCAATTCATTGGGCCTTTCGATACAATCAAATAGATTGCCACAAGGGCGCCATATTCTCGGAGCCCAAACTATGTGATTTAATAAATCCTCCTCTATCTGTTGCGGGTCGACAGCCCCTTCCCCTTCTTCAAACTCCGATTCGTGTTTTTCATATAAAAATCTACGATCAACGATGGAACAAGATCCATTTTGCATCATATCTAATTGATTCCTTGGTTCGGACCGAAGAAGCAATGTCACTCGATTATTATCAAACTGACTGCAATCTTTTTCTGTCCGTGAGGATCCCACCAGAGCGCCTTCTACTTCTAATAGGCCATGAACTAGATCAGAATCATTCTCAACGAATCCATAAGAAGTGATCCCAGTTTTTTCATCGGGTCCGAGTGGAGACCAAAGATTTTGAGCGACCGATCCGGCAGAACAACTCAAAAGATAAAGAAGTATCGTTAATTTCTTCATGCTCGTTCCAAGTTCAAAGTACCATTTGTACAAATAAGAATCCCTTTCCTTACATGATTTCTTCTTCATATAGATAGATATAGGATCTAAAGGGCAATTACTTAGAAGTACATTTTGTGCAACAGCCCTTCCTATCTGATAGAAAAGTATCCCATGATCCTAAACTGATCTTACCTGGGATCGTAAATCCCAAGTTTGTCTATGAAGAGCTGATCTCGACTTATGCCAATTCGACCATGTCCCTTTACTAGTTAGCGCTCCATGGCCTTTCGAATTCCCCACGGCTCGATGAGAAGGAATATATTATTAGCTAGAGACAGCAGAGTGGGGTGACGGTATCCGGGAAGGCAAGAAGAACTAGCTGGAGGGGAAATCCCAAAGGTAGGAAGGTGTACGAAAAAGCCAAAGATATGGATCTTAGATAGGCAGCCTACAAACCAGATCCAAAGTAGACTATTTTTCTCTTTTCTAACTTGCTAACTAGACATTATAGAAAGAAAGCATTCGAAGTCTAGTTTTCTTTTAGGCTAAGAGGTAGGGCTATAAGATAGGGGCCCTTCTGGCAGGGAAAGACGAAGTCCATTTCCATCCTGGTCTTCTCTCTACCTCCCGCGTCGCTGCTGACTGCCTAACTAAAGCTAGCAATCCTTCTTTGTCTTCATCATCTGCTTCTGGCGGTTGAGCCTGGGGGAAGTTTTAAGCGATAGCAACCGATTCCGCGTCTACTACTGATTTGTTTAAAAGAGCGTTTGACGTCTGTGAGCTCTATCACTCAGAAGCTCAAAGCGCTTCGACGCTTGGTCAGGTCTTTGGCAAAGTTGATAAAAAAAGAGCAAAAGGACTGAATTCAAGCTCAACTTATTTATGATCAAGCACTCAAACGACCCGGGGTTCATCTCCTGAAGCTAGCGATCGATGAGTCAGATTGATGAGCTGAGGATGACGACCTGAATCGCGATAGCTCTCTGAATCATTCTCATTCTATAGGCATAAATGGCTTTCGGTGACAGGAAGACTCAATTTGTTCACATGGCTTATATATCTAGTTACACGGGGAAGGTACTAGCTAATTGGTCATGGGTCCCCAAGGATCTCAGAGAATGCCTCGGATTCGAGAAAAAGATGTAACAGGGAGTAGGCCTATTCTGAGCTGGAGCTGCGGAAGGTCTTAGAAGTTGCCGCCCTTATACAGGGGATTGATGGGAGCGGGGGCTGGTAAGAAATTCCAGGGTCAAATGCCTCGATTCCCTCCCTAGTGTGCGAAACAGTAGGTTCGACGAGGGTAAGGCGGGGGCATAGTCGCAGCTTATATACTAGTTGGAAGGTGCTGAGGGTAGCGGAAAGCTTGATTAAATATATATTTGGCGCAAAGGTCTAGACAGATAAGCTAGGAAAGTGGTGTGCGGAGAGGTAAGGATAGGCATCGAGGCCTCGGACGGTAATAAGTAGGGTGGTGCTGACGTAGCGTCTCAAGGCCTCAGCCGCGGCTGGCAGTTTGAAACCTACTTGGATGTTGCCACATGGTGAGGTGAGGACGGTATCTGACAATTATGGGAAAGATGTGGCAGGTAGGAGTGCTCCTGTAGGAAGACCTCTTCCATCGATCAAAAAGGCCCTTTAAGATTTCAGACAAGCTAAAGACAGAAGGGACCAACTAAAGAAGCTTAACCAGAGAAAAGTCCCCTAAACCCAGTAAGCGGGTCAGCGAAAAAAACAGGAGTGAATGAATGACTGACGTACGCTTGAGTGAAAGCAGCTTTATATATCGCGACGCATGGGCACGGAGCTCTGATCCGAACGAACTACCGCTATTATATATCAGGGGCTTAGGTACCGCTTAGACCCCAGAAGACGTACAGGATAGGACTAGGTGACTAAGGGTGCGGCGAAGAGGTCTGATATATATATAAAAGAGGGTCATACTCCAGCGCATGCGGCTTGAAGTCAAATTACAGAGGCAAGCTCATTACGCGCAAGCTTGTCAGGCTTGAAAAGAGCTCACTCGCTGGTCTAGTATCAGGCCGAAGATTCTTCTTCTTTTTCTTGATGCAAGGCTGGCTCCTTCTATCGTATCGATTCCGGCTGCCCTTCGACTTCTTTCTTCATCATCCGGACTAGAAACCATACACCAGGATTTCCTTCTGCTTAACCAGACTGGGATTTTCTAGTGAGTTAAGCAATTCCAGAGGATGGGATCGTCCTGCGAACCGAAGACTAGAATTGATAGATGCACTCTGAGCCGACAGTCCGGGCTCAGCTAAAACACAAGGTAGGCGACAAAGGTCTAAGAGCTAGGTTGTCAGAAGGCCCTATAGTCTTGTTAAAAAAGACAAGTGAAGGGGAAGCTGGAAAGTGATCGCAGTCGACTTAGTGGAGCAGGAAGGGATAGTCAACTCCAATAATGGGCAAAATCATTGTCTTTTTCGGGAACATCTTTCTACTCACTAAGTGGCTGCTTTCCATTAGTAGTTTTGAGTGAGAGAGGCCTTTAATCTAGCCTTTTCAATTATATATTAGTATATGCTATGGTCAACTGGGAAATCCGTTCCTACTTCCCCAAATGCCTCCCTACCAAACTAAATGCTAGGGGTCTTTTGCTTGCGCCTTCTTTTCCCAGGGGCTAGAACGGGCCCGGGTAGAGAATCCACTGCCATAGTCTGTGTCCATTATTGGTAGTCTTATAGTCGCAAGCACCCTTAGTCACCTAGTCCTATACGTTCCCTTTTTTTCAGCAACCTCGGCAGAAGTGAACCTACCTAGACATTTCTGAGATATTAGTATACAAATCAGAGACTAAATAAGTCGGCAAAATGTGATCAAATGCTAAATTTCCCACTATTTTCCCTATAATGACGTCTCGGGTGCTAAAACGGATGTGGAAACTACACGGCGCACTTCAACTCGCATTTGACCTCGCACCAATTATTATAGTTTGAAAGTTCTCAATGTTTTTCATGCAGTTTACTATTAGTTGCGTCGATTAAGCTTTCTAAAATAGCTGATTATCTCGACTACACTATGAAACCTAACAGAGTCGTGGACGGTCGGGACATCGCCTCGCCTAGTCGCTCCTTCAACACCCCTATAACTAGCCAAACGCCCTCTCTCCAGGGACTGAGCGTATGGAGTATAGCCAAGTGGTAAGGCATCGGTTTTTGATACCGGCATGCAAAGGTTCTCATCCTTTTACTCCATCGGATGAACAAAGGCGGTACGTCGCCCCCTTTGAGCTATGAGAAAGATGATAGGATTCCTTCTTTTTTTAATGAGAAATATGGGGAAAGCCAAAGCCCTGAGAGCCGACCAGTCCCAGGATAGTCGACGTGCGACTAGAGCTGAGATCTTCTTTCAAGGCAATCTACAAGGTGCGTCATTAGAGGGGGAAAGTCTAGTCTGCAACATCACTCAGGTTTAGAGAGTTGGAAAATCTTCTCCCGATCCTCTCTCTTCCAATCCACTTCGTACCTCAGGCTTGGGAATACCTGGTCTCCCGGGAGAGGTTTTTCCTCAAGTGAACCTTGACTTATTATGCTGCTCATATAAGCTGAGGAGAGAATCCGATGGAGGGCTAGCAGACTGAAACTTCCCCTATATATAATGCTTCTCATATAAGCAGTGAGACCCTCTAGATATCCGGGTCTGGACCTCTTTCCAATTACTTCCCAGTGCTAGAAGTCTTGGGGGCCGTTCACTGAGGTCTCAACTCGGAATGAGGAGCCTACCTGAAGAATGCCCAGAAATCAATGGGCATGAATATCTAGTATCCCAATAAGACCTAGCCTAAAGGTTTTCTCAAGGAGTATCGCGATTATATTGAAAAACTGGCATTCGCTTTTTTATATAGTTTCTAGTTGGGCATCTCGCTTTCTGACTTCTTGCCTACCGCTTCGGCTTCAAACAGGCATAGACATATGCGCGTCCTTCCAGGAGAATTTGGATCGGAAAAAGAGCAGACTGCGCGAAGAGAGGCGCATAGGACAGCAGGGTCAAGAGAGGCAGTCCCACAGGCCTCTGACTACACCCTCTGACTGACGTACCGTCGACCTTCCCCGGTAACACAAGATAAGATACCGAAGACAACAAAGGTCTCCTTTTAATATGTTTTTCATTAAAGACTAAGGTATTCAAAAGAACATCAAGGTGCTATAGGTTGGACTATGGCAGCCCTAAAGGGCATCAGTCCTTCGAATTCTTTTGTTTATAGTTGCATTATATTCACATGGAGGAGGATGCCAAGCCTTCTCGCGAATTATAAGGCCGCCTAAACCCAGCGAGAAGTGGTTAAGCAAGAAGTAGTTCAGTGGCTTGATGTGGGTATAATATATACAATATCTTATCTGACAGTGGGTGAGCACAACCCAAGTCGTTCCTCAAAAGTCCAGACTCACGATCGTCACATCCGATTCAGGTGAGTTGGTGCCTGCTCGCACATCTACCGGGTGGCGTCTTTCTATATATTATAGAAAACTGCATGCCGCCACTATTATGGAAATCAGAAATCCCAAAACCCACTACCTTTATTGACCCTGGAGAAACTTGCAGGGCAACAATATTACTGTTTCCTTGATGGATACTCGGGTTAGCCATGACGCCCTCAGACCAGGAGAAAACCACCTTCACTTGAATTTCTCAGGTAAGTAGCCTCACATTTGAATTGCGGAGAATGCCATTTGGGCTTTGTAATGCACCAGCTACCTTTGGGTTTCTGATGGCCATTTTCTCGGATATGGTTGGTGATTTTCTCGATGTTTTGATGGCCATATTTTTGAACTCATTTTAGACTCAATAATGGAAAACATGTCCTCAAACGATGTATTGAGGACAATCTCGTTCTGAGTTGGGAAAAAAGTCGTTTTATGGTCCGAGAAGGGATTGTACTGGGCCACATTGTTTCCGAACGTGGAATTGAAGGCCAAAGTGGAATTGATCTCCAAACTTCTACCCCCGACCTCAGTCGGCCAAGTTTGATCTTTTCTTGGGGTTTTGATAGGCGATGAATCAAAGAATTCTCAAAAATGGCCCTGCAAAAGATGTGCCATTTGTTTGTTTTTGATGAATCATGCCTGAAATCTGACTACTTTAGACGGGAGGCTATAACCAAAGCTCCAATAATCCAACCATGGTCCCGAAATCATGTGTGATGCCTCCGACTATGCCTAAGGAGCCATTGACGGATAAAGGGTAAACAAGTTACCTCTGGTTATTCATTATGCCAGTCGCACACTTAATGATGCTCAATTTTCTTATACTACTACAGAAAAAGAGCTTCTGGCTGTTAACCCTTTCGAAATTCCGCTCCTATCTTCTAGGTTCTAAGGTGGTGGTATATACATATAATGCAGCTTTGAGATATCTCCTCTCAAAGGAAGATGCAAAACCGCGACTCATTAGGTGGATCTTACTCCTTCGACGAATTGGATTTCTAAATTCATAAATCCGTTAGGGTTGAAGTCGTGGCCAACTATTTATCTGGCCTATGAACCTGCACACATGCAACCTATCCAGGATCATTTTCCGAATGAACAACTCTTGGCTCTTTCTACGGTTGATCCCCCCTTATCAATAGTAGCAAATATTGTGAACTACTTGGCTGTTGGACAAATCCCCCAAGGTTGGGTCCAAAGCTAAGAAGGAGAAATTCTTTGCCCAGATTAAACACACTATTGGGAGGAACCCGATTTGTTTCATATTTGCGCGGACCAAATAAGAAGAAGGTGTGTTCCTGAGAGCGAATTTCAAAGCATACGAACTCTTTCTCACTCGCTCGCATGTGGGGCCACTTTTCTGGAAAGAAAACGGAGGCGTTGTAGGTGTGTGTTGCAAAGCGGATTTGATTGGCCTTCATTATTCAAAAATGCACACAAATGAGAAATGCTATAATCTACTAGAAATACTGGCTTTTTTTTACTATAGTAGGAAATATGTCCAGAAGGGCCCAATATCTCAATAGCTGCCATTAAATCCCTAACTGAAATGAAAGCTGTTGACATTTTTGAGGGGTATTCTCTTATCTTTATAGAGTCAGCACATCTATGCTTTCACTCCACTTATAGAGTCAGAATATGTGCAGCCTATTCGGATTCACTTGGCCTTTGCATTGTTATGGGATTCTTATCAAAAGCAGCGCAAGTCGTCAGCTTCCTTCTTGACGCTTGTTGCTTTCCCCATTGTTCTGTTTTATAGAGAGAGAGGCATGCCTGAAAATGAAATCCTTAGATGGTTTATCACCATCTGCCCTGGCATTACTATATGGGGTTGAGATAACTCCCTGGATCTTTCGCGTGGTGCGGTGCTTTACGCATCAGGTTGGGTGATCTGCCTTCTCTGTTGAGATTGTGTTTATGAATAAAGAAGGATGGTACCGGTGGTGAGGTGGAGCGCGAGTGGAGCCTGCAGAGTACCGAGCCGAGTTATCCCCGGGTTTACATCATACTAGATTCATATATAGATTTTATGAGCCCCCTTGGTTCTCTCAGTTTAAACGCGGGTTCTCGGTGGCCTTCTACAAGGACTTCTGGGGCTTGGTGGGCATGGAGGTATTGGAAGTGGTCTCCGAATTCTGTACAGGTAATGCGGGGTTTGACAAAGTCAATAGAGCACTCATTGTTTTACTTCCTAAGTCTTCAGCGGCGGAGCGGATCGAGGATTTCCGCCCGATAGCTATATCGAATGCTCTATACTTAATAGTGGCGAAGTTGTTCGCTTTGAGGTTGGCACGGGTGCTGGACACAATTATCTCTCCTATGCAGGCTGCTTTTGTTCGGGGAAGGCAAATTGCGGATTGTATCACTTTGGCTTCGGAGATGGTTGTGAAGTGGGCGAGGGAAGGTTGTCGTGAGGTGTTGTGGAAGGTCGACTTCACCAAAGCATATGATTGTCTCGATTGGAGTTTCCTTTGGTCGGTGCTGAGGAGGAGGGGTTTCCCGGAGATTTGGATTGCTTGATGCGTCGTTGTGTCACTACGACCTCTTTTTCGGTCATGGTTAATGGGCACCTGGAGGGGGAATCTTTCCAACCGAGGAGGGGGGATCCGGTAGGGATGCCCCCTTGCGCCTCTTCTTTTTGTTGTGGTCGTGGATGTCCTCACCCGGATGGCTTGCCGGGTCATTGATGTTGGACTCTCTCGGGGGTTTTCTTGTGATGGGTTGGTGGTTCCTTTGCTCCAATATGCCGACAACACCGTCTTTTTCATTGAAAGGGGCCCTGACGAGGTAGCAGCTATAGCGGCCATGCTTGAAGTATTCAATGAGTTGTTGGGTCTTTTCAAAAATGCCTCGAAGTCGAAGGTGGTTCCCTTTGGTCTTACCAGGGAAGAGGGAGCGGAGTGCGGTTCCATTTTGGGCTCTCAACCGTCTAACCTTCCTCTGGAGTACTTGGGGATGCTGCTGGTCTCGAGTAGGGCTCGGTTGAGGGATTGGTCCAAGGTGGTGGAGAAGATGGAGGTGAGGCTGGCCGGTTGGAGATCTGCTTTGCTCTAGAAGGGGGGACGCCTCGTTTTTCTCAAGGCGGTGCTTTCGTTTATCCCCGTATATTTCTTATCTAACAGTCGCTTGCCGGTGGGGATTCGTTGTCGTCTCGAAAAGCTCATGCGAAGGTTTTTGTGGGGCAAAAATGGGGAGTCGGCAGGTGGAATGCATTTGGTTGGGTGGGATGACGTTACCAGGCACAAGAACAATGGGGGATTGGGCATCAGGAGATTGGACCATGTTAATGAGGCCCTTCTTAAATGGGTCAGCAGGTTATGGGGCTCTGGTGAAGATTTTTGCTCTCAGGTTCTGCACAAGATTCATCTTATTGGCGGGGCACTTCCGATGGCGGCTGATAGGTTGGGGCGGATCACGCCTTTTTTGAGGGGGTATTGGAGACCTGCGCTAAATTCTCCTCTTTATTTTCTCCGGTGCTTGGGGATGGTCGAACTTTCAGCTTCTAGAATGATGTTTGGGTGGGGGAGGAGCCCCTTTCTCCGTGGTTCCCTCGATTGTTCGCTTTGGCGGTGGATGGGAGTGCTAGCGTGGCGTCTTGCTGGTCTGAGGCGGGTTGGTTCCCGCTCTTCCGTGATAGCCTCTCGGAGCAGAGGTTTGCCGACTATCTTCTCCTTCTGGAGACCATCGGGGGGGCCGGTCAGCCATCGGCCGGGAGAGATCACTGGGCCTAGAAGGGGGGGGTCCTTTCTCGACCAGGAAGGCATTTGTGGCGGTCTCTTCCTCCCCTCATCCCGACCCGGTGGCGGTGGTGCGTGATGCCGGTTCCTTTGGACTCTGCGGCTCCCGGAGCGGGTGGGGTTCTTCCTTTGGCTGATTTGGAGACAGAGATTGATGACAAGGGATCGTTGCGCGAGGTTGATTGGGAATATTCCTGATACTTGTATTCTTTGCAGCGATGCCGTGGAAACTTTAGAGCACATGTTCTTCGCGTGCCCGGCGGTGCGGGGCGTTTGGGAGGGGGATGCCGATGTCTAGGTGTGCTCCTCGGATTTTACCTCTTTCTGGGACTCGTTGGCGGCTAAAAGGGACAGGGATCGTAAGTAATTGTTCCGACCCTTGGAGAAGGCTTGGGCGATGTGGCTGGGACGGAATGATGCTATCTTCTCAGGACAGCATTTTTACAAGGAGAATGTGTTGATTCATTGTACCCGTTTAGTTGAGGATTGGTCGTTGATGTAGGGTCCTTTTTGGTACCACGGTTGGTACCTTGTAAAGTTTTTTCTTTTTCCTTTTCTGTTAATATATGAGTGGGGCGGACGCCATTGAGTGTTCCCCCCTTCTAAGACTTCAAAAAAAACTAGGAGCTTATGGAATTTGTAGCAAGGTAATGAATCTGTATTTCATCATCTTTATTCATTTATTTTAGCTTAAAATCCCTTATAAAACACTTGTATATAATACTAACTCCATATTCTTACTAACTTGCATTTGTGTGTAAATAATGTACATTTATTATTAGTTTAACCTAAAAGAAAGAAAGAAAGGAAAAATAAAGAAAAGAAAAAAAAGAAAAAGAAGATTGTATATATGTAATAGATATCGGCTGACCCGAATCTCGAGAGAATGTCAAGACTTGACCTGATCGAACAGGAATAAAGTAGAGGGAGATAGGGTCCTCAATCAGAAAATTCAAAAAAAATGTGCTGTAAATATTTGTATACCCACACTATTTTATTCGTACATAAATTGACCTCAAAATAAATAATTTTCAAAATAAAAGTTTTCCCTAAATAATAAAAATTTTACCAAATAAAATCATGTATATAATAAAAGTAACCACATCCGGAAAAAGCCATTAAGCGATAATTGAAAGATCAATTCCGGCTCCATATGAACTCAAATTAAACCAAACTCATTCCATTGTATTCTAAATTAAATTATCTTTAAAATGAATATAATTTCATAATTTTTAGAGTTACAGTTAAAAAGTTATTTTTCTGGGGTTGTTTGTGCTGTTTTACCATTTATTTATTGTATATATTTATTTTTAAATAATTATAAATATTTTTAATAATTATTTAAAATACATAAATTAATTAATTAAAAAAACTAATTTCCTAATTTAACCATGTAATAATGTACTATATGTATATAGCTTATGTATATAGTTAAATTTCTTAAATAACCACCACAAAAAATAAAAAAATTAACATTTATTTTTCAATTTAATAAAGTGACGAAAATACAAAAAAAATAGTTAATTTTTGTAAAAAATTTTAAACATTAATTGCTTTTTTTATATTCATCTCATTTCATTTTTTTCTCTTATCTCTTATCTTCATTCAAAATTTTAAAAAGTCAAACTCAATTAATTTTTATTTATATGGCTCCTCCTCTCTCATTTCAACTTTATCAATCTTTGGTGAGAGGAGCACGATCTCCGAGAGTCTTCTTGCCGCAGATTGCTTCGAGCCGTTCGGTGACAGCAAGTCGACCTTCGTCGAGACAATTAAGGTCTTTTCCGCCTCCTAAGGTGAGATCCATTTTTCTCTTTCTTATTTTTAACCTAGGTTAACCTTAGATTTATTTTTTTGCATCTTTATTTCGTCATCATTTTTTTATCTAGATATTATATCCATCACGATTTTGATCAACCTTCGACTCACATTTTTCATCTCATTTTCTCGATCTCTCCGCGTTCTCATTCTATGCCCCACCATCTCTCAACTCCGGCCACGCACGATGGTCGGAGACTCGGATTCGATTCTTCCATTTCATCGGCTCCTCATTCACGTCTTTTTCGATTTTTAAATAATTATTTATTTAAATAAGCAGAAATGATGCATCGTGTTTGAGTCGTCTTCTATTTCAAAAAAATATAAAAAAATAAAAAAAGGCCATATATATATTCTCTAACATTTGTTTTGCAGGATAAAATAACAAAAAATAAAAAATAAAAAATATGTACAGTTCTAAAAATAAAAAAGAGTTTTTTATATTATTTCATTTTTATTTTTACATTTAAAAAAATAAAAAAACTACAACGGCAGGCGCCGCTCCACCAACCGACAGACGGTGCCCACTGCCCTGCCGCACTTCGACGGCCTGCACATCCGTCTCTGCGCCCTCGCACCAGGAGCTCAGGACCATCGCCTTGCTGTCTGGAGCAGCCAACCGCCGTGCGAGGCCCCTATGCGAGTTGTTGTTGCCATCCTCTGTGCGATTTCTGCGCAGCCATCCCCAGTCGACGTCGAGTCTACGCTTGGAGCCCAAAGCGCGCGCCCCGTCGCCTTCCGTGCACCGTCATGCTCCCAAATCGTCACCACGTCGTCGCCTGTCACTGCACCGACCGCCCTCACGGCGAGAGCCGCCGCCACCTCCGTGCGGCCTCAAGCCAGCGTCGCCCCCATCTGGGCGAAGTTTCGCCCACCGCAGAGCCGCATCTTTGCCTCCTACCGTCGCTAGAGCCCCTTCTCAGCCATATCTGCTTGAAGACCCGCCACTCCTCCGCCTTGGCTGGACGCCCAGTCCTCAAGAGCACCGCCTCAACCCGTGACTCGTCGTTCGCGTGCGTCACCACCGTCAGACCTCCGCCTCGCGCATCGCCGCTGCGAGAACCGCTCCACCTCCAAATCCATCACACGTCCGCCATTGTTTGAAGAAGGAATAGGGGTGGCAGCTCCCCATTCCCTGTTTTGAAGGAAAGAACAAAGGGAGCATAGGGAACCCTAGGGGTTGTTGAATAAACAATTCGGGAAAATTGCATGTACGCCTCCTAAAGTTTCTAAAATAGCAATCAGTCCCTTGAAGGTATCAGAATTGCGCGAAAGCCCTTGTCAGCCATAGCATCACGTGCATAGCACGTTTATATTGGGTAAATAGCAATTTTTATCCCGCATTTTATTTCTGCTATCTTTCAGTCCAAAAACTTTAAGTATTTACATTTCAATCCCTGAATTTCTAGACTATTTATTGGCTTGTCTTTTATAATGAAATAAATGTTTTAATGCTCTGAAAATTCTACAAAAATTTATGTAGTCTACTGATTCATGATCATTGTATAGATTTTCCATTGCATTTTATTTTCATTTGATATTATTAAAAAATCAAAAACATATCATTTTTCCTTGTTTGAACTTTGAAAATTCATAAAAATTCGAACATTGCTTAAACAATTCTAAAAAAATTAAAGTGGTTTACTTTTTTGTCTTTTATTTCCTATCCAAATTTTGCGCATTAATTATTTACAAAATCAAAAAATTTGCAAATTACTAAAAATCGTATAAAAATCATAGAAATTTATAGAATAATCCAAAAATAGTGATTTCAGATCCTGTGTGTAGGTGTTTGTCTATACTTTAGCATAAAGATAGTTTGCCGGGAGTTTTAGGCATTAAAATATTTTTAAGTTGCAATTACTCCAAGCTGTGCACTATTTATCATTTTTTGCCACTGTTTGATTTTTAGAAAAATACAAAAACATCTGAAAATTCTATAAAAAAAATCTCAAAAATATTTCAAAGCCTTTAAAACCCAAAAATATTTTCTTTGGATTTTTCTGAGCATTTTTGATATAATTGAAAAATACAAAAAGAAGTGTGGTGTGCTTATTTCTTCCATTGTGCATTTTTTTTTGAAAATTTAAAAAATTGTAAAAATTAAAATCATTAAGAATTTGAAAATCAGAAAATAAAAAAACTAGAAAAAAATAAAAAAATCCACAAAAATGATTGTTTGCATTTGAGATTTCATTTTCTTTTAATTGATTTTTGTCGATTATTTGAATACCCTCGAGAATTGTAGCCTTCCTGGATTCGATCATGTCCGCTATATAGGTAAATAAGTAGCAAAAATATTTCTCTTACTCTACATTATTCTTTGCAATTATTTCAGCTTGAGAAGAAAAAAATAAAATTATTTGTATGTCGCGGGATTATTTGGGTCAACACACATTTATATTTCATTTAAATCAAAACCTGAAAAATCCCGCTCAACACAAGGACCCTATTTTACCAACAAAACTAGATGCAAAGACTGTAGAGATATACATTATGCTATGCTAATATGTTATTTTGTAATGTTTCATATTTTTTTCTTCTTATGAACACTTTATGTAATTTACTCATATGCTCCTCTCCTATATAAGATAGCCTAGGGTTTGTGGAATATACAACGCACTCATTTCTTCCAACATGGTATCAGAGCGGCGGTCCTAGATCGAAGTTCGAATACCCTAAACCTAATCCCCACCCGCCAGACCCTTCTCGTTCTCTTCTCATCTTGATGCCACCCTCATCTCGGCGGTATCCTTAGCCAGCACCGCCTCCTCCCCCGTGCGCATGCGCTTGTGCGCTTAGCCCCGTGCGTCACAGCGCACCTACCCTCGTGCGCCTGTGCGCACCACCCTGTGCGCTTGTGCGCAGTCTAGCCCGTGCGCCGCCCAGCCTGTGTGTCTTCACGCGTGCCCCTGAGTGCGAGTCTTCACCGTTGTTCAGCCCTATTCAATGCTGAGATTGGATTGCATGAGTCTACACATGCAATCCAATCTCTCTATGTTGGTGTAGACACAAACCCTAGTCTTCTCAAGCCGATATGTCAGAGAACAAGGTCGATATTCCCTCTACCGACACCTTCAGAGGTCCTGCGCCTATAGTCAAGATGGATGGGTCAAATTTTGAACTGTGGGCTATGCAGTTCAAGAGTATGATGAAGTCTACTGGTAAGAAACACATTCTTACCAAGGAAGAACCAGCTGAGAAGACTGGGGTTAATGCCTCATGGGAGGCAGATGATGCATATGCCAAAGTATGGCTCTCGTGTACGTTGGCAATAGAGATTGCCAATGATATACTCTACCAGCCCACAGCCAAAGCCATGTGGGATATTCTTGCAACTACGTATTCACAAGCAAAGAATGAGACGAAGATTTTGTAGGTCCAACATGATATCTTCACTATCAAACACAATGGACAGCCACTACACTCTTTATATAAATCCATACATGGGACGTTTGAGAAGTTATATAGCTTTATGCCTCTTATGTCTACTCCTGAGCAGCAGAAGAGTTTTAGGAATGCCACCATGGTGGGTGTATTCCTGGCGGCACTAGATCCAGAATACAAGGTAGCGCGTTCTCAGATCCTGGCAGACTCCACTATTCCTCCTATTGAGGAAGCTTTCCAAAGACTCAGTCATTAATGTTCCATCTTCTACTACCAATCAGACATCCTCAACAATGGCAGTGTCCCGAGGTTGTGGTGGTTCTTCATTTCGTGGTTGTGGACCCCGGGGAAGGGGAGGTCGTGTTCGCCAACCATGTACTTTCTGTCATCACATTGGACATACCGAGGATACATGCTACTCCAAGCATGGATTCCTGACTTCCGCACGAGTGGCTGAACAGATTGATCCTCCAGCTGCTTCCGCTTTAGATCAACATTTTGATGATCTTGTAGCTCGTCTGAGGGGTATTATACCTCCATCTGGTCCTGTGACGCCTTCGTCCGTCTCCGAGAGCCAGTCTGATGTTGCTGCTTCAGCCTCCTCTAGTACCTCAGGTAGTATCAGTCTTATATCTAATACTATAGAGAAGATTATGGACTCTGGTGCCACACCCCATCTGTGTGTAGACCGGGGTCAACTTACAGCCTACAGACAGGTTCCTCCAAGCCGCACTGTAGTTATTGCAGATGGGACACACTCCCTGATTACTGATCAGGGGGAGATTAGCTTGACACCCTCTATGTATCTAAAGAGTGTGTTACATGCACTTGACTTCTCTGTGAATTTGTTGTCGATTAGCCAGATTACGAAAGATTTACATTGTCGAGCTATTTTTGATCCATCTTCTCTTATTTTTCAGGGCATCCTTATGAACAACGTGATTGGGTGTGGCCGTGAGCAAGGGGGCCTCTATCGCCTAGTTCGGACTCCATATGCTGGAATTTCCTCTCTAGTTGTTGGACCTGTCTCACCCTTTATGTGGTAACATGCGCTTTGGTCATCTCCCGCTTCAAAAACTATGTCATGTTCTACCCCAGATTTCACCTCATGCGTTCTTTCAATGTAAGGCGTGTCAGTTGAGAAAGCATCATCGATCTACCTTTCTCAGTCGTCAGAGTCAGAGTAGTTCCTCTAATTTTGAGTTGTTTCATGTTGACATTTGGGGTCCAAGTTGTGTTCCTGATCAACAAGGGCACACGTTTTATATTGTAGTCGTGGATGATTTTTCTCGTCTGTCTTGGGTCTTTTTATTAAAGAATAAATCTGAAGCTGGAAATGTTATCAAAATTTCATAAATGAAGTTCGTAATGTTTTTTCTACCTCTGTGAAATTGTGAGGACTGATAATGCCTTGGAATTTTGTATTAATACTGGCTTCAAAAAAATTTGTACTAATACTCTCTCCAGATATTTTTCTACCTAAGGAATTATTCACCAAACAACTTGTGCCTATACTTCCCAACAAAATGGAGTTGCCGAGAGAAAACATCGTCATTTGCTTGATGTTACTAGAACTCTTCTCATACAGAGTTGTACTCCTCATTCCTTCTGGGGGGATGTTGTTCTAATGGCATAATATCTCATCAATCGCATGCCATCATCAGTCTAAGGTGAGAAGATCTCTTTCTCAGTGGCTTTCCCTGAAAAGGAATTGTTCTCATTTACTCCTCGTGTGTTTGGCTCAATTGCCTTCGTCCACCAGCTATCTCCAGGTATTGACAAGCTCTCTCCTAAAGTTGTCAAACGTGCTTTTTGTCGGGTACTCCAGGACACAAAAAGGGTACCAGTGTTATGATCCGGTGTGCAGGAAATATTATGTTAGTGCCGATGTCACCTTTTTCGAGTCTGTTATGTATTTCTCTCCTACAGGTGATAGATTGATGCCTTCGGACACTGATGAAGCCATATACATGCCACCACCCCCACCACAACCATCTCCGGCACCATCACCACCACCACCACCCCTACCTACACCGTCCCCACTTCCTACTACAGTTCATGTTCCACCATTGCCACACCACTATACCCGTCAGCCTGAGAATATAATTTCTAATGATGGATCTAATGGTTTATCTTAGCAGGCTTCGTTACAGGGAACGGATGAGGAGGCTCCTAATTTGGATCTACCTATTGCGCCTCAGAAACAGAAGCGTAGCTGTGCGTCATATCCTATAGCATCTGTAGTTTCTTTTGGTCGCTTATATAGTGAATTCGGGAATTTTGCTATTGCACTATCTGTTGTGGATATTCCACGAAATTACCAAGATGCTTTGAGGGACAGTCGATGGCGATTAGCTATGGAGGAAGAGATGGCTGCTCTTCAGTCGAGAGACACTTAGAGTCTTGTTCTGCTCCTACTGGCATGTCCACCGTTAGCTGCAAATGGGTGTTCACAGTTAAGCAAAATGCAGATGGTAGCATCGACAGATACAAGGCACGTCCGGTTGCACGAGGGTTTACACAGACATATGGGGTGGATTATCTTGACACAATCTCACATGTTGCTCGTCATTCCACCTTATGGATCCTTCTATCTGTTTCAGTTATTCAAGATTGGCCACTATTTCAGTTAGATGTCAAGAAAGCATTCATATGGTGATCTTCAGGAGGAAGTCTACATGCAACAGCCACCTGGTTTTGCTGTTGAGGGGGAGTATTCACAGATGTGTAGACTTCATAAGGTGATCTATGACCTTAAGCAGAGTCCTAGAGCTTGGTTCCAAAAGCTTTCAGACTTGTTTGAAAGATAGAGGGTACAAACATTATAATGCAGATCATTCCCTCTTTACATAGAAAACATCCAGAGGTATGATTACGATTAAGGTGTATGTTGATGATATTCTTATTACAAGAGAAGACATACAAGGAATCAAGAGGACAAAAGAATTTGGGTCGTGAATTTGTTACCAAGGACCTTGGAGTCCTTTGATACTTTTTGGGACTGGAGTTTGCCAAAAATCAACAAGGACTCATGATGACTCAGAGGAAATATGTCACTAACTTACTGAGTGAAACAGGAATGCTTGGATGTCGACCTGCCACTACACCTATGGATCCAAGCATGAAACTATATGACGATGATATTGATGAAATGGATAGGAGGAGATACAGAGAACTGGTTGGAAATCTTCTTTATGATACCATTACCAGACCCGATATATCTTTTGCTGTTAGTCGGGTGAGTCAGTTCATGGAGCAACCACGTCAGGTACATATGGATGCTATACAGATGATACTCAGGTACCTTAAATCATCTTCAGGCGCAGGTCTATTATTAAAGAAAGGTAAGGAGATCACTATCACAGCATGCGTAGATGTAGATTATGCAGGATGTCCTCAGGATAGGAAGTCCACCACTGGATTTGTTGTATATGTTGGAGATTCTCTTATCTTATGGAGAAGCAAGAAGCAAACTGTTGTAGCCTGATCTAGTGTTGAGTCAGAATATAAGGCTATGGTCCAGGTCAGTACAGAAATGATGTGGGTTAAAGTCGTTCTTACATATCTATATATAGATGTGTCACTTCCTATGGCACTGGAATGTGACAATCAAGTTGCTATATTTATTGCAAATAATCCAGCATTTCATGAACGAACCAAGCACATTGGGTTGATTGTCACTATATATGAGATATGATCCAGAAGGGTTTTATTTCCACATCCCACGTCAGCTCAGGGGACCAGACTGCAGATATTTTCACCAAGGCCTTACTCAGAGGACCATTCCATAAGTGCTCGTCCAAAATGAGCATGATAGACATCTATGCTCCATCTTGAGAGGGAGTGTAGAGATATACATTATGTTACGCTATTATGTTATTTTGTACTGTTTCTTATTTTTTTCTTCTTATGAATACTTTATGTAATTTACCCATAGGCTCCTCTCCTATATAAGATAGCCTAGGGTTTGTGGAATAAACAACGCGCTCATTCCTTCCAACAAAGACCAATTCATCTCGAGTTAAAATAATAAGCTTACGTCTTTTCATGTAAGGATGCTTCTTTTGATCCAAAAAGAAACGCCTTTTGATCGGAACTGGATATAAATGAGATCACCCATACTTCCATAAACTGGATATAGATTGACTAGATAAATTTGGTTGTCGTTGAATTTATTCCTATCTATTTTCGATTTTTCTTTCTCTTTTAACACTTCATACATATCGTCCATCCCTTTCTTCTTCCCTCTCACATAGCTTGGCATGCTTCTTGTATCCTCGGCGAAAGTTCCTTGTTCTCACTTCTCAACATTCTTCCCTAAATTCACTTTATGTCACATACGTGTGTGTGCCTCATCGTTAGTTGAAAAAAAGGCCGATGCGGTTTCACCCCTAGGAAGCGCTATGCAGGCAAATTATTGGACAAGAGATCTTTAGGCGATGGCACAACACTCATCTGGTATCTAGATTTACAAAAGATACCATGGAAATTATAGTTTGTCCTACATGTTTCTTTGTGAAAAAAAAGCGTGTTTACTCCTCGTGCTTAATGCAAGTAGAGAAAATGGGCAATGTACAGTGATTGCAAACTTATCTGGGCACATAGGGCTCTTTTAAGGACAATATTTTCATGTAATTGATGAATGCAAATTGTTTCCATAGAGAGAAACAGCCTAATATTTAATATTTGGAGCAGCTTTTGTATGATTGGAGGGTGTGGACCATCTATTTTTTTCCCTTCTTTAATGAATGCGTATATAGAGTAAATGCTTGAATGGATTCTTTTTTGTTAAATTCACTTTCGATTTTCTTTCAAGCATAGTAGTAAGGCAATAGATCATCACTGGTAAAAAGGATGTTATTCTCTTGTTGACATCCATCTCATAGAGAAAAAAGCACCAAATAAGCATTGGAAGAATAATGCATGGCAGGATCAAGGATGCATGCAAAGAATGGAGCTAAACCTGGAAAAGCATTGCTCGCACAAAGGGAAAAGTGAGAATATGAATTCAAGTGGTATGATTAACGAATAATTCCAACTGTGTATCACTTGCATCCTCACATTTCCAATCACAATAGCCTAACATAGAGTGCATTTGTGAACATAGAGTGCATTTGCTGTCACTGTAAAGGGAAAAGGATTCTTTGCATTATGAGTGGTCCTAGGGTTCTCTTATATAGGAGAGGGACCTATGGGGCAAACTACAAGAAGAAGAAGAAAGAAATAACAAATAAGACAACAATAATAAAAATAAATAATATCTCAACACTCCCCCTCAAGTTGGAGCGTAGATATCGATCAGACTCAGCTTCGAACATCTCTGATAAGCTCCTCTGGCTAGGGCTTTTGTAAGTATATCTATTGTCTAGTCTCCAAAGATGACATGCATAATGGTGATAAGACCCTTCTGTATCATGTCATGAGTGTAGTGACAGCCCACCTCTATGTGCTTCGTCCTCTCATGAAAGGCTGGGTTGTTGGCAATGAAAAGAGCAGCTTGATTATCACATTAGAGGTGCATGGGAAGAGGCACCTCTATAGTCAGGTCAGTAAGTACAAATCTGACCCACATCATCTCTGTTCTAGCCTACGCCATGGCCATGTATTCCGACTAAGCACTTGATCTGGCAACCACGGTCGGTTTCTTACTCTTCCATAAAACAAGAGAATTCCCTATGAACACAACAAAGCATGATGTAGACTTTGCTTCTGCTGAAAAGAAGTCCCGTACCAAATGAAGTCTTCAGGTATCTCAGAATCATGTAGATTGCATCCATATGCGCTTGTCTGGGTTGCTCCATAAATTGACTTACTTTACCCACAGCAAAGGATATGTCGGGCATGGTAATAGTCACATATAGTAGCTTGCCAACAAGCTCTTTGTACCTCCTCTTGTCGATCGCCTCAATATCATCATCATAGAGCTTCACGCTCAGGTCAATAGGAGTAGTGGCAGGTCTGCAATCTGTCATGATTGTCTCTGAAAGAAGATATGTAACATACTTCCCCTGGGTCATCACAAGACCTCGTTGGTTCCTGGCAAACTCCAGTCCAAGGAAGTAACATAAATGTCCAAGATCCTTGGTCACAAACTGTTGACCTAGGATGTGCTTGACATCCTGAATGTCCTGGTCGTCATCCCCTGTAACAATAATGTCATCAGCGTAAACAAGAATGACAATAGTACCTCTCTGGGTCCTCTGCACAAATAAGGAGTGATCGGCAATCGATCTCACAAACCCATATTGCTTTATCAAGTCCAAGAGCTTCTGAAACCATGCTCTTGGACTCTGTTTAAGGCCATAGATAGCCTTGTGCATCCTACAAACCTTTTGACACTCCCCCGCAGCGACAAACTCAGGTGATTGCTGCATGTAGACCTCCTCTTGTAGATCACCATAGAGGAAGGCCTTTTTCACATCAAGCTGATACAGGGGCCAATTTCGTATTACAATAACAGAAAGCAGAATATGTAGAGTAGAATGTCTAGCAACTGGAGAGAAAGTATCGTGATAGTCCACCCCATATGTCTGGGTGAACCCACGTGCTACAAGTCTCGTCTTATAGCAATCCACGCTGCCATCCGCACGGTGTTTCACGGTGAACACTCATTTGCATCCCACAACAGATGCATCGACTAGAGCATAAATAAGAATCTGCGTACCACGTGACTGTAGCGCAACCATCTCCTCCTCCATAGGTAGCCTCCACTGACTGTCCTCTAGAGCCTCCTGATATAACCGTGGTATCTCCACAGCAGATAATGCCAAGGTAAAACTCCTGAAATTCTGTGACAGACTGCTCAAGGAAATCTGGGTTGTAAAAGGATAAGTAGCACACTGTCGTTTCAGCTTTCACAAAGCAATCGGTACATCACGATCATCTAATGAGTCTGTGACATGTGAGTTCCCTTCTTGAGAGGGCACATGTTCATCATGTATGGAATCTTTTGCACAGACAATTCAGTAGTGTCATCAGTAGAAACAATGTGCTTAGTATATACCTGAGGCGTTAGATGATGGGCACGACTTGTGAGCATGGGGAACCGAGCGAGGCCTACGAGGAAAAACACATGGCAAAAATTGAGTCAGAGTAGGAGGTGGAGCTACAGGAGCAGGCAGTGGTGGTGGTGGTTGAGGAGGTGGTGGTGGTAGAGCAGGAGTAGAGTGAGGCGGAGGAACGATAGTAGGAGGTGGAAGCATGTAGATCTCATCATCAGAGTCGGATGGGACTAGTATGTCACATGTAGGAGAAAAATACATAACATACTCAAAGAAAGTAACGTCAGCACTGACAAAGTACTTCCGCCTTAGCGGATCAAAGCAATGGTACCCCTTCTGGGTACGAGAGTAGCCAACAAACACACACTTGACAGCTCTAGGAGAGAACTTCTCCCGACCTGGAGAGACATCATGAACAAAAGCAACAAATCCAAGCACACGAGATGTAAGGGAGAAAAGATCCTTCTCGGTAAACGCAATCGAGGAATGAATCTTTTCCCCAATACAGACGAGGGCATGCGGTTCACCAAATAGCATGCAGTAAGGACACCATCACCTCAATAAGAGTAAAGAGCACAACTCTGTATCAACAAGGTTCCGATCACATCAAGTAAGTGGTGATGTTTGCACTCGGCAACACCATTCTGCTGAGAAGTATAGGCACATGAGGTCTGCTGAATAATGCCAAGAGATCTAAGAAAGTCTGAAAGCTATAAGGTGCAGAATTCTATGGCATTATCAGTGCGAAAATATTTAACATTAGCAGAAAAAATATTTGTTCTTCTTGAATAAAATATTTGATCACAGATCCAGCCTCAGACTTATTCTTCAAAAGAAAGATTCAGGAAAGTCTAGAAAATCATCAACGGCAACAAGATAAAAATGGCGTCCCTGATGATCAGGAACACGACTCGGACCCCATATATCTAAATGAATGAGCTCAAACAACAGGGAACTGCTCTGACTCTGACGAGATGGAAATGATGCTTCCCAAACTGACATAACTCACACTGAAAGGAGGATCTCGTTGAAATCTGAGGGAGAACATGACATAGCTTCTACAGAGGAAGGTGGCCAAAATGAAGGTACCACATATATGGAGAGACTGGTCCAATAGGTATAGTGGAAACGCCGACATGAGGAGGTTGGACCAGTTTGTAGAGTCCCCGCTGCTCACAGCTACATCCAATCACCCTACTCGTGCGTATGTCCTGAAACACAAGAGAAGATGGATCAAAGATGGCACAGCAGTGCAGATCCTTAGTAATCTGACTAATGGAAAGTAAATTCATCTGAAAGTCAGGAGCATATAAGACATTCGGAAGATGCATAGATGACGTCAGATGTACATCCCCATGTCCTGTAATTAGTGCATGCTCTCCATTGGCAATAACAACCCATCTACCAAGTGGTATGGTCCTGTAGCACCTCAGTTGTGCTCTGTCTCGACAAAGATGATGAAAAGCACCAGAGTCCATAATCCACTCTATCATATCTGCACCATTACTACCAGTAAATGCATAAGAGATACCTGAGGAGTTCGAAGAGGCCCTGGCTACGGTTGTTGTATCTGTAGTGGGGGTTCCTGCAGCATGAGTCATAGCCTCTCGAATGCGAGAGACGATATCATCCAAGTGAGGATCCGCCTGGGAAGCAAGAGTATATGAAGGCTCAATATGCTCAGTCACGCGACCAGAAACGGGATATCCATGCTTCCGATAGCATGTATCCTCTGCATGTCCTGATCGACGACAAAAGGTGCAAGGGTCACGCGGACGTCCGCCACCTCTGCCACGAGGAGTGTGTCCTATAGATTGAGTCATCACTCCTCAACCACGAGAAACAACCATAGCTGATGAGGGATGAGGAGTGGCCATAGGAGGCACAATAATCCGGCTGAGCCGTCTATAGGCCTCCTACATGGGAGGTATGGTAGCTCCAGTGAGAAGCTGAGTATGTGTTGCATCATACTATGTATCAAGGCCGACTATGAAAACTCCAACCATCGTGAAGTTCTTATATGCCTTCTGTTGCTCAAGAGATGTTGTAATAGGTATCTAGCTATGCAGCTTCTCAAACATTCCACGGAGTGAACTGTAGTACACGTGCAGAGGACGGCCATTCTGCTTGGCCTTGTAGATGTCAAATTGTAACTGGAGAATATTGGCCTCATTCTTCGCTTGAGCATAGGTGGAAGCCAAAGTGTCCCACATTGTCTTGGTGGCATGGCATCAAATTTTAGAGAGATTCGATCGAATTTCTGTCGAATATCGATATCATGTCGAAATAGAAATTCGACCGAAATGGCCGAAATGACTGAAATATGGGGGCCTTAGTTCAAAAAAGACCGAAATGACCGAAATTCTGTTTCGGTCGGTCACCAAAATGTTGATTGAAACTGACATTTAGGGCCTTGCTTGGCAGTGGTTGGATCAGAATATCATTGGCTATCTCTGTGGTGAGTGTTCCACATAGCCAAACAGGTGCATACGTGATGCAGCGTGGGCCCAAATATAGGGCCAAATATTTATTTATTTTTAATTGTCAATTTTATTTACGTTTTTAGGTTGTCTTAATTGTCTAATCAAATAATCGAGATCGCATGTGATCTCAACGTTTATTTCGTAGATTTTAATTTGAAATTGGGTCAATTAATTAGTTAGAGTCAGTTTAGGCAAGTCGGTTGTCAATTTAAATTAGTTTACTATTTTTGTAAACCCATCTCTCCTATATAAAGAGAGGGTAGCCCATTGTTTTTATTCAGTCAAGTATTAATGAAAATTTGAGATTTTTATCTCCCTCTCCCTTGTCTCTCTCTCTCTCTCCTCGTGATCTTCACGTTCTTCCCTAAAATCCCTCGTAGTCCCGACGAGTTCTTCTTCTCAACCTCTCCTTTTCTCCACCGATATTCCACCGCCCAAATTATTTTAATTATCAACGTCGACGCCGAATCAGTTTGCATCAAATTGGTATCAGAGCATGGAAACCGAATCGTTCCTACGATTCGACGATCCTGTCAAGTATTGGTGTTTGCAACTCAATCTCAGTTGCATATCTCATGGTTTGCATGCTTGTACGCGGCAACGAATGTTCAAGAAGCGACTTATATCGAGCGTTAAGGTACAAGCATGGCTTGACACAACATTCGATGAAGAGTCATACGACAACGACAAAAATCAGATCGATGAAGCTGCTGTGCAACCCATTTTTGATCAAGAAAACGAAGGTATTTCCATTCAAAATGAAGATTTGATTGATACATATCTTGTACAAGGAAGCAATGACGATGTTGGGCCCATATTCGACGAGGAGCTTAAGGATGAAAAATATGAAAGCCTCAATTTCTGGACAGTAAAAGTGGCTGTCCAGGAAATAAAATACGACGAAAAATTGGCCTTCCACGTTGAAAAGGGGGAAGACCTAGATTTAGCTTCTGCGACACCGACACTGCCTCCAGCACCACTCGTCGTGACAACCCCAACATTGTCACCCATTCCCAACCACAATCGAAGGAGCCGCAACTCACACACGGCCTGCATGCCATCAGCGCGCCACCTTCGCCTTGCGCACGGCCGTCACCACCGTGCGTGCGGCTTGCGCCGATGCCTTTACACGAAGCCACGACACCCGCAACGCTGGAACCCAAGACTTAGGGTTCGACGCCGAAAACGATGGAAGGGAGAAAAGCACCCATGCTGGGTTCCTGAATCGGGGTCGACGCACCTCCATCGACGTCCCCGCTGTTTGCAGCTTCCCAGTTCTGGCCACTGCCGCCTACCCATGCGCCGCCCCCGTCGCCCCTGGTTCCGACCTCGGTGTTGTCGTCGACGTGGCTTGAAGATGAGGGGAACCCTAACGCGGGGCTCCTCTTCAAAAGGTTTCGTATCCCACCAAATTAGGAATTTGGCATTGATTTGGACAATTTGCAGAAAAGCTCCTCCGTACAAGAACTGTTATCTCAAAGGCCAATTGGAGAAATTATTTTATTACTTGTGTTTAAGTGAAGAGGTAGAACAATTGCAACCATACCCCTCGGTAGAAAAGAATTACAAACGTAACATTGAGAAGGATCGAATTGGAGGAAATTAAAGCCACAACTCAAGAAGGACTTCTCCGACGACGCACCTACATCACGCAATTCGTCGGGAGACGAATTTTTTTAAAAGCGGCGGAGAGTTGATGCAGCGTGGGCCCAAATATAGGGCCAAATATTTATTTATTTTTAATTGTCAATTTTATTTACGTTTTTAGGTTGTCGTAATTGTCTAATTAAATAATCGAGATCGCATGTGATCTCAACGTTTATTTCGTAGATTTTAATTTGAAATAGGGTCAATTAATTAGTTAGACTCAGTTTAGGCAAGTCGGTTGTCAATTTAAATTAGTTTACTATTTTTGCAAACCCATCTCTCCTATATAAAGAGAGGGTAGCCCATTGTTTTTATTCAGTCAAGTATTAATGAAAATTTGAGATTTTTATCTCCCTCTCCCTTGTCTCTCTCTCTCTCCTCGTGATCTTCACGTTCTTCCCTAAAATCTCTCGTAGTCCCGACGAGTTCTTCTTCTCAACCTCTCCTTTTCTCCACCGATATTCCACCTCCCAAATTATTTTAATTATCAACGTCGACACCGAATCAGTTTGCATCAGAATATCATTGGCTATCTCTGTGGTGAGTGTTCCACATAGCCAAACAGGTGCATACGCATCATCTTGCTTCTAAGAAGCATTTGCCTCAGTTTTATCCATTGGCTCTAGATCTGTCAGGATGTGCCCGTTGTTGTTGCACTGCATTAGGGTGAGAAACTGCATGGACTACAACTCATAGTTGGTCTCGTCCATCTTAGAGATGGGAGTCGGGCCCTTGAAGGCTCCAGACGAGAAAATATCACCCATGTTCTATGACATGATGTTATAATGACCAAATAACGGAACTCAACCGGGGAGTAGACCGATATAAACGAGTCTACATGATCATATGGAGGATTGGTTGTACGTGTAGACTAATACAACCAACCTCATGGCTCATCAATCGTCGTTGCTTGTTAGGGCCAGAAAACGTGATTTATAGGTCAGAAATCACGTTTTCCGTCAAAATCAGACCGGTTCAGACCGTACAACGGCTTGCAGAGGAGCACAAAAGCCCACGGGAGGGCCAACGATGGCCTGGGCTGTCGAGACGACAGCCAAGGAGGCCTGGCCAGCCTACGCGGGGGCCTAGGGCGGCAGGAGCTGCAATCTAGAGGCCTAGGGCTACGGCCTGGGCTGGACAGGCGGCGGCCTGGAGGCCGAGTGGCAACCTGAAGGCCTAGGGTTGCGGCCTGGAGGTCGGGCAGCGGACTATAGGATGGGGCGGCGGGTAGGGTTAGGGTTTTATAGGGTACGGGAACTCCGGTCTAGGACTGTCACTCTGATACCATGTAAAGGGGAAAGAATTCATTGCATTATGAGTGGCCATAGGGTTTTCTTATATAGCAAAGGGACATATAGGGTAAATTACAAGAAGAAGAAAGAAATAGAAAATAAGACAACAATCACACATGTACTAAGCCTTCCCCCACTATAAGTAGGGTCGGCTACATGGATTCTTGCTCAAATCCATGTTGAAAGATTCGATTATTTTTTATGCTGGCCGTCGACTACCTAACGCAACCCCTGCAAGAGGGGGATTTAAACCCTGGTCTATTGTGTGGTAGACACACTGTACTACCACTAGACCGTTAATAGAAATAAATAATATCTCAACAACCACCATAACAACCTCCGTCTTTTATGCAAGGATAAAATACAAACAAATTAATTAACCATATGGTGCTCACATCTTGCTTTAACTACAGGCATCAAAATCAGATTTACAAGCCATATAATTATTATAAACGCTCTAATACCGTCCTGCAACAATACAAAGAATTACGTGGCCATTTTTGACAGAATAATGGGTCTTTTAACTCATTCTTGGAGAAAACCAACTATTCAGAATTTGCGACTGCCAATTAATTGCCCGAATATTGAATTACATTGTGTAATAAATAAAACAAAGAAAGACATTGGCAAAACAAGCAAGCAAAAAAACTCGGCATTCCAAAATAAAGTATAGCTTCCAATGTGACAAATTCAAAATCTACCTATTGCATCTGAGTTTCCCCTCCGACTGGCAGCTATATTGTAATACAGTAGCAATTTCCTTCCCCTTATTCTTCTTGGTCGGTGCCCTTTTTATAGATGCGGGCTCAAAAACAGCAGATTTTTTACTCGAAATTAAATCTGCAGACATCCTTTTTTAGGCCACATAAATTCCTTAACCGCGTAATTGATTGCTTATGGAATGTGGTTTTACGATAAAACTATCATTACAATAGCAAAGGTGATTAAGGTTAATGAAAAAAATTGTTACAGACCTAATGCATGTGTGGATATAATAAAAATCAAGCAGGATATTACGTAATCCATATTATTTTTTACATCACCACCAGCAACTGAAATTCGAACAATTAGAATAGGAGGGCTCTACGAAACAGAAGAGGCCCAGAATAGCTAAAACCTCCGCTCAACTCAAGCAGCTCTAAAATTGGTTAAAATGCAGATGACAGGATCCATTTACCGAATATGCTAACTGCCTAATCTAACCGGATGGCGTAACGGAGAAACAGGATCGGATTAAATAAAGGACAACAGAGGATCAACCTGAACAAATCGGGATCGGCTCCGAACGGCGATCGTTAGAAGGGGTTGAATCCCGATTCGGAGAGTTGTGAAGACGAACGCAGCGGGGAGTGGAAGTTGGAGACAGTTCCTTGGAGGGCGGGAGCAACGAGGGTCGAGGCTTTTTTGATTTGCGAGCGGATGGGGCATTTGTGAGATCGGAGAGCGGCAATCTCTTGCGCGCTCCGCTCCTGCTCGTCGATGCACTGCTCGTCTCCATCGGACGATGTATCTTCGTCAGGCGGAAGGAAGGCCGAGATGGAATACTCATCAAGCTCGAAGAAGAAAGCCTGCCGAAGTGCGCCGACTATACTTTAGTGGGCACATTTCTTCGGAATATATTTCAAAGGAGCAAATGTCTTTTTGGCACGGATACAAGGAAAATGGTTGGATTTTTTCTTGAATGATTAGTAAATAAATCGTAAATAAATAAATAATCAGAAATTTTGATATTTAAATAGAAAGGCATCAGCGGGCAGGTGAGATGTCAATTTGGAAAAAACATGAAGGGTTTTTATCACTTGTGCCCCTCCGAGATATCGTAATATCAGTTATGCTCCTATCTTTTTAGTAATATCACTTGTACCCCTCACTTCTTTCATCGTTATCACTTGTGCCCTTCCGTCAGATTGACCGTCAATGAGTTGACTTAACATGCTTTTTTCAAACCTTGGTGCAGTTAAGAGGGGTATTATTGTCCAAACTTATTCATCTTCTTCCTCATCCATTTATTCTTCTTCCTTTCTCCTCAGAATTTCTCTCTCTTAGTGACACCTTCATGCATTCATCGAATCTCTAAAATTTTTGCATTTTCACGGATATATCGCTCATTACAGATCAAATGGTGAATTTTATTGAATTTTTTGCTGATTTTTTATGAATCAATTAGTCAAAATTTTATCTTAATCTAACAAAAATCGAAAGCTCTGCAGTTTCAGGGAGAGGAGGAGGCGCGGGGGGCGGGGGGGCAGGGGAGGTGCAGAGGTGACCTGGGCGTGTTGGGGCGGCGGGGGCAGGGGCGGCGTAGGGGCGACCTGGGCGCGGGGGGCAGCGGGGGCAGGGGAGGCGTGGGGGGAGACCTGGGCACGGGGGGTGGCGGGGGCAGGGGAGGCGCGGGGAGGAGGAGGCGCGGGGGCCGGCGGGGGCAGGGGAGGCGCGGGGGCCGGCGGGGGCAGGGGAGGCGCGGGGAGGAGGAGGCGCGGGGGCGGCGGGGGTAGGGGAGGCGCGGGGAGTAGGAGGCGCGGGGGCGGCGGGGGCAGGGGAGGCGCGGGGGAGGAGGAGGTGTGGGGGGCGGGGGCAGGGGAGGCGTGGGGGAGGAGTCGTCCCCCTCGTGTTGCTTGAGCCTCGCCGGCGTGGTCAAGTCAGAGTTGCAGTGCATGTGCTCGATCATCGGCAGCAGCGGGGACGCACGGCGTGGGGAGGAGGGAGGCTGGGGCGGAGGAAGAGGGCAGGCCAGGGGTGGGGGAGGAGTTCCGCGCGGAGAGGGAGGAGGAGGAGGTCAGAGGAGGAGGAAGAGGATGGGAGAAGAGAAGGAAGAAGGAGAGGACGAGGAAGAGGGTGTCAAATGACCATTAAATTCTTTTTTTTAAATTAATTCCGCTTATGTCCTCAAAGTTAACGTCGGTTTGCACTGTGGATGGACGGCAACTAACCCAAGGGGCACAACTGATAAAACATCAAGAAGTGAGGGGCACAACTGATATTACCAAAAAGATAGGGGCATAATTGATATTGTGATATCTCGGAGGGGAACACGTGATAAAAACCCAAACATGAAATGCCCATTTGGGGGACACGTCAGGTGTTAATTTGGGTTGTCACCCCTCCATGTACTTTTTCAATTTAGCCCGAAAGATGTAACCACGAGGAACACGTTGGTGATGAGAAAGCGACACATGGTAGATGCGGACCACCTACCAGAACGAGAAGGCATGTCTGAGATGGTAGAGTTCGTTGACGATGGTGAGGATCCTGGCATCAGAGATGAAGAATTGTGCATGCTCGCGATCAGAGTAGATGGGGTCGTAGCGGTCGAAGTTATAGGTGGAGCACTCTTAGTATTGGTCGCATACATTGAATGCGAGGTGCAAAGGGCGGCCACGGATGAGTTGCATGATGATGACGAGGAGCGGTGACAACGGCAGCTGTACTTCCAAGAGAAGTGGGAGCAAGATGAGGAGGGTTGAGTGGAGAACGAGTCTGAGGAAGTCGTCGAGGAGGGGGCGGTTAAAGAAGGCATGGTGTCCCCACTCGTGAATAGGATCTAGATGTTGGCACCTAGTAGAGGGACCAGACGAGGAGTAAGGGTGGGTCTACGGGTCAACTTACTCCAATCTAAATGGTCATCCATTTTATATGCATGTAGATCAAACAAATATTAGCACGAGAATCAACGGAGATAACAAAGAAAAACTAAGAAGCAAAAGCTATGGATTACGATTCCATAGGCATCTAATCGGTCTTGTTATACTAATGGATTACATGTGGGATGTATACGGATTTGGATTTATCCACATTCTATATGTTAATGTATACATTTTATATTGAAATCAACATCCCTATTCGCATTTGTTTTAAAATGGATGCGGATATGGATGCCCATTTGATACCTATAAATATAGCAAAGTTTTATGCATGTTCACAGGATAAGTTGCAAAATTCATGGAAGGTGAGGTGTTGATTGATGTCTATGTATAAAAAATATGAATCAATTATTCCTACTTATTTATTTACTTATGATTTAATTAATAATTATTTAATAAAAAAACTCCAAAATGATTCTCAAATCAAATAAGGTACCCAAAAATCAACACACCCTGCATAATACATAGGATTTGGGTTGCTTTATCGAATGGAAATGCATTGGGAGTTGGTCCATCTTTACACATGATTTGAAATTTGAGATAACCAGCATGCCAACATTTGATTCAGATTTTGTTGTACTCGTGGTAGGTCAACCAAATATTAACTTATTTCGATTTTGTATGCCTGGGGACCTACCGTGTATTAGTTTGTTTGATGGCATGTATTCAATGACCAACCATGATCCATTCATTTTGATGGCATGTCCCCCTTTCACTTGTGTTGGATCATTCATTTCGATGGCAGGTCTCTCCTCAGAGAAGATGAAGAAGGTTGGAGGGTGGATTTGAGCCATGGGATGAAGCTTAAGAGCTTCGGGTCGATTCTTAACATGCTTGACGAAGGTGCGAAGTTCGAGCAGCATTGGATCGAGGGATGCAACATGGTCCACATAACCGTAGATTTCACCGGAGTCCGAGCTTGATTATCGCTTGATCTCTCTTCCACTCTCTAGCACATAAGAGAAGGAGAATTCTAGGAGAAGCCTCTCATAAAGATGGATGAGTTGGAATGGAGGTTGGGACAGTAATTTTAATTGGGAAAGGGCAGTTGAAGGTGGTGGTTTCAACTTCACGTGGTTGAAGCACGTGAGAGAGAGAGGATAGAGGCTGGGCAAGTAGTGAAGATCAAAGATGAGAGAGATACATGAAGGCAACTGAATCTTGAGGGGAGGACAAGTTGAGTGTTGGTAGTTAATTGGAGAAGTTGGTTTGGTGAAAGGGTGTGACACTTGGGAGTCAATCTCATAGAGGTTGATGACAACAACAACCATTGGATGAAGAGATCCAACGACCAAGCTTAGAGTACAAGCAAACGACTGGGATTCTCTTGATAATATGGATATAAATCCAAGAACATGCTTAAATAGGCATCGATGCTAATATGACATTGATATTGAGAAAATATAAACTTTCACATTTCAAATCACCTCCTGTTGTTGTGGCACCGGCGAAATCATACATGTTACTAATCATGTGAAATGGAATTAATTGCAATAAAAATGGCACACCTGCTACTATCTTATGAAATGACATTCTAATGCAATGAAAATGACATATTCTATTCTCTTGTAAAAATTTACATTTGCATATGAAAATGGCACAACTAAAATAGCAAGAAGGAATAAGCATCATGAAACCATCAGATAAATGGTATGTTTGCTATCTATACATCAATTTCCCTTTTACCATTTATTGTTTCCACATGTCTCTTGTTTTATACATGCAAATGAGGTGGTCGCCACGTACCTAGGGATGAGCATTGGGTAGGGCCGGTCCGACAAAGCCCGAGCCTTGACCGAGCCCGAACGATAATGGTGGGCTTGGGCTTGATTTTTGACCCGATCCAGTTTTCGGGTCGGGTTCAGGCAAGCTTGGGCCCGAGCCCGAAGCCAGCGGGCCAGCCCGAGTATAGGCCCGAGTGTAGGCCCATATATATGCCCGTGATTTTTTTCATATGTAATTTCTGATTTCTAATAATATAGTGCATCTTCCTTTTTAAATTGCCATTATTCTATGCTATTTAGACATCAACTATGTTCATGTTTTGAAGAAATACATATTGAATCTGTATATTTTGCATATTAAATGTGCATTGTATTCATGTTTAATGTTTTTTAATATAGTGGGCCAGCCCGGCCCGGCCCGACCCATGTAATAATCGGCCGGGCTCGGGCTTGGGCTATAATTTCTAAAATTCAATGGGCTTAAGCTCAGCCCGCAAGTCCAAAAATTGGAACCGGGCTCGGGCTGGTCTAGGTTGGGCCCAACCCGACCCGATCCGATGCTCATCCCTACCCGTACCATCCGGCCTTTACTTCTGAGAGGATCTCTCTCTCTCTCTACACCTCAACCTCCCTCAGTCACAACCTTTGTCAGCCTTCCCTTGCCTCCAGCAATGACGTGCACGCTCGTATCGAGAACTGGCTTTGGACGGAGTTCGCCTCCCTTAGTCCTGCATGGGCACTCGAGGCCTTGAAATCCAAAATGTGGAGTGATAACACCTCATCGATGGCCATCATGGTGGAGGGATGGAAGTGGCTTAGTGGCGATGTCACATCGATTTTGGCCTCTAGTTTGAGATATGCATTCTGTAAAGCCATGAAAATCAACATCTTCGGATCCTACAGTGAATATAGATATTTGATTTGACCAAACGAGACGAATCCAAATGAATTTGTTTTGTCTTAATCAGAGGACATTTTGAATAGGTGTGAATTTTTAGAAGGAAATGACGTTGATGCTGATTAAGCCGTCATTGACTCTTAATCACCATCGTTAGTGCTGATAAATCTTGATTAAGAATACAGATAGTCATTAAGCATATTGATAATGGTTAAGAATATTGATAATAGTTTATTCAATACTAATCACAATTACGAATAATTAATCATGATCAATGCTAATTAATTGTGATTAGCGTTAATATAGAGACATTAGAGAGAGCATGGATTTTATGATAAGCTTGGGCAAAACTATGGACCGGATAGCTAATGAATCTCTGAGGAACCATAACTATTCTCTCTTTTTAACCTCAAAGAATAAGAACTTTATTGAAAATCTTCATTAATTCCGCATATTTGTTAATAATCCTCTCCCTTGTAATTAACACTAATCATGAATTATTGTATTTAATCACTAAAATTTTCTTTATTTTATCATTTATTAAAAATCCCATAATAATTAGATAAATAAATATTGTATATATTTATCTTGGCTTCTAAAAGAAATAAAAAAATACAAAAATAACAAACCTTAAAAATCAAGTGTTTTACCTATTAACAATGCTATCAAAAAATCTCCTTTGTACAAATGACCTCCTTTGACTTTTGTTCAACATGAAACTTGTATATCTCATAGAGATCTACAACTTTCATATTTTGACTTTTTGTTGATTTGATCTCCTTTTATTTTTATTTGAATTTTCTTTCTTTTTCCTATTTTCTAATAATCTGGTTGGGTCACATGGTGCCCTTTAGGCTGCCCACGTGGTCACTTACTCCTCTCGCCACGCGTGCTCTTCCCTCCATCGGGCCTTTTTTTTGGCCCTTGGATCCTCTCTTCCTCGCCTCCATCTCCACCGTCCCCTAGCGTCGCCCCATCAGCCATTGGATTAGATCACCTAATCTGATCTACATTCAACTCCATTTATGCCTCCACATCATCCACTCAATCTCAATCGTTAGATGAAACCCGACCTTCAACTTCACCACACATATCCATCCCGATCTTGACCCTCGAATCAGATCCAAGGATCTGATCTGAGCCATTCACATGTGCTTCAACCTCAGCCGTTGGATCACTCGATCCAACAACAGAGCTTCATCTTCTACCTCCTACAACCCTCTGATGAATCTTCATTTCATCATCTTTATTCTATCAATTTGGCCTTAAAACCCTAATAAATACGTGCAAATAACCTTAATTAATGCATTTTAGCATTCATGCGTCATTGTGTAAAAAGTGTATAAAATAAGGTTTTAAAGCCAAAATTATAGGATAAAGGAAAGAAAAGAAAAATAATAAAATATTGAAAATATTTTATGACCCGAATCCCCGAGACCTAAGCATCTCGATGACTAGGTCGATAAGGGATAAAGTAGGGGGAGATAAGGGCTAAAATACCAATAAAAATCCCATTTATTTTGGTCATTTTTATTAATTTTTGGGGACCTATTTTAGTTTCACTTTTTATACTTCAAATAAAGAAACTTTGAACATGAAATATGTAGATAATAAAATATATAAAAATATTAAATTGATTTCACACAAAAATAATATATAATGTACAAAATATACTCTAAATAAGATTCCAAAATCCCAAACTTCCCAGCCCCATATCTCTCAAATAAAAACTCAATATATATATATATAATCATCTTTGATTGTATATAACTTTTAATAAGCTATTTAATGAAGGTGGTCTCATATTTTTTGAAGTTACAGTGTAAAAGTTAGGTTTTGGACCCTTATTGTATACGTGCACTGATTAAAATATTCATTCTATTTATTAGTCATTATTTTTAAAATTTTATATTTGTATAATTTTGTAAATATTATTTATAATATAAGTATATATTAAAACTAGAATAAAATCACAAGGAAACCCTTAAAATAAAATACTTGTATAAAACACAGGTAAAATACCTATACTTATACCTATATAAATAATACAACTATTTATTTAATTGTATATATTATATCAGAAAAAAATAAAAATATATTTAAGTCTCTAAAAATAAGTTATAAAATTACAAAATAATAAATTTAATTTATAAAATAAAAAATACAAAATCAAAATAAAAAGATTAAAATACATAGACAAATATACCTATATATAGCCCTCAAAAAATAAAGTGTAATTCTAGACCTCAAAAAATAAATAAAAATAATAAAATACCTCAGAAAATAAGAAATATTTTCAATTTTAAACCCTAAAATTAATAAAATCATCTATTACTTTTAATTGAATTTACAAAATTTTTATTGATTTTTTGTTTTTTTGCGGATGACGTGGCCCAATCAGGCCACACCATCCGTTGACCGGGGATCAACTCCATGACCCCAGGTCTGTGACCGCTAGACCTGCGTTCGAGCCATATTTATTAATTTTCTACAGATATCATTTTTCACCATTTCACTATGATCCCTTCTCATCTTTTCTTCCTCGATCATCGAGCACACACGCCCAGTGCTAACCTCGGGTGTTGAATCGATGCACGAGTTGTGCCCATCGTCCTTTGCGGTACCTCGACCTCCCTATACATATACCTCCTTGACCTTCCTCCTCCAATTTGAATCCATTTTGACCAAGCTTGGACTCCCTTCGGTCGTGCTCTGGACTAGAGAGGTGACAGCTCTCCTCCAGCTCCCTCTACCGAGGACCGACAACGTCTAGTGGAGCTTCCCCATCCGTGGCCAACCTGGGCGTCAAGGTTAGCATCTGTGGTTTTTGACCATTGAGGTCAGTTTTCTCTATGCATTAGATAGATATAGTCGTAGGTGTTTATTCTGCATTTTATTTTGTCTTTTAATCGCATTAGTACTGTAGATTTAGGCTCTAAACCCTCACCGGAGCTCTCGAGCTCTGACCACCTTCACTTTCGCTAAAACCACCCCTTGCTATGCCAAAAATCCACCAAATAAAGGTCAATACCAGCCCCATACCCCGAAGTATTTTTCATCTTTTTGTAGGTGCTGAAGGGGGTGTCTGAACCCCATTGATCCAAAGAAACGCCCCATGTGCTCCTTAGCTTTGTCGTGCTCCATATTCTTTGTCCTAGGACTTGGGCGTTTTTGAGTGATCTTGAAGCTTCTAGGTGTTGGCGGGAACAAGTAGTGACCACCTATTGGGCCCCAGATCCTCGGAGGAACCCACGAGATCGAAGATAAACTTGCCCTGCGCAAGTTCATATGGCGTTCTTCCTCCAAGATCTATAGTCGTTGGATCCGTTCCAGTTCGTCCAAGCATACAACAATCATCCGATCCTAGATAGCTGGCAGCCGTCCAATTAGCGAGGTGATCTAATCTGAAGCATTCATCGATGAACTGTTATCGCATGACGTGGGCCTCCACGTGGATTAATGAAGGCGCCTCCATCGTTTATCCACGCCTTTGCTTGGGTATTTTGTTGTTTCACCCACGCACGTTTTTGTATTTACTATTAAAACTCAATATTTCATTGGCCATTTTATAATTTTTGAAAAATTTACATCCAGCCCCTAAACGATTCGTATTTCCATCGAGGTCCTCGGTCACGTCAACTCGCATCCCTGCACGTGTGCGGTGCATGGCTATTTTCCAAAGGACCCATCTACGTTTGGAAATTTAGGTTTAGTCTAGAAAGTTTTATAAGTAGTTAAATACTTTTTGGAAATATTACTGCTAGGCCCCCGGATGTTTTGTTAATTGTGTTTATGCCCTTGTCAGGCCTTGTATTTTTGCATGCTTTCTCTCTTTATTTTAAATAGAAAATTAGCTCAAAAAAATCCAAAAAATATCATTGTGTTCATGTTGCATTGTGCTTTCACGCTATCCACTTGCATTTCATTTTTGAAGCATTTTATTATTTATTAAAAAATCAATAGTATTCTTTTTTGTCCCTGTTTGCACTATAAAACCCAAAAAATATAAAACCTTTTTGAAAAATTCCATAAAAATTTATTTTTATTTATTCAGATATTTACAACTTCATACCAAAAATCACTAAAAATATAAAAGAAACTCATAAAATAGAAAAACTCTTAAAACCCTTATAAAAATATAAAAATTCCATAAAAAATCTAAAAAATATAATTTCTGTTTCTTAATTTTCTCTATATTATTATCTTTATATAAAATTAATTTGGACAAATTTTGTTACTATCTGGTATTTTCCCCTCCATTTTAATTTCGGATATTTATTTTAACCCTGATTTTGGGTATTTATGACTTTAAAAATATATAAAAATGAGCAAAATTTATTGAAAAATCACAAAGATAAAGAAAATTTAATTAAAATCAAAAATATTTTATTATATTTTTTATTATTTTTATTCACTATTATATCTATTGTAGCCTATATTGTATATATATATATCTTATATTTATTTATATTTATTTTCAAGAAAAACAAAATATAACTTTGAAATATTCCATCTCAAGCCTTTTACATATAACTAAAAGTTGAAATATGAACAGTATGCCAAAATTTATGCTGATAACTTTGAAATATCTTGAAAAAGAGACTTTATGACAGTAAACATATAACAACATGCTAGATTTGCAACCGAACACTGAAATCACTTCAAAAGAAGATAAACTGAAACATAATTATCACTGTCAAGCTGTTTGTACTAATCACCACTGTGGCTAAGTTATCGGATCATGAACGCTGAAACAAAGCTAAGTCATACGCGCAGACGGTCCCAAAGACCAAAAACACCCTGCATACTGCCCAAAGCCTATATGTATACAGAATGCGGACCCAAAGTCCTCTTGATACCATATCTAATGGTTTGCCATATCTAATGGCGGTTTCAGGGTTATATCTAATGACATCACCATATCTAATGGCTAGTTCATGATTTGTATAAAAGAGCTACTGTGGTGCTTATCTTCTGATTCTGATTCTTTTCCTATCACTAATAAACCGTACTTTTGCTAATTCAAGCTTATAACAGCTAGTTCATGAACATAAAACACTTTTTTACATAACATACATATTCTAACAACTAGAACTTATTTTAAGAACTTGAAAATCGATCCATCATACATAGTAACCGTGCAAAACATAATTCTTCATATGAAACTCATATCTAAGCAGTGAAACTTATGTCTCGTGTTCCATCAAGAACCAAATGCTTAAAAACGTGTTATCATGATAAAACTCGTGAAACGACGTCTGAAATACAATCTGAAGCCCAGATTTCATTTCAACCGTATGGTACTGGAAATTCCTTCGTAAAAGCTCTAGGAAACACGATTGCATACTTGTTATCATAAACATGCATAAAAGCTAAAGACTAGTGCTTTTAAAATAGCGCTTGAGAATCCCTCACCTGATCGATATCTAACTCGTGTCAAGATCTCCTTCTTTAGTGAAGTCCCCTTCCTATAGCCGTCTTAGATTGAATACTACGGCTTGGTGCGGACAGAACTTCGTTACGGCTTCAAAAACGTTCTCGATCACCGACAGGGCTTCGCCGTGGCTCTTCTCGTGCTCCTCCCGCAACCTCGGCGGCTTTGCGGCTTTAAGGTGGAGAGATGGGCGTGGGATGAATGAATGAATGGGGAAGCCTTGGGTATTTATAGGCCTCCACCCCCTTTACATGTGTGACATGTGTCAACATGTAAGGGAGCCTCTAAGCCACATGTTGCCTCTCTTCCATGTATGACGACACATGGCATGCCACATGTCTAAATCATGAGAAGACTTGTTGCCCAAGCAAGGTTTGGTTTATCCATGAGATAACTTGTTGTCCAAGCAAGGTTTGGTTTATCCATGAGATAACTTGCTGTCCAAGCAAGTGGTTTGGCTTCTACACGAGATAACTTGTTGCCCAAGCAAGAGACTACACCATGACATGTGTTAGTCTTAGTATGATGACACATGGCACTAATGAGGTTTTGACACTTGTCCTGACTATATAATGACAAGTGTCCCCTGATTTCCTCTCCATGTGTCCACTTTTGCTAATGACGCTTAGTTATCACTAATGACGGGTAATTAGCACTAATCATGCTTAATTAGTCTTAATGATGTGATTATGGCTAATGAGTATAAATCTATAACATTATAGGCACTATGCAAGTAGTGGCTTCTACTACTTATAAGGTACTACCAAAATTCTAGATTACTAGATGTGGTACTATATTGTGAGGTGCTACACAATTCAGAGAACCTTTTGAAGTCTATTTTTATACAAGATGGTCTCTGATATAAACACAACAAGTTTCAATGAAATCATTACATCAAGGCGAATCTATTGACTATGGTATCTGTAAAGTGTGAACACTATCAATCCAATATTTCCTTTAAATAACACTTGATAACATTCAAAGGCATAGTGTACAAAGCGCGTATTACAATTCTCCCCTACTTGCAATAAATTTCGTCCTCGAAATTTAAGTATCCTTTCTAGCTTGAAAATAAGTGGGGATAATCGAGATCTCATTTCTTCTTCTCGTTCCCATGTGGCTTCTTCTATTGCGTGACTCCTCCATAAAACTTTGACTAAAGGAATCTTCTTTGTACGAAGCTCTTGTACTTTATAATCTAGAATTTCCACAAGAACCTCCTCGTATGACATATCTTCCTTCAATTGAATATCTTGAGGTTGTATCATATGGGTTGGGTCTGGAATAAACTTCCGAAGTGTGGAGACATGAAAGACATCATGTATCCTTGCTAGTTCAGCTGGAAGTCGAAGACGATAAGCTACACTTCCGATTCTCTCAATAATCTCGTAAGGGCCAATGTATCTTGGACTTAGTTTCCCTTTCTTCCCGAATCTAATTAGGCCTTTCCATGGAGAAACTTTTAGAAACACATGATCTCCCACTTGAAATTCTAAGTCTCTCCTTTGCTTATCTGCGTAACTTTTCTGTCTGCTTTGCGTTGCCTTTAAGCATCTCTTGATTTCCTCAACTTTTTCTATCGTGCTTTGTATTAGTTCAGGTTGAACCAATTTCCTTTCTCCAACTTCACTCCAACAGATAGGTGTTCTACACGGTCTACCATACAAGGCTTCATAAGGTGCCATCCCAATACTAGTATGATAGCTGTTATTGTATTCAAACTCTATAAGTTAGAGATGTTCATCCCAGCTTTCTTTAAAGCTCAGTGCACAAGCTCTAAGGGTTGGTTGGCTGGTTCGGGGATTGATGTGTTCACTGCTTGAGAGGTAGGTTGCGTTATGGGTTGGATCCCTGAAACAGTCTCGAAAACCCAACTGATCTTCCACTCTACAGTTGTGCACCCGACTTGCTGACATGCAAGGGACATTGGGCCTTGAAGTGGCCCGACTGCTCTTAATTGTAACATGTATGACTGCCTGCTTGTGACAAGCTCCCTTCAGAAGCAAAACTACCACTCCCAGACCTACGACTCTGTGCCTGTATTGGGTGGCGGGAAGAGACTGAACCATGACCTGCCAGGGCTTGCCCCAAGGTAGGGGATGGTGTGAACCTACTAGTGGATAGTGTTGTCGCTGTCGGATGGTGGCAACAGTCCTACGGAACTGAGAGAAGTCCAGACGTACAACTCTGTTAGGCTGAGGAGGGGGCAACTGTGATTGACCTTCCTGTAATCGATGTTGTGTAGCCTCCCACTTTGTCGCCTTCACAATAACCTTCTTGATGGAGGTATGGTCGAAAGTAGAGTCTGTCCTAGATCTCGCGCATCCTGTGGATGAACTTCTGCAATTTCTCCTGTGGGTAAGCTGTCGTAGTACGGAAATGACAAGACAACTCTGTGTATCAGAACAGGTACTCTTGGGATATCGACCCCTATGTCAGCTCGGAGAGCTCTCTTATGATGCTCTACCGAATGGTTTGGGTGGAACTCTACACGGAACTCGTTAAAGAATACCTCCTAAGTGATGGGCTCGATCAGGTGCTCCTTTTTTGGCATTCCACCACCGTTTTGCATACCCAGCTAGAAAGTACTCTGCAAAACATATCCAAGTGTCCTCGAGTGCGTGTATCATCCTCAAACTTTGGCCACCTGTGTCATCCACAACTCTGCATCATCAGGGGTTTTGGTACTGAAGAACTGTGGTATCATCACCTGCTGGTATGCCGTATATGTGCTTTGATACCTTTGTAAGGCATTTGTATCTTCAATATGTTCAGGCTCTATGGAGAAAGACAGGTCGACACTCTCCCCGTCGTGAGAGGGACGGTAGGAAGAGTCGTCCTGTTGCTGGAGCCGTTGCTCGATCGCTTCTTGACGATAATGGATGTCTTCCCCAACCGGTACAAGAAAGGCCAGCTGTTGTGCAACATCCGGATCTACACGATACGGCATACTTCTGCATAAATAACCACAAGATTAATACTTGCTTTCCCTGAGAGAGACATGTGGGCATGGATATAAAATAAGCAATTCTTTTGATTCGTGTTGGGTCAGAAGACTACCAACACTATTATGTATTTCGAACATCACTGAGGAATGATATACGTGGAATGGAATGGAGTATCATCGTTTTGATACCAAACGGCCGCGCATATCCCCTTAGGATCCGAATACTCGGCAAACCAATTCCATACACATACATTGCACATTCGAAATACATAATAATAGAAAGCATAAGAAAATAGCATGAAAATGGAATTTAAGATTTACGACCCACTCAAAACATGTACACCATTGTGTTTCATTACAATCCATGCCCCCAAAAATATACATATATGCAACAAAAAGTGTGCCCATACTTGCAGTATACATCTCATGTCTCTTAAAAACCTGCTAGTAAAGTAAAGCAGGAAGAACTGCAAGGAACTGTACCCCCAAAAGGAGTCGTATAGCTGCACAAAAAGAAGTAACTCCAAATAACCAAGTGCACCTCACTCTTGCGGGTTCTGCTGAGGACCTGCAAATCCAACAAGTAGGTATTGCTGGGAAAATGAAGTTGTTTATTCAAGAGAACCCTAGGCTCTCTTATATACGGAGGCCTATGGGTAAATTACATAAGATATAAAATAAGAAATGAACATTAAGAAACTAATACTCAAAATATACATAGTTATCTCTACACTCCCCCTCAAGATGGAACATAGATGTCAATCATGCTCAGCTTGGAAGTGCTCTTCTGAAATGGTCCTCTGAGTAATATCTTGGTGAAGATATCCGCCATTTGTTCTCACATGCTCATATGAAGGTGGATATTAAGCCTTTCTGAATCACGTCTCTGGTATAATGGCAGTCTACTTCAATATGCTTTGTTCGTCATGAAATGCTGGATTGTTTGCAATAAACAGGGCAGCCTGATTATCACATTGTAGCTGTATAGGTAGAGGCACATCCATATGTAAGTCTGTCAGTACTGCTCGAACCCACATCATTTCCGTGCAGGCTTGTGCCATAGCTTTATATTCAGACTCTGCAATTTATCAAGCCATCACTGTTTGTTTCTTACTTTTCGAAGAAATAAGCGAACTGCCAACAAATATTGCATAGCCAGATATAGACTTCCTATCTTTAGGACACCCTGCATAGTCAGCATCCGCACACGGAGAAACAGAAATAGTTGTTCCTTTCCTGAATAATAAACCTGTGCCTGGAGAGGACTTTAGGTATCACAGCTCACCCGACTCACTGCAAATGAGATGTCAGGTCTAGTGATGGTAACATATAGGAGCTTCCCTACCATCTCTTTGTATCTCCTCTTGTCAACCTCTTCTGTATCGTCGTCATAAAGTTTCATGCTAGGATCCATATGAGTAGTGGATGGTCGACGACCAATCATGCTCGTCTTAGCAAGCATGTCTGTAGCATATTTCCTTTGGGTTATTACAAGACCTTGCGCATTCCTAGCAAATTCAAATCCTGGGAAATACCTTAGGGTGCCTAAATACTTCATAACAAACTAACGACCCAAAAATTCCTTTGCCATTTTTATCCCTTGCACATTGTTCCCTGTAACAAGAATATCATCCACATAAACCATGATAACAAATGTAGCTCTAGGTATCTTTTGTACAAACAATAAATGGTCTGCATTTGATCTCTTGAACCCCTACCTTTCCACTAGATCCAAGAGCTTTTGAAACCAAGCTCTTGGGCTTTGCTTAAGGCCATATATTATCTTATGTAGTCTACACACCTGCTGACACTCCCCTTCAGCAGCAAACCCTGGAGGTTACCGCATGTAGAATTCCTCCTGTAAATCTCTATATAAGAATGCATTTTTAACATCTAACCGAAACAAGAGCCAATCACGTATCACAGCAACAGAAAGAAGGATCCGTAAAGTGGAGTGGCACGTAACAGGAGAGAATGTATCCATGTAATCCACCCCATAAGTCTGAGTGAATCCGCGAGCTACTAATATTGCCTTATAGCGATCAAGGCTCCCATCTGCATGGTGTTTAACAATAAACACCCACTTGCAACTGACAACAGAAGCTCCAGGAGGAGCAGACACCAAAGTCTAGGTGCCACGTGATTGCAGGGCAACCATTTCTTCCTCTATAGCAAGACGCCAGGGACTATCCTTCAGGGCCTCCTGGTAATTCCGAGGAATAGCCACGACAGATAGAGCAACTGTAAATATCTGAAAGTCCCCTGTCAAACGGTGAAAAGATACCTGAGATGCAAGTGGATAAGTAGCACATGTACGCTTTGGCTTCTGTAATGCAATGGGTACATCCAGGTCATCCATAGCAACAACCCTATGTGGATCGATCTCCTGCAAGGACCCCTGCGCAGAAATATCTTCAAGCCCATCATTAGAAATCATGTTATCCGAACAAACTTGAGGTGTGCTGGATGATGAGCGATTACCATGAGCAGAGATAGGTCGACGGGTTTAGAATTTTGGTAGTGGTGCAACAATGTGAGACTGGGTCAAAGATGGTGGTGGTGGCGCAGGCACAGTCTGAGGAGAAGACAAAGACGTAAGAGGAGGTGGCATGTATAACTCATCATTAGAATCCGATGTTGCCAACCTGTCTCCTGTAGGAGAGAAAAACATCACAGACTCGAAAAACATCACATCAACGTTGATGTAATATTTCCTGCGCAAAGAATCATAACACCGATATCTCTTCTGGGCCCTGGAGTATCGAATAAATACACATTTGACATCCCTAGGAGTGAGCTTATCAAGACCCGGAGTTAACTGATGAACAAACGTAACAGAATCAAAGATACGAGGAGTAAGTGAGAATAATTCCTTATCAGAAAAAAACAATGGAGAAAGGAGTTTTCTCACCAAGAATAGACGAAGGCATGCGATTCACTAGGTAACATGCCGTAAGGACAGCATCACCCTAAAATGAATGTGGAGCCCGACTCTGAATAAGAAGTGTCCGAGTGATATCAAGTAAATGGCTATGTTTTCGCTATGCAATACCATTTTGTTGAAAATCGATACATATTGCATAGTGACTGTCCAAACATGTTTCTTTTATATAAAGCTCAAATCTAATTAGTGAAACTTATGTTTCGTGTTCCACAAAGAACTATATGCTTGAAAACGTGCTATCATGATGAAACACTTGAAAGGACATTTGAAATACTTTCTAAAGACTTGATTTCGTATCTACTATATGGTATTTCATACGTAAAAGCTTTAGAAAATACGATTTCATACTTGTTATCAAAACCATGCATAAAGGCTAAAGATTATTGCTTTAAAATAGCGCTTGAGAATCCCTCACCTGATTGCTATCTAAATCGAGTCGGGATCGCCTTCGTTAGTGAATACCACATATATCCATCTCAGATTCGAACACTATCGCTTGATAGTTGGCAGAACCTCGTTACGACTTTTATCGTGCTCTCGGTAACCGACAGAGCTTCGCCGCGACTTCTACCGTGCTCTTCCAACACCCTCTACGTCTCTCAGGCTCTAAGGTGGTGAGAGTGGTGTGAGATGTAATGAGTAGAATGAGGAGCACATGGGTATATATAGGCCTCCAACCCCTTTGCATGTCTGACATGTGTGCGCATCTAAGGGGGGATTAAGACACATGTTACCTCTATACCATGCATGAAGACACATGGCAACACTTGTCATCCAAGCACCATGACACATGGCTCATATGCATGGGGGAACATGTTGTACATGCATGAGGGCACTTGGTGCACATGCATAATGTCACATGCCTTGCACTAGGACACATGTTTATTCTCGAATGATGATACTTTGTACTCTTGTGTATTGACACATGTCCTGTATGTGTAACTACACGTGTCTTGATTTGCCCTCCATGTGTCCTACTTTTGCTAATGACACTTAATTATCACTAATCACGAGTAATTAATACTAATCACGCTTAATTAGTCTTAATGATATATTTATGGTCTAATGAGCATAAATCTATAACATTGTGGTCCCTATACTAGTAGTAGCTTCTATTATTTATACGCTACTACCTTACTTCCAACTTACTAGATGTGGTACTATGTTTGATGATCTACAAAATCCAGAGAATTTTTTAAAGTCATAATTATACAAGATGTTCTTTGATTTACACAACAAGTTTCAATGAAATCGTTGCATCAAGGCGAATCTAGTAACTGTGTCAAACGTAAAGTGCGAATACTATCAATCCAATATTTCCTTAAAATAACTCTTACTAACATTCAAAAACAAAGTATATATAGTGATATTCTACAAAACTCACATCAAAACGTGCATTACAGTTTATCCCCTACTTGACATAAATTTCGTCCTCAAAATTGAAGTACCTTTGCTAGTTTGAAAATAAGTGGAGATATTGAGATCTCATTTCTTCCTCTCGTTTCCAAGTGGCTTCTTCTATTGCATGAATCCTCCATAAAACTTCAACTAAGGGAATCTTCTTTGTACGAAGCTCTTGTACTTTATAATTTATAATTTCTACAGGAACCCCATTGTATGATAAGTCTTCCTTCAATTGAATTTCTTGGGATTATATCATATGGATTGGATCTGGAATATACTTCCGAAGTGTGGAGACATGAAAGACATCATGTATCCTTGCTAGTTCAGATGGAAGTCGAAGACGATAGGCCACACTTCCAATTCTCTCTGTGATCTCATAAGGGCCAATGTATCTAGGGCTTAGTTTCCCTTTCTTCCCAAAATTGATTAGGCCTTTCCATGGAGATACTTTCAGAAACACATGGTCTCCCACTTAAAATTCTAAGTCTCTCCTTCATTTATCTGCATAACTTTTCTGTCTGCTTTGTGCTGCCTTCAATCATCTCTTGATTTCCTCAACTTTTTCTATTGTGTTTTGTATTAATTCAGGTTGAACCAAATTTCGTTCTCCAACCTCACTCCAACATATAGGTGTTCTACATGGTCTACCACTTCGTAAGGTGTCATCCCAATACTAGCATGATAGCTGTTATTATATGCAAACTCTATAAGTGAGAGATGTATGCAAACTCTATAATCTGTCTACTATGACCCATATTGCATCGTGACCTCGACGAATCCTTGGAAATCCCGTAACAAAATCTATAGTGATGTGTTCCCATTTCCGTTCAGATGGAAGTCGAAGACGATAGGCCACACTTCCAATTCTCTCTGTGATCTCATAAGGGCCAATGTATCTAGGGCTTAGTTTCCCTTTCTTCCCGAAATTGATTAGGCCTTTCCATGGAGATACTTTCAGAAACACATGGTCTCCCACTTAAAATTCTAAGTCTCTCCTTCATTTATCTGCATAACTTTTCTGTCTGCTTTGTGCTGCCTTCAATCATCTCTTGATTTCCTCAACTTTTTCTATTGTGTTTTGTATTAATTCAGGTTGAACCAAATTTCGTTCTCCAACCTCACTCCAACATATAGGTGTTCTACATGGTCTACCACTTCGTAAGGTGTCATCCCAATACTAGCATGATAGCTGTTATTATATGCAAACTCTATAAGTGAGAGATGTATGCAAACTCTATAATCTGTCTACTATGACCCATATTGCATCGTGACCTCGACGAATCCTTGGAAATCCCGTAACAAAATCTATAGTGATGTGTTCCCATTTCCGTTCTAGTATAGGAAGTGGCTGTAATGTTCCTGCAGGTCTCAAATTCTCCGGTTTAGTTGGTTGGCATATAGGACATCTAGAAACGTATTCTGCAATCTCTCTGTTCATACCAGACCACCAATAGTAAGTCTTAAGTGTTCTATACATCTTAGTACTTCCTGGGTGCATAGCATACATGGAGTTATGTGTCTTTTCCAGAATCTCAGTCTTTATATTAGATTTCCTCGGAACACACAATCTTTCTTTAAAGGATAAGACCCCTTGACCATCTATTTTATATCCTTCTTGATCACCTCCCTTAATCTTCTCAATTGTTCTAATGATTTCAGAATTATGGACTTGTGTTTCCTTAATTTTATCATATAATATGGGCCTCACTTGTAAGGATGCTAATAAGGCTCCAGAACTATTTATGGTTAACTTTGCACGTAACCCTTTCAACTGTAAATACTCTGATCTTAAGTGAGATAGATGACCCTTAGACTTTCGACTGAGAGCATCGGCTACGACATTGGCTTTCCCCAGGTGATATTTTATGCAACAATCATAATCTTTAATTAGCTCTAACCATCCTCTTTGCCTCAAAATTTAACTCTTTCTGAGAGAAAATATACTTCAAACTTTTATGATCCGTAAAGATTCGACAAGTTTCACCATATAGGTAGTGTCTCCAGATCTTTAAGGCAAATACTATAACTGTTAATTCAAGGTCATGTGTTGGGTAATTTAACTCATGTTGTTTTAGCTGTCTAGAAGGATAAGCAATCACCTTATCATTCTGCATCAGAACGCATCCCAGCCCTTGTCTTGAGGCATCACTATAGATTACAAAATTACCTTTTCCTGAAGGAAGGCTAAGGATGGGTGCCGAGGTAAGATGATTCTTGAGTTCCTTATAACTCTTCTCGCATTCTTCGTCCCAACTATACTTCACATCCTTCATAGTTAATCTTGTCAATGGTGCTGTAATTCTAAAGAAGTTTTCAACAAATCTTCGATAATACCCAGCTAATCCAAGGAAACTTAGGATTTTTTATGCATTTATCGGTAGTTCCCATTTAAGATCTGTTTCTATCTTGGATGGATCTACAACTATTCCTTCTCCAGATACGGCATGACCTAAAAATACAACCTTCTTTAACCAAAACTCATATTTATTTTAACTTTGCATGTAATCGGTATTCCTTTGCAGCATAACTCTCAAGTGTTCTCTATGTTCCTCCTATGTTTTGGAATATACTAGAATATCATCAATAAATACAATCTCGAACTTATCCAAATATGGACAGAAAACCCTATTCATCAAGTCCTTAAAGGCAGCTGAGGCATTTGTCAATCCAAAAGGCATTATCAGGAATTCGCAATGTCCATAATGAGTCCTAAAGGCAGTCTTAGGAACATCGTCGACTCTAATTTTTAGCTGATGATGTCCTGATCTCAAATCTGTCTTTGAAAACACAGAAGCCTCTTGCAACTGATTAAATAAGTCATCTATTCTGGGTAGAGGATAGTTATTGCGGACAATCAGTCTATTTAGTCTCCTATAATCTATACAAAATCTCATGAAACCATCTTTCTTCTTGACAAATAGAACAGGAGCACCCATAGGAGACATACTGGATTGTATATGTCCCTTATCTATCAACTCATGTAGTTGGGTTTTGAGTTGTTTAAGTTCAGCTGGGGGCATTCTATAAGGAGCTAAGGCAATTGGATTGGTACCCGAAATAAGGTTAATAGGGAATTTAATTTCCCTATCAGGAGGAACTCTTGGCAGTTCATTTGGAAACACGTCTCGAAACTCCTTCACCACAGAGATATTTTAGGAAACTGATTGCTTCTGCCTTAGTATTAAATACATAAGCAAAATAAGAGGAATATCCCTTCCTAAGAGCTGACCTATTATCTTGCCTTGAATTCCCTGCTATTCTCGATTCTTTGTTCATGGTTCCCCTCCATTATGGTCTATCTGCAATTCTTTTCTTTCCGTGATCATTGCATTTCCTTCTTTCTATCACTACTCATTCAACCCTACGAGCAACCTCCACCAATTTTGCATAATCAGTATATCCCATGACGAAAACCATTTCTTATAAGTCAATATGCATACCATCTTCAAGACGTCTACACTTTTCTTCCTCTGTTGCAACCAGAGAAGCACTTTCAAATTTCTGTGAATTTCTTCTCATATTTATCAAACAAATTGCTCCCCTGAGTAAGGAATATGAACTCCCTATGTTTCTCCTCCTGATAAATCCTTGGGTAATATTTTTCATTGAACTCTTTCTCAAAGATCTCCCATGTAATGTGAGATGGGTTTGGATATTTCATCATGTCCACGAATCTTCAGCGCTATCTTTTAAAAGAAATATTGTATACTTCAACTTTTGTTCATCCGTACATTTCATTGGAGCAAATATTTTCTCCATATGCTTGAACCATTCCCTTGCCTTCTTTGGATCAGTCTCTGCTACAAATGGTTCTGCTCCCAACTTCTTTGCATGTTCAAATGGCAACTGGTGCTCAAATTCATGTCTTTTAACGGACTAGGCAGCCGTGCCTCCTAGTGTTTAAGCTATCAAGGTCAACGTGTCATACACGTTGTTGTTGCTATTCTTGGGTGGTCGCTTGTGGCTACTCTCCTGCCATTGTTTCCTATAATATAATACCTCAATTAGATCCTTCATCAACATAAATCCTCCAATAATGATTCCAATTATTCTCAAGACAACAGCTTCTATTTTTCTTCAAAGTTCAATCAAATTATGATGACTAAATTATCTTTCAATACTTATAGATCAACTCCTAATATTATTCTTGTTCAAGAGTCCAAAACCTTGTCACGACCCGTCCCGCTAATCAGAACGTGCCGCGACATGGATTTTTCTTTTCCTTTCTCCTCAAAGTACATATGTGGCAAATCTCATCAAATACATCATCATTTTATTTAAATTTCACTGTACAAAGAAGTGTCTAACACAAGTTCTATTACATCTCCTTAAAAAACAACATAAAAAAACGAAAACCACCTCCTGCTAGTGTATAAACAGTCCTTCCTCCTTTTGGTCGTGATTCGATTGATCTGTACATAATAATAATATAGCGGGATGAGTCTAAACCCATTTATGAGATTAGAGCCAGTGAATGGATCTCAAGCTTTTTACATATATAGCCAAATGTTGAAATATGAGTATCATGCCAAAACTTATGCTGAATACTTTGAAATAGATTGAAAGAGACTTTATGACGGTAATCATATAAAAACATGCTAGTTTTGCAGACTGAAATCTCTTCAATAAAAGTAAACTGAATTATAATTATCTCTATTGAGCTGTTTGTATTAATCACCACTGTGGCTAAGTTATCGGCTCATGAACGCTGAAAGAAAGCTAAGTCATACGCGCAGATGGTCCCAAAGACCAAAAACACCCTGCATACGACCCAAAGCTTATATGTATACAGAATGCGGACCCAAAGTCCTCTGGATACCATATCTAATGGTTTGCCATATTTAACAGCTGTTTCAGGGTCATATCTAGTGACATCCCCATATCTAATGGCTAGTTCATGAATTGTATAAAATAGCTACTGTGGTGCTTACTTTATGATTCTTATTCTTTTCTTGCCACTAATAATCCGTACTCTTGATAATTGATGTTCATAACAGCTAATTCATGAACACCAAAAAATCTGACATAGTATGCATATTCTTACAACTGAAAACTATTAAGAACTTGAAAACCGATACATATTGCATAGTTACTGTCCAAACATGTTTCTTTTATATAAAGCTCAAATCTAATTAGTGAAACTTATGTTTCGTGTTCCATAAAGAACTATATGCTTGAAAACATGCTATCATGATGAAACACTTGAAAGGACATTTGAAATACTTTTTGAAGACCTGATTTCATGTCTACTATATGACACTTCACACGTAAAAGCTTTAGAAAATACGGTTTCATACTTGCTATCAAAACCATGCATAAAAGCTAAAGATTATTGCTTTAAAATAGCGCTTGAGAATCCCTCACCTGATTGCTATCTAACTCGAGTTAGGATCGCCTTCTTTAGTGAATACTACTTATTTCCGTCTCAGATTGGAACACTACCGCTTGATGTTGGCAAAACCTCGTGAGCAGGGCTGTAATGCGCATTTTGATGTGAGTTTTGTAGAATATCACTATATATACTATGTTTTTGAGCTCCGCTCGGGAGGCGACCATCGTCGAAGATGTCTGAGTAGAGGCCGTAGATGGAATAGTGATCCTGCTAAGTTGGCGGAAAGCTTCCTTCATAGGAGGAATAGTAGCATCCGCAAGGATATGAGATCGAGCAGCATCATATTCAGGATCCAAGGCTGCTAGGAATACACCAACTATAGTAGCATTCATATATGTCTTCTGCTGCTCTGGAGTGGTTGTAAGTGGCATGAAGCTATGAAGCTTCTCAAACATATCACGTAGAGATGTATACAATGAATGGAGAGGCCGACTGTTCTGCTTGATCGTGAATATGTCGTGTTGAAGTTGAAGAATCTTGGTTTCATTCCTTGCGTGAGAGTAACTAGCTGCAAGGATGTCCCACTTATCCTTAGCCGTGGGCTGGTGTAACACATCATTGGCGATCTTTATCGTCAATGTTCCTGAAAGCTAGACTTTGGCATACGCATCACCTGCCGCCTACGAGGCGTTAACTCCGGTCTTCTCTACTGGCTCTTCATCGGTAAGAATGTGTTTCTTACCATTTGACTTCATAAGGCTCGTGAATTTATCCCCAAGCTCATAATTCGCCCCGTCCATTTTGACGATATACGTTGGACCTCTGAAAGCACCTATGGTGGGTACATCAACTTTGTTCTCAGACATATTGCCAGATGCATAAGACTGGGGTTTTCTAGACCAAAAATGATTCTCTACACAAACATATGTGGATTTGAATGCATATGTAGACTTATGCACCCAAATCCATCAAGAAGATGGAGAAACCGATGCAAACTGTTGACTTGTTGGAGAGAGAGTTACGCACGGAGATGCCCTAGGGTTGCGTGCTAGGGCTGCACGCTTACGCGCTAGGGTTGCACACTGATCGATGTACAACCTAGTGTGTCGGCGCACAAAGCTGGGCGCGCAAAGGCAGCCTATTGTGCAACAGGTTGGGCGGCGCAGACGTCTGCCACACGCAACGACGTGCTCAGTGGTGCACGGTAGTGCACGAAGTTGCACGATGCAACGGGGAGAGACACACGAGTATGCACGAGGCAACACATTGGGCTGCGCTGGGCAGCGTGGTTGAGCACGCAGCGGCGCACAAGGATGTGGCGTGTGGTGGTGCCACATGTGCGAAGTCGTATGGGCAGGTGAAGGTGGAGGCTAGGGTTAGGATATTTGAGAGCTCCGGCCTAGGACCGCCTCTCTGATACCATGTTGGGAAAAATGAAGAAGGTGCTTTTTAAGGAGAACCCTAGGCTCTCTTATATAGGAAAAGGCCTATGGGTAAATTACATAAGATAGACAATAAGAAATGAACATTAAGAAACTAATACTCAAAGTACACATACTTATCTCGACAGGTATGTTATGAGCAAACTTGCTCAATGCGATAAAAAATATAACAAGCAAGATACAAATGAAAAGTGTGCAAAAGAAACAACTGTTTAAATCGTCCTCACAATCACTAAAGCTTCGTAGATTGTCTATGGTCTTGGTCCGGGAAGACTTCATACTAGACTCTAAGGCAAAAAAAAGTCTTAGAATTGGAGTTCCTCTGTGGGCATGCGGTGGGGTACAATGCATCCAAACGAAGTTCCCAACACGTCTACTTGGCTTTACTTATAAAATTATAACTCTGATTCCCAAAGCAATTTCCATCGCATGAATCTTCGCAAACTGCCCTAGTTCACTTCCCACGTGTAAGAGTCCAACATGGCATAGGGAGCGAGTAAGGGCATAAATTACAAGATCATTATTACCGTAGTCTGAATCACCATGATTAGCTTAAATCCTCCTTATACACAAGAGACTTGTATCACATTCCCAACTTCATTTAACCACATTTTCCCGAAACTTCTCTTAGTTCTCCCACTCGGAATACTAACCAATGTGGCCTACACCAATTAGAATACGAGTGTTAACTTTAAGTGGACAAGCGAAAAACTAAACTACCAACCATGACTACTTGTCCCGCACTCAAAGAACTGGGCTAAAGGCACGCAAGTGCTGATACAAAACATTGCGTGGTGACTCCTCGGCATGCCAAGTAACATGTCCTCTGACAGTCACAGCTACAAGTAGCGGTTAGGATTGTGACCATCTATGCTTCCACCTGGGACCCCAAGGGTGCCTGCCCTTCCCTTAGCAACACCTAATTCCATCTATCCATTCACCATAAACCTCACCTGTGTGGTAATAATCACCATGTTACATTAATTCGACCTCTGGTTAAAATCTCAAGATCGATGGAAAATTTCCTTTACATTTACATCCATTTAAAAGTACTACCAATTTCGTAGGCACAAGTGTGCCATGCTAATAATTTCTTTAGTTTGCCATGTGCCCACCATGCAACTCCTACGGTGCAACCCCATTTTTAACCACTCCAAATTAATCTAAATACTTAATAGGAAATATAGCTAAAGACGTGGATGCTGAAGCGAACACAAAAAAATGTCCAAGAGTTCGCTCTACGATAAAATTTGTTTAGGGATTGATGAATCTAATTAATTATCATAATAAAATTGAAGTTTAAGCATCAATGAAGAAATATCTGGAAGTTTTTGGTCATTTAAATCTTTTCATACTGTTCCTAGTACTCAGTCGAGATTATTGACTCCATTGGAGCAAATAGTGGCGGGCATAAATCTGTTGCCTTGCACCATGATGCTTCTATTATAGAAAACAAATATGACAATAATTACATTGCAATCATAAGGTCTTTCTCCAGGAAGACAATCCTAATTTGCTTTCCCAAATTTTATTTAGAGAACGACAAATTTCATCTGCCTTTTCAAGATACGGTACGGGTATATGTAACTCTGGAAAGAGGTCTGGAGCACCTCTTGCAACTATATGCACATCACCAAATAAAAAAACATACTTTATAACTCTACCCGTTGCATCGGACTCTAGAGGACGAGACGAAAGAGCCCTTTTGTAGGTGAGCTCACCGCTTGAGTTTTTACTTATGCCAACAGACCTTAGCGTTTTTACATCTAAATCATCCATATCTACTTCTAAGTCATCTAGAAGTGCATCTGAGACAATTAAAGTTGAGTTTTGGAGAAGTTACAATCCATAGTTATGTTGGTAGGAAATGACTATCCATTAGACTTGAGAATCGAGTAAATCAATAAACATTTCCAATCCCATCTTTCACATTGTCAAAATCCTCAGATGTGATATCTGGTCAATATGGTAATATATATATACATACACTCATACAATTATGAGCATTTGATTATAAGATAAATATGTTATATATGAAAAATGTTGGGATAATGGGTGCTTATGGGAGATGCTTACAAGAAACTTGAAAACATTTTTACTTACAGAAGTAGATGTAAATTTTACTTGTTTATGCCTCTCTACTTGCTTGATTTTGAACATATTAAATATCGGTTTATTTTTATAAGTTTTTGGGAAGTACCAGCAACCGCTGATGCCTTTTCTTCCTTGCACACATGGCAAAAAAAGAGCCTTTAGCGCAGTAGCGGGTTGATGACTTCAGAAGACCATGTTTACTCCAGACGGTATGCTGCTCTTGTTTCAGATTTTCTTTTCTCTTATGTATATATATATAGGGATACATGTTTGAATGAACTGTCAACTCCTGATGTAAATGTATTGTTATTATGAAAGTAAATGGAATACAATTCTGGTGGCATGTCTTGTCAATCTGTTGAATGTGAATGTGAATGTCATACGTAAAAGCAAAGTAGTGCGAAAAATTTCCCTATAAATTCATACACTTAGTGCGATGCCGACCAATGTAATATTGCGAATACGGCATAAACGGACATCCGGATCCAAACATAGGGTAGGTAACCGTGTGAAACAAGCACATTTAAGATTTATAAGGATATGCACTCACATTAGTTTCATTAAAACGTGTGAATCCATCGCAAGATGAACGAGGAAAACATCGTACCTCAAGAAAACCTCTCACTTCAAATTCTTCTCCTGTAGAGAACGACACATTTGATGCCCCTCTCACGTCGTGAAACCGCTCTCGAAGGTGACCTTGTCTTTCTCCACACGGGGATGGTCTTGGATCATTGATCCAAGGCGTTCCTGCGAGCTCCAGCAGCGCTCCGGTGAGGGAGAGGGAGGAGGAAGGGATGATAAACTCGGGTTAGGCATTTTAGGAGAGGGGGATGGGTTATATGGTTCTTAACCCGGATTCAGATCCAGGTTCAAATACGAATATGACTTATATCCCTTTTCGCTAAAATAGTCGTAACTCGAGCTCCGGAACTCAGATTCTCACGTTCTTGGGATCATTGGAAAGATTTCAACGAGTACTACTCAATAGACTAGTCAAGTGAATTTTGTGGACACTAGATAAATATAGGATTTGCATTAAGCCCAGATCTAGATTTTGGAGTTTTGACAACAATACTTGATTTCAAGATGAAATGTGATGAATTTAGGGTTGAATTACATATAATTCGAGCTAACTTCGATCCACTGCATATGCTCTAAATTTATGATGAAAATTTTAAGAAATTTAGGGTAATTTGTATGTATTAGGATCTAAAATCATACCATTGATTTAACATTGATTTCAGGTCCAAATTTTGAAATATCGAGGAATTGCATGTATTTTGATTTGAAGTCGGATCACTGTCATACACAAATTTTAGATTAAAAACGTGAAAGACTTAGAGTGTTTAACATGAAATTAAGATCAAATTAAAGATCATTAATCAGTCACTGTTCCTGCCTTAAAATGAAGAGAGTTGGGGATACAATGGCTTGATTTGAGTCTAAAATCAGATCTATACATGCTATAGTTTTCATGCTCAAAATGTGAAAAATTGAGGATAGATATCTTGTTTTAAGATCTAGTTTCATACCATGATATACTAAAGTTTTTCGTGCTTGAAAGATAAGGAGTTGATGATAATTTACATGTATTTTGGCCCAATTTCAGAACACTATTATTATTCGATTTCATGCTGAAATACTTAAGGATTTGAGAGTAAATTGCATGTAGTTGGAGGCTAAATTTCAGAACATGTATGTTATATATGAAATATGATGTTTTGGTGATGAATTAACATGCAAATTGACTTTAATTTCAAATAAACAGTCCACAAATTTGTATTTCAGAACTATGATCTAATTTGGAGATGTTTGTGTTGTTAGAGTTATTATGCTTAAATTAATGTTCGTATCCCTTCGGGTTCTGTAACCCCTCGGAGGTATTTACGTATTTTACCTTTTGTACTCTCTAGGGTTTTCTCTCTATATAAGAGACCCTAGACCTATGGAATATACATCTTATTCGTCTCTATTCTACACATGGTATAAGAGCACCAATCTTACCTTCAACAGAGAAGTTTGTACACATCGTCTCATCTGGGAGAGGAGGCAGATACGGCTTACGAGGAGGACACGATCGTATTCCAAGTCGTAGCTGTAGATGAGAATCTAGATAAGGTCGTGACTTTGGCCTTGGTCTTGGGTAAGACTCTACTGCTTCATGCACTCACTGTGGTAGGCGGAACTGTAGAGATATATGTTATTTCCTTCTGTACCTTTTCGTATTCACTTTTTTTTCGTTGGACTCTTTATGTATTTTACCCATAGGCTACTCTCATATATAAGAGAGCCTCGGACGTATGGAATAAATAAGTTTCTCATTTTTCCCTGCATGGTATCAGAGTGATGGTCGTAGACCGGAATTTTCGAATAAACCCTAACCCTAGGCTCAAGCCCTCCTCGCGCATGCCTCGTCGCCTCTGTCTGGCACTGCCCCAAGACTCGCAACACTCGGTCCTGCGTCGCCTCCACGTGCGCGTATGCCTCACCGCTTCTACCTCGACATCGCGCCGCGCCTGCGCGCTCGGTCTCATGCCGCGCCTTCCTCAGTCTCGCCTGCGTGCGCCTGTGCGTTTGTGCACCCATGCATACTCGGGCTCTTGCGCGTCTGTGCGCATCCTTGCGCATCTTCGCGCCTGCGTGTCTGTGCGCATCCCTGTGCGTTGTGCATCTGTGCAACGGCGCGCCTGTGGTGCTCCTGTAAGCCACTTGTGCACGCTCCTGTGCGCATCAGTGCGTGAGAAGCTCCTGACTTCTGTGCGCGTGCTGCCCTAGGCCAGTGTGCGTGTGTTTCCGGCACTCGTTCCGTGCGCGCGTTTCCAATATAATGGGTTTGGTTGCTTGAGTCTACACATGCAACTAAACCCGTTAATGTCCGTGTAGACGATCATATCTTCAGTCTACCACTCTAGTCTTCCATTATCATAATGTCAGAAAGCAAGGCAGACATTCCATCTACATGCGCCTTCAAAGGTCCAACATCTATTGTGAAGATGGATGGTTCAAATTACGAACTGTGGGCAATACAGTTCATGAGTATGATGAAGTCAACTAGAAAGAAGCAGATTCTTACTGAAGAAGAGCTTGCTGAGAAAACCGGGGTCAATGCCTCATGGGAGGCCGATGATGCATATGCCAAGGTTTGGCTATCAGGAACTCTGGCAATTGAGATTGCCAATGATGTTTTTCATCAGCCCACTGCAAAAGCAGTGTGAGATATTCGGGCTGATACATATTCCCAGGCAAAGAATGAGACGAAGATTTTGCAACTCCAGCGTGACATCTTTACTATCAAGCAGAATGGACGACCTCTACACTCATTATATACATCTTTACGAGAATTGTTTGAGAAGCTTTACAGTTTCATGCCTCTCACAGCCACTCCTGAGCAAGAGAAGACCTACCGGAATGCCACTATGGTAGGTGTATTTCTGACTGCTCTAGATCCAGAGTACGAGGCTGCACGCTCCCAAATCTTGGCGAACTCCACCATTCCTCCGATGAAGGAAACATTTCACATACTGAGCCGCATTACTGTTCCTTCATCCACAACAAATCAGACCGCCTCAGCCATGGCAGCGAATCGAGGTCGTAGAGGTTATCATCAGTCCCGTGGTCGTGGACCTCGGGGTATAGGGGGTCGTGTTCCGCCATCCTGCACTTTTTGTCACCGTTCGGTGCATACTGAAGACACGTCCTACATGGATTTCCTGCTTCCGCACGAGTAGCTGAACAAATTGAGCCTCCATCTGCTTCATCTCTAGATCAGCGCTTTGATGACCTTGTAGCCCGTCTGAGGGGCATATTTCCTCCATCTGGCCCAGTTGCATCAGTATCTTCTTCTGATAGTCACCCCGATGTTGCTGCTTCTGCATAAACCCGTACCTCAGATAATACTTATGCATTTACTAGCAGTAGTGGACCAGATACTTTAAAGTGGATTATGGACTCTGGCGCTACACATCATCTGTGTGGTGATCAGGGCCTACTTACAGCCTACCGACAGGTCCTTCCAGGCCGTACTGTGGTTATTGCCAATGAGACGCATTCTCCTATCACTGGTCAGGGAGAGACTAGCCTGACACCTTCTATGCACCTTAAGAACATGTTGCCTGCACCAGATTTCTCTATGAATTTATTGTCCATCAGCCAACTTACAAAGGATTTACATTGTCGAGCAATTTTTGATCCATCTTCTCTCATTTTTCTGGACATCTTTACGGGCAACGTGATTGGGCGTGGCTATGAGCAAGGCGGCCTATATCGTCTTAGTCGGACACCTTATGTTGGAGCCTCCTTGACGGCTCGCTGAATACGATGTATAATTTGGTCACGTTGTAATACGTGTACTTAGCGATTCAGTCAGAACCGAGAGAAGATCTCCGTGAAGAGTGTCTCGGCTTAATTTATATCCCGGGCAAGTCCGGGGTCGAACACAGGGAGCAAAGGAACAACTTGAGGTTTAATTTTAAAATAAAGATCTAGATTTCCAAGTGGTATTTTTTATATTTTTTATGCAAATAGAATGCAAATGCGGGTGAATTAAGACACTAAGAAAACACAAACAAGGCCAAATTAATTTTAATGTCAAATTAACCCAATTCAGCCAAATTATATTTTTCCTAGAGTCTTAATCTAGAGATGAATGCAAGGTACTTTTTTTTGGAATTTTATGGGTTAAAATGCAACAATGAAAAATGTACACTTTTTAAGGGTCTTTTCGTAATTTCTCACACAAACAGTAAGCAAAAATTATGAAAAAATTAGTGGAACTAAAAGATGATGCAAGGAAGCTACAGTAATATTTTTAGAATTTTTTGACAAGTTATGAATTTTTTATGGATTTTTTTAGTGAAATCAGAGTGACAGTGAGTAAATAATTTCTAATAAATCCACGTTATCAAATTAATCAAAGTGCGATTTATTTCAGAAAGATATTTAGATGTGCAATTCAGGAGACTTGAAATTTCGCAAAAAGGATATTTGTGGATTTAATTAAAAATCAAATACTAAAAACACTCTACAATTTATTTCAGGCAGAAGACAACCCCTCTTTGAATGAAATTTGGACAGTAAGTTTATCACATATCAAGGCATCACATATAATTTTTGTGGATTTTTTGGAGCAACCGTGCGTGAGATAAAATTTTAAGAGTCCAGAATGGGTAAACTATTGCAAAATTTCAGTTAATCATTTTTAATTAATTACCCATGTAACATAAAAATCCAAATAAATACTCAAAATGTACACAATTAGTTGCTCAACATAGTGGTACTTTTCATTGAATAAAAAGATGCAAGATAGATGTCCAAATTAACAAGAGAACACAGGGGTGTTTGTGCAAATACAAAAGCTGAAATAAACAAACATTTATATACAGGGACCTATTTGTAATTATAAAAACAAAGACGGAAAATGTTGCAATTTTTACAATAAAAAAAATTAAGAAAGGGAAAGTGACCTTCTCCTTCCTCACGATGGGGATGAACCCAACAAGGGGATGTGGTCGGCGGCTTCGGCGGCGATCAGGGAGACTCGCCGCCCGTGCGCAGGTGATTTGGACGGCGGAGGGCGACGCGGTGGCGGCTGGTGGGTGGCCGGTTGGGGGCGCAAGGGCCGCAGGCACGCAGCGGCGGAGAGGTGGCGCGCGACCTGCGCGGGGGAGGCGCGGCGACGCCGCACTGGAGGACGGTGGCGTGGCGGGGGCGGCTCACGGCTGTGCGGGGGAAGGAGGCGGGCGGCTCACGGCTGTGCGGGGGCGGAGCTCCGCCGCACGTGAGGCGGAGAAGAGGCGGGCGGCTCCGGTGGGGGAGGTGGGGCGGCAGCCGTGGAGCTGCTGCTCCACCTTCCGATTTTTATTTTATTTTTTTTATTTTTTTTCTTTTGACTACTGTAATAAAAGAGAATATTTTTTGTTTTAATTTTTTACTTTTTTTATTTTAATTAGACAGGGAATATGAACATGATAAAAAAATTATAAGGTAGGTGGGTGATGGTGATGATGATAGAGTAAACAAATGGAAAAAAACAAATGGTGTGAAGGTGGTGGTTATGAAAAATCCCTTTTTTTGTTTTAAATTTTTTATATTTTTTTAATTTTGTTAAAACAGGGAACGAACATGATGGGAAAAAAAATATGATGATGGTAATGTGATGGAGTAAAACAAATGGAAGATGATGAGTGGTGCTATGATGAACTAAAAAAATGTAAAACTGACAAGATGATAAAATGAAGGGAAAATTTACCTAAGATGAACGTGGTCGCCTATGGTGTGCTCTCGTGAGCACGGTCTTCGCTCAAATCGCCGGCGTGCGATGAGCTCGAGCAGCGCGCGGATGCGGCTGCGATGTTGGCCAAAAACCAACGGATCTCACCGGAGAGAGGGCTGTCGTCGCTCGACCGCGGTTGCGTCGCTGTCACCGATTCAACTCTGGGAACTAGACTCTCCTCACATAAAGATGGATCAAAGGCAAATTGAGGAGGATGGAATGTATATAAAGAGATGGAAAAAAATGGAAGTTAGAATTAAGATGGAGTGGGATGGAGGTTAATAAAATGGTGGTGTTGAATTAGAAGTTAGAAAAATGATGGGGTTGAATGGAGGTTGGTGCTAAAGAGTTGAATGGTGGTTATTGTAGAGAATGAAAATTAAATAAATAAAATAAAGTTGGCTACTTTAATTACAATAGAATAAAAAAGAAGAAAATAAATAGTGGAGAATTTACAAGGGAAGACAAACAACATGTACACATTTTTTACTTTTCTAATATGTAATTTTTTTTGTCTTTTTAATAAGAGATATTTACAACGGAAAAAATAAAATACTACAATTAAAATACAACACAAGTATGATTTTTTTGTATTTTTAGTAATTATGAAAGATACAATAAAAAGAAAGAATGAATATATACAAGGTATACAATGTACATCTAGGTCCCAAAAACCAACTTTTGCAAATGAGCTCCGATTTTAATGAAACCACTTCCGTTGGATAGATAATTTTCTAACTTGAACTTTAAAAGTGAGTTTGGTGAATTTGGAGTTCATACGGAGCGGGAATTTAGCTTGGAAGTTGGTCTTTACGGCCTTTTCCCATTGGGATCTAGGAGTATTTATTTGAGGTAAAATTTGTTTTGTATTTTTGTATTTTTATATACATTGATATGAACATGTTGGAGAAAGAATTAGCCAAAAATGAGTTGATATGAAATTATTAAAAATACATAAAGTTTTGGGCTGTTTACATGTATAAAACTCCTTTGATTTTGCGGCTTTTTATGTGTAATTTATTTTGTACAATCTAATATACAATAATTAGTGAGTTTTATTTACAAGAGTCATTTTGTTAATTTAATGAATTTATGTACATTTTTATGAGCTTTTACTCGGGGATTTTGCTAAAATCAAGATATTGAGATGATGAATCGTGGATTCATCACCCCCCTATACTTAAACTTTGCTAGTCCTCGAGCAAATAAAGAATGAATAAGTTGGATTAACCCCTGACTGTGCATGTGAAAACAAGACTTGATCTATTCAAGAACTCTCGGTTTTAGAAATCCTAAAATTCTAAGCTGAACCAAGCTCTAGTCAAAAGGTATCCAATTTCCCTAATCATCAGACTCTCTTTGGATACATATATAGTAGGGATATGACTTTAAGTGTTGACCGCAGTTACAAGAGTAGAGTCACAACGTCACCCAAGGTTCCAGTCTAAGAGACTCTCCTAAGGACCCGATCCTCAACACTAGGGAATAAACCATTTCTTGCATCCAATCCACCATCTCTTTAGTTGTCAGGCTTAAAAGTGTAGATGGAAGGCCAGTTGATGGAGGGCATAGGATTGTGTCATTTCTTCTCTCCCTCTCATTGGAACAAGGATCCTCTCAAGTGCCTTATTACTCAACGCATTTTTTTGGTGTTGATCAGTGCGTCCGTCAAGAGAAGTTGGAGCCGTCTGCACTTGTTTTCCTGGGAGTACACCGGGGTGTGTCTTTTTTGAGTATCTATTATACCTTCTACACCCAGACTTGTAGCATTTACGATGCAGAGCCCTTTTTTGGTGCAAGCCCGACTCCTGATCCTAATAGCGGTGGTCCAAGTGGACACTTTTGAAATGGTTGGGAGCGCTCGCCTTTGGTGGAAGCTCTTTTGATAATTGACTTTGTGGAATGAGAGCTTTTCTTTGATATTTCATTGCTTTGTAGTATTTTTGGCTAGCTCCACTGCTTTTACCAAGAGTTGGCGCACACTGATCAACATTTTTTTTATTTTATCACACCCTGGCACATAGGTAGATGTCAAGAGATAGTATAAGAACCATGTTCTCATACTGGCTAAAGATGCTGACACTCAGGTTTCATGAAGCCTTCATTGATTTTATCCCATCCTCGAGCATCATTAAATCAAGTCCAAACTCAAATCCCCCATCCCAGCTCCTCAGGTGAAATTTCAACTCATCTCATCATAACTGCAGTCGTGTATGTGAGGTGCTGATCATATTCTTAAGGTAGAGACTAAGCATGCAATATAGCATACAAATCTTTCAAACTAGGGAAATGTGAATAATTAAGTCAAGGACCCTAATGACTAAGGCTGGTTAACTCAAAATATCAAGACCTCATAAACCAAGTATTCTTGAACATCACTAGTCTTGTGTGAAAGTGAATGTGTCAGGGGTTAAACCAACTTATTAGTTAGTTTTTTTTAGTTTTTTTTAAGTTTTACAAAAAATGTTTTTTTTTCAAAAAATTTTTTTTTGACAAACAAAGGCAAAGAAGTTTTTTTTTGTTAGAAAAGTTTTGCTCTCTTTTTTTGTTCAAGAGTTTTTTTTTGAAAAGGTTTTTTTTTGAAAATATAGATAAATAAGAAAAGACACTTTTTTTTTGAAAAGATTTTTTTAGAGCAAATAAGAAAAGAGAAAAAAAAATTTTTTTGAAAAGTTTTTTTAAGAGTTTTTTTTTAAGAATTTTTGAAAAAGTTTTTTTTTACCCACCCCATAATTATTGTATAATATATATAAAAATACGTGAAAGTACGAGCTATGGGTAAAGTATATATATAATGTATACACGCCCCCCTATACTTAGCATGTGCTATGTCCTCATGGCACAAGAAGCGAGAAAAAGATATAGCTCGTGCTAAGCGTAGGATGGCTAAAATAATAAACAGTATAGAAGTCGATCCGCCCCCCCCCCCTATACTTAGGCTCTGGACAGCCTAAGTGTAGAAGAAGAGCAAAAAATGGGGCGGACGAGGTCAAGAGGAGAAATGGATGAGTATGTACACACGGCGGGCATCGGCTCCCCCTATACTTAGGCTCTTGGTAAGCCTAAGTATAGGACAAGAGTAAGTGTAAGAACCGATGTGATCTGAAGAATATACAAAGAACGGTGAATGTACACGAGGAATGAATCTTCTAAGATGTTGAATCTTGATTCTGCGTCTTCATGATGAGTAATATGATATATCTGCTCTGTGCTCACTCTGCATGAAGTTGATGACCTCGACTTGGACTAACTGCTCTTTTGAATCAACAAAATGCTTCAACAGTTGTCCATTTACCACATGAGATTGTGCACCATCTGTGAGATCAGCTATCTCTACACTTCCATTCTCGTGCACTTTCTTAACAACAAAGGGACCCGTCCATTTAGATTTTAGCTTCCCATGGAACATCTTCAACCTGGCATTGAACAACCATACCTTTTGTCCAGGGACAAAGTCTTTGCACCTAATGTGCTGATCATGCCATCTCTTTACCTTGTCCTTATAAATCAAACTGTTGTCATATGCCCTGTTTCGGATTACCACGAGCTCGTTCAAGTTCAAGTCTCGACAAAGCTTCCCTAGGTGACAACTCCAGTTAATCTTCTTAATTGCCCATTCGGATTTATGAATCAATTCTGCGGGCAAATGGCATGGCTTGCCATAGATCATTCTAAATGGTGAAGTACCCAATGGTGTCTTGTAGGCTGTCCTATAGGCCCATAGAACTTGGTCCAAAAGCTGAGACCAGTTCTTCCTATCGGGACGAACCAATTTCTGCAAAATACTCTTCACCTCTCTGTTCGAAACCTCTGCCATGCCGTTGGACTGTGGGTGGTAAGGACTAGTAACTCTATGCTCAAATCCATAGTCCTTAGCTAAAGATCTTGTTGGGAAACGTGAATGAGAGATATTCTATTCCATAGCCCTAGGCTCTCTTATATAGGAGAGTAGCCTATGGGTAAATTACATAAAGAGAATAACAAGAAAATAAAATAACAAAGAGATACAAAACAACCTATGCGTCAACACTCCCCCTCAAGATGGAGCATAGATATCAATCATGCTCAGCTTGGACGCACACTTCTGGAATGGGCCTTTAAATAATGCCTTGGTGAAAATATCAGCAGTCTGATTCTCTGATGTGACGTGAGATGTAGCAATGAACCCCTTCTGAATCATGTCACGTATGTAGTGACAGTCGACCTCAATATGCTTGGTCCTCTCATGAAAAGCTGGGTTATTTGCAATGAACAAGGCGGCCTGATTGTCACATTCCAACCTCATAGGAAGAGGTATGTCAATACATAGGTCTGCAAGTAAGGATTTTACCCACATCATTTCTGTGCTCGCCTGGGCCATAGCCCTATATTCTGATTCAGCACTGGATCTAGCTACTACTGTCTGCTTCTTGCTCTTCCACGAAACTAGAGCATCTCCAACATAGACTGCAAACCCTGATGTTGACTTCCTGTCCTTGGGGCATCCTGCATAGTCTGCATCCGCACATCCTGTAACAGAAATCTCCTTTCCTTTCTTAAATATCAAGCCTGCACCTGGAGATGATTTTAGATATCTCAGAATCATGTGTATGGCATCCATATGGACCTGGCGTGGTTGCTCCATGAACTGGCTCACACGACTCACTGCAAACTGTATATCAGGTCTAGTGATAGTGACATACAGTAATTTGCCCACCAGTTCTCTGTACCTTCTCTGATCCACCTCTTCTGTGTCATCATCATACAGCTTCATGCTAGGGTCCATTGGTGTCGTAGCAGGTCGACACCCTAGCATACCTGTCTCACTCAGTAGATCTGTGACATACTTCCTCTGTGTCATGACTAATCCATATGGATTTCTAGCAAATTCCAGCCCCAGGAAATATCTAAGGACTCCCAAGTCCTTGGTGACAAACTCGGTCCCCAGCCTTTCCTTTGCTTGCTTAATGCCTTGGTCATCATCACCTGTAATCAAGATATCATCAACATAAACCATGATTACAATGATACCTCTCGCCGTCTTCTGCACGAACAAGGAATGATCAGCATTGGAGCGTTTATATCCTTGTTTCTCAAAGAGGTCTGAAAGCTTCTGAAACCATGCTCGGGGGCTCTGCTTAAGACCATAGATGGCCTTATGCAATCTGCAAACCTTGGAACACTCCCCCTCAACAGCAAAACCAGGTAGCTATTGCATATAGACTTCCTCCTGCAAGTCTCCATACAAAAATGCATTCTTTACGTCCAGTTGATAGAGTGGCCAGTCTTTAGCAACCGCAACAGATAGCAGGATCCGTAAAGTAGAATGACGCGCCACAGGGGAGAAGGTGTCTAGGTAATCTACCCCATATGTCTGCGTGAAGCCCCGAGCAACAAGGCGTGCCTTGTACCTGTCAATGGAACCATCTGCATTGTGCTTAACTGTAAACACCCATTTGCAACTCACCGGGCTAACATCTGGAGGTATAGGAACCAAACTCCAGGTTCCTCTAGACTGAAGTGCCTCCATCTCCTCTTCCATTGCTAGTCGCCATCTAGCATCCTGCATAGCATCATGATGGTTCCGTGGAATGGCTGTAGCTGAAAGTGCCAATGCAAACGTCCTGAATGGTCCAGATAGCCTCTCAAACGACACCACTGCTGATACTGGATACTGGACACAGCTTCTCTTCGGCTTCCGTAGAGCGATTGGAATATCTAGGTCCTCTGTGGTATCACCATGCTCCTGTAATGCACCCTGCTGAGAAATGTCGTCAGATCCATCAACATTAATATTCTCATTACATACCATAGGCGAGCTAGTTGACTGGTCAGGACCATGAGCTTGATTCGGCCTCCGGGTGTAATGGAATGGTAACGGAGGTACTATTGATGGCGGTGGCGATGGTGGTGGTGGTTCAGATGTTGGTGGCGGTTGTGATGTTGGTGGTGCCATGAATACAATGTCAGGGGATATAGGTGACGGCTGCATCTTTCCAGAATCTGAGAAATACATGATGGATTCAAAGAATGTAACATCTGCACTGATCATATACCGCCGACGCATAGGGTCAAAACACTTGTACCCCTTTTGAGTTCTGGAGTACCCCATAAAGACACACTTGACAGCTCTAGGAGAGAGCTTGTCAGAACCGGGCGACAACTGATGGACAAACGCGACTGACCCAAACACACGAGGGGTAAGAGTGAACAGATCCTTGTCAGGATAAATCAGTGAGAAAGGAATCTGTTCATTCAAGACAGACGATGGCATACGATTTATAAGATAACATGCAGTAAGGACTGCATCACCCCAGTATGAATACGGAACATGACTCTGAATGAGAAGTGACCTTGTGACATCAAGTAGGTGACGGTGTTTTCTTTCTGCAACCCCATTTTGTTGAGACGTATGGGCACAGGATGTTTGGTGAACAATTCCTTTAGAGGAGTAGTAGTTGGCTAGATTATTGGTGCATAACTCTAAGGCATTGTCACTTCTCATAATTTTGACAGTTGTGGAAAAAACATTCTGAATCTCATTTAGAAATTGAATAATAATATTTCCAGCTTCAGACTTATTTTTCATTAGAAAAACCCATGATGCTCTTGAGAAATCATCCACGAAAACAATATAAAACTTGTGCCCCTGATGATCGGGAACACGACTTGGACCCCAGACATCAACATGAAACAACTCAAATTTGGAGTTACTACTCCGACCTTGACTACTGGGAAATGATGACCTGTGATGTTTTCCCAACTGACACGCCTCACACTGGATAGGTGTGTGAGAAAACCTATAAGGTAAGACAAGACGCAACTTCTGAAGCGGTAGATGACCAAAACGCAGATGCCACAGGAGAGAAGATACTTGTCCAGCGGGAGATATTCTATTCCATAGCCCTAGGCTCTGTTATATAGGAGAGTAGCCTATGGGTAAATTACATAAAGAGAATAACAAGAAAATAAAATAACAAAGATATACAAAACAGCCTATGCGTCAACAGATCTCATATCTCGATTCACAAAATGGCTACCCCCATCAGATATCAAAACTTTTGGCACCCCGAACCTAGCAATAATATGATCTCTCACAAACTTACAGACAGTCTTACTGTCTGCGGTTTGGGTTGGGATAGCCTCCACCCACCTGGATAAATAGTCAACCGCCAACAAAATGTACTCATGTCCTTGGCTGTTGGGAAAGGGACCCATAAAATCTATGCCCCATGCATCAAAAACATCACAAATAATCATCGGTTGCATGGGCATCTCATCTCTCTGTCCAACTGTCCCTCCCATCCTTTGACAGATAGGGCACGACCGTACAAAATCAATAGCATCTCTAAACAAGGTCGGCCAATACAATCCACATTGAAGTACTTTGTGAGCGGTTCTCTTTCCCGAATGGTGTCCTCCAGCCTCAAGTGTGACAATATGTGAGGACACTCTGGTATTCCTCCTGAGGAATACACCTTCTCCAAACACAATCCGAGCCCGGCAGAGAAGGAAATGCTCGGAGGGCTCGAGTGTGAGGTGGGCTGAAGAAAAGGAAAGGATCGTCCCAGTGGTATCTCCTCGAATCCGACTTCAGTCGATCAATGCTGCTCCTAGTCCAACCATGGGGAACCTGCTTGGAGACAAGATAGTTCACCATGTTGGCATACCACGGGAGTGAGTCAATAACACAAATTGACTCATCTGGGAAGGTTTCTCTAATCCGCTCATGATCAGGAGAATCCTTAAGTTCAATCCGAGAAAGGTGATCAGCCACAACATTCTTCACTCCAGGTTTATCCTTTATCTCCAAATCAAATTCCTGGAGGAGTAAAATCCACCTAAGAAGACGCGCCTTCGCGTCCTTCTTTTCCATTAAATATCGAATGGCTGTGTGATCAGTATAAATTGTCACCTTAGAGCCCAAAATATATGATCTGAACTTCTCGAGGGCCCATACTACTGCGAGCATTTCCTTTTCGGTCACTGTGTAATTCTTCTGTGTAGGATCTAAAACTTTGCTCGCATAATGAATCGCAAACGGAATCCCCTCTCGTCGTTGTCCTAACACAGCTCCTATAGCAAAATCTGAAGCATCAGTCATGATCTCAAAGGGGAGAGACCAGTCAGGAGCTTGTAGGATTGGCGAGGCACAAATCTTCCTCTTCAAGAGCTCAAAGGCCTCCAGACACCTGTGATCTACAATGAACTCTGTGTCTTTTCCTAAGAGCTCAGTCAGTGGGCGGGCAATCTTTGAAAAATCTTGAATGAATCTCCTATAGAATCCAACATGCCCTAAGAATGACCGCACTGACTTTACGTTGGTAGGTGGATCGAGTTTCTTGATCACCTCCACCTTGGCAGGGTCAACCTCCATTCCTCTTTTGGAGATGACATGCCCCAACACGATACCCTCCGTCACCATAAAGTGACTCTTCTCCCAGGAGAGTACCAGATTCACCTCTCTACACCTCGTGAGGACTCGGTCCAAGTGCGCTAAACATGTATCAAAAGAATCACCACGGACCGAGAAGTCATCCATGAATACTTCCAGGAAATCTCCCACCATCTCGGCAAATATGGCTATCATGCACCGCTGAAATGTGCCCGGGGCATTGCAGAGCCCGAATGGCATGCGCCTGAAAGCATAAGTGCCGAATAGACATGTGAATGTGGTCTTTTCCTAGTCCTCAGGGGTAATGGCCACCTGGTTGTAGCCTGAGTACCCGTCAAGAAAACAGAAGAACTCTTTCCCTGCAAGTCTCTCCAAGATCTGATCAATAAAAGGCAAGGGAAAGTGATCTTTCTTGGTCGCGGCATTCAGGCGCCTGTAGTCAACACAGACACGCCACGACGTAGGTACTCGTGTCGCGATCTCTACCCCCTCCTCGTTGGTGACCATCTAAATTCCCGACTTCTTCGGGACAACATGAAGTGGAGCCACCCAGTTGGAGTCGGAAATAGGGTATATAAACCCTGCTTTGCACCATTTCTCAATCTCTTTCTTCACCACTTCCCGTAGATTGGGGTTAAGTCTCCTTTGGAACTCACGGGAAGGTCTCACATTATCCTCAGTAAAAATGTGGTGCGAGCAGAGAGCGGGTTGATGCCCACGAGATCCGACATTGTCCAGCCTATTGCTTTGCGGTTCCTCTCTAAGACCTCTAACAACCTAGACTCCTGTTCTATAGTCAAGTCTGAGCTAATGATGACAGGATATCTCTCTTTGGGTCCCGCAAGAAAGGCATACTTAAGTGTAGGAGGTAGTGATTTCAGTTCTGGCAATGTGGTATCATCAAGCAGATCTGGCTGAACTGAATCTGAATCTGGTTCCGTGCTGCATGAAGGTGGGCTAACCTGAGTAGTACTTGCCACCAAATCAGAAGTAAAGGGAGTCGGATCGCCAAAGAAACGCGGTAGTTCGGCCAAAGCCGCGTCCGACTCATCTTCTATATCCCATGATCGTTCCGAAGGGGATGGAACTGACAGATCCAGATGGATCTCTGTGTCATCATGGGAATAGATAGAGGCATCTCTCACAAGATCAGACAACACCTGGCAAACTGCATCATCCACTATACCCTTCCAGATGAAAGGGACTCGCTCTGTTCTGAAGGAATCTGTCCCCAAATCCCAACTGTGCTAATCAAACTGCAATCTGCCTCTGAAGATGAATACTCTGTGCTACTCTCTGAATCGGGTCGCTGACACTTGGTTTGCTTCATCTCAAGGTTCACTTCTCCGCCTGGAGAACAGAACTTCATCATTCCCGTACCATAATCGAAAGCTGCGCCTGCGGTCCAAAGGAAGGGCCGCCCAAGAATGATCTGAGATTCTCTCCAATGATTGGGGGTCTCCATGTCCAAGACTGTGAAGTCAACTTGATAGTTCTGCCCCTCAATCGAGATAACTACGTTCTTCACTTCTCCCTTAGGTCTCTTCACTGATCGATCAGCGAATTGAAGTAAGGCTCTAGATTTGCGAAGTGGTCCCAACTCCAATTTCTGATATAATGCTAAGGGAAGTAAGTTGATCGAAGAACCATTATCTAAGAGTGTGCGTGCAAACGCAATGTCGTCAATACGACTCTCCACATAATGAGCACCCATGTCTCTCTTTTTCCTTGGCAAAGTCTGATTCTTGAGACAATAGGTTGTGGCTACCGATAAGACATGTGTCTTTATATTTCGGTTATCTTTCTTCCTGCTAACCCTTGTAGGTGTGCATCTCACCTTAAGGTATTTTTGGAAGGCAGGATGGTTAGCCACATATTCATCAAATGGCACCTTGACTGTGATATTTTCTTTACAAAATCGTGCCATATCGGGGTCATCTTTCTGAATCTTTTTGATGCGCTTTCCTGCCGTAAGAGCACGGGGGAAAGGGATTGAAGCTAGGGAAACAGAGGATGAAGAATCTGAATCATGAACTGAAAGATCATTCTTTGACTTAACGGAAACAGAGTTCTTCATACAAGAATCTTTTTGATGCAACATGGACTCAAAATCTAAACTATCTACTACAGGTTGTGGAATAGAAGCTGGAATGGTATCCGCCACAACCGGAGATGCAAGGTCCTCCGTAGACTCAGAAGAATATCCATGCTGACAATGCTGCATACGTGCTCTCCTCCTCCTCTCGGCTCCCTGAGTGGAAATCCTCGAATGATGCTGATGGGGCTCCGAAATATGATGCCTCTCCTCCTCGTCCTCTGAAGACTCCTCAGGTAGAGCTCCAGAGATGTCCCTCCTCGTATCCCTCGCCCGGTCAGGTACGGTCACGGTCCTTCCGCTCCTGAGTGACATGTGGTTAGCCTTGTCACAGGAAAGAATCTCATGTTCAGATCTAGGAGATGCTGAATTGTATACCTGACCAAAGTGCTGCTGAGAACTAGATTTGTTCAGGCTATTAGGGTTAGCCTGAACTTGGGCTGGGATAGAGGTAGAGGGTGCAGTCTGCTCGTCTCGCCATCTGGACAGGCGGTTGACATCCACCCGTAAGTCTTGAATCTCGTTCCTATAGGAACGTAGCTCGTCGAGTATCTGCTGCTGAATATCCATGGGACTAGACGAAGAAGGAAGTGGATAAGACTGGGAAGAAGAACGGGAAGACTGGCCCTGCTGGCCAGAGTACTGCCTCTGCTGCTGCTGCTGGGGTTGCGGACCCTGCTGGCCCGCCTGGTAATGGCCCTGTCGGCCATGCTGCTGGTACTGCTGCCTCTGCTGCTGGGGTGGCTGGAATCCAGGGCTCTGCTGTGAAGGAGGTGGTGCGGAGGTGAATGCGGTGTTATGAAAGGTCGGGGGACGCTGGTAGGTCTGTCGGTCTCCCGTACTTCCCTGCCTGGCAGGGTCCTGAGTATACCATACTCCATTCACCTCCCAAACCGGTGGAGGCTCCTCCTGGACTGTCTCTGCTAATGGAGGTGGCTGCTGGAAAGAGTGGGTGTAGGATTGGTCCTGCTCCCACGGCTGGGGTTGCCCTGATACCAACTGCTCCTGAACATGGTGAACTCGGTATACGGGAGCAGAGGGTGCAGTCACGGCAGGTATCTTTATCTTAGATACCCTATCAGTCAACTCCTCCATTTGTTTTGGGATCTTGGAGACGCTCCGGTCTAACTCATCAATCCTCCTGTCGATCCTCTCTACTACAGTAAGCTTGTCAGCAAGGAGTCCCATGCTAGGGATCACATCCTGAGAGAGATCAACTACAGCTGATTTTCCCCCTCCAAGTGAGAGTGAACTGGGGGATGGTGTATAGGCCCTGCTGGCCATCTGTGAGCGGCTAGTTTCAGCCATCTGCTCGAATACCCTCCAGACGGTATCCGCTCCTCGTGATGTATAGCTGCCTCCACAGGCAGCGCTCACTAAACCCTGCATCTCAGGGTTGAGACCAGTGAAAAATGATTGGACCAAGATGTTATCATTTAGTCCATGACAGGGACACTTCTGCAGGATGTCCTTGAATCTTTCCCAAGCATCACAAAAAGCTTCATGGGGTAATTGGGAAAAACTCGTAATGCGCGTCCTCATCATGTTAGTTCTACTCAAAGGGTAGAACTTCTTCAAAAACAGGTCCTTGAACTGGGCATATGTGGTGACAACGATCCCAAGATTCTTTACCCAGTAATCAGCTTTGCCACCCAAGGCAAATGGAAGGGCTTTGAGCCTAATATAATCCTGGCTAACATTTTGATTTTTGAGGTTAGCGCAGATAAGCTCAAAGTCCCTTAGGGATGCATATGGTTCCTCAGAAGCATTCCCATCAAAATGTGGCAGCAGGTTCAGAAAGTGCGGCTTCAACTCAAAGTCAACCTCGGGTTCGACCGGATTTAAGTAGTTCCGAATTTGATATTGTCCGGGGTTATACGCCGCATCCATTGGTAGTTGGACCCCAACATTCAAATGTCCTAACTGAGCTCTGAGAAGTGCATGTTGCTGCTCAGATGCAGCTAATCTGGCAAGTATCATTCTCATTGGGTCTTCATTGTTCTCTTCTTCCTCTTCTTTCTTCTTTGGAGGCATTTTACTTGTGTCTTCTTTAGGTCCTGAATCAGCAATGTGTTCTTGATTAGAAGAGGATTTGTGAATCAAGATATTCTCATCGAGGCGAAGGTCTTCCTCGGTGAGGTGGGAAGAGAGAAAGGGAATGGTTTGAGAGTAACCATCCCGAGAGTGGGTGATCCTGGACTCAAGAGGGTCATGAGTCCAGGTTGGTCCATGTTGCGCATGGACCTCTGAAGACATACTTCTTGGAGGGTTCAACGGGAAATTCGCAAGGTCCGAATAATTATCCCCCCAATCAGTCATCTTCGATGTCAAAAGAACCGATTAGAACACGATATTTCAATGAGGCGCTAGTTCTACGGTGCACGTAAATATGCGGAGTGAACTCACACAATACAAACACAATTCAAACCCTCAATTTCACCAACTCAACACGTGAAGGCCGTAAGAGTTCGGCCGAATTATCTTGTCAATTTTAGTTGGTGAGAATACAATCTTGGAAAGATTAACGAGCTGTTAGGTGTCCGTATTTTCCTACAGACTGACCCGGTTCTTACGACTAGTGTCGCCTGAAAATAAAGAACCAGTAGTAAGTAAGAAATCCAGACTTGGCTCTATCCTAGGGTCGTCTCTCTCTCACTTGCAAGTAAAACAAACAATGAGGGCTTTATGCACCCGAGAACAAGGGTTCTTTTTATTCCAATTATTTTAAATCGACCTGCTCAATTCAGTCCCAATTTTAGAGTTAGGTTATCACTTGAAATTTATGTGAACACACAAGCACGTCTACCGTTCAGTCCCAATTTCCTTTTAACCTTAAGTTATAAAACAAGAGGGGAATCGGAAATCAGAATGAAACGAGAAACTATGATGCATGCTCAGAAGAAGGTATACTTATAGTGAATCCCAGCACTCTTCATGCGTTATGCAGAACAGAATTTTTAAATGTTACACTAAATGCATGCAGATCGAAAAAAACCGCACCTAAACAGTGTACTATTAGCGGGGAAGAATTGATTGAATTTGAACTAAGTAGTACGTGTCTATGTGCGTCTCATTATGAATCTTATAAGATATGTGAATCTTCTAAGATATGTGTGGCCTAACTTACGATGGGCACAAACAAATTTGATTCTAAGCTACCGTGTGCCTAATCCTTAAGTTCGCCACTCAAGTCAAGCCCCACCCTCACCAGAGAGTGAAACAGGCTCGACACACCACAAATAAAGTCCAAGTCTTTTTTACACACGCGAGCTCTCAAACAAGAGCCGCTATAAAAGAGCAACTACCTAAATAATTACAACAATTTACAAAAACTCTCTCAAAGATAAATAAACTCTCCAAGCTCTTCAGCAGTCGGCGCGCGTCGCGTCCGTCGACCTCCGATGCACTCCAAGTCCACCGGGCCCTCGCAAGGAAAATGAGATTTATATTAGAGAGATAAACAACAAAATATATACAAGAATATGAAGACAAATAATTGAAAGAAAATGGACTAATTACAAGTGGCTCGGGGGTCAGACTACCCGAGAAAGCGAAAATCTAAATCCAAATTTTTAAACTAATCCCTAAGCCGTTTGCCTCCCCGGCAACGGCGCCATCTGACGAGTCGCTAAATACGGTGTTTAATTTGGTCACGTTGTAATACGTGTACTTAGCGATTCGGTCAGAACCGAGAGAAGGATCTCCGTGAAGAGTGTCTCGGCTTTAATTTATATCCCGGGCAAGTCCGGGGTCGAACTCAGGGAGGCAAAGGAACAACTTGGGTTTAATTTACAAATTTAAGATCTAGATATCCAAATGGTATTTTTTTTAGATTTTTTATGCAAAAACCAAAGCAAATGCAAATGCGGCGGAATTAATACACTAAGAGAGCATACAAGCTTAGCCAAATTAATTTGAATCGAAAATAAGTCCAATTTAGCAAAGTTATATTTTTCCTAGAGTCTTAATCCAGAGATGAATGCAAGGTACTTTTTTTTGGAATTTTATGGGTTAAAAAGCAACAATGAAAAATGTACACTTTTTAAGGGTCTTTTCGCAATTTCTCACACAAACAGTAAGCAAAAATTATGAAAAAATTAGTGGAACTAAAAGATGATGCAAGGAAGCTACAGTAATATTTTTAGATTTTTTTGACAAGTTATGAATTTTTTATGGATTTTTTAGTGAAATCAGAGTGACAGTGAGTAAATAATTTCTAATAAATCCACGTTATCAAATTAATCAGAGTGAGATTTATTTCAGAAAGATATTTAGATGTGCAATTCAGGAGACTTGAAATTTCGCAAAAAGGATATTTGTGGATTTAATTAAAAATCAAATACTAAAAACACTCTACAATTTATTTCAGGCAGAAGACAACCCCTCTTTGAATGAAATTTGGACAGTAAGTTCATCACATATCAAGGCATCACATATAATTTTTGTGGATTTTTTGGAGCAACCGTGTGTGAGATAAAATTTTAAGAGTCCAGAATGGGTAAACTATTGCAAAATTTCAGTTAATCATTTTTAATTAATTACCCATGTAACATAAAAATCCAAATAAATACTCAAAATGTACACAATTAGTTGCTCAACACAGTGGTACTTTTCATTGAATAAAAAGATGCAAGATAGATGTCCAAATTAACATGAGAACACAGGGGTGTTTGTGCAAATACAAAAGCTGAAATAAACAAACATTTATATACAGGGACCTATTTGTAATTATAAAAACAAAGACGGAAAATGTTGCAATTTTTACAATAAAAAAAATTAAGAAAGGGAAAGTGACCTTCTCCTTCCTCACGATGGGGATGAACCCAACAAGGGGATGTGGTCGGCGGCTTCGGCGACGATCAGGGAGACTCGCCGCCCGTGCGCAGGTGATTTGGACGGCGGAGGGCGACGCGGTGGCGGCTGGTGGGTGGCCGGTTGGGGGCGCAAGGGCCGCAGGCGCGCAGCGGCGGAGAGGTGGCGCGCGACCTGCGCGGGGGAGGCGCGGCGACGCCGCACTGGAGGACGGTGGCGTGGCGGGGGCGGCTCACGGCTGTGCGGGGGAAGGAGGCGGGCGGCTCACGGCTGTGCGGGGGCGGAGCTCCGCCGCACGTGAGGCGGAGAAGAGGCGGGCGGCTCCGGTGGGGGAGGTGGGGCGGCAGCCGTGGAGCTGCTGCTCCACCTTCCGATTTTTATTTTATTTTTTTTATTTTTTTTCTTTTGACTACTGTAATAAAAGAGAATATTTTTTGTTTTAATTTTTTACTTTTTTATTTTAATTAGACAGGGAATATGAACATGATAAAAAAATTATAAGGTAGGTGGGTGATGGTGATGATGATAGAGTAAACAAATGGAAAAAAACAAATGGTGTGAAGGTGGTGGTAATGAAAAATCCTTTTTTTGTTTTAAATTTTTTATATTTTTTTTAATTTTGTTCTAACAGGGAACGAACATGATGGGAAAAAAATATGATGATGGTATTGTGATGGAGTAAAACAAATGGAAGATGATGAGTGGTGCTATGATGAACTAAAAAAATGCAAAACTGACAAGATGATAAAATGAAGGGAAAATTTACCTAAGATGAACGTGGTCGCCTATGGTGTGCTCTCGTGAGCACGGTCTTCGCTTAAATCTCCGGCGTGCGATGAGCTCGAGCAGCGCGCAGATGCGGCTGCGATGTTAGCCAAAAACCAACGGATCTCACCGGAGAGAGGGCTGTCGTTGCTCGACCGCGGTTGCGTCGCTGTCACCGATTCAAATCTGGGAACTAGACTCTCCTCACATAAAGATGGATCAAAGGCAAATTGAGGAGGATGGAATGTATATAAAGAGATGGAAAAAAATGGAAGTTAGAATTAAGATGGAGTGGGATGGAGGTTAATAAAATGGTGGTGTTGAATTAGAAGTTAGAAAAATGGTGGGGTTGAATGGAGGTTGGTGGTAAAGAGTTGAATGGTGGTTATTGTAGAGAATGAAAATTAAATAAATAAAATAAAGTTGGCTACTTTAATTACAATAGAATAAAAAAGAAGAAAATAAATAGTGGAGAATTTACAAGGGAAGACAAACAACATGTACACATTTTTTACTTTTCTAATATGTAATTTTTTTTGTCTTTTTAATAAGAGATATTTACAACGGAAAAAATAAAATACTACAATTAAAATACAACACAAGTATGATTTTTTTGTATTTTTAGTAATTATGAAAGATACAATAAAAAGAAAGAATGAATATATACAAGGTATACAATGTACATCTAGGTCCCAAAAACCAACTTTTGCAAATGAGCTCCGATTTTAATGAAACCACTTCCGTTGGATAGATAATTTTCTAACTTGAACTTTAAAAGTGAGTTTGGTGAATTTGGAGTTCATACGGAGCGGAAATTTAGCTTGGAAGTTGGTCTTTACGGCTTTTTCCCATTGGGATCTAGGAGTATTTATTTGAGGTAAAATTTGTTTTGTATTTTTGTATTTTTATATACATTGATATGAACATGTTGGAGAAAGAATTAGCCAAAAATGAGTTGATATGAAATTATTAAAAATACATAAAGTTTTGGGCTGTTTACATGTATAAAACTCCTTTGATTTTGCGGCTTTTTATGTGTAATTTATTTTGTACAATCTAATATACAATAATTAGTGAGTTTTATTTACAAGAGTCATTTTGTTAATTTAATGAATTTATGTACATTTTTATGAGCTTTTACTCGGGGATTTTGCTAAAATCAAGATATTGAGATGATGAATCGTGGATTCATCACTCCTCTCTACCTGCTAGATCCATCTCCTCATTATTGTGGCACCTGGGCTTCGGACATCTACCGCTTCAGAAACTGCGTCATGTGTTACCCCAGGTTTCACCTCACACGTCCATCCAATGTGAGGCTTGTCAGTTGGGAATGCACAATCGGTCTATCTTTCCCAGTCGTCAGTGTCGGAGTAGTATCTCCACGTTTGAGTTGTTACATGTCGATATCTGGGGTCACAGTCATGTTTCTGATCATTAGGGACACATGTTCTATATGGTTATTGTGGATGATTTCTCTCGTGTGTCTTGGGTCTTTCTGTTAAAGAATAAATCTGAAGCGCGGAATATTATCATAAATTTCATCAATGAAGTTCGTAATGTTTTTTTTGCATCTGTTAAAATTGTGAGAAGTGATAATGCCTTGGAATTTTGTACTCATACTCTCTCCAATTATTTTTCAGCTCAAGGGATTATCCACCAAACATCCTATGCCTATACCTCCCAACAAAATGGGGTTGCCGAAAGGAAACATCGTCATTTACTTGTTACGAGGTTACTTCTCATATAGAATCATGCCCTCATTCTTTCTAGGGCGATGCTGTACTTACGGCATGTTATCTCATTAATCGTATACCGTCGTCTGTCTTAGGTGAGAAGATTCCCTTCTCTCTTGTTTTTCCTGATAAAGAATTGTTCTCCCTCACTCCTCGTGTGTTTGGCTCGGTTGCCTTTGTCCACCAATTGTCTCCAGGAACTAACAAGCTCTCTCCTAGGGCTGTCAAGTGTGTTTTCGTCGGGTACTCCCGAAGACAAAAGGGGCACAAATGTTATGATCTATTGCGTAGGAGGTATCTTGTCAGTGCTGATGTTACTTTTTTCGAGTCTGTTATGTACTTCTCATCTACAGGTGATCAGTGGGTACCCTCTGTCACTACTGAAGCTATATACATGCCACCACCATCACCACCTCAACCATTAACTTCACCACCATCACCACTTCCTGTTACCTTTCCTGTTTCCCCGTTGCCATTCCACTATACCCGTAGGCCTGCTTCTGCTTATGGTAACTGCTCATCATCTAGCTCGCCTGAGGTATGTTCTGAGAATATTATCAATATTGATGGATCTAACGATTTTTCTGAGCAGGATGTGTTACAGAGGCAAGATGAGGATGCAGGTGATTTGGATCTATCTATTGCTTTTCGGAAGTAGAGGCGCAGCTGCGCGTCATATTCAATAGCATCTATTGTGTCTTTTGATCGCTTAACTGGAGATTTCGGGAGCTTTGTCATTGCACTATCGGCGGTGGAAATTCCAGGGAATTACCACGATGTGTTGAAGAATAGTCGATGGCGTTTAGCCATGAAAGAGGAAATGGCTGCTCTTTAGTCAAGAGGTATCTGGAGCCTTGTTACTGCACCTACTGATGTGTATACAGTGGGCAACAAGTGGGTCTTTACAGTTAAGCATAATGCAGATGGCATCATTGACATATACGGGGTACGCTAGGTTGCTCGGGGCTTTACACAGACATATGGGGTGGATTATCTTGATACATTCTCGCCAGTTTCTCACCATTCCACCTTATGGATCCTCCTCTCTGTTGCGGTTACTCGTGATTTGCCACTATACCAATTAGATGTCAAGAATGCATTCTTATACGGTGACTTGAAGGAGGAAGTCTACATGCAACAGCCTCCTGGTTTTGCTATTGAGGGGGAGTGTTCTAAGGTGTATAGACTTCATAAGGCTATCTATGGCCTTAAGCAGAGCCCCAGATTTTGGTTCGAGAAGCTCTCAGACCTGTTTGAGAAACATGGGTACAGACGTTCCAATGCAGATCATTCCTTGTTTGTACAGAAGACACCCATATGTATTATTGTAATTATGGTGTATGTAGATGATATTTTGATAACATGCGATGTTGAACATGGAATTCAGAGGGCGAAAGAAATGTTGGGTCATGAATTTGTCACCAAGGACCTTGGAGTTCTTAGATATTTTCTGGGACTGGAATTCGTCAGAAATCCTCATGGGCTGGTAATGACCCAGAGGAAATATGTCACTGACATGTTGAGTGAAATGGGAATGCTTGGTTTCCGACCTGCCACTACACCCATGGATCCTAGTGTGAAATTATATGATGACGAAACTGATGAGGTGGATAGGAGAAGATACAGAGAACTGGTGGGCAAGCTTCTCTATGTTACCATTACCAGACCCGATATCTCCTTTGCTGTGAGTCGGGTGGGCCAGTTTATGGAGTAACCACGTCAGGTACATATGGATGCTATACATATGATACTCAGGTATCTTGAGTCATCTTCAGGTGCAGGTCTACTCTTTAAGAAAGATGAGAAGATTATTATCTCAGCATGTGCAGATGCTGATTACGCAGGATGCCCTAAGGATAGGAAGTCTACCACTGGATTTGCTGTGTATGTCGGAGACTCTCTGGTCTAATGGAGAAGCAAGAAGCAAACGGTTGTAGCAAGATCTCGTGCTGAGTCTGAATATAGGGCTATGGCACATGTTAATACAGAAATGATGTGGGTGAAGGCTGTGCTTACATATCTATATATAAAAAATCCTCTTCCTATGGCCGTGGAATGTGACAATCAAGTGACTCTATTCATTGCAAATAATCTAGCATTTCATGAATGAACCAAGCACTTTGAGGTTGACTGTCACTTCATACGAGATATGATTCAGAAGGGGTTTATTTCTACATCTCATTTTAGTACAGGGGATCAAACTGCAGACATCTTTACCAAGGCGTTACTTCGAGGGCCGTTCCAGAAGTGTTCGACCAATCTGAGCATGATTGACATATATTCTCCTCCTTGAGGGGGAGTGTAGAGATATATGTTTTTTCCTTCTGTACCCTTTCGTATTCTCTTTTTTCCGTTGGACTCTTTATGTATTTTACCCATAGGCTACTCTCCTATATATGAGAGCCTAAGGCGTATGGAATAAATAAGTTTCTCATTTTTCCCAACACGAACCACCCGACTGAATGATGCAGACAGAAGTTTGGCGTACTTTCTTAACACGCCAATAATGCCTATGAGGATGTCTATGATGTAGAAGATGCATCGCCTACAATAACCTCCAGTGGCAAGACTGTTCATCTTAATGACACAGATTACTCTCGCCTGATGCATATCCTTCAGACTCCAAGGCCAAGTACTTCTAATGACACTACCACTGTTGCTCTAATTACTCCTTCAGGTACCCTTGCTACTCCTTCATTCCGCTCACCTCTTCCGTACCATCTACCTCTGTGAAGTCAGTTTGAGATGATAATGAGACTCACTCACCGGTTACTACTGTCAGAAGTATAGAATTCTCTTCCTAGCTCCGATTTTCTGATGTTCACAGTGCTCTTGATTTTCCTCTTAGCTTATTGTCAGTTCACAAGCTTTGTGTTGACCTTCATTGCTGTGCGATATTCGACGAGTCTTGTTATTTTCACGACATTTGGATGAGGCATATTTTTTGTGGGGCTCATGAGAAGAACAACATATATTATCTTGACATACCCTCGGATTCCAATTTTGTGGGTGATGCGTGCATCTCTGTAGATCCGCTCCTATGACACCTGCGCCTTGGGCATCCCTCTTCCAAGGTCATCTCCATGATATTTCCTGAACTTTCTGCTCTAAAGACCTTTCAGTACAACGCGTGTGAGTTCGGGAAACACCATCGAGCTTCGTTTCCTTTACATACTCAGTCTCGTAGTACTACTGCTTTTCATCTTGTTCATTGTGATGTTTGGGGACCTTCTCCGATCCACATATTAAGTGATCATCGCGATTTTATAGTTTTTGTTGATGATTATAGTCGATCTTCTTAGGTATGTCCATTAAAGAGCGTTTGGAGATTAATCAAATTGTCAGAAATTTCTTTCAATATGTTAAAATTCTTTTTTTACCATTGTTAAGATGATTCGTACTGACCATGCTCTTGAGTTAACCCAACAGGACTTGTCCTCTTTCTTTGTGTCCCAGGGAACTATTCACCAAACATCACGTCCATATACCTCATAACTGAATAGCATAGTTGAGAGGAAACTCCGACATTTACTAAATGTTGCTAAAACTCTCTTTTGTCAAATGAGTGTTCCTAAACATTATTGGGGATATGCTATCCTTACTGCAGTTTATTTCATCAACCGTGTCCCTTCATCTATTGTAGAAGGAGCAACCCCATTTTCTTTACTTTACTCTACCGAGTCTTCTTTACCCATACCTCTATAAATTTGTGGTTGTATTGTCTTTGTTAACTTTCATGCAACTGACAAATTGTCCTCTTGTGCCATCAAATGTGTCTTTCTTGGGTACTCTCGTACCCAGGAAGGCTATCGTTGCTATGATCTTGTTGGGCGTCTATACTATGTGTCTGCTGATGTCACTTTCCTTGAGCAAACAAGTTATTTCACATTGATTGTAAGTGACATTCCTCTGGACCTCCCTCCACCAATCGTCTATACTCACTAACATACCTCTATACCTTCTACACCAGTATTTATACCTTTGCTTGTGCCTTTTATGTAGGATGATATGACCACTTCGAGTGCTTCCACCACTGCTGCCCCGAATGTACCTGAGGAGCTTCCTGTATCTCTATACAAGCAAAAAAGACAATGTTCATATCACCCATGTTGCATTTTACTTCCACAGATGGTTTATCTAGTTGTAATAAGAAATTTGCACATGCTCTGAATGCTATTTCTTTACCAAGAGATCATTCCTGTGCAATACATGATCATGGTTGGTGACAGGACATGTATGAGGAGATGGATGCACTTACCTCCCGGGGTATGTGGGATCTTGTGTCGTGCCCCCCAAGAATTTGTCCTGTGGCTTGTTGATGGGTCTTCACGACTAAACAGTCGCCTGAGAGTTTATTGACATGTTGAAAGCCATACTTGTTGCCAAAGGTTTCACACAAACCTTTGGAGTTGATTATTTTGAGACCTCGCTCGTTGGCTTGGCTCATTTATCAACTTGATGTGAAGGACACCTTTCTTTATGGTAATCTTGAGGGGGAGGTCTATATGATGCAACTGTCAGGGTATGTAGTCGAGAGGGAGCATGTATGTCGACTACGTAAGGCCATTTATGGTCTGAAGCAGAGCCCCAGGGCATGGTTTGACAGGCTCACTACAGAGATCAACACATTTGATTTTCAGAGGATAACATCTGACTACTCTGTCCTTATTAGACGATGGTCTACTGGCACAGTCATTCTTGTTGTCTATGTTGATGACATGGTTGTCACAGAAGATGATGTAGACTGTATTCGGGAGACCAAGACCTTCCTCTAGAAGGTCATTGTCAGGAAAGACCTCGGCCAACTTTGTTATTTTCTTGGCATGAAGGTAATACGCTACAGAGGGCTTCATCTTTCACGGAGGAAGTATTGCCTCGATATTCTGACTGAGGCAGGACTACTTGGATGTAAGCCACTTGGCATTCCTGCTAAAAAGAGAAAATATTTACCATTTACTGATCTGGCTTTTGAAGATGCAACACGATAAAGAATCTTAGTAGGAAAATTACTCTATCTCACTATTACAAGGCCAGATATATCATATGTTGTGAGCAGAGCCAGTCAGCATATGGAGAAGCCTCTTTACAGTCACTGGCAGGATGTTCTTTTGATCTTTCGATATTTAAAGAAGTCTCTCGAATGTGGACTCTTATATGGGGTGAATAGTGACATTAATATCTCTGCTTATATAGATTCTGACTATGCTAACTCTCATAGGACCGTCGATCAACTACAAGATACACCAGTTTTGTTGAGGAAAACCTTGTCACTTGGCAAAGCAAGAAGCAGACAGTGGCCTCTAGATACAGTGCAGAAGTAGAATAAATGGCAATGGCTCAGACCACCTGTGAGATCACATGACTTGTCTCTTTCGTAACAGAACTTGGTGTCTCAGTCGCTACTCTTGTACCCTTATACTGTAACAACCAGTCTGCCACGTACATCGCCACCAATCCAGTTTTCACAAGAGGACAGAACACATTGAAGTTGATTGTCATTTGTTTCATGATGTAGTACGAGAAGGAGGAATAAAAACACCACACATCTCCACTGAACTTCAACTTGCAGACATCTCCACAAAGGCTCTTCCAAGGAAGCGCCTCATGTACTTAGTATCCAAGTTGGGCATGATCAACAGATATGCTCCAATTTGAGGGGGACTGTTACCTTTATGTTTGTAACCCTTCGGGTTCTGTAACCCCTCAGAGGTATTTATATAGTTTTCCTTTGTAATCTTTAGGGTTTTCTCTCTAAGAGACCCCAGTCATATGGAATTGACATCTTATTCGTCTCTCTTCTCCACTAGTATGAACAATTTACTCTCTAAAAGTTACTAAATTGTGAATTTCAGATCTAAATTCATGATCAGATTATACCAAAATCTTGGATTTTTTAAACAATCAAAAATTAAGGACGAATGACATGGATTAAGATCTGAAAATCAGACCACTGTTTAAGATCTAACTTCATTGTGAGGATTTGATGGAAATTTTCATGCTTGAATTCAGAGATTTGGGAGTGATAAATATACAAATTTGATCTAACTTAAAATCACTTATTTAGCTACTAATTTCATTATTAAAGACTTTAAAGATTTGAGAGTTTTGTAGCATTGAATTTAAATTCATATTTAATAGATAGACCTAAATCTCATGATTTAAAGATAAAAAGATTAGAGGGAAAATTACATAGTATTAAACCTAAAATCAAATCTAATGAGTAGCTCTAACTCTAATGATTAAAAGATGAGAAGAACTGGGAAATCTTGCATCAATTATAACTTAGTTCCATATCCGAGGAATCTTCTAATCTGATTACCCTATTGAAGAGATTGAAATACAAATATTAAAATATTAATACTCTTCTCTTATTAAGTCAACAAATGATTTCTTAAGATCATTATGAATAAGTAATCCTAAATCAATTGATTCTTAAGTATAATTTATTATTTATATATATCACTAAAGAAAGGATGTTGTAGACATATAAGTGAAATTGATGGTGAATCAGTGATATCAACAAGATCGTTGACTAAAGGACTTAGATCTGTACTGTCAACCACAAAAAAGGATACAGAAAGGATGATGAATCAAGTCAGCAATGGTAATTCAATGACGTGTGATAATTACGAGAGTCTGTCATGGTGATCCTTACACCTGACTGTGTGAGGGTGCGGTGACCCTCAGCTGGGCGAGAGATAGGAAGCATAGTTAGGCAGCGATTGCTTAGTGTACAGGTCTCGGATCCAAGTCTTTTCTCGATTTTTCGTAACCACTCGCAATTTCACGCCTCTTCGGCATCCACAAGTTTTCTTTTTTGAACAATTCCACTAGCCCTATGTTCTTTAGGAAGGTGGCAAGAGGATAGGTAGCACAACTACGTCTATGCTTCCATAGAGTAATACATAACGATCACTTACCTCCTCGACCTGTAAATCACTGTACTGAGAGGACACTTGCTCGTTCTTAAAGAATCTTGTTGCATTGACAAATCAATGTCTTAGCAACAATGTGCTCATAACATACAAGAGGCGTGCTGGATGATGGGGAAGGCCCATGAGCATGGAGAACTGTGCGGGGCCTATAAATATAAAAATGTTCAACAGATGGGCCAACGTAAGGTATGGTGGTGCAATGGTAGGCACATAAGCAGGTGTAGGTCATAGAGGTGGAAGTGTAGGTAATGGAGTTGGTAGGAGTACTGGGAGTGTGACGCCCCTCTGATCCGGGCACCCGTTTACGTTGCATTCGCGACATTACATTCGTTAAAGATCGCTCAAATTTATGAAAATACGGGGAAATGTTTCGCTTTTCGCATTTCTGCCATTACATTTAATTCAATATTCACAACCACAGGACAACGGAAAGATGTACCACCAATATTGCATTTCATTAATTTCCATTGTATATAATATGCTGACAGTTATACATATATCCCAAAATTTACAGAAGAGAAAAAGAAGCATTTACACCATGACTAAATAAAAAGCTGACAAAAGTATTTGTATCGTTTGTTATATACCCAAGTGTCAGGAGTCATCAAACAACTACTGAGATGCAGGCTACTTGTCTGCCACACATGAAAGGTAGAAGAGGCATCAACGATCACTGGTACTTCCAAAAAACTTATTAGACTAAACATACATTTAAAGTGGTTGCAAAAGAAACAAGTAGTAAGGCATAATCATTTAAAAATCCATAACTACTTGAAAAAATACAACTACTAGTTATGAGGAAGATTTTCGAACTATTTTACGGAAATGTCCCCAAATTTAACAACTACCTTTTTTATATAATATTCTTATATGGTAGTTTAATAGCTCATAAGCATAATTTTATCCATTAACCTTTCTTATATATAATTTATATATTAGGTTTTGTCCTATATGTAGATGTTGTTTTCTTATCATTGAGATATGTTATAGATCTTAATAAGGTGTTCCTGAGGTGATGCTTTATTTAGCTCTTACTTTATTGAAAATAGAAAAGATAATATTCTAATATAATTCTCTATTATATCTTTTAAAGTATAGTAGATAGTCTGTGTTCTTGGCCTATGTATGACCTTACACCATAACTCTAAGACATGAAAAGTGCCTTAGGGTTGGGGTGCCCCCGTAGGCATGTGGTGTTGTTTAATGCATCCAAAACTACGTTATCAACACATCCACTAACTTAACTATAATAAATTTTAGCGAACACAACTTATAATTGACTTCATCTTAGAGACAAGATCCATTATACTTCATTCTGAGTTTAACTATAACTCCTCCAAATGTGACCCTAAGTGATTCAAATGTAGCATCGCCACGACTGTTGGCGGAAAGTAATCAAAACTCAAGCAACTAGATAGTCTCCTAAGGAGACTCTTCCATCCCGCCCTCTTATTGGAAGTACGGTCCAATAGAGGAAATGGTCTCACTCCGAAACTATGCCCAGAGACAGATGTAGAGACTCCCCGGAAAAATCACTCTAGAAAAATGACCCGTCTAGTACGGGCTAACGAGCTCGTACGAAAAACTAAAACTGAAGATCCCCCGCATAGGTATCCTAAAACAAAGGGTCAGCAGAACTGGTCAAAAGTTTGGATCCCAACGAAATGTAAAAACACTACGAGCTCACGTAAAAACTGTGAAAAGGGATTGTGATCTTAGATTCGCGCACTTGGCGGTTGCTGGCATAACTGAGTTTCCGTTCCTCCGCCCTGTTGAGGGTTACCGCACCCTCGTATGGCCAAGTGTAAGGGTCTCCATGACTGGCACTAAATATATGACATTCCTGATTCTTACCAAACCAATTATCAGAATCAACAACCATTAGCCATACCAGAATAAAGATATATGTGTATGATTATCTTGTTCGTCTAAGATTTAAAAAAATAAGGAAGTGGATATATCTCTCGCTTGTCTTAACAAACTCTGATTTGTAATTGATAAGGCATTCCCAATCAATGAATACCAAGTGATCTCTTGAGAAATTTATTTCTGAGAAAAGCCAAAGGATGATGACTAGGTATTAGTGATTGGTCAAATAAATTATAAAGTTGAGGTTTAATTTGAAAAGACAAGTCTTTCATCCATAACCTCCAATATTCAGTAATTATGGACTGGATCACACTCTGAACTTAGGGTCACGTAAGCTTAAAACCTTGTCTTTTCTTAGCAACCAAATGGCCCAAATAATCACGAAAGGGATTAAGGTGCCTCTCCCTTCTCATGTACGCCAAATCAAACCTTTCCCTTTTATTACAATTAAAAAGGAATCAAACGAGGAAAAGTATAGCCGGGAAATCTCAGACAACATCCATATATCCCTTACGAAAGAATTGAAAGAATTGGTGGTCAATGATTTTTTACGGTGTCTCGTATAAACTTGTCACCAAGCACTTCTTATTAGAGATGAATGAAATCTTAAGCTAGATGGTGGTTTTAACTAACCACGAGCTTCTATGATCACACAACTTATCAAAATCTAACATCAGTGGGGGTCGATAAGTTGTTTGTATACATCACACACAGTAAAATTCCTCCCCAGTCTAATCCCAGGAGCAATACACACTTGCTCTTAACTTATACCCCCAAAGCAAGGAAAAGAATTGAACAAAATTAGCAATTTTTAGCATCTGAAAGGTTCAAACTGTCAATACATGCCCAAATTCCATGACCATTATCTTAAGATGAGCAATAGTTCACCATAATTACATTTTGTCTCTTCCTGGCGGCTAAAAAGTTGAGATCCAAGGGACCTAGTAGGAAGGTACATCAACAAATCAGAGTGGATGAAAAAAGTGGGGGAGCCCTTTTCTTTCCGAAGACGGAACACATAGAGGCCACAAATCAACCAAAGAATGCCCTTCTGATGGACTTGGAGCTCTGTAGATGGGCGGGTGCAGCGCTGCGAGGACTAGACGCTCAACTCCTGCTTGAATTCACTCAACTCCTTCGAGCCAGGTGCTGGAAGGTCGGAAGGAGAAGTGTGATAAGCTTTGAATGAAAGACCGGGTCAACGGCTGCAGTAATTCTAACTGTCCTAAAGTAGCGAAATTCCTTGTCGCGTAAGTTGCAACCTCCATGAATGGTGTCACGACCGCCTCGTTGTCTCCGACATGGACCCGATGAAATTGAATTCTTCGTGATGATGCATAATACCAACGGCTAGGGTTGCAAAGTAGTAGCGTTCGGGAAAGGTGAAAGAACCCCCGGGAGTGAAATAGAATATGAAAGCGTTTGCTCCCTGGAAGGAGAATGTGATCTGACCGCGTGCTTGTTGAAGAATGAGCCAGGAAGTCGTGAGCTATACATGTAGTTCGGGACGTTCGAAAGTATCGTCGATTCTATTCCTCTTTTCTGGATCTGAGGCCAGGGACTTCACTCGTGTGTTGAGACCACGAGAAAGAAGAAAGAGTTGCGGAAGATTGTCCGAAGAGTATAGATTCCGTCTTTAGATTGATTATCGGAGTAGTGCACCAATTGAGGATGAACTTGGCTTTGGCTGTTGAATTCCTTCCGTTCTATCCCGCTTGACGCACCCCTAAGATAAGGGAGAAAGAGGGTCTGCATCAGACCAACCTCAAATCATGTTCCAACTTAGCCCTGGCCCTCGCTGCTATCCCTTTTGCTTTGCTAGGTAGGACTCAAGCCTTAGTCACATTCTCTGACTTTCTGAGAGAGTGGAAAGATGAATGCAAGTTTTTTCAAATGAGGGGAAAATTTCCCAGTCCGCATAACTCCCATAAATTTTAGAAATGTACTGTTACTAGAGAATAAAATGTTCCTAAATCCAGTGAGGTTAACAATTTTGACTGAGCCATGGTGACCTTGAATCAAGCATAAGTATCTAAGCGTGGGGACCTTGAAGTGTGATTTTGAACATTAACTTGAGCATAAACTGTGACTTTGAAATTAAGCATAGTGACCTTGAACATCAACTGTGAGTTTAAACCGTCCCGAGGATCCAAATAACATAATATCACGTTCACCTTTCCCATAAAAAATACCATATCCAGGATCCATATACAGTGATCATCTATAGCATAACATCAATGTTCATTTTGTTCCCATGTGAAATTTTTTTAAACCATATCCAGTTCAAAGATCAATACTCAACCCATAGGAAACAAAATCTGGGAAAACAAATCCATGCATGGTAGCAAAAGATAGGGTGGAATTGTACCTTGGAGATTTACAAATTGGAGGGGAAAAATTACATACAACAGCTCCAATAGTTGTTTGGAGGCACCAGGAGGATCTTCTAACAGTAGTTGCAGCAGAAAACTCTTCCAAGTGAAGAGAGGCAGCAACTTTAGCTGTTGTTCCATTGCCTACAGCAGTAGCAGAAGCTTCCAGCCTTTGATTGGCAGTGGCTGCTACTTTTGGGAGCAGTTCTTATTTTAGTAGAAGACGGGAGCAAAATCTTTAGGTCATTGGACAAAGAGGTTTTGGTCTCTCACGTTGGGGAGATTTGGGAGAAAAGAGGGAGAATAAGATAAAATTGAGAAGAGGGGTGAGTGGTATCTATATACCTACTATTAGTGGGTTTTTCCCCTGTAAGGTGACACGTGGCCTGCTTTTACCCTGCTTTATCCGTGTTTCATCTCCTGCGCCTGGTTTTGTCCCACCATTCTCTCTCTCTCCACGCACAAACGATCCCCTCCTTTCGGCACATGTATATCTCTTGATGTACCCCATCTGCTGCCTATCCCTTATTCGTTACCACGTGGATAGCATGTGCAGCATTCGTGGTTTCTCGCTCTCTCCTAGCTCTCTTCTCACCGCCTCTTGACACTTCCTCGAACGGATGCTCCCCTATTTCCACTCCCTCTCTTTTTCTCTCTTACATGTACTTCCCTGGACGAAAACCAGATGTCCATATTTGCCAACTTTATCCGACACCCTATCCTTAATGTTGCCACCTGCCTATCTCCACTTTCATGATAACATCTCTCTGCATCTTACCATGCTTTATTATCCCTCCTCTTCGTGGCTCTTTTCTCCCCCCTCCCCCATCGAAAGCATCTCTCGCTCTCCCCTCACCCCTCTTGATCTGATCATGTTTCATCTCTTGTAGGAATTCAGAGCACACGTTTATGATGGTTGATGGTTACGGCAACAACGATGAGATCAAAAAGGGAAAGAACCAAGGAAAGTGACATGTGCCGATGATGAAACAACATCTTGCGTTGATGATCATGTCCGAGTGACTAACTGCTGAGGAGGAGCGGTGCATGATAACCATCTCTCTCCCTCTCTTTGATATCTCAATTCCTATCTCAATTCCTTTGATATTCCAGATACTTATGCCACAAGGTAATGGAGTTGTAAACGAATGTGCAACTTCTCTTCTATGACCACTTCTTCAACGTTATCCCACACACTTTTCTCAGTAGGCCTGGGACACCGCTTCTCTAGGTGGATCACGTCCACCACCCCATCATTACCAGCAGCAGTACTAGCTAGCACCCCCAGCCGAGGAACATCGGAAGTGGATTGTGGCCTTCAAAATTCGGTTGTTGTTTCCGACAGTAGTGGAGTAGGGGGATAGAAGGTTCTCACCATGTTCCTCACCAACAAGGTGAGATTTCATGAGGTGGGTTGTTGTGTTCTTACTGGTTGGTGCTGCTGTGAATATGTGATGTGTATGATGGAGAACAAGAGAGGAATTGGATGGTCATTTGTATGGGTTACATTTGTTGAGGGGAGTTGGGTATGTGATTTATCTTCTCTAATGTTTCAAATGAACTTTTATGCTACTTGATCATGTGGTGTACGATAGATCTTTCCCCCTCTTTAACTCTTATCCCTACGGATTTCTGATTGTTAAGTTTTTGACGAATGATTAGTGAAATTCGTATAGACTTCAAAATAGATGCAGCTTTCAAAGGAAACACAACCCAGTTTTCTAAATTATAGCTGCTGCGAACCCAACCGTAAGTTGGAATGGTGCTACTATGTAACCATCTTTTTATTGACACTGTTACTTTGCTTTTGTTCTTGAAGTCATTCTTGCAATCATCGGTGCATGCAAGGGGGTGGTGAGACATGGGCCGATACTTTTGGGTTGCGTAACATTGCATTTGGAGACCACCTAGCATATAATTACAAGTAAAATGTACTCAATATTATTTTTATTCCATGCGTATCATTTATATTGTTTCTTTCTCTCTTATGTTGCCCTGCCAGATTTGAGCACTTTGGTCTCTTGATGAAGTGCAACTGCGGAGCCGTCGGTAGTCTTGGGAATAAGAAGAAGATGATCATGCCCCCTGTCACGCCCCCAAATTCTGTGATCGAGAATGATCGTGCAGACACAGTAGTTGGATGCTCGAGAATGATCGATGAAGCTGGACTTCAGGAGGAGTCCGAAAATGCGTGGATATCAGGGAGGTTATCCACGGGAGTCTGGAGGCTCTACCGTACGTGATGGAGAAGCGTTACACAGGACACTGGCTCGGTGGCAGAGTGTCGTGGTGCTTGTAGCAGTGCGAGCACAACGAGTACAGACAGCAGTGCAAGACATGACAGTGGATGCACGTAGTCATACATACGCGAGCGCAGAAGGGCGGTACGTAGTGAAGCAGTACGCATCGAGGAGCTATGCGGTACGGTCACATAGGCGTACGCACGAAGATGCACGGTATCGGTATTGATGCGTGGCGGTCCAAGGAGGCATGGAGCGTTGCAGGTGCTGAGTACGAGCATTGTCGAGCATGCTCCGTAGTACACGTACGAGAGTGGTCTGGAGGCCACGATAGCGAAGTTTTGGAGGACTTCCCCTTAGCATGGAGAACGCTAAGGATGGGTTTACCGCACGAGGGTCTGGAGGCCGCGGGTTCCCTTTGGCACAAGACCAAGTGTTCGGTAGCACTTGGTGAATTATGGCAAAGCTACATCAGCAAGCGTTGGAGCGCGAGTGTGCTGATGACTGGGCGGTTGACTGGGCGTCAACTGTGCAGGAAGACGAAAGGTCAACAAGGGAGTCGAAGAGACGAGCAGACGAAGAGTTGCTGAGGAACGCGAAGGGTTGCCGAAGAACTCGAAGGGTCTCTTGTGTCTTTATGTATCATTATTGTAGATGTAATAATGAGTGTCCCTTGGGTTGCCTTGAGTCTTGTATATAAGGAGAGGTGGTGGTTCATTTGTAAACAACACAAGTGTAAAGAGTACACAAGTCTACACAAGAGAAAGTGTAGAGTGTCCACCCACTACTGAAATAGTTCCCCTTCTAATAAAGAGAAGAGCTTTGTGCCCGTGCTCGTGTGATTGCTTGGTTGAGTTCTTGAGCGTTCTTGAGCGTGTTCTTGAGAGTGTTCTTGAGCGATCCGGAGTTCGTGCTCGTGTTTGTGTTTAAAGCGTCGGTGCGCTAGCAAGCAGGAGTACGAGAAGAGTTGGAGCGCGTCCGTGACCGTTCTACTCGGGAAGGCTGGTTAGTTACGGGTTAGCTAACGCCGCACAGGATCGGTCGAAATCGATACCGAGATTTTGACCCCGTGACACCCCCCATCTTGCTGGGGATGTAAGCGGAATATGAGTTCAATGAAAGCAGTTGCTTTAGTACGTAACTCTATTCCCTGGATTTAGAGAATTCCATAATTTTCCCCATGTTTCTTTATTCTCAAGTTCCCCCCTCAAGTATCTTAGAAAAATGCTGATAGTAGTGTTGAATGGGCACAAGTATTTTTATGTTATACATATTTTATTTAAGAAATTATGTTTTATTGTAGTTTGTTTTCTAGATATTTGTTGTCGTCTCGAATTGTTTTTTTGTTGATCCTGGATGGGTACAGTTTTCCTAATCTTCAACTACCTGGAATGTATCTTTTTGATAAAAATACAGTCTTCGAAAGTCCTGTGCTGAAGGATCAGCGTATATTTTGCATTGTGACGTTGACGATATGGGATGTGTTTTTTCGTATCACTGTCAAGAATTTAAAAGTAATGTATTGAACCCCACAATTTCCTCAAGTAAAGTTGGCAAACCATAACAAGTCTTCCAATGTAATGAACTCCACAATCTCCTTAAGTAAAGTTAGCGAAACCATAACAAGTCTTTTAATGTATTGAACTCCACAATCTCCTTAAGTAAAGTTGGCGAAACCATAATAAGTCAACTAATTTATTGAACTCCAAAAAAGTAAAGTTGTTGAAACCATAACAAGTCTTCTAAAAGTTGTATATTTTTCACTCGAGCTATTAGTCCCGTGCAACGCACATGGTACCCACTAGCCCGAAGACAAAATATCCTCTCAATTTTAATATCCCCTTCAAAGGAAAGAGTATAATATGAGGATTATAATAAAAAAATGAATATCAATTGGTGATTGTTCATTGTGATTATGTGGCTAACTAGGTTAGATATCTTCTAATTTTACAAGTGACTTCTGATAGAATCTAAATGATATCCCGTAAAAAGAAGAAATTGCTTCCCATTTTTTTTAAAAAAAATATGTCAACAAGCTATGTAGTTTTATTTGTAATATATAAAGTTATGAACAACAATCACCATATATTGATTCTATCATCTTTCTTCACTCTTTTTAATTTGTTACTTTTATGTGTTAGAATCTTCAATGCAACTTTCTTTTAATAAAGTTATTATCATATGAGGTAGATGCCTTCTTAATTTTTTCATTGGTTTGAACACCAAATTCATTGTCAATTTTATTTTCATTTAAAACATACATCTGAATGTTTAAACATCTTCCTATATTTTTAGCATTCATTTTACCCCGCCGCGAAGCGCGGGTATGCATCCTAGTTTATAGCTAAAGAGAGGCTTCTTTTATTGACAAGTGGAAGCAACAGTTTGACCAAATGGAAATAAACAAGGAAGACAAGTGGAGACTGTTGGATCCTAGTCTGTTGTAAATAAAAATATTTTATTTTATTTTTTCTAAATCCATTTTATTGATTTAAGATACAAAAGTTGTCCGTAATCACACTTCGAGTCTCAGATTTCGATGCGAAATATCTCGATTCGATCATCTCTGAATGACGACCAATATGAGTATAATATTGATATACTTTTAATCGGGTTTACATCCCTGAAATTTTCGAGACACGGTTTCGGTTTATTGTTAAATTTTACGATTTGAAAATACCAAACGATCTCCGATTGACGAACGATCGATTCCGTTGGTCATATTTTGTCGAATCGGATTTTTTAGTGGTCTCGGTTTGTTTCGCGGTTTCTGAATTTGCGTCACGGCTTTTCCGTGGCACATATTACAATGCAGTTGATTTTTTTTATCAATTTTACCAGAATGACTTTTGGTCCACGTTCAACTAATCGATTTAAATTATTTACTATTGTCTGATAACTTCATTGGGTTAAACGAACTCTAATAAGTCAGGTCCGAGTTTGTGCGGATCCAGATATATTATCAATATAAAAACTTCAAAAGGGAGTCTCGTCCTCGGGACTCGAGTCAAGGTCACTTATTTTATTTGTTTGAATTTCATTTGGCCATAAAAACCTCAAAATATTTTGAACCCATAAAAACCTCAAAGGGAAAACAATCCATACTTTTTTAATATATAAATAATTGAATATGTTTGTTTTAATGATTACTTCAGAAAAGTTGTGTGTATCGTGCTCTCATGTTAGCTTCGGTCTCCCACGTCACCTCTTCGACGTCGTGTCGGTGCCACAACACCTTGACCAAAAGAATATCTTTGCTGCGAAGCTTCTTCACAGCATTATCTACGATCTGCACTATCCTCTCCTCATATGTCAAATCTGTCTCCACGTCAAAATTCTCATAGTTGATGACGTGTCGAGGGTCACACACATACTTCCTCAAGTTGGGTACATGAAATACGTCGTGAAGAGCAGAAAGATGTGGAGGGAGGGCTACTCGATATGCCACCTTCCCCACTCTAGCCAGAATCTCGAATGAGTCAACATATCATGGCACTAACTTGCCACAACTGCCAAATCTCTGTGCTCCCTTCATGAGATATACATAGAGAAATACCCAATCTCCTACCTGTATTTATCGGAAATTAGTTTAGATTAAGATAAAACTTATTAAATCATATTGCAAAAGGAGTAAGAGAAGGGGATTGTATATCTTAAACTCCAAAACTCTCCTCCGGCGGTCCGCGTAGATTTCCTGGCGGCTCTGTGCCGTCAGAAGCCTCCGCCTCATTAGATCGACAACCTCCGCCGTCTCCTCCAAGAGATCTACGGAATAGAGAGCATGATCATCTACCTCAAGGCAACTAAGACGTGTAAGGCATCTCCGCCCGTATAGGGCTTCGAATGGTACCATGTTGATATTGGGATGATAGTTGTTGTACGTTGTTGAAGGAAAAGAAAAGTTATATTTCGTCTAACCCTAGAGCTCTCTTATATAGGAGAAAGCTCTAAGGGTAAATTACATAAACAGGACAATAGAAATAAACAATATAGAGAAAGGACAAAATAATATAAATATCTTAACACTCCCCCTCAAGCTGAAGCATATATATCTATCATGCTCAGCTTGGAACAACAATGATGAAAAGGACCTCTAGCCAGAGCTTTAGTAAACATGTCTGCAATCTGATCTCTTGACGCTACATAAGATGTTAAGACAAACCCCTTTTGGATTAAATCATGAGTGTAATGACAGTCCACCTCAATGTGCTTTGTCCTTTCATAGAATGCTGGATTATTAGCTATGAACAAGGTTGCCTGATTGTCGCATTTGAGATGCATAGGAAGAGGTACTTCAATCATTAAATCGGTCAAGACAGATTTGACCCACATCATCTCCATACTACCTTGGGCCATTGCCTTATATTCTGATTCCACAGTAGATCGAGCAATAACAGTTTGTTTCTTACTCTTCCACGAGACCAATGAGCTACCAACAACCACAATGAAGCCTGAAGTAGACTTTCTGTCCTTAGGACACCCAATATAATCTACATCAACACACCTTGTAATTGAGAGAGACGTATCTCTTCTAAACAGAAGCCCTGCACCTGGAGATGACTTCAGGTATCTCAAGGTCATGAATACTGCATCCATGTGCGCCTGCCTGGGTTGCTCCATGAATTGACTTACTCTACTCACAACGAAAGATATATCAGGACTGGTAATAGTAACATATAATAATTTCCCTACCATCTCTCTGTACTGTCTCTTGTCCACCTCCTCAGATTCATCCTCATGGAGCTTCATATTAGGATCCATCGGGGTAGTAGTGGGTCTACATCTTGTCATACCAGTCTCAGATAGAAGATCAGTAACATACGTCCTTTGTGTTTAAATCATACCCTGCTGATCGTGCAAACTCCAAGCCAAGGAAGTAACGAAGTGTGCCAAGGTCCTTTGTAACAAACTGTTATCCAAGGAAATCTTTAGCTGCTTGAATGCCCTATTCATCGTTGTCAGTGATAACAATGTCATCAACATAAAACAAAATGACTACAATACCTCTCTGTTTCTCTTTACAAACAGAGTATGATTTGAAGTTGATCTGACAAACCCCTTATGTTCAATCAATTGTGAGAGCTTCTGAAACCAAGCCCTCGAACTCTGCTTAAGGCCATATATAGCCTTATGAAGTCGGTACACCATACTGGACTCCGCATCAGCAGTAAACCCAGGTGGTTGTTGCATGTAAATCTCTTCCTGCAGATCACCATATAAGAAAGCATTCTTGACATCCAATTGGAAAAATGACCAATCACGTGCCACATCGACAACAATAAGAATCCACAAGATAGAGTGACACGCTACAGGAGAAAAGTTGTCCTGATAATCCACTCCATAGGTCTCGGTTAACCCACGAGCAAACAACATGGCCTTGTATCTGTCTACGATACCATCAACCGATGGTTCACAGTAAATACCCACTTGCTTCCAACAACAGACACACCTGGTGGAGCATGAACCACACTCCACGTACCTCATGATTGTAAAGTCGCTATCTCCTCCTTCATAGACAGACGCCACTGATTGCTTTGCAGTGCCTCCTGATATGATCGTGGTATCTCTACAGCAGACAACCCCACAACAAAGTGCTGAAAATCCTTGGAAAGATGCTCCAAGGAAATATGAGAACCAATAGGGCGCATAGTGCATGCATGTTTTTGCCGCCGAAGTGCAATAGGCATATCCAGATCCTCAGTAGGAGTAGTAGAGACAGTATTTACACCCTATACCTCAATCTGTACCTGCAAATCACCCGTGCCTTAAAAGAACTCAAATGCTCAGTACGTACCTTGGGCGTGCTGGATGATGGAGGGGCGCATGAGCAGGGGGCCTTCGCTGGTAGACCTGTGGAAAGAAAATAGGTGATGGTAGTGGAGGCGGCGACGGTGGTGGGGGTGGAAGTGGCAGTGATGGAATGGAACATGGTAACGACGGAGGAGGCATATAGATCTCTTCTCCATCCTCTGAAGGAGTAAGCCTGTCACTCGTGGGTGAAAAATACATAATGGACTCAAAAAAGATGACATCAACACTGACATAATACCTTCGTTGAAAAGGTCAAAACAACGATATCCCTTTTGGGTTTTGGAATACCCAACAAACACACATTTGACAGTTCTGGGAGAGAGCTTGTCAAGAGCAGGAGAGAGATGATGAACAAACGCAACATAACCAAAAACACGAGGCGTAAGCGAAAAAAGATCCCTCTCAAAAAACATAATCAAGAACGAGATCTTCTCCCCTAGCACTGAAGAACGGGATCTTCTCCAAACGATCTTACTAAGTTGATGAAAATTAGGGAACTATTTTCTTTTCACGTTTTGCTTTTCTACCATGACATCTGCATTCCACATTTATAACCACGGAATCAAATAAAACATATACAACTAAAATTTCAGTTCATTATATTCTATAATATACAAAATATGAACAAGAAGGGATCACAGTACATACATGCAATGCCAAAATATTTAGAAGAGAAAGAAAAGGCATTTTACACCACAACTGCTTCAAAAACTGAAACAAAAGAAACAACACTGTCTAGAATATACCCAATCATCAGGAATCATCAACAGTTACTGTGCTCCTTTCCTAGTAACATGTAAGGTAGAAGAGGATGTCAGAAATGTATACAACCGTTTAACAAAAATAGCAAGTAATTTAATATGTGCAAAAAAGCAAGTAGATAGACATATATGAATGAAAATCTATGACTACCTGCGTAGAAAAAAGTTTTCAAATTATTCTACATGTGTTTCCCTCTTATTACTCATTATCCCAATATTTCTCATTTATAATATTTTCCTATACTAATTGAGGCGCGTAAGTATATGTTGTTTATTTATCATTGAGATGAGGTTATGGGTCTTAGTAAGTAGTTAATGAGATGATACTTTATTTTATTCCTAGTTTATTGATGATGAAAAGGGTAATATATTAATCGATATTTCAATTATGTCTGTCTTTTGAAGTGTAGTGGATAGTCTGTAATCTTAGTTTTTGTATAACCTCATACTATAACTCTAAGACGTGAATAGTACCCTACGGTTAGGGTGCCTTCGTATGCATGCAGTATTGCAAAATACATCCTAATAAAGTTCTCAACACGTCCACTAGATTATAGGGATTTTAAATCCAATTTAATTATAGTCACTTTCAACCAACTCAACTTATCATTGCATTCATCTTTAAGCTCAGATATATTATTACCTAATCAACTTTGATTGTAACTTTTCTAATCCCCAACTATAACTGACTCAGATGTAATCCGAGATAATTTAGATGTAGACATGGATGATTTGAATTTATCGTCGTCAAGCCTATTTGCGAAAAGTAACCAAAAACTCAAGCGGTGAGGTAGTCTCCTAAGGAGACTCTTTCGCCTCTCCCTCTTATTCGAAGTGCGGTCCAATCGAGGAAAAGATCTACTCCAAAATTATGCCTTAGAAACGAGTGAGAGAGACTCTTCAGAAAAGTAACTTTAAACGGGACCGACCGGTAATGGGCAATTGAGCTCGTACGAAAAACTGAAAATCGAGGATCTCCCACGTGGGAATCCTAAAACAAAGGGTCAGGGGAAACTAGTCAAAAGTTAGGATCCCAACGAGATGTAAAAATACTACGAGCATACGTAAAAACCGTGAAATGGACTAAAATCCTAGACCCTCCCAATTAGTGGTCACTGCCCAAACTGAACTTCCTATCTTCCGCCCAATTGAGAGTCACCGCGCTCTCACACGGTCAGGTGTAAGGATTATCATGACCGTCAATATTTATTTTTGTCACAGATTTACAATTGTGAACTCCCTTAGGATCCGGGTACCTATTTACATACATTTGCACCATTACATTCACTTATGATCGCAAAAAGTATTAAAAAACTAAGAGAAATTTTTTTGTGTTTGGTGTTGCGTATGACATTCACATTTATTGTATCACCACAGAACATGAAGAAGATGTGTCACCATTATTTCATTCATTTCCATATAATAATACATGTAACAAAAAAATGTAAACAATGAATATATAAATCCCAAATTATATGACTGAAGAGGAAGGAAGCATATTGCATTATAAGCTAACCAAAAACTGAAACAAAAGAAACCGAGGAAAAAAACCATATCGTCTGTTATATACACGATTACCAGATGCCATCAATAACTACTGAGCAGTAGACTCCTTGCATGCCATAACATGTTATGAAGAAGAGGTATCAACGAGCACTGGTACAAGGATAATTCATATTATAAAATAAGCAGGCGTTAATCTGGATACAAAAGAAACAAGTAGAAAGGTATAAACATTTAAAATTTATTTATACTTGCAATGTAAAAAGGTTTTGAAGTTACTTGTAAGTACCTCCAATGCTCACTCATTATTCCAACATTTTTCATATATAACATATTTATATTGTAGTTGTCCCCATTTTGTCCAGATATCATGTTTGTAGATTTTGACGATGGGAAAGGTAAAATTGGAAATCGTTTATTGTTTTATTTAATTCTCAAGTCTACTGGGTAGTCTCTGTGGTCTTGGTCAGTGTGCGACCTCACACTATGACTCTAAGACGTGGGAAGTGCCTTAGGGTTGGGTGCCTCCGTAGGCATGCGGTGTTGTATAATGCATCCTAACTAAGTTCCAAACACATCTACTAGCTTATGGGGATATTTTATTATAGACAATTCAACCAACTCAACTTTGATTGTAGATTCTCCGAACCTTAACTGCAACTTTCACAGGTGTTACCCTAGATGACCTAATGTAGACATGGATGGTTAGAATGTAGCATCGCCAAGTCTGCTTGTGAAAAGTAACCAAAAACTCAAGCGGTAAGGTAGCCTCGTAAGGGCTCTTCCGTCTCGCCCTCTAATTGGAGGTACGGTCCAATAGAGGGAAAGGTCTATTCCAAAACTACGCCCCAGAGATAGGTGAGAGAGACTCTCCGGAAAAGTCACTCTAGAAAACTGTCCCAACTAGTACGAGCAAACGAGCTCGTACGAAAAACTAAAATCGAGGATCCCCCGCATGGGTATCCTAAAATAGAGGGTCAGCGAAACTAGTCAAAGTCGGGATCCCAATGAGGCGTAAAAACACTGTGAGCTCGCGTAAAAACCGTGAAAGGATTGGGATCCTAGACCCGCGCATTTGGTGGCCGCTACCCTAACTGGGTTTCCTATCTCCCGCCCAGTTGAGGGTCACCGCGTCCTCGTACGATCAGGTGTAAGGGTCACTGTGACCGGCACTATTAGTTATCAAACATCATTGATTCACCAAAATTTCTCTCTTCTCGAGTACTCATCTTTTTTTTTGCCATATTACTCGACTCTTTTCTATTGTTGATATATATGGTTGGGATATAAGGTGGTTTAACTAAGTACTATAGATGGTAACTTTTTCCTTTTATTAATACTCGATTTGTTATAAGTCTCTACCTTCAATTAGTCTTATACAATGATATTTATGGTTGGGATATAAGGTGGTTTGACTAAACACTATAGATGGTAACCTTTTTCCTTTGATTAATACTCAATTTGTTTTAAGTCTCTACCCTTAATCATTTATATACAACATCCATTTGCATTCAGAGTATTTCTAATTACCAGCTCCATCAATTTCGAAAAACTTATTGTCAACTCTCCAGGGTGATGTTTTTCAAAACAATGGTAAAACTAGCAAACGTCTTCTGGATTTAATCATGCCTCTTGATTTTCATAGTTTTTATATTATACCTGATTACTATCTTGAGCCAACCACCATCATCAAGGATTTCTAGCCTAATAATCTGAAATTTCTAAGTTGACAATTTCCAGGAAATAAAATCATGCTTCCAAATTAGACAAAACTACCAATTCCCAACGCAAATGAAAGGACACTAATCGGGTCTTCAGTCGATTGCACATGCATCACTAATATGTATGCAATACTATGTTATATGCCTACAGGTTTCTCATTCTGTGGTCAGCACAGGGATGTGTGAATTAACGCAGCTCTCATTTAATACTCAAGATTTGGGTCGTGAAAACGTATATCACTTGATGTTATCAGAAAAGTTGTAAGTATTGCGGGAGGATAATCATGCTTCAATTTATATACTTCAAATTAGAGGGTTCCTTGCTGCCATCATTTTATTCCTTTATCATAGCTTAATGCATGGCACTATTAACAGAACATCAGATTTTTCTTATTTATTTATTGTATCATGAATGGAATCTCCTTAACACCGAAGTTAACAGATAACCGTAGGTTTCCACATATATAATGGTCGAGGGAATGTAAAACCATGATCTGACCCAAATAGTTGATTTTGGGCTGATTCAAAATGTTGAAAATGGGAGTCTACCAGTGGATCATAAGTCTAGTGACTTGGGATTAATTATTCAAATTTCCACGTTCTGCATCCTGTGATGTTTGGGAAAAGGGAGAAATTCCAATGTTGGTTTCTGAATTCAGAGGAGGTAATGGCCAGATTTCAAAACAAAGGGTTGGTCTGTTTGCTTTAGAAGTTTTCTCTAGTTGAAATTGAAATATCAATGGCACTTCTTGTCTATGTGGTTTATTCATTCTTGTTTATGTGGTTTATTCATTAAATGTGAAGGTCATATGCAACATCAAAAAAATTTCCCTATTTTTTAATGCTCGGTGCGATCATATGCGAATGTAGTAGTGCGAACGTGTGTAAAGGGGTACCCGGAACTCTATGGATGTACTTAACAATAGAACTTGGTTCACCATATGTTGTGTTGTTATCTTTGAAGATCTAAAGCGATCCTTACATGAGTACTAAAAGTCATGAAATCTAAAGTGATCTCTGTGCATACATGGAATCTTACAAGATGTCATGTATTGTTCGATAGACGGATTAACAAGCCCCCTCTAATTGACACAATAAACTATAACACATATTTCTCAGTTACGAGATTCGTAAAGTTTATGATTAAAGTTTTATTTGATACTTCATCCAGATCTATTCTCAAGCTATAATTAGAATATCCCGCATTAATTAGAATATCCCGCATGTTACCCTAAAGTCCCTTTCCTACATTAGCTCAATTCTCTTAGTTACACCATATAACCAAAACCCAAGGTTTTAGGTTAAACCATAGTTTCAATGTATTTGGAAAAATACATAGTTAGTATTGCATTAAAATAAATTGAAGTCGATGATATCAAGCTAGAGAATCCGAAGTCTCCATAACTCCTTGGCAAGAGGACACATGATGAAACTGTGATCAAGATCTTCTCCTATAGCCACAAAGGGGCATAGAATGCCATAATTTAAAGCTCAGTGCCTCGTATAGATCTTTGTTGCCAAAATGCTTTATCCTAAAGAGACAGTAAAAAGACAACCTAGGTTTGGCCTTCCATATGCTACTGAAAGAATATATGTATCCTCCCTCATAAGAGGGTGAGTAAGCTTTTCACAAGCATCTTGTACAGAGAATTACCTACCTCAACGAACCCAAACCAACAATCATGTTCGCAAAACCTTGATGTAGTTTGGTATTATCAACCTAGGGTTGAATGGAATAAAGTTTTGACCATATTATGGGTAATCTTTTTAACCTTGAATGGAATTATTTTTAAAGTATATAAGCATTATGTGAACATTATAGACATGCTCGTTATTTACTTAGATCTCAGAGATACTGTCATGTATCGTACTTCAAGAAAAAGCACTCGTTTGATTTTAATACATGGATCTTTGTTAATGGCCACTTACTAATGGTGATGCCCCCATTCCTTTTCAAAGAATAGATTCATGAAATAGTTATTTAGACTTATGAATCACAACTAAGGAGCCATTTTATGCTTATTAGATCTTGGCATTCATTTTAAAGCTAGACCAAAAAACATGTAATCCTTTTATAGTGAATGGGGAAAACATATGTAGTCAATGTCTTATGTTTCCTTCTCACGAACTATATGTCTGACAAGGAATCATGATTAATAATTGCTTTAAATTTCTTCATTCACGGCTTCAGGCACATACATATTTTCATTTTAAGGGCACATGCATCTTCCCAAAAAGAAACATAAGTTACACTCATTAATGACGTTGACAACATGTGATTATAAACCACGCCCCCCCTTTTCAGTTTGAAATCAGTGCAGCAATCAAACTTGAACATTACCACGATAAGGAAGATGATTGATGGTTGATATCATAAGGAATACATAGAGGTTGTAGTGGAGTTTTTGCTTGTACATGCACGGAGAGTGTTGGAAGAAATCAGAGAATTGTTTATTCCACAAACCCTAGATTCTCTTATATAGGAGGAATGCATATGGGTAAATTGCAAAAGGAGTTCATAAGAAGACAGAAAATAGGAAACAATACAAAGTAACATAACTGCATAACATAACATATATCTCTACACCCCCCTCAATATGGAGCATAGATGTCGATCATGCTCAGCTTGGACGAGCACTTCTGGAATGGTCCTCTAAGTAGGGCCTTGGTGAAAATATATGCGGTCTGGTTCCTTGAGCTAACATGAGATGTGGAAATAAAACCTTTCTGAATCATTTCTCGTATAAAGTGATAATCAACCTCAATATGCTTGGTCCATACATGAAATGCTGGATTATTTGCAATGAATATAGCAGCTTGATTGTCACACTCCAGCGCCATAGGAAGTGGCACATCTATATATAAATAAGTAAGAACAGCATTAACCCACAACATTTCTGTACTAACCTAGGCCATCACCCTATATTCAGACTCTTCACCGGATCTTGCTACAACAGTTTACTTTTTGCTTCTCCATGAGATGAGAGAATCCCCAACATATACAGCAACTCCAGTGTCAGACTTCCGATCTTTAGGACATCCTGCATAATCTGCATCTACAGATGTTGAGATAGCGATCTCTTTGCTTTGAGATAGTGATCTCTTTGCCTTTCTTAAATAATAGTTCTACACTTGGAGATGATTTCAGATTCCTGAGTATTATATGTATAGCATTTATATGTACCTAACGTGGTTGCTCCATGAACTTACTCACCCAACTAACAACAAAGGATATATCGGGTATAGTAATGGTAACATAAAGAAGTTTTCCAACTAGTTCCCTATATCTCCTATCCACTTCGTCAGTATCATCATCATATAGTTTCTTGCTCGAAACCACAGGAGAAGTAGCAGGCCGACATCCAAGTATTCATGTTTCACTCAGTAAGTCAGCGACATATTTCCTTTGAGTCATCATGAGTCCTTGTTTATTCCTGACATATTCCAGTCCCATAAAATATCTAGGGACTCCAAGGTCCTTGGTGACAAACTCACGACCCAACATTTCTTTTGCCCTCTTGATTCCTTGTATATCATTTCCTGTATTGAGAATATCATCAACATATACCATAATTGCAACCATACCACTAGATGTTTTCAGTATAAAGTGGGAATGATCTGCATTGGACCGTTTGTTCCCCTGTTTTCAAACAGGTCTGAAAGCTTTTGGAACCAAGCTCTATGACTCTGCTTAAGGCCATAGATCGCCTTATGAAGTCTGCACACATGTGAATACTCCCCCTCAACAGCAAAACCAGGTGGCTTTTGCATGTAGACTTCCTTATTAAGATCACCACATAAAAAAGCATTCTTGACATCTAACATGAACAATGGCCAATCTTGAATAACAACAACAGATAAAGAATCCGTAAGTTGGAATGATGAGCAACAGGTGAAAAAGTGTCAAGATAATCCACCCCATATATCTGTGTAAATCCTCGTGCAACTAGGTGTGTCTTGTATCTATCGATGCTACCATTTGCATTGTGCTTGACTGTGAACACCCATTTACAGCCAACCGTAGAGACGCTCGTAGGAGTAGGAACAAGACTCCGGGTACCTCTCGACTGAAGAGCCGCCATTTCTTCCCACATAGCTAATCGCCATCTACCATCCAACGAAGCCTCCTGGTAATTTTGTGGAATGTCCACAACAAATAGAGCAATAGTAAAGTTCCTGAATTCCCCATGCATATGATCAAAAGAAACCACAGATGCTATAGGATTTGACGCACAGCTTCGCTTTTATTTCCGAATCGCAATAGGTAGATCAAAATCTGTAGCCTCCTCATTTGTCCCTTGTGACGAAGCCTGCTCAGGTAAACCATGAGATCCATCATTATAAATAATATTCTCAGAACATACCTCATTCGAGCTAGATGATGAGCGATGACCATGAGTAGAAGCAATGGTGGAACATGAACTGTAATGGGAAGGGAGGACGGTGTAGGCATAGATGGTAGTGGTGGATGTGATGTTACTGCTAAAGATGGTTGTGGTGATGGTGGAAGAGGTAGCATGTATATGGAGTCATCAATGTCAGACGGCATCAACGTATCACCTGAAGGGGAGAAGTACGAAACAGACTCAAAAAATGTAACATCAGCACTAACATAATATTTCCTACACAGCGGATCATAACACCGGTACCCTTTTGTGTCCTGAACCCGATGAAAACACATTTGACAGTTCTAGGAGAGAGCTTGTCAATACCTGGAGATAGCTGGTGGACAAAGGCAACCGAGCCAAACACTCGAGGGGTAAGTGAGAACAATTCCTTTTCAGGAAAAACCACTGAAAAAAGAATTTTCTCACCCAAGACTGACGATGACATGCAATTGATAAGATAGCATGCCGTAAGAACCGCATCGCCGTAGAAGCAATGAGGAGCACGACTTTGTATGAGAAGTTTCCTGGTGACATCAAGCAAATGACGATGTTTTCTCTACGCAATCCCATTCTGTTAAGAAGTATAGGCACAAGTTGTTTAGTGGATAATTCCTTGCATTGAAAAATAACTATAGAGAGAGTTGGTACAAATTTCCAAGGCATTATCAGTCCTTACAATTTTTACAGGATCAGAAAAGACATTACGAACTTCATTTATGAATTTTTTGATAACATTTCCAACTTTAGATTTATTCTTTAGTAAAAATACCCACGACAAACGAGAAAAATCATCAACAATGACAAGATAGAACTTGTGCCCCTGATGATCAGGGACGCGACTCGGACCCGAAATGTCAACATGAAACAACTCAAAATTAGAGGTACTACTCCGACTCTAACAACTGGGAAAGGTAGACCGAGGATTCTTTCCCAACTGACAGGCCTCACATTGTTAGGACATGTGAGGTGAAATCTGGGGAAGAACACGGCATAACTTCTGACGCGGGAGATGTCCAAAGCGCAGGTGCCACACAAATAGAGAAACAGGTCCAGCAGGTAGAGAGGAGATTCCAGCATATGGAAGTCGAACAAGACGATAGAGACCCCCCTGCTCACGGTCATGACCAATCACGTTGTCTGTAAGGATGTCCTGAAAAATAAGAGAAGATGGATCAAAAATGGCTCGACAGTGTAAATCCTTCGTAATATGGCTAATTCACAAGAAATTCATAGCGAAATCAGGTGCATGCAACACATTCTTTAGATGCATAGAAGGTGGCAAGCTAATCTCCCCTGACCAGTAATTGGGGAATGTGTTCCGTTTGCAATAACCACAGTGCGTCCTGGAGAAACCTGTCTGTAAGCTGAAAGTTGACCCCGGTCTCCACACCGATGATGTGTAGCACCAGGATCCATAATCCACTCCATAGTATCTGATGCAACCTAGTTGGAATCGCTAGGATGCAAACTAAAGTGCAACCCTAAAATTTGTGCTAAGGGACCAAATGACTGAAACAAGTAAATGACATGCAAGGTGAAACTCTGGAGATTGAAATGCGATGAATTAACTGGTGGTAAAAAGACGACAAAAAAATCAGCAACAATTGACAACAAATACTCGAGTTCTAGCACAGATTTCACCACAAATTCAGGGCAAGTCAAATAGTTAAAAGTTCTTGGGAAAGTATAGCGATGTTGCAGTATCTAGGAATCTCAATACGTCACCAAACCAAGCAGCAACATAACATTCCACAATACTAATTTTATGCGGTGGAATAATAATCTAGAAGGGCTCTCATACCACAACCGACAAGAGGTTTTGGCGGGCTTCAGACCTGGTCGGTGGTGAGAAGGTTGCTGGATGCCTCCGGCAACACGGGTGGGCCTGCGTCCAACGGGAAACAACGGCGGTGTGATATCCAGTGGCTGGTTGGGGCGTTGGCGGTGGTGGCGGTAATGGCCGAGGCGGCTGGTGGTTGCAGGGGAGATGGGAAAGGGGGGTTCGGGGAGAGGTAGGCGGGGCACGACGGGGGGGGGGGGGGGGGGTGTATGCGGGAATGGCAGCGTCGAAGGGAGGCAGAGGCGCTGAGCTTTGCACGCGGAGGATGCTGATCTGGATGACTTTCAGATACAGGTGAAGATGTCACAGAACCAAATAGAGGTATAATACCCCTTAGACGAGCTACAAGATCATCAAAGCGTTGGTCCAAAGAGGAAGCAGCTGGAGGCTCAATTTGTTCAGCCACTAGTACAGAAGCCGGGAATCCATGCTTGGAGTGGCATGTATCCTCAGTATATCCAGGGCGATGAGAGCAAGTACATGGTTGGCGAACACGACCTACCCTTCCTCGAGGTCCACATTCACGGAATGAAGAGGAACCGCCGCGACCTCGAGATGCTGCCATTCTTGAGGATGTCTGATTTGTAGTAGATGATGGGACAATTATACGATTGAGTCTACGGAAAGCTTCCTTCATAGGAGGAATAGTAGAGTCTGCCAATATCTGAGGCCGTGCCGCCTCGTATTATGGATCTAGTGCTGCAAGGAATACGCCAACCATGGTGGCACTCCTATAGGTCTTCTGCTGCTCAAGAGTAGACGTGAGAGGCATAAAGCTGTACAACTTCTCAAACATCCCACGTAGGGATGTAGATAAAGAGTGTAATGGTCGTCCAATCTGTTTGATGGTGAAGATATCATGTTGGAGCTGTAAAATCTTCATCTTGTTCTTGTCTTGTGAATACGTCGCATCCAGAATGTCCCACATCACTTTGGTTGTGGGCTGATGGGGGTATATCATTGGCATCTCTATTGCTAACGTACCTGAGAGACAAACTTTGGCATATGCATCATCCGCCTCCCACGGGGCGTTAGCCCCAATCATCTCAGTTGGTTCTTCCTCGTAAGAATGTGTTTCTTACCGGTAGACTTCATCATACCCATGAACTGCATGGCCCACGATTCATAATTTGACCCATCCATCTTGACTATGGGAACGGGACCTCTGAAGGCGCCTATGGAGGGAATATCCACCTTGTTCTCTGACATATCGGCTTGAGAAGACCAGGGCTGAATACTTGACTGGATTGTGTCTACACCAACATAAAGAGATTGGATTGCATGTGTAGACTCATGTACCCAATCTCAGCATGTAAAAAGGGCTAGTCGGCGATGAAGACATGCACACAATAGCCCGCGTGAAAGCGTACGGACTCGTGGGGCTAGGCGTGCACTCGCGGGGCTAAGTGGGGCACACAGTCGCACAACCTCTAGGTTACCATCGTGCAAGGGGGCACACAGTTGCACAGCCGCTAGGTCACCAGCACGCAAGAGGGCGGCGTGCGAGTCGACGGCACCGGTGTGCGTGCAGTGTGGTGGCGACGCACAGGCCGGTCAAAGGCAACGGCTTCGGTGTGCGCACGGTGTGGTGGCTACGCGTAGACGACTCGTAGGAGGCACACAAGAGAGACGGCGCCGGCGACGGAAGACGCGTGCGCGAGAGAGAGAAGCCGACGAGTGGGGATTAGGATTAGGATTAGGTATTTGAGCTTCGATCTAGGACTGTCGCTCTGATACCATGTTGGAAGAAATCAGAGAATCATTTATTCCACAAACCTTAGGCTCTCTTATATAGGAGGGACGCATATGGGTAAATTACAAAAAGAGTTCATAAGAAGACAGAAAATAGGAAAAATACAAATAACATAACAGCATAACATAACATATATCTCTACAGAGAGCAACAAAAAGGGACGATTGAATCATGTTTGGCAGCAAAGGAAGGTGGGATTGTACCTGGACTTTCAGACTTTGAGAAGGGGCTTTTGATTTGTTGATATGAGAAGTTCTCAGCCTTCAGTAAGAAGCAACAACTTCCAAGAAAAGGAGGATTGGAGTTCTTATTGGCTGGAAATGGGGGCAAAAGAAGAGATTGGAGGTGTTTATATAACCAAGAAGAGAGGCTTTAGCGATTTACATGTGAGGGGGGTTCTTAAATGCCAAATAGAGGGAGAACAACATGCCAAATGGCTACTGCTAAACAGATAGCAAAATTAAAATTTTTAAATATTTTTTCTATTGGAATTTGGCCGAGCCAGTGGCTACTGTTACAATTTTTATGTTTTGTTCATTTATTTGAGATGTTTTGAAAAAAAATTATCCGTGTGTGCGCATTGAGTTTTTGATTTTGCCGGGCAATATCTTGATTTGATCGTCTCCGAACGACGATCAAAATGAGTATAATATTGATATACTTCTGATCGGGTTTAAATTCCACATTTTTTGAGATGCGATTTTTGTTTGGAGTTAAATTTTGTGATTTAAAAATACCAATTGATCTCCGATTGACGAACGGTTGATTTCCTTAGTCTTATTTTGTCGAATCAGATTTTATGACGGTCTCAGTTCGTTTTGCGGTTTCTGGATTTGGTAGCGGCTTTTTCGGGCATGCATTACGATGCGATCGATTTTTGGTCAATTTCTCCCGAACGACTTTTGATTCACGATCAGTTGATCGATTTAGGTTGTTTAATATTGACTAACAAATTTATATAGGTTAATTGAACCAAAATTGGATCAGATTTGAGTTTGTGCAGATCCAGATGTTACAAGAAACCTTTTGGGCAAATTACATAAAATAGACGAAATGGAAAGTGGATACATAAAATAAATAAAAGATAACTATTGGAAGAACATAATTGCATATAATAGAAGAGACCCTAGGGCTCTCTTACATAGGAGAAAAGCCCTGGGTTAATTACATAAGAGGTACATGATGGAAACAAAATGAGAAATGAATTCGAAGAGATATAAATATCTCAATACTCCCCCTCAGGTTGGAGCATATATGTCTATCACGCTCAGCTTGGAACATCTCTGAAATGGGCCTCTAGCAAGGGCCGTGGTGAAAATATCAACTGTCTGATTTCCGGTAGAAACATGGGAGGTAGATATGAGACCCTTCAGGATCGTGTCTCTGGTATAGTGGCAATCCACCTCTATAGGCTTTGTATGTTCATGAAATGTAGGATTATTGGCAACAAATACAGTTGCTTTATTCTTACATAAAAGCTACATGAGAAGAGGAACCTCAACAGCAAGATCAGTCACGACTAATCTAACCCACATCATCTCTATGCTCCCATGAGCCATGGCTTTGTATTCAGATTCTGCATTGGATCTAGCAACCACTGTCTGCTTCTTGCTTTACATGACACAAGAGAGCTCCCAACAAAAATAGCAAAGCCAGAAGTATATTTTCTGTCTATTGGGCATGTACATAATCTACATCTGCACAAGTTGTCATCTCAAGGGACATACTTCTGCTGAATATAAGACCAGTACCATGTGACGTCTTCAAATATCTTAAAATCATATAAACAACATCCAAATGAACCTTCCTAGGTTGCTCCATGAACTGGCTCACCTTGCTCACAACAAAGGATATGTCTAGCCTGATGATGGTAGCATATATGAGCTTTCCAACAAGCTCCATGTATCTCTTCTTATGTACCTCCTCAGTGTCATCATAATATAATCGCATACTTGGATCCATAGGGGTAGTAGCATGTTTGCACCATCTGGGTCATACCTAACTCTAGAAGAAGATCGGCCACAAACTCCCTCTGGGTCATTACAAAGACCACGTTGGTTCCTGGCGAACTCTAATCCAAGTATAGAAGATTGCCATGGTCCTTTGTCACAAGTTGTTGACCTAGGAACTCCTTGGCATCCTGAATGCCCTGCTAATCATAACTCGTGACACTAATATCATCAACATAGACAAGAATAGCAATGGTACCTCTCTATGTCCTTTGAAAAAGCAGCGAGTGATCCACAGTTGACCGCTCAAAACCCCTGGTGCTCTATCAACTCTGAAAGCTTCTGGTACCAAGCTCTCGGACTCTGCTTCTGGCCGTAAATCACCTTGTGGAGCCTACACACATTCTGAGATTCCCCCTCAACTGCAAACCCCAGTGGTTGCTGCATATATACCTCCTCTTACAGATCGCCATATAGAAATGCATTCTTTACATCATGTTGGTAGAGAGGCCAGTTACGTGAAACATCTGATAAAAGAATTACGCAATGTCGAATGCGTGGCCATTAGAGAGAAGGTATCCTGATAGTCCACCTCGTAGGTCTGCGTGAACCCACGTTCTACAAGTCTTGCCTTATGGTGATCCATATTGCCATCTGCATGTTGCTTCATCGTAAAGATCTATTCGCACCCACAATAGAGGCACCTAGAGGAGCAGAAATAACACTCCATGTACCACAAAACTGCAAAGCTGCCATCTCCTCTTCCATAGCAAGTCGCCAACTACTATCCTATATGGCCTCCTGATATGTTCGCATGATAGTAACAGCAGAATGTGTTACAATAAACCTCATGTACTCCTCTAAAAGACAATCCAAGGAAACATGAGCAACTAGAGGATAAGTGGCACAGTTACGACGCGACTTGCTCAAGGCAATAGCTACATCCAGGTCATCAGAGTCTCTATTCGTCGATATCAACTCCTCTTGAACAGTATCCTATGGAACATGCATATCAATTGTGCAATTAGTAGAAACAATGTATTCATTACATACCTAAGGCATGTTGGATGTCACAGAAGGCCCATGAGTAGAGGACCTGCGAATGTAAAACCGTATAGGAACTGTGTCGAGGTAGACGGTAGTGGAGGTGGTGGAGGAGGTGGAGGTGGAGATGACTGAGACTCAACATGAGGTGTTGTTGATGGGGATAACAAAGGTGGTGGAATAAAGACATTCGAACCAGAATCCGAGTTAGATAACTGGTCACTTGTACGAGAAAAATACATAATAGACTTGAAAATACGACATCGGCATTAACAATACTTTCTCCCTACATGCTCAAAACAAATATACCCTTTTTGGGTACGAGAATAGCCAACAAATTCGCATTTGACAACTATAGGAGAGAGCTTGTCACGACCATGAGTAAAATTGCGGACAAATGCCACAAACCCAAAAACCCTAGGAGTAAGGGAGACTAGGCCCTTCTCGGGAAATTAAATCATGAAAGGAACCTTTTCTCCAAGAATAGTAGAAGGAATGTGGTTTACTAAGTAACATGCAGTGAGGACCACATCACCCCAGAACAAATGAGGAGCTCGACTCTGGATCAAAAGAGCTCTCGTGATATCCAAAAGATGATAGTGCTTGCATTCTGCAATACCATTCTGCTGTGAAGTGTAAGCACAAGAAGTCAGATGAACAATAACTAGAGATCTGAGAAAGCTTGACAACTATAAAGTAGAAAACTCCAAGGCATTGTCAGTGTGAATAAACTTTACATTTGCGGAAAAATTTTCGTAATCCTAATAAGAAACGATTTAATCACGTGACCAGCATTAGACTTATTCTTTAAAAGAAAACCAAGATAATCTATAGAAATCATCCACACTAACCATTCAGAACCGATGTCCCTGCTGATCAGGAACACGACAAGGACCCCAGATAATAAAATGAGACAACTCAAACGGCTGACTACTGTGACGACTCTAATGACTTGGAGAAGAAGAACGATGGTGCTTCCCAAGCTGACATGCCTCACACTCTAAGGTAGTACGAGTAGAGATCTGAGGGAGAACATGACAACTTTTGCAGAGGAAGGTGTCCAAAACGAAGATGCTACATTAAAGGAGAAACAAATCCAAAAGGAATAGTAGCAGCATCAATACACTGTGGTTGGACTAATCCGTAAAGCCCTTTCTGTTCACGGCCACATCCAATCACCCTGCCTGTGAATATATTCTGAAACACAAGAGAAGAAGGATTAAATATAGCACGATAATGTACATCTTTTGTAATATGGCTAATAGACAAAAGATTCATCTGAAATGATGGAGCATGTAAGACATTATGTAGATGCATCGAGAGAGATAGAACAATCTCCCACTGACCAACAATGGGGTAGATGCATCGAGGGACCTAATAGAAAAAAGAGTCATCTAAAATGCTGGAGCATGTAAGACATTCTTCAGATGCATCGAGGGAGCTAGAGCAATCACCACTGATCTACCAAGAGGAATAGACTAGTAATTATTGAATTGTACTCAATCGCTACACATATGATTAGATGCTCCATAGTCCATGATCCAATCAGTCAAATCGAAACTGCTACTACTGGTAAGTGGATAAGCAATACTTGATGAACTCGAAAAAGCTTTAGACGTAGCTGCGGCATCTGAAGAACCTACAACTGAAATGATTGGAGTAGTCATCATCTCTCTCAGTCTAGAAACAATATCAGCAAACCACGCATCATGAGATGGAGTTGAAGTAGGCTCTGTCTGCTGAGCAACATGGGCAGATGCAGTATACCCGTGCTTCAGATAATATGTCTCCTCCGAATAACCTGGACGGTGGTAATGTGAGCACGGGCCATGTTGAGGTCCTCCTCGGCCACGTAGTCTACGCCCTCGAAATTGAGAAGTACCTTTTCTGCCAGAGAAGCTACCATATCAGAGGGAGTTTGGGCCATGGTAGTAGATGAAGTAGTGATCCAACTCAATCGCTTGTAGACCTCCTCCATTGGAGGTATCGTCTCTCCAGTAAGTAGTTGAGTACGTGCTTCCGTCGTACTCATAGTCAAGGGAAGACAAAAAAACTCTTGTCATAGTGGCATTTCGGTATGCCTGTTGCTACTCACTACTGCTGTTAATTGGCATACAGCTATGCAGACACTCAAACATGCCTCTAAGATGCGAGAAGTGGACATAAAGAGATCGACCATTCTGCTTGGTCGAAAAAAATATCATACTGCAATTGTAGAATCTTGCTGTTATTCTTTGTCCGTCCAGATGTGTCTGCTAAGATGTCCCACATAGCCTTCGTCTGTGGATTGATTGACGTTGTCATGGACAATCCCTGTAGTTAGAGTTCCAGAGAGCCACATCCGAGCATAGGCATCATCATGCCTCGGTCTTGTCCATCGGCTCTGAATCCGTCAGAATGTGCTCATTGTTATCGTATTGCATAAGGGTGCGAAACTGCATGGAGCATAACTTGTAGTTGGTACCATCCATCTTCATGATGGGAGCCGGGCCCTTGAAGGCATCGGACGATGAAAAAACATCACCCTTGTTCTCTGACATAGTAAAAGAACGCCGACAATCCGGAATAAAACTGAGTAGAATACTCTGAGCGAGTTTACACAATCATATGAAGGATTGGTTATACGTGCAGACTCATACAACCATCCTTTCTAACCCTTGATGTAGTCTAGAGCCGAAAAATGTGATTTAGATTTCCTTAATCACCATTTCCGGTTGAAATCAGGCCATAAAATGCAGCGGCAATAGGTGGATTGCGGTCCGCAGGAGATAAGATCAACCCACAACCTGCGAGAGCGGTTGCAACCAACTAATCGACCACCTCGCAAGCAGACTGCTGGATGACGGCGAGAAGCACAAAGGCCACTATGCGCGACGTGCAACAAGAATGCTACAAAGTGGGGGCGGTCGAAAGTGATGCCGCTAGACAGCGACGATGGCCGCAGGGGGTGCCACAAGGTTGCAACAGCTGTCGGGGGTGCCTCTAGGACGCAACGGCTGGGAAGGATGTCGGCGGATATCTACGACAACAGAGGGACGACGGACAGGGTTATGGTTTTGGGATACGGGAACCCTGGTTTAGGACCGTTGCTCTGATGCCATGTTGGACGAAAAGAATTGCATATAATAGAAGAGACCCTCGAACTTGCTTATATAGGAGAACGCCATGGGTTAATTATATAATAGGTACATAACGAAAACAGAAATGAGAAAAAATATGAAGAGATACAAATATCTAAACAATAACCAATATCTCAACATTCCCAAGGTTGTCTGGAACGACCCTCTGGCTAGGACCTTGGTGAAACATGCTTGTTGCTGACTTGGCTAACATGAGTGGTGGAGATGAAACAATTTCGAATCATATCTCGAGTATAGCGACAATATCCCTTGATATGTTTGGTCCTCTCATGGAAGGAATTGTAAACAATGAAGACAACAACCTGATTATCGCATTGGAGGTGCATGGGAAGAGACGCCTCAATAGTTAGTTCAGTAAGATTATATCTAGCCACCACATATCCTCTGTACTGCCCTGAGCTAGGGCTTTGTACTCTGACTCTACACTGGATTTTGAGACCACCATATGCTTCTTGCTCTTCCATGATATCAAGGAACTCCCTATGAACACTACACAGCTAGAGGTAGTCTTCCTATCCTTGAGGCATTACGCATAATCTGCATCTGCACAAGCTGTAATGGCAAGGGATGTGCCTATGCTAAATAGAAGACTAGTGCTAGGTGAAGTCTTCAGCTTCAGATACGTCATAATCATATCATCAACTGCATCCATATGTGCCTTTCTAGGCTTCTCCATGAACTACAAAGAATATATTTGTCCTAGTGATGGTCACATATAGGAACTTCCCAACCAACTCATGTACCTCCTCTTGTCTACCTCCTCAGTATCATCACCACAAAGCTTCATGCCTGGGTCCATGGATGTCACGACCCGTCCCGCTAACCGGAACGTGCTGCGATAGAGATCTTTCTTCACATTTATCCTCAAAGTACACGTGGGGCAATCTCATCAAACATATCTTCTTTGTATTTAAAGTCCACATTACAAAGACGTGTCTTACACAAGTTCTATTACAACTCCTTACAAAAACAACAGACAGTACAAAAAAAACAACGAACACCGCCTCCTTTTAGTGTGTAAGCAGTCCTTTCTCCTTCTGGTCGTGATTCTATTGATCTGTACATAATTATAAAATAACAGGATGAGTATAAACCCATTTATGAGCTTAGACCCAGTGGAAGGATCTCAAGCTTTTTACTTATAGCTAAAAGTTGAAATATGAGCATCATACCAGAATTTATGTTGATAACTTGGAAATAGCTTGAAAGAGACTTTATGACAGTAATCATATAACAACATGCTAGTTTTGCAATTGAACACTGAAATCACTTCAACAGAAGATAAACTGAAACATAATTGTCACTATTGAGTTGTTTGCATTAATCACCACTGTGGCTAAGTTATCGACTCATGAACGCTGAAACAAAGCTAAGCCATAAGCGCAGACGGTCCCAAAGACCAAAAACACCTTGCATACGGCCCAAAGCCTATATGTATACAGAATGCGGACCCAAAGTCCTCTTGATACCATATCTAATGGTTTGCCATATCTAATGGTTGTTTCAGGGTCATATCTAATGACATCACCATATCTAATGGCCAGTTCATGATGTATAAAATAGCTACTGTGGTGCTTACTTTCTGATTTTGATTCCTTTCTTGCCACTAATAATCTGTACTTTTGCTAATTCAGGCTCATAACAGTTAATTTATGAACATAAAACAATCTGGCATATCATGCATATTCTTTGCAACTGAAAACTATTAAGAACATGAAAACCGATACCTATGGCATAGTGATTGTTCAAACATGTTTGTTTTATATAAAGCTCAAATCTAATCAGTGAAATTTATGTTTCATGTTCCACAAAGAATCATATGCTTGAAAACATGTTATCATGATAAAACAGTTAAAACGACTTTTGAAACACTTCCTAAAGACCTGATTTCGTATCTAGTATCTGGTACTTGCAATTCACAGGTAAACGCTTTAGAAAACACGATTGCATACTTGCTTTTCAAAACCATGCATAAAAGCTAAAGATTATAGCTTTAAAATAGTGCTTAAGAATCCCTCACCTGATTTTGAGTCGGGATTGCCTTCTTTAGTGAATATCCCCTATAACTGTCTCAGATTGAGTACTACGGCTTGATGGCGGCCAGAACTTCGTTACGGCTTTTAATGCGCTCTCGTTCACTGACAGAGCTTCGCCGTCACTCTTATCGTGCTCCTCCAACGACCTCGACAGCCTTGTGGCTCTAAGGTGGTGAGAGTGGCGTGGGATGAAGTGACTAGAATGGTGGGGAGGTCATAGGTATATATAGGCCTCCACCGCCTTTACATGTGTGACATGTATCAACATGTAAGGGAGGCTCCAAGACACATGTTACCTCTCTTCCATGTATGAAGACACATGGAAACACATGACACATGGCTTATTCATGAGAAAACTTGTTGCACAAGTATGAGGCTACACTAGGACACATGTTAGTCTTAGAACGATGACACATGGTCCTCTTGGATATTGACACTTGTCCTGAATATGTAACGACACGTGTCCCATGATTTTCCCTCCATGCATTCTACTTTTGCTAATGATACTTAATTATCACTAATGATGGGTAATTAATGCTAATCACGCTTAATTAGTCTTAATGATGTGTAGGACACATGTTAGTCTTAGAATGATGACACATGGTACTCTTGTGCATTGACACATGTCCTGAATGTACAATGTCACGTGTCCTATGATTTGTCTTAATGACATGATTATGGTCTAATGAGCATAGATATGTAACCTCCTGGGCCCTATACCAGTGGTAGCTTCTCCTTCTTATAAGCTTCTACCATACTTCTACAAAATTCAGAGATCCTTTTAAAGTCATAATTATTCCAGATGTTCTCTGATTTACACAAAACAAGTTTCAATAAAATCGGTGCATCAAGGCGAATCTATTGACTACGTTAACTGTAAAGTGTGAATACTATCAATCCAATATTTCCTTGAAATACGCTTGCTAACATCCAAAACATAGTATATGTAGAGATATTCTACAAAAACTCAAGACTATTCAAAACGTGTATTACAATGGAAGCAATGGCAGGCCTGTAATCAGATACCCATGTCAGATAAAAGATTCTAAATGTACTTCCTATGGATCATCACAAGACCTCGCTGATTCCTAGAGAATTCCAGTCTAAGGAAGTAACATAGACTACCAAAGTCCTTGAACACGAACTGTTGACCTAGAAAATCCTTAGTTGCGTGGATGTCCTACACATTATCCCCGGTGACAATAAAATCATCAACATAAACAAATATGGCAAATGTACCTCTCTGAGACCTCTGAACAAACATTATGCGATATGCAGTTAATCTGACGAACCCTTATTGCCTTATCAAATCCGAAAGCTTCTGAAATTATACTCTTCAGCTTTGTTGAAGACCATAAATCATCTTGTGAAATCTGCAAACCTTCAGACACTCTCTCTCAGCAGCGAATCCAGGTGGTTGTTGCATGTAAATTGTTAGAATTATTGTTATGTTTATTTTATTTCGGCATTGTAACTCTTCAAGGTCATTCTAGTACTATTTACTCTCTAAGATTTTCTTTTTATATAAGAGACCCTAGACTTGTTGAGTACAATGATAATTCATTTTTTCTCCACATGGTATCAGTGCAACGGTCCTAGGTCAGGATTCTGATCGAAAATCATTCTACCCCCACCTCCAAGTCTCTCATCAACCTTCGAATGCATGTGTAGGCCCTCCTTCCTCGACACGTGCTACGCGTGAGCCCCGTCCATCACATTGATGCGATTATTGCACCTTCTTGAGTGCGCTGCAACCCCTTCCAGCGGTCGCTACAACTTCATTGGTGCGATACCAGCCCCACTAGGTAGCTTCAGGTAGCAACTACACCTCACCAAGGGTGTGCCCAGGCCTCCAAGGCTTCTCGAAGCTTCCATCGCTATCCGATAATGCTCTTAAGGCTCTGTCCATCCCTCCTGGACCTCTGCCAAGACCTCTTGGACCCCTCCTCCTTTGCCCCCAAGGCTTCACTCCACTCAAACCTCCTAGGCCTCCGTCAGGATCCTTTGGGACTTGTGAGACGTTACCAGGCACTTTTTGTACCCACCTAGGTGGTGCCAAGGTCCCCGAGGACTTCCTGATATGTTGTGCAACGTGTTTTCAGACCTTCTGCATGCCCAAACGTGTAATCTAAGGCACTTATCAACCCTCTTGTGCATACTTGATCAACCACATGGCCTTCTTCATCTCTATATCTGACAACCATGACATCTACTGTTGAGACAAAGTCCTTGTCCACGAACATGATGGCACAAGGCACTATTATCAAACTCAAGGGCACCGAATATTATGTGCTCTAGTCTCGTTATTCTAAGATGTTCATTGGTGGTCGACAGAAATTTATATCCTGATTAAAGTCCCTCCATATGAGGACAAAGACTACAACAAGTGGCAGATAGACAACTACCAGGTTATCAAATGGATAACCAACAATGTTAAGGCACACATTGCCTCGAATCTATTTTACAAGGACACAACGAAGGAGATGTGGGAGGATCTTGAACAGACATACTCCGAGAAGACAATAAAGATACATCTTCCGGACATATATATGTGTATCTAATTTTAGTCTATGGGTGATTCTACTTCTGTTGAGTACTACAGGCATCTCATACAAGCATCTCACTAGCCTGTATGAGGGGCTTGCGATCTTTTAGCCCTCATGTTGTACCAAACATGTACAAAATTGTTCGAACTGGCATGTATTCGCTTTCTTGATGGCATGCATTTATGATATCATGCAGTAAATGTGAACACCCTCGGATCCGGTACCCTTTAACAACACTTTCACGGTAGTATATTCGCTAGAGATCGCACAAGCTACTGAAAATGTGGGGAAATTTCACGTGTTTCTAACATGACATTCGCATTCAATGAATAAGCCACACAGATAAGAAGAAATGCCGCCACTATTCATTCATTTCCATATAACATTACATGTAACAAAAGAATGTATTACAATGTACATGTAGATCCCAAAATATATGGCTGAAGACGAAGAAAGCATCAGTGTTCACGAAATCGGTTGAAGCGGCCGCATATGTGCGTGCGGACCCCTAACCGCACCGCATTCGTAAAGCCCCCTGTATGCGGCCAGTGCGCATATGCGTCCCGCATATGCGGGCTGTGCGGCCGCATATGCGGACTGTGCGCCCGCTTCGCGCTGTGACATGTATCCGGACCTGTTACCCGATTACCCGGTCTCATACCCGATTCCACATGTTACCCAGATACCCTAACCCCCATTCCCCCGATACCCGATACACGATACCCTAACGCCTCGTCACCTCCGATCCTCCTGCGCCTCCATCGCTGCCTCCTCCAAGCTCCTCCACCTCGTCGCCTCCACGATCCTCCTGCGCCGTGCGAGCCCACGACGCCTCCACGATCCCCCTGCGCCTCCATCGCCACCTCCTCCAAGCTCCACCGCCTCGTCGCCTCCCAACACTGCTTCCTCCTACCATCTCCACCGCGGCACCGCCTCCTAGCGCGACACCAGGTCGATTCGCACACTCCTTTATAAATATCTCTAATTATGTTTATTTCTGTGTTATTTGTTCAAGCCTAAAGTCATAAAAAACTTCTACCTCTTACAAATATGATTAGTAGTGAACCCTTTGCTATTATTTTTTCCCTATATGTGGGCATATCCAATTCCATCCAATTAAGTTCAAAAATATTGTGTTCCTTCATTGATGATTATAGCAAACATGTTTGTGTGTTTTCAATAATTTTCAAAGCCCATATGCCTACAATCTACGACATATATTCGGACTCAATTCTTTGCAGTCATAAAAGTAGCTCATATATACTGATGGAGGTAGTGAGTACTTCAAACTAGATTGACAATGTAACAAAAATGACAGTCCTGTAATTTCTTCCCCAGTACAATTAGGGGTACATGAGCAAAATAGAATTGCTGAACATAAAAATCGACAAGCAGAGGTGGCTCTTACTTTATTATACCATGGTGATATATCCCTTTATTATTGGACACTATATACATTACTTTATATACATTGCTTTATTACAATGATACAAACTCTATATACATTACTTTATCGTGTTTTAGATTTACATTATCCAAGATATACATCTACATCTCCAAATACACGTCTTTAGCAATTACCATTGCTTCTAGATTTTTTTGATTATATACTAATTCAATTTATTAAAACATTTAATATTTTGTTGATGATGTTTTCTAATTATGATTGAATGTCAGGCAACTATGGCCTCCAGACTACCATCTGACAGTGGTTCTTCTCCTACGCCTGGAACCGGAAGTGAGCCTCCTACTCATAGGAGTGATACAATGGAGTTTTTTGTTCCTCCTGGTTCCACTGATCCGGGATGGAAGTATGCTTTTCTAGCTAATCCAAGTACCCCTGGCATGGTTACTTGCCGATTATGTGGAAAGGTTGTCACCGGAGGGATTAATCGCATGAAGCAACATTTGGCTCATATTAAAGGCAATACATCATCTTGTCCCAAGGTGACTCCTGATGTGAAGAATGAAATTAAGGATAACATGGAGGGAATTAAAGTAAAGAAGAATGAGAAGACTGCGGGGATGAAAGCCATTCAAGGGGATGTCTCTATCAAGATTAATCAACCCTTGACTGAAGAGGAGAGGGATGGGAAAAGGCCTCGAACTTCTACAGATGATATGCCAGCGGAGAATCTTCGCCAATCAACAATTAAAGATGCATTTGCTAAGGAGGAACGCGCACGTGTGAATTCATTCGTGGCAAAGTATTTCTATGATAATGACATCGCTTTCAATGTTGTCAAAAGTGACTCCTTTCTTCGAATGTGCGAAGCAATTGGGCAGTATGGAAGATCCTACAGGCCTCCAACATACTATGAGCTCACAGAAATACTTTTGAAGGAACAGGTTAAGGAAACACACGAATTCTTGCAAGGGCATCGTAATTCATGGAAGAGTTCTGGATGTTCCATTATGACAGATGCTTGGATTGATAGGAGGGGAAGGAGCATCATGAACATCCGCGTCAACTGTGAGCTTGGGACCAGTTTTCTGAAGTCAATTGACTCGTCTGCAGATTCTCATACTGCCGACTACATTGCTTCCTTAGTGGATAAGTCCATTGAGGAAGTTGGGAGTAGTCCGAGTAGTGACAGACAATGCATCTGCAAATATGGTTGCTAGCAGAATTTTGAGAATCAAGTACCCACAGATCTTCTGGAGTTCGTGTGCGGGACACTGCATCGATCTTATGCTTGAGGAGATCGGTAAAGAGTCCAAGGTGAAAAATGCCATTACAAAGGCAAGGACATTAACTGTCTTCGTATACAATCATGCAAAAACATTGAGTTTGATGAGACAATTTACGTAAAAGGGGGAGATAGTGAGGCCAGGAACAACAAGATTTGCTACCACATATCTCACCTTGCAGTCAGTGATGGACAAGAAGGACAAGTTGAGGCTTATGTTTTCTTCTGGTGAATGGAGAGCGTGTAAATGGTACAAGACGAAGAAGGGGGAAATGGCTTCGGCCATAGTTCTGAGTCCTTCATTTTGGACTCAAGTCTCTTTGACCTTGAAGATCTTTTCTCCATTGGTACATGTTCTGCGAATTGTTGATGGAGATAAGAGACCGGCTATGGGGTTTGTATATGCTGAATTGCAAGATGCAAGAAAGGAGATCATGAGCATTTTCAAAGATGTGAATGCATCTTACAAATATTTTGTTGATGCCGATGATTCAAAGTCTAAAAAGAGGTTGGATAGCCTCCTCCACCTTGCTGCATATTTTTTGAATCCCTATTTCTTTTATAGGGACAATGATCAAATCCAGAGGGAAGGTCTTGCTCTGAAGGGATTCTTAGATTGTATGGATATTTTCTATCCTGATTTAGAGATCCAAGATATCATCACTAGGAAGGAGTTGCCATTATATGAAAGGGCAGAAGGATCATTTGGCAAACCTTTGGCTGTCAAACAGAGGTCCATCATTGATGATGATTTCAATCCATGTATAAATTCTCATTAGATTTCATACACTTATATATTTAAGTATTACTATTTATCTCATTAGATTGCATACACTTATATATTTAACTATTATTACTTATTTGTTTTTATAAATAGCCCGTTGGTGGGGATTGTATGGCATGGAAACGCCACATTTGAAAGAAAAGGCAATGAAAGTTCTAAAGTTGACAGCCTCTTCCTCGGGTTGTGAAAGGAATTGGAGCACTTTTGAGGCGGTAAGACTGTAAAATTGGTGCCACACATGTCAAATATTATGCATCATTAATGAGGTAGTAAATCATATGTTTTTCTTTATTTTGTAGATTCTCACGAAGAAAAGGAACAAGCTCGAATTCAAGCGGTTAAACGACTTGGTGTATGTCAGATTCAACGCCAAGTTGAGAGATCGCCATCTTAAAAAACGTAGTGATCCATTTGCCACAAATGATAGAACCCACGTGAGAGATTGGATTGGTGGGGAAGATGAAGAAGATGAGGTATTCCAAGGATCGGGGTTGACGTGGAACTTAGTGACTGATGCAACTGGTGCAGAAGATTTGATACAACATAGAAGAAGCCAAAGGCATGCTACTGGTTCAACCTTGTCGCCGGGCTAAAATGAGGAAGAGTTCCCATTTGAGGAAGACAATGATGATGATGATGAAGACAATATCGAAGTGGAATTTGATGATGATATGGATTAGGATTTCTTTGTAATACGTAGAATATTATCGCCTGAACATTTTTGTTTTCTTATGCTATTTTAATTAGTACTCTACTAATGCTATTTGTGTTAAATTTCGGTTTTCTTTTGGAAACTTAAATATTTTGGTGATTGTTGTCAATTATTATGTCTGCTAACTTTTCTATTGAAGTATTAAATATTTATTGATAGAGACCGTTTTGAGCTATATATGAAAGTCATTTTCTTATAACTTCTGTTGGACCACAATTATACATAATTTTATTCAGTTGTAGTCACTTTTGCATATATTTATTTATTTTTAAATAAAAAATTAAGGAAACCGCGTAGAACCGCATATACCCCACATATGCCCCCACATACTGCTTTATCGATAATCAGTGACCTGTCCGAACGCATACGCATACCACTTTCCTGAACCTTGGAAAGCATATTACATCATAAGTTGAACCAAAAATTGAAACAAAAGACATCGTACCGTCTGCTATATACACGATCCTCAGAAGACATCAACCTACTACTATGCAACAGGCTCCTTGCCTGTCAAAACATCTTAGGAAGAAGAGGTATCAACGAGCGTTAGTACACCCATAATTCATAGTACAAAAATTAACAGGCATTTAATATGGATATAAAAGAAACAAGTACGAAGGCATAAACATCTAAAATTTATTTCTACTTGCAATGTAAAAAACTTTTCAAGTGGCTTGTATGTATCTCCCCCTATTTACCTTTCTTTCCAACATTTCCCATATAAATTACTTTTATATTGTAATTAATTGCTCATAAGTATGCATGTGAGTGTATTCTCATATTATTTAGATATTATGTTGTGGATTTTGATAATGGGAAAGGTAAGATTGGAAATGGTTTATTGATTTATTTAATTCTCAAGTGTAGTGGGTAGTCTGTGGTCTTGGTCAGTGTGCGACCTCACACTATGACTCTAAGACGTGGGAAGTGCCTTAGGTTGGGGTACCTCCATAATCAAGCGGCGTTGTATAATGCATCCTAACTAAGTTACCAACACGTCCACTAGCTTATATGGATTTCGAAACCAATTTAATTATAGTCACTTCCCACGAACTCAAGTTTGATTGTAACTTCTCCAAACCTCAACTGCAACTGCCTCAGATGTAACCCTAGATGACTTAGTTGTAGACATGGATGATTCGAATGTAGAACCACCAAGTCTGCTAGCGAAAGTAAACAAAACTCATGCAATGAGGTAGCCTACAAAAAGGCTCTTCCGTCTCGACCTCTAATTGGAAATGTGTTCCAATAGAGGGAAAGGTCTACTCTAAAACTACGCCCTGGAGACGTGTGAGAGACTCTGAAAAAATCACTCTAAAATATCCTAAATGATGCAAGTGCATTGGTGAGCTCGAATGGCATCACCACAAACTCGTAGTATCCATAACGAGTACTGAAAGCGGTCTTCTGAGTGTCTGCCTCTCGAATCCCCTGTTGCTGATTGCCTGAATGAAGATCAATCTTCGATAATACCATAGATCCCTGGAGCTGGTCAAACAGATCATCAATGCATGGCAAAGGATAACGGTTTTTAACCGTTGTCTTGTTTAGTAGTATGTAATCGATGCATAGTCTCATCGATCCATCCTTCGTCCTGACGAATAGAACCGGAGCACACCAAGGTGAAGTGCTCGGTCTCACAAATCTTAAATCAATCAATTCCTGCAAGTGTACCTTATGCTCTCTCAACTTAGCAGGTGTCATGTGGTAAGGAGCCATCGAGATCGGTTGTGTATCGAGTAGTAATGTGATCTCGAACTCGATCTCTCTCTGGAGGTAATCCTCGTAGCTCATCAGGAAACACATCTGGGTATTCTGATACTACTTTGATATCCTGTGCCATCCGTTTCTGATCAGATCTCCTGAAAAATGCTAGGTATGAATCATAACCCTGATCAATAAGTCGCTGAACTCGCAACGCTGAAATGTACTCCATTTTGGAGTCATGTAAGGTACCCTCAAAAGTGAACTCAGATAAATATGAAATCGTACAGACAACCGTCTTCCTAAAGCAATCAACAAGAGCATGATGAGCTGATAACCTATCCATGCCTAGAATCAAGTCAAACTCATCAAGATGTAGTAGTAAGCAATATGCGATCATCACGTGACTGCTAATCAGTACTGGTTAGTGCCTGACTATCAAGGAAATGACGAACAACTGGCCACCTAACCCACGGATGTGGTATGGAGAAGATAGAGTCTCTGCGACTCTACCTAAAAAAACTAGTAGCTTCGAAACAAGGAAAGTATGTCGCTTCAGAATCAAACAAAACATGGAAAGGTCGACCCAAAATTGGGATCATACCTTTCACCGCAGTAGCTGCTGAACGTGTATGCTCCTCGGTCACTGCGTGTAGCTGGCCCTGCCTGGCTGGTGCGGTACTAGAACCTGCCACACTCTATGTCTGTCTCTGTTGCTACCTCCAGAAGTTGGAGTTTCTACCACGGAAACTCCCTCAATGTTGTACTTGAGGCTATGACTGTGAAGGTTGTGGCTGAGGCTCAACAAATCTATGGGAACATTGATACCGGTAATGTCCCCACTCATGGCATAAGTAACATCAGATGTGTCAGGAAGGAGGAGTGGTCATCTCCGTGCTTTGAGTCGGTCCTACTGATATCTCATAGCAGCCTGTTGTCACTGAAGGTCGGTGAGAGCTGTCAGTATGCATGCGACCTGGTTAGTCGTCTCCTGGCCTGGTCGGGATGCTATGGCTCTGCATGAGAATCATTTTTAGTTATTAAAAATGCCATTCGTAGACACTTATCATAAATGTTTTTTCCTTCTTGGAATACACTATGAAAATTAATGAAATTGGTGACATTTGTGGTGATTGAATTTGAATGTCATATTTCTCTTCTCGGACTCATGGCAAATCAGAAGACTGTCGCTATCCGAGACTTAATGCGATCAGAATTTTAATACTGCAAATGTGCGTATTGGGGTACCACGGTTCTGATACCTAATTGTGAACCCCTTAAGATCTGGATGCCCGTTTACGACGCATCCGCACCATTGCATTCACATGTAAACGCAGAAAGTATTGAAAATTCAAGAGAAATTTTTTCTTTTTTTTATGGCATTCACATTTAATGAATAAACCACATAAACAAGAAGAAGTGCCACCAATATTTCATTCCTTTCCATATGACATTACATGTAATAAAAGAATGTATTACAATGCACATGTAGATCCCAAAAATACATGACTGAAGAGGAGGTAAGCATATTACATCATAAGTTGAATTAAAAACTGAAACAAAAGAAACGTACCATCTACTATATACATTATTTTCTGAAGTCATCAACAGCTACTGAGCAGCAGGCTCCTTGACTGCCTAAACATGTTAGGAGGAAGAGGTATGAGCGAGCGTTGGTACACCCATGTTTCATATTATAAAATAAGCCTGCATTTAATATTGATACAAAAGAAACAAGTAGAAAGGCATAATAATCAAAAGTTACAACTACTTATTTGAGAAAGATGTTTTCATGCTACAATGATGAATGCTTAAAGTTTTCACCATTTCTTCCTATATATCATTTTCATTTAACGTGGTTAATGACGTGTATATCTATATATAAACATTTCTCCACTTCCCCATATTTATATATATATATATATATTAATTAATGGCTTATAAATAGATGTTATACTCTTATCATATAGATCAGATTGTAGGTTTTAATAAGAGGTTGGTGAGATGATGCGTAATTTGACTCTTCGTTTCTTTATGGTAGAAAAGATGAAATTCTAATATGGTTCTCAATTCTATCTTATATGTTTAGTGGATAGTCTGTGATCTCGGTCTTTGTATAACCTCACACTATAACTATAAGATGTGAATAATGCCTTAGGGTTGGGGTGCCTCTGTAGGCATGCGGTGTTGTATAATGCATCCTAACTAAGTTCCCAATACGTCCACTAGATTATGGGGATTTCGAATCCGATTTTAGTCACTTTCTACCGATTCAACATTAATGGTAACTCCTCTAATACTCAACTGTAACAGTCTCAGATGTAACTCTAGATGACTTAGATGTGGACATGGATGATTTGCATGTAGTATCGCCAAGTCTGCTGGCGAAAAGTAAACAAAACTCAAGCGTTGAGGTAGCCTCATAAGGGCTCTTCCGTCTCGCCCTCTAGTTGGAAGTGCGGCTCGAGAGAAGGAAATGTCTACTCCAAAACTACGCCCCAGAGACGTGTAAGAGAGACTCTCCGAAAAGTCACTCTAGAAACTGACCTGACCGGTAACGGGAAAACGAGCTCGTACGAAAACTAAAACCGAGGATCCCTCGCATGGGTATCATAAAACAAAGGGGTCAGCGGATTGGTCAAAGTCGGGATCCCAACGAGGCGTAAAAACACTGCGAGCTCACATAAAAACTGTGAAAAGGATTGGGATCCTAGACACGCACCTGACGACTGCTGCCCCAACTGGGCTTCTTATCTTCCGCCCAGTTGAGAGTCACCGCGCTCTCGCACGGTCAGGTGTAAAGGACACCATGACCGACACTTAAATTTATAATCATCATCGATTCACAAAAATTAATTATTTCAAAGATTTCAAAGTAATGTAGATCACATAAGTCCTTGATCAGTTAAAGCACTAAAATTTTTGGATAATTCAATCATTGAGCAGTTTAAACCACTAAATATCCAGGTGTAGGTAAATTTGGTCCTATAAAAATATGTCAAAATACTGTTCATTATGACATATAGATGTCTGATTCATATGTGAACTATTGCAACTATCAAGTGACAAAAGTTGAAATTTAATAACAGAGGCCAATGACGGACAGTTCTGAAATTGGACTATTGGAGTATATGATAGGATTAGATAGAATAGAATCATGCATCTTTGATAAGTGTTTACAGCTATCCAACAACAACTAAAATACCATGTATTCTCCACTAAGGCGTACTATACTATAGAGATATTTATGTATTTCTACATTCTATATGTATCTTTTTCTTATTTTTATTGCTATGTTCCGCCTTATGTAATTTACCCATAGGCCTCTCCTCTATATAAGAGAGCCTAGGATTCTCAGAAATAAACAACTCTTATTTTTCTCCTAACATGGTATCAGAGCGGCGGTCTTAGACCGGAGCTCGTATACCCTAACCAGCCCCCCACCCGCCAACCCCCTCCCCTCTCTCTCGGCGCCACCGCCAGCAGGTCGAGTCACTGCCTGCATCACAACCCCCCCTTCAGCAGGCTCCCTTCCTCTCAGCCGGCCTCCCGCTACCAACCTCGGGCCCGCCTGCGCCACTCGTCCCGCCTGCGCCGCCGCACATGCCTCCTGCTGATCCTCGCGGATCCCTAAAAGCCTGCCTAGGTCGTCGGCCACAAGTGTCGTCGGTTCCCTCCGACGTTCTCCTTCATACAACTCGGGTGATTGATTTGATTGCATAGGTCTACATATGCAATCAAATCCCCATATGCCATTGTAGACTCATTTATAGTAGTCTACATACCCTGTGATCTTCTTTCGGCATCATGTACCCACCACAGGTGCCTTCAGAGGTCCGACACTGATTATCAAGATGGACGGGACGAACTATGAGCTCTGGGATATGCAGTTCATGAGTCTCATGAAGTCGAACGGTAAGAAACATATCCTTACCGAAGATGAGCCTATGGAGAAAACATGGATTCACGCCTCATGGGAGGCGGACGACGCGTATGCCAAAGTATGGCTGTCTGGGACGTTGACAATAGAGATCGCCAACGACGTGCTGCATCAACCCACGACGAAGGCAATGTGGGATATTCTGGCGACGACATATTCGCTGGCACGTAATGAGATCAAGATACTACAATTGCAGCATGATATTTTTACAGTCAAACAGAATGGACGTCATCTCCACTCACTGTACACATCCCTGCGAGGAATGTTTGAGAAGCTCCATAGCTTCATGCCTTTGATGGCCACTCCTGAGCAGCAAAAGAGATACAGGAATGCCACCATGGTGGGTGTATTCCTGGCTGCACTTGTTCAAGAGTACGATGATGCCAGCTCTCAGATTATTGTTGACGCCACTATTCTTCCTATGGAGGAAGCTTTCCGCCGACTTAGTCGAATCATTGTCCAGTGCTCTACTACTAGCCAGACACCTTCGGCGATGGCTGCCTCTAGAGGAAGAGGTGGCTCCTCTACTTTTCGTGGTCGTGGTCCTCGTGGTCGTGGGGGTCGGATCCGTCAGCCTTGCACTTATTGTCACCGTCTTGGCCACTCAGAGGATACATGCTACTCTAAGCATGGTTTTCCAGCATCAGCTCGAGTAGCAGAACAAGTTGAGTCTCCTGCACCTTCTTCTTTGGACTAGCGATTCGATGACCCCGTTGCCAGACTTAGGAACATCATGCCTCCTGACACAACTCCAGGAGGCCATTCAGATGTGGCAGCCTCTGCTTCTGCCAGTACATCCGCTACAACCAATACCTCAGGTAGTTCTTATGCCTTCACCTTCTGTGATGGATCTATGATTACAGAATGGATTATGGACTCAGGAGCGACATATCACCTATGTGGGGACAAAGAGTAGCTTACTGCATATACACAGGTTTCTCCAGGGCGGATTATGGTGATAGTCGACGGGACTCATTCCTCGATTACAGGACAGGGGGAGATTAGTTTGACGCCTTCCATGCAAGTGCAAAATGTGTTACATGCTCCTGAATTCTCTATGAATTTACCGTCCATTAGTCAGATTATGAAGGATTTGAACTGTCGGGCTATTTTTGACCCATCGTCTCTTGTTTTTCAGGACATACTTACGGGCAAAGTAATTGGATGTGGCCGTGAGCATAATGGCCTTTATCGTCTGGTCCGTACTCCCTATGTCGGTGCATGACTCCATTCTATAGGATCAACCTCTCCATATACCTGGCATCTCCGTTTTGGTCACCTACCTCTTTAGAAAATATGATGTATTTTGCCACATATTTCTCCGAGATTGTCCTTCTAGTGCGAAGCGTGTCAGTTGGGAAAGCATCATAGGTCCAGTTTCCCGGGTCATCAGAGTCGAAGCAATAGCTCTCTTTTTGAGTTAGTCTATATTGATATTTGGGGTCCCTGTCGTGTTCCTGATCATCATGGACATAGGTTTTATCTAGTTGCAGTAGACGATTTTTCTCGCTTGTCTTGGGTGTTTTTATTGAAGAATAAATCTGAAGCAGGAGATGTGATTAAAATGTTTATCAACGAAGTTCAATATATTTTCTCTTCTTCTGTGAAAATTGTGCGGTCTGACAATGCATTGGAGTTTTGTACTCACGCACTTTCATTGTTCTTTTCCTCTCGTGGTGTAATTCATCAGACATCATGTGCTTATACTTCACAACAAAATGGTGTTGCAGAAAACATCGTCATTTACTGGATATCACTCGGACCCTACTTATTCAGAGTCGTGCTCCACATTCATTTTGGGTAATACAGTTCTCACGCCCTGTTATCTAGTAAATTGCATGCCCTTGTTTGTTTTGGGTGAGAAGACCCCTTTATCTATATCCTTTCCTGAGAAGGAGTTGTTCTCTCTTACACCCGTGTGTTTGGCTCTGTTGTGTTTGTCCACCAGTGGGCTTCAGGTCTTGACAAACTCTCTCCCAAGGCTGTCAAATGCGTGTTTGTGGGGTATTCCAGGACTCAGAAGAGATATCGTTGCTTTGATCCGTTACGTGGGAAATACTTTGTTAGCGCCGATGTCACATTCTTTGAATCTGTGATGTTTTTCTCTCCGATAGGTGACAGGATGACTACTTCTGAATCTGATACTGAGATTTACATGCTGCCACCTCCTACGAGTCAGTTATCTTCTGTACCAGTCATACCGCCACCACCACCACCACCTCCACCACCTCTATCTACACAGACTCCTGTGACCGTGGTTCCACCATTAACAAAATTCTATACATGTCAGCCCCCTTCTGCTCATGGCCATCGCCCGTCATCTAGCATGCCCCGGGTTTGTTCTGATAACATGGTTTCTAACAATGGGTCTGGAGATGTGTCTATACATGGATCAGTGGAGTATGAGGTTCTTGAGAACCTGGATGTACCCATTGCCATTAGAAAGCAGAGACGTACCTGTGCATCCTACCCGCTTGCTTTTCAGGTTTCCTTTCATCGTCTTACAGGCGATTTCCAGAGATTTGCAGTTGCACTATCTGCCGTGGAAATTCCACAGACTTACCAGGATGCATTGAGAGATAGCAAATGACGTCTTGCTATGGAAGAGGAAATGGTTGCTTTGCAATCCCGTGGCACATGGAGTCTGGTTGCTCCTCCTCCTGGAGCGTCTGTTTTCCGTTGCAAATGGGTGTTTACTGTTAAACACCATGCAGATGGGAGCCTTGATCGTTACAATGCAAGGTTGGTGGCACGTGGTTTTACGCAGACCTATGGAGTTGATTACATGGATACGTTCTCTCCGGTTGGAGCCCAATCAGCCCTAGCCCTTGCCGCGCGATTTCATCCCAGGCGGCGAATCCCAGAAAGGGCTGCGTCTCTTCCAAATCGGAGGAAAAAAAATATGGTGACGAGGTATCTGAATCTGACGCAGGCGGCGCAAGAACATCTCAAGCGATAGCTCCTTCCTCTCGAATCCCGCCGGCAACCCTTCCTGGCAGCGCATACTGTTAGACTTGTGAGCCCTGGGCGAACCATTCTTACAATAAATGTTATTGTAATATTTAAGTTTATCAATAAAAGTTATTGATGTTTCACTCCCTTTCTGAAATTATATGAATGAATGCACTATAAGGTCCCTCTGTACAATTAGGGTTATGTACCATGGCCAGCTTGATGATCATATAGCTGTTGTTTCATTAAATGAATCATAGAGGCTGGTGTTTGGATGAATATCTAAGGAGTTAGATGGAGGACTCATCAAACACCGTCAAATGATTGTCAAGTGGAGATCTCCAGCCTGAGTAGGAGATGGCAATCCTTTCTCACATAGGCTGATATCTGACCGACCTCTTGATGCAGGTCCTCTGCATGGGAATAGTGATTCGGAGGTGTCAGATTAGTTAGGTCAATGGGTTGACCTAACGAGATCGAGATAACTTAAGTCCTATGTTGAATGCTGTCACAGCATAGGCATGCATCCTCTGACCGGAGACAGATATATTGCTATATATCTAAGTATGTACATTTGGCAGACCAATAGGTTGATGACCTAACCAAGGTCTATACACCGGCGAGCTGGTGTGCATATAAGGGTATATGAGCAATATGATCTCTCAAAGGGATCATACAGGTTCACTTGTGAACCGGAAGACATGAGCTCACTCATGAGGTATTGGGACCGATCAAATTCCATGCATGGTCGTCGTGCTTTGGAAGCAGGACATGAATTTGAAGGTATGATATATGCTTTGGGAAAGCATATGATCGATACCAAATCCCAATGACCAAGATTGAGAAACTTAATGATTAAACCCTGAAGAAGACAGTATAAAATGACCTTGATCTTCGGGTTGATCATGGGTCTTCCAGTATGCAGGATGTACAGGTATTGGGAATACCTGAAGGGTGATGTGATCATAAACGATTGTATATCCATGACGCTTCCATTCCGAGGGAGTGATGAAACAGGTCTGGATTTTAGTGACTCCTTTCAGTAGAGAAGCAATCCGATCTTAGTCCAAGTGTTGGACATTGATCTGATTGGGATTCAGATTCAATGAGAAGATTGGATTTGCGGCCTTGATTTAATCAAGCATCTGTGAGAGGTCCGTAAGATCTGGATTTGAGATGAGATCTCAACATCCAAGTCACTATACGTGGAATAATACAATCGCCCTGTCCTTATCTCCAAGTATCTGCGGAGAAAGCACATTATTCTTGAAAGGGTTCAAGAATAATTCTTTTGATGAAATATCCAAGCAAGGACTTGATGATTAAATGTGATTTAATCATCAAGCTTAAATATGAATATGATTCATATTGTGAAAATGATTATCTAAGATAATTAAATAAGATTTGATTATCAAGGATTAAGAGAATGTGGATAGCACTATCCATGATATATGTATGTTATAAATATGATTTATAATATACATATATATAAGAGAGAGAATTTATGTAAATAGCATTTGTTAATTAATAATGTGAATTGGATTCACATTTGTTAATTAATTGGAAATGCAATTTACTAACTAGTTTGGGTTGTGAATATGATTCACATAATTTTCAATGGCAAGATTGAAATATTCACAAATTAATTTTGGAATTATTTTGGTGGATATTTATTGTAATTAATTGAGGAATAATATAATAAATAAAATGGAGAAAACCACCACCCTCATGGGTGGCGTCACCCATGAAGAGTTCATGGGTGACGCCCCCCCTTTTTTTAGGGGTTGGTTAACTCCACTTCATTTGTTATATTATCTCTTGATTAATTAACTTTAAATTGTTGTTATTAAACAACAATCCTAGCCATTGATTTTTCATGGACCAAGCATAGCCCTTGGATCCATGTGTCCCATGGATTGAGATCCATTGGATCCTAAACTAGTATAAAAGGAGGGCTAGGGTAGCCTCTCCAAGGTACATCATCTAGAGTTGTGAAAGACAACTTCTCTCTCTCTCTCTAATTCTCGTGTGTGGTCTCTCTCTCAATTTCCAAGTGGCCGTCCACTTTGAATATTGAAGAAGAGAGGATCTTGCTTCGCCTTCGACGCTTGGATCTTCATCAAGGATTGCGGGAAGGACGCGACTCATCATCGTGCCCGCAAGCGCATTCTCCGTGGGTCGGACTTAAGACAGGAGGATCTCTACTTTGGGATCTCGCGATTACAACCACGCTTCAAGAGGTAATCCTTGTACTTTGTGGTTTGATGAAACGATCCGAGAAGTGTTCTCGTGATCATGTGGTTTCATCGTTAAGTTAAAAATTTTAATTTCCGCTGCATCTAGCATCTAGTACGACTAGTTGCTCCGATCGTATTCGATGCGATCAACACGCTTCCGTGATGCGCTTGAGGATTCACAATATCCTTCAAGTGGTATCAGAGCCATAGGTCGAATAAGGTTTTGGATGTGATCCATGAACCTTGGACGATTTGGTTCTTGAAAGGGTTGCGAAATTTTTACTGCATTTCAATTTTCGCACCTCTGTCTAATTGAATTTTTCCGTACTGTTTAAAATGTTTAAATACGAAATTTTCAATTGGATTTTGTTCCCCATTAAACAAGGAAACCATAGGACTTGAGTTTACTAAATTTGGACTTTATTTGCTCAAGATATGGCCTTTTGAATATGACTATATTCACTGTTGCGGGAACTGCGGATTTGAACGTAATTAATGAGATGATTACGGTTTTAATCCACCTTGAAATGCGTGAATTATCACTTGGGTTCTCTAATAAATCAAATAGGCAATCTTTGAAAATTGAGTTTACATTTTTTGGATTTAAATTGATCAAGATAAGTTAATTTTAGTGATTGGGGGTCACTGCTGGAAATTAACAATTTTGATCTTGAACCTTGTGATATGTCATTCAATTATCATGATAAAAATTAATTGTTAATTTTCTGGAATAATTAGTGATAAATATTTGTGAAATATTTAAAGAAATAATTATTTCATTGAATGACACTTGCCTAAACTACAATGATAAGATATTAGATCTTGATCATTGTTTCATCAACAAACACTGCTTTCATGAAAACCATAGTTTATCCTACAATAGTTGTAGGACAACTTTTACATGGAAAACCCTTCTTTTTGCTTGAATAGGATTGGGGATTTGTCTAGCAAATCTCCTTATAATAAAAAATGTTTTGATTTGTACTATATGGTATAACTTTCGGTGAAGAACCGATGAACATCTCAAAGTACATGATGGTCTATCTGGTATTATCCTTTCCCGAGGCGGATGTGGTGCCTAGTCGGAGAGCATTGGGGTCGCGGGTTGCAACGTATGTGGTCCGTCCCACTCTCGTCGGTACTGGCCATGACAGCGGGTAGGGATTGTATAATACCGGAGACAGACAATATGTATTTTTTCTAATTATTAAAATTCGAATAATACGTATTTTGAGATTATACCTACTATTCAAGTAAAAGACGTGTTTGTTGATGATTGGGCTAAATGATTAATTTAATATGATTAAATTAATCATACCTAATAAAACACACTATTTTGAATAGATGTGTATTTCCCTTGGAAGAATTAATTATGTGAATGTGATTCACAATAATTAATTATAAAATTTGAATATGAGGTGGAGGATCACATAAGTGACATCCATGGTCTCCCGTCAAGGCAAAGGATTTCGTCGCCAGTTGTTGTGTATGGGAGACGCCTGTCCGAAGTGACAGATCCTGTGCATGATTTAATTGGATCGGGTTCTTTGCTTCTCGAAAGAGTAAGGCCATATACGTAGTGACCCCAATATCGGGTCCTCATATTATTGGGGCGATATTGGATTGCGTATAGCGAGTATTAAGCCTGTTGACGGTTGGTTCAATTAACAACGGGTCAACATCATCTTAGGGGTGGTGGGCCCGGGTGTTAAAGACCGAATTGGGAAATGCAAGTTGGACTTGCAAGGCGGAATGTGTTCCCGCTTCTCTTATTCGAGTCACAGGTTCTCATATTATTGGGATGTGATAAGGATAGAGAGGAGATCCCAGATCTTGCTTGAGATATAGCGGTAAGTATATCTCTTACTTTGAAAGAAAAATTAAGGGAATAATCTTTCAAAGTTGACCTAGCAAGACAAATTTGATTTAAAATGCCTTAATCAAATTATTCTTAAAATGAATATATATTTAATCTATATATTATAATATAGTGCATTCTTAATTTCAGAAAATGAAGTCCATGAACCCACTTAGCAGGCTTCTAGAGGTCAACCAGTTGACCGGACCAAATTATTCGGATTGGATCCGAAATTTGGATCTTGTTCTCTGTGCAGAGCGCATCTCCTACGTGCTTAGCAAGGACAAGATAGCAGACCCTGTGACTGATGAAGATAAATCATATAATGAAAAATATGATGAAGATAATAATCTGGCAAGATGTTACATCCTTGGGTCATTGTCCAATGTGCTTCAGAAGCAACATGTGGAAATGAACCATTGCCAAGAAATTATGCTGAGTCTGAAAGAAATGTTCGGTGACATAAACCGCACACAGCGTTATAATGTGATGAAAGAGCTTATTCGCTGCAAGATGCAGGAAGGGACCTCTGTCAGAGAACATGTACTCAAAATGTTTGGGTACCTCTCTGAGCTGGAAACCCTGGGAGCGTACTTGGACTCTGAAATGCAAGCTGATTTCATTCTCCTGTCGCTCCCTAAGTCTTTCAACAACTTTGTTGTGTCTTACCACATGAACAAAGGTGATTTCACAAACGCTGGGCTGTTGGCTGCATTGAAGTCTGCAGAAGACGTCTTGAAGAAGGACGGTCCCTCTGCTAGTGCAATGGTTGCACAGGTGAGAGGAAAGCGCGGGCGGAAGCAAGGTTCTCAGAAGGGCCCAGCCTCGAAGAGAAAGAAGAAGAATCAAGGAGTTGGTTCATCTTCTAGTGCTTCCACACTAATGACATCGAAAAAGACCGATGTCTGTCACCACTGCAAAAAGCCGGGGCACTGGCGGCGTAACTGCCCTGATTACCTGAAGTCTACCGACAAAGGTAAAGCCCCAGCAGGTATGAAATCTACTTTCATCACTGAAACTAGCTTTCTCGTTGGACGAGAAGGAAGTTGGGTTATAGATTCTGGTGCTTCTGTTCATGTATGCAATTCGTTGCATTTGTTTCAGGAAACTAGGAATCTGGAGCATGGGGAGATAGTTATCCAGATGGGATCTGATGCAAGTGTTGCAGCAGTCGCCATCGGGACATGCAGACTGTCGTTATCTAGTGGTCGAGTCCTAGTACTTAAAGAGTGTCTTTATGTACCTGAGGTCAGGAGGAACTTGATATCTGTGTCTAAGCTTGTTAGACATGGGTACTCTTTCCTGTTCTGTAATAAATTAGTCATTAATAAATATGATAAATTTGTTGCGGAAGGTGTTCTGACTTCTAGTGGACTCTATGAATTGTGCATTAATGAATGTGTCATAAATGTCACTACCACTGATGATAAAAACCCCAAGAGATCCAGGGAGAATGGAAATCATTCGAATATGATTTGGCATCAAAGGCTCGGTCATTTATCTGTTGATAGGATCAATAGATTGATAAAGGATGGACCTTTAGATTTTCTACAGGTTCAAACTTTACCTACCTGTGAACATTGTATTCGAGGTAAAATGACCAGGATGCCTTTTCGTAACAAGGTTACGAGATGCGAGGGTATTCTCGACCTAATACATACTGATGTATGTGGTCCCTTCAATACCGCGACTAGAAATGGATATCGATATTATTTGACGTTTATCGATGACCATTCGCGATATGGGTTTATCTTCCAGCTTCGTCATAAATCTGAAACCTTTGAAAAGTTCAAAGAGTTTAAGGCTTTGGTTGAAAACCAAGCCGACAGGAAGATTAAACGGATTCGATCTGACCGAGGTGGTGAGTACCTCTCAGATGAATTCAAGGAATACCTTAAAGAGAGTGGAATTGTCTCCAATCTCACTCCTCCTGGAACTCCCCAACTTAATGGTGTTGCTGAAAGACGCAACAGGACCATCATGGACATGATCCGTTCAATGATGAGTAAAGCACATTTACCTCTTAGTTTCTGGGGATATGCAGTAGAGACTGCAATATATATCCTAAACAAGATTCCTAGCAAGTCTATACCAAAGACTCCTCACGAGCTCTGGTATGGAACCAAACCTAGTGTCAATCACTTGAGGGTTTGGGGATGCTTGGTTCATGCGAAGAACGTGGACGCAAGTAAGCTAGAATCTCGCACTCATGAGTGCTACTTCATTGGGTATGTTAAAGATGGTATTGGATACCAGCTTTATGACCCTGAGACCCAAAAGGTTTTTGTCTCTAGGGATGTGAAATTTCTGGAGGATGATTTCCTTAAAGGTCAAGACAAGAATGAAGTAGAGGAGCTCATTGAATCCCCTGAGGATTCTGAGATTCCTGAACCAGAAACTGAAGAAATAAATGAAGATGAAACACCCATACCTCTTCGAAGGAGTTCGAGGGTGGTTGCACCACCTGAAAGGTATGGATTCCATGTGTCAGGTGAGACTGACAATGATCCTTCTTCATATGATGAAGCACTTGCGGATCATGACATGGATAGATGGATGCTAGCAATGAAGTCAGAGATTGACTCCATGCATAAGAATGGTGTATGGACCCTAGAGGATCCACCTAGAGGGGTAAAACCCATTGGGTGTAAATGGATCTTCAAGAGAAAGAGGGGACCTGATGGGAAAGTAGAGACTTTCAAGGCACGGCTCGTAGCCAAGGGCTACACACAGAGAGAAGGCATCGACTACGATGAGACATTCTCTCCTGTGGCCATGCTTAAGTCCATCAGGACACTGCTAGCTATAGCTGCATATCTTGACTACGACATCTGGCAGATGGACGTCAAGACGACTTTCCTCAATGGATACCTCGAGGAGGATATCTATATGGAGCAGCCCCAGGGCTTCATAGCTGAGGACGGTAAAGTATGCAAGCTGAAGAAATCCATCTATGGGCTCAAACAAGCTTCTCGTAGCTGGAACATCAGATTTGACGAAACCATAAAGAGTTATGATTTTGTGCAAAACCCTGATGAACCTTGTGTGTACAAGAAGCTTAGTGGGAGCGCCATTGTGTTCATCGTGCTTTATGTAGATGATATCCTTATCATTGGGAATGATACAGGAATGATGACCAGTGTGAAGATTTGGCTATCCCATACCTTCGAGATGAAAGATCTTGGAGAAGCCTCTTACATCTTAGGCCTGAAGTTGTTCAGAAACCGAGAAAAGAGAATATTGGGATTATCACAACATGGATACATCAAGAAGATTCTTGAACGATTCCGTATGGATAGTTCGAAGAAAAGATTCCTCCCCTTAGGACATGGTATCCATCTGTCCAAAGGGATGGCTCCTCAAAGTGTTGAGGAAAAGAAGGCCATGGCTGGATGCCCTTATGCATCAGCCGTAGGAAGCTTGATGTATGCCATGATGTGTACTAGGCCAGACATCTGCCATGCAGTGGGAGTGGTAAGTCGTTACCAATCCTGCTATGGAGAAAAACACTGGAATGCAGTAAAGAACATATTCAAATATCTAAGACGGACGCAAGATTACATCTTGGTCTATGGGGATGGTGATCTCCAAGTCTTGGGATATACAGATTCATACTTCCAGTCAGATATTGATGATCGAAAGTCGACATCAGGGTTTGTATTCCTGTTGAACGGTGGTGTTGTGAGCTGGAGAAGCAAGAAGCAGGACACTACGGCGGATTCAACAACAGAAGCCGAATACATTGCCGCATCGGATGCTGCAAAAGAGGCGGTGTGGTTGCGCAAGTTCATCTTGGAACTTGGCGTAGTTTCCTCTGATACTCCCGTCCCGTTACTCTGCGATAACACTGGAGCCATTGCCCAAGCAAAGGAACCCAGGTGCCATCAGAAGAGCAAACACGTGGAAAGGAAATACCACATCATTCGGGAGATTCAAAAGCGTGGTGATATTATCATCACCAAGGTGGCCTCTGCCGACAACATTGCTGATCCTCTTACCAAACCTCTGACACAGAAGGTTTTTGACCAGCATGTAATGAGTATGGGTTTACGGATTGTACCTGAATGGTTCTGAGGGCTAGTGAGAGATTGTTAGACTTGTGAGCCCTGTGCGAACCATTCTTACAATAAATGTTATTGTAATATTTAAGTTTATCAATAAAAGTTATTGATGTTTCACTCCCTTTCTGAAATTATATGAATGAATGCACTATAAGGTCCCTCTGTACAATTAGGGTTATGTACCATGGCCAGCTTGATGATCATATAGCTGTTGTTTCATTAAATGAATCATAGAGGCTGGTGTTTGGATGAATATCTAAGGAGTTAGATGGAGGATTCATCAAACACCGTCAAATGATTGTCAAGTGGAGATCTCCAGCCTGAGTAGGAGATGGCAATCCTTTCTCACATAGGCTGATATCTGACCGACCTCTTGATGCAGGTCCTCTGCATGGGAATAGTGATTCGGAGGTGTCAGATTAGTTAGGTCAATGGGTTGACCTAACGAGATCGAGATAACTTAAGTCCTATGTTGAATGCTGTCACAGCATAGGCATGCATCCTCTGACCGGAGACAGATATATTGCTATATATCTAAGTATGTACATTTGGCAGACCAATAGGTTGATGACCTAACCAAGGTCTATACACCGGCGAGCTGGTGTGCATATAAGGGTATATGAGCAATATGATCTCTCAAAGGGATCATACAGGTTCACTTGTGAACCGGAAGACATGAGCTCACTCATGAGGTATTGGGACCGATCAAATTCCATGCATGGTCGTCGTGCTTTGGAAGCAGGACATGAATTTGAAGGTATGATATATGCTTTGGGAAAGCATATGATTGATACCAAATCCCAATGACCAAGATTGAGAAACTTAATGATTAAACCCTGAAGAAGACAGTATAAAATGATCTTGATCTTCGGGTTGATCATGGGTCTTCCAGTATGCAGGATGTACAGGTATTGGGAATACCTGAAGGGTGATGTGATCATAAACGATTGTATATCCATGACGCTTCCATTCCGAGGGAGTGATGAAACAGGTCTGGATTTTAGTGACTCCTTTCAGTAGAGAAGCAATCCGATCTTAGTCCAAGTGTTGGACATTGATCTGATTGGGATTCAGATTCAATGAGAAGATTGGATTTGCGGCCTTGATTTAATCAAGCATCTGTGAGAGGTCCGTAAGATCTGGATTTGAGATGAGATCTCAACATCCAAGTCACTATACGTGGAATAATACAATCGCCCTGTCCTTATCTCCAAGTATCTGCGGAGAAAGCACATTATTCTTGAAAGGGTTCAAGAATAATTCTTTTGATGAAATATCCAAGCAAGGACTTGATGATTAAATGTGATTTAATCATCAAGCTTAAATATGAATATGATTCATATTGTGAAAATGATTATCTAAGATAATTAAATAAGATTTGATTATCAAGGATTAAGAGAATGTGGATAGCACTATCCATGATATATGTATGTTATAAATATGATTTATAATATACATATATATAAGAGAGAGAATTTATGTAAATAGCATTTGTTAATTAATAATGTGAATTGGATTCACATTTGTTAATTAATTGGAAATGCAATTTACTAACTAGTTTGGGTTGTGAATATGATTCACATAATTTTCAATGGCAAGATTGAAATATTCACAAATTAATTTTGGAATTATTTTGGTGGATATTTATTGTAATTAATTGAGGAATAATATAATAAATAAAATGGAGAAAACCACCACCCTCATGGGTGGCGTCACCCATGAAGAGTTCATGGGTGACGCCCCCCCTTTTTTTAGGGGTTGGTTAACTCCACTTCATTTGTTATATTATCTCTTGATTAATTAACTTTAAATTGTTGTTATTAAACAACAATCCTAGCCATTGATTTTTCATGGACCAAGCATAGCCCTTGGATCCATGTGTCCCATGGATTGAGATCCATTGGATCCTAAACTAGTATAAAAGGAGGGCTAGGGTAGCCTCTCCAAGGTACATCATCTAGAGTTGTGAAAGACAACTTCTCTCTCTCTCTCTCTAATTCTCTTGTGTGGTCTCTCTCTCAATTTCCAAGTGGCCGTCCACTTTGAATATTGAAGAAGAGAGGATCTTGCTTCGCCTTCGACGCTTGGATCTTCATCAAGGATTGCGGGAAGGACGCGACTCATCATCGTGCCCGCAAGCGCATTCTCCGTGGGTCGGACTTAAGACAGGAGGATCTCTACTTTGGGATCTCGCGATTACAACCACGCTTAAAGAGGTAATCCTTGTACTTTGTGGTTTGATGAAACGATCCGAGAAGTGTTCTCGTGATCATGTGGTTTCATCGTTAAGTTAAAAATTTTAATTTCCGCTGCATCTAGCATCTAGTACGACTAGTTGCTCCGATCGTATTCGATGCGATCAACACGCTTCCGTGATGCGCTTGAGGATTCACAATATCCTTCACATACTCCCAGACAGCCCACCCCAGCGGTTCAACCCCTATCTCGTGTTCATGGCGGCGCTCCCGATCGCCCTCCCTCGGATGTGCAGTCCCATCGGGCGACGGCTCCACGTGCAGGAGATGCCTCCTGTCTCCATCCTCGGCGGTGCTTCTTTTCTTGAGGGTTTGGGAACCCGAATTAGGTTTTTAGCCCTAAGAGGGGCTGCTTTTATTAAAAAAACGGAGGGGAGTGCGACCCAGTAAAAAAAATGAAAATTGAGGCTGTTGCTTTTGGGCCCAATGTGCCACATAAAAAAGGGGTGGAGTTTTGTTTAAAAAAACGAAAAAAAGGGAAACTGCGAGGGCCCAATTCGACCGAGAGAACAGGGGGAGAGATTCCAGCCAATTTTTTTTAAAAAAGAAGAAAGGCATTTATTAAAAAGAAGAAAAAAAAGGCGCGTACAAGAAAAAGCCGTATGCAAATTTTTTTTTAAAAAAAGAGGATGCACGTACAAATTTAAAAAAAGGCCGTACGCAAGGTTTTAAAAAATGCAATGAAAAGCCGATTAAAAAGAAAAATGAACGGCTTATGTTAAAAAAATTACGTCTTTTGGTTTCTCCCAACTTGATCAATGCTCTTGTTCTATCAAGTATGGGAGAAAAGGGGAATCGGAAATGGAATATTCTTCAGGACTTCTGCGCATCCACGACTAACAGACCAACACTCCAGATTTCTACAGATCATTCGTCTTCACCAAGCATCAACTTCTTCGTCGAGGCGTATACTTCTTCTTTTACGACCCGATCAGTTTACCGCGTTGGACTTCTTCTGCAACGATTCTTCTCCAGGCACAACAGAGATATGATCCGGTGACCTGATATCGCAGCAGTTCTACAGACATGACAGAGATACGTTCCGATGACCTGAAAGCCGCAGACCCGTCCTCGTGCGAGATCTTCTACCAGCAACAGACTTGTGTTCTTCTTGTGATGTATCGTGTGAAGATGTGTTGTATACTTTCTTTTTTGCAAGCTGCAGGTTTCTCAGCTCCATCTTGAGGGGGAGTATTAGAGAGTGTGATAGGCGGGTAATTGGATCTCACCAAGATCCAATTACCCCACTAATGTTTAGTCCCACATGGATGAGCGTTGGGACTCTGGTCTGCCCGAGAGGCTATATAAGGAGTCCCGCACCCCCTGTACTCATTGAGAAAGTCAATAGACAAACACGTCCTATTTGAGGGCTTCTCCCGTGGTTTCATCCCGCTCCTCACGGAGTAGGGTTCCACGTAAAATCTCGATATTTATTCTTGTTTTATCTTTTCTCTGATATTCTCTTCCGCATGATTATTTCTTAACAATAATCATATTCATTAACGTGGATTGAGGATATTATTACATTAATATACAAGATTATTACATTAATATGCAAGAATGGAATATGTGTCCTCAAGTATGAGAGCATGTACAACTGTAAGTAACCAATATGTATTGGGTCATAGTGCCCACATCTACAATAGAATATGTAATGGTGAATTGAATGGTGGTTTAAGTCGCCATATTTTTTTACCACATTTCTATTTCCAACATACAACTAATGTTAACATCACAAATTAGTTAGCATGCTTATAGTTTTAAACATGCACACAAGTATAAGAAACAACCACACTAATGCAAGAAGAATGGAAGACATGATATTGGTATACATAGGTGTTAAATTGGGCCAGCCCGACCCATTTTGTTTAGGCCGGGTTTGGGCTTGGACCTAATTTTTGAAAGTGATATGGGCCTAGGCCCGACCCATTAGACCATATACATAAATGGGCTTGGGCCGGGCCAACTCAAATCCGACCCGACCCGGCCCGATGCCCAACCCTAGTGTTTGGGTCTGCGGCTTCTCGCCTGGCTCGGAAATTTATTTTCACTTCGAAAGGGACTATCTATTTTCCAAAAAGAGACTAGACATGCAAGAATGACACAACGAGCGACTGTTAAGGCAGAGATGGCCTTGCTTGATGGGTTAGAAGACGAGAGGCAGCTAGAAGCTATGGAGCTGGATCAAATAGCGAAGACGCATAGGGAAATCCTCAATGACAATAAGAAGAGAGTCGCGGAGTTGAGGCAAAGATCAAGGCACGCTTGACTCAAAGAGAGGAATGCGAATATTGCCTTCTTTATCAGAGTTTCAAGCGAGAGACGTCATTGCAACTATATACATTCTGTTATCGTAGATGGGAACAGGGTGGAGGGTGATAGGGAGATGGCCGGGCGATTGTGAGTCACTTCCGTGATTTCTCAAGTAGACACGGACTATGGAGGTGGAATTACGGGGAAATTATTTTCGTGTTGGTGTTGCAGTTTTTGGTCAGTTATGATGTAAGTGTTTCTTTCTCTTCTGTATATATATATATATATATATATATATATATTGGGACACATGTGTGTATATATATAATCATGGTTAAACTAAATCTTCCTCTCTACTTTCTTTCCAACGTAAGGTCTCATCCCCAATCATTCTTCTCCATTTTTCTTCCAAATTCCCAACCTTTTCTCTCATTTTTTTGCAAATAGTTGCTGTCCAGCAGTCTGCTGGAGCTTCTCTTGGGAATTTTCCCTACATGCAAGCCATTTTTTCACATTCAAAGGATCAAGGTACAACCCCTCTCCTCCTTGCTGCCATACATGCAAATTCACACCATTTAGATCCAATTTCTTCTCTTTCGTCTCTTAACTTAGGATCATATGGCATTGTTATTTTGTTGTTAAAATATTCTATCAATATCTAAGACTAAAGGTTGTTAGAATGCTACACCAGCGCTATCTCGATCCTGAAGCGACCCCCAAATGGTTCACCTGAGCAAAGAAGAGCGATAATGTGTGTGAACCCCCGAGTATCCGGGTGCCTGTTTACGCCGCATTTACAATATTACATTCATTGACATCGCATTAAATGTATGAAGTTACGGGGAAAACTTTTCGCGCTGCTTTGCCTTTGCGTATGGCATTCACATTCCTCATTCATCAGATTCAACAAGATATTCCGCCAAAATTTTATTCCATTCATTTTTATAATATCAATACATGTACATCAGAAGTCGACAGTAATTCATACATGTGTTCCAATATATATATACACACACATAAGAGAAAAGAAAATTGAAACAAAAGCAACATACCGTCTGTTATAAACACGGTCCCCTGAAGTCATCAACTCGCTTCTGCGCTAAAGGGTCCTTGCCTGCCATGTGTACAAGGAAGAAGAGGCATCAACGATTGCTGGTAATTCCCATAAACTTATAAAATAAATCGGCATTTAATATGTTCAAAAGCAAGGAAGTAGAAAGGCAAGAACAAGTAAAGTTTACATCTACTTGAGTAAGTAAAAAGGTTTTTATGTCTCTTTTAAGCATCTCTCATAAGCACCCATTATTTCAACATTTTTCATATATAACATATTTATTTTGTAATCAAATGTTCATAATTGTATGAGTGTATGTATATGTATATATCAATATTATCGTGTTGACAACATATCACATCTATGGATTTTGACGATGTGAAAGATGGGATTGGAAATGTTTATGAATTTACTTGATTCTCAAGTCTAATGGATAGTCATTTCCTACCAACACAACTTTTGATTGTAACTTCTTCAAACCTCAACTTCAACTGTCTCAGATGCAACTTTAGATAACTTAGATGTAGATATGGATGATTTAGATGTAGAAACGCCAAGATCTACTGGCGAAAGTAAAAACTCAAACGGTGAGGTAGCCTAAAAAAATGCTCTTCCGTCTTGCCCTTTAATTGGAAGTGCAGTCCAAAGGAGGGATAGGTCTACTCCAAAACTACGCCACTGAGATGGTTGAGAGAAACTCTCCGGAAAAGTCACTCTAAAAATTGGCCGGACTAGTACAGGAAAACGAGTTCGTACGTAAAACTGAAATCGACGATCCCCTGCCTGGGTATCCTAAAACAAAAGGGTCAGTAGAACTGGTCATAAGTCAGGATCCCAACGAGGCGTAAAAACACTGCGAGGTCGCGTAAAAATCGTGAAAGGGACCGGGATCCTAGAACCGTGCACTTGGCGACCGCTGCCCGAACTGAGCTTCTAATCTCCCGTCCAGTTGAGGGTCACAGCACCCTCGCACGATCAGGTGTAAGGTGTTGGACATGTGAGCCCACGGCGAGCCATTATGCAATAAATGTTATTGCGAATATCATTCCCTGATCTGAAATAAAGAATAAATAATTTGCATAATAGGTCCCTCTGTACAATTAGGGTTATGTACCATGGCTGTCTAAATGATCAAACAGCTGTTGATTCAATAATTGAATCATAGAGGCTGGTGCTTGGATGAATATCTAAAGAGTTAGATTGAGGACTCATCAAGCACCGTCAAATTATTGTTAAGATGTGATCTCCAGCCTGAGTAGGAGATGGCAATCCTTTCTCACATAGGCTGATATCTGACCGACCTCTTGATGCAGGTTCTCTGCATAGGAATAGATATTCAGAGGTGTCAGATTAGTTAGGTCAAAGAGTTGACTTAACGAGATCGAGATAACCTAAGTCCTATGTTGAATGCTGTCACAGCATAGGCACGCATCCTCTGACCGGAGACAGATGTATTACTATATGTCTGAGTATGTACATTTGACAGACCAATAGGTTAATCACCTAACCAAGGTCTATACACCGGCGCGTTGGTGTGCGTATAAGGGCATATGAGTAATACGATCTCTCAAAGGGATCATACAGGTTGACTACTGAACCGGAAGACATGAGCTCACTCATGAGATATTGGGAAGAATCAAATTCCGTGCACGGTCGTCTCGCTTTGGAAGCTTGACTGAATTTATAGGTTTGATATATACTTTTGGAAAGTATATGATCAAGACCTAGGTATGATATATACTTTTGGAAAGTATATGATCGATACCAAATCCCAATGATCAAATGAGAAACCTAGTGATCAAACCCTGAAGAAGACAATGTAAATTAGATCTTGATCTTCGGGTTGACCATGGGTCTTCCAGTATGCAGGATGTACAGGTATTGGGAATACCTAAGGGTGATGTGATCATAAACGATTGTATATCCATGACGCTTCCATTCCGAGGGAGTGATGAAACAGGTCTGGATTTTAGTGACTCCTTCCAATAGAGAAGCAATCTGATCTTAGTCCAAGTGTTGGACATTGATCTGAATGAGATTCAGATTCAATGAGAAGATTGGATTTGCGGTCTTGATTTAATCAAGCATCTGTGGGAGGTTCGTACGATCTGGATTTGAGACGAGATCTCAACATCCAAGTCACTATACGTGGAATAATACAATCGCCCTGTCCTTATCTCCAAGTATCTGCGGAGAAAGCACATTATTCTTGAAAGGGTTCAAGAATAATTCTTTTGATGAAATATCGAAGCAAGGACTTGATGATTAAATGAGATTTAATTATCAAGCTTAAATATGAATATGATTCATATTGTGAAAATGATTATCTAAGATAATTAAATGGGATTTAATTATCAAGGATTAAGAGAATGTGGATAACACTATCCATGATATATGTATGTTATAAATATGATTTATAATATACATATATAAGAGAGAGAACTTATGTAAATAGCATTTGTTAATTAATAATGTGGATTGGATTCACATTTATTAATTAATTGGAAATGCAATTTACTAATTAGTTTGGGTTGTGAATATGATTCACATAATATTCAATGGCAAGATTGAAATATTCACAAATTAATTTGGAATTAATTTGGTGAATATTAATTGTGATTAATTAAGGAATAATAAGATAAATAAAATAGAGCAAAATAAACCACCCTCCATAGGTGGCGTCACCCATGAATTGTTCATGGGTGACGCCCCCCAATTTTAGGGAGGTTGGTTGACTCCATTTTTTATTTATCACATTATCTCTTAATTAGTTATTGTTAAATTAAATTATGTTGATAATGTTGCAACATTTTTTAATTTAAATTAATGTTGTTGGTTTTAACCAACAACAATCATAGCCATTGATTTAGCATGGACCAAGCATAGCCCTTGGATCCATGTGTCCCATGGATTGAGATCCATTGGATCCTAAACTAGTATAAAAGGAGGGCTAGGGTAGCCTTTCCAAGTTACAACATTCTTGAGTTGAAGAACTCTACTCTCTCTCTCTCATTCTCGTGGGATTTCCCTAATATTCAAGTGTCCGTCCACTTTGTGTATTAGGAAGGAGATCTTTTTTGCTACGCCTCAACGCTTGGATCTTCGTCAAAGGATTGCAGGAAGGACGCGACTCATCATCGTGCCCGCAAGCGCATTCTCCGTGGGTCGGACTTAAGATAGGAGGATCTCTACTTTGGGATCTCGCGATCACAACCATGCTTCAAGAGGTATTCCTTGTACTTTGTAATTTGATGAAACGATCCGAGAAATGTTCTCGTGATCATGTGGTTTCATCTTTAAAGTTAAAAAATTTTAATTTCCGCTGCATCTAGCATCTAGTACGACTAGTTGCTCCGATTGCATACGATGCGATCGACACGCTTCCGTGATGCGCTTAAGGATTCACAATATCCTTCATAAGGGTCACCATGATTGGCATAATTATGATATCACTGACTCTTCGTTATTTCCTCTTGCTCAACTCATCATTCCTTTCTCAATATCTTGTATGGATATCTTTCATAGATCTAAGTATCAATCTCAAACTTACTATTGAAAATGATTATAACCCTCTATGGAAAACAGCTTTGAGGACAATTGCCATTATTGTCTGATGGACTTCTCCTAAAAAAACATTTTTGGGTATCATGTAGATATTATACACAGTGATGTTAGTTATGGGCTTAGGTTTGTAATAGGATGAGCATACCAAAGTTCCTATTAAGATAGATATAAAGTCACTTGAGATTATATTTAAGTTTGATATAGTTTCAGAGATACATGCTACTCGCCTTTTATTCCAATCATCGCTTATAGAGGAATTGATGCTATTGCTTATGCTTCGACAGACTCTGTGATTTGAACTAATAATAATTAATCTTGATTATCTAGAAATCTTGTCAAGACAACTTTTGTTTATCTTAAACAGAGATACAATATAGCCTCCTGTTGATAATGGGTTCCTAAATCCATTTCTTATCACATTCAAATATTCCTCTATCGATCTGACAAATCCAAACACTAAGACCAATAATCATTATTGTAGAAATGATCTCAGCTAATCTAATGGATGAATAATAGCAAAATTTTCCAACCCAATATACACTTTATATTTTCTCGTGGGGTCTACGTCACAAAAGTTTCGACACTTGCTAATCCATATATTGAAAGGATCTTTCATACACAAGACAGTGACCGATTAGAGTTATAGTCACCAGAAAAGAACACCCATCTGATTGATTAAATGACCAAAATAAAACACAAAATAAAAAGGAAGGAGGTAAGTGGTAGAGGTTTCCAACCAATATCATAGACGTTTCCTATATAAATGGGATTTCATGATATAGGTTTTTAACAGTATTGTTTGATTTGGAGTACTGAGTACTTTTGTCAATTCCTAAAAGAAATGTTTCTCACGAATAGCAGCTCTGCAAATCTTTCCATTATTTCCAAAATAATCAAATAAATATAGTTAAAGGTTTTTCCTTGTGTCCAGAATATGAATAGATTACATGCTTTTATTAGGATAAACAAATCAGGTGAGAACATTATACCAATTTCCTTTACCATAGATAACTGTTGTAAAACTCCTTCATGCATTCATATATTCAGAATTTCAATTACTATAGTTAAAATGATGAAATTTTGAAATTTGGAAGTAAATTTGTGTGGATAGCAGAAGAAGCTAACAAGCACATACATGGCAGCAAGAGGAATTAGGAAAAAGGACTGTACCTATTTAGATCTCAAATTTTAGGGATGAACATGGCATGCAACAAAAGCTTCTTGAAGCCAAAATGGATCAGCTTCAGCAGCAATGGTGGCTGATTTGTGGCAGCAACTGCAGTAGAATAGTTGCTGAAATTTCAAGGGAGCAGTTCAGTTTGTTGGAAAGAGGTCCTTGAGCATGTAGCAGCTGCTGCATGGAGTATTGGAACAACAACAAGGCTTCCCAAGTTGCTGGTCAGCAACCTTTTGGTAGAGAAAAAGAGCCTTGATGAGGGAAAAATGGAGGAGAGAAGAGCGGATGTACCTCAAATTAGATCTTCAAATTGGGAAGCAAGGGGAAGCATCTCCTCGGATGCAGCAAGAATGGTTCCTTGGACTGCTGGAGGTTCCAGAACTCCTGGATTTTGAGGAGTTGTGACTCCCACGTTGAGGCTATATATATACGATTTTTATCCAATGCGCACAGGCTCATTAGTGTTTCGGTGAGCACCATTTGTAGGCCACACACGTGTATTACCAATTGAGTGGTTACCTATTTCGAATGATGTTGTTTTTGGAAGGAGATTAATATGCAAAGCGATTTAGCAATAAGTGGTATTCCAATTATATCGCATCCTAAAAAATAGGAAGATCGTTTTGGAAAGAAAACATTCAAATCGATGATTTCTTGCAGAAAATCGAGATCCAAATACTCAGGTCAGTAATATATATATATATAATAATCAAGTAAATGATCGTTGCGAGATCAGTAATATCAAAAACAACAATCAGTAATTTACATTCATTTTATTATATGGTGTAGAATTCAGTAATATATACACAATGGTCAAATAAGTGCTTGTTGTGAAGTCAGTAAAACCGTAACAAATGGTCAGTAATTTCTATATGTATTATTACTTTGAATAGAATTCAGTAATTTAGAGACAATACTCACGTAAATGGTTGTTGCGAGATCAGTAATATCCAAAGAACGATTAGTAATTTACATTCATTTTATTACATGGTGCAGAATTCAGTAATATATACACAATGGACAAGTAAGTGCTTTTTTTGAAGTCAGTAATATCCAAACAATGGTCAGTAATTTACATTCATTTTATTACATGGTGCAGATTTCAGTAATATATATACAATGGACAAGTGCTTGTTGTGAAGTCAGTAAAACCATACCAAATGGTCAGTAATTTCCATATGTTTTATTATTTTGAACAGAATTCAGTAATTTGGAGATGATACTCAAGTAATATATATACAGTTATCAAGTAAATTGTTGTTTGTGTTCAGTAATGTATATTCAGTAATATGTGTACGATTCTAAGTAATAGCTACTATGAGATCAGTAATAACAAAGTAATGGTCAGTAAGTCATGGGCATTGCTCAAGTAAGAAAGTAACTATTTGTTAATGCAATGCACATTACATAGACAATGGTGTTACTAACCATTTGTTCGAGCAGGCAATAGATTTCTAAGAGTCGTGAGGCCCCTTACACAACATTTCTTTTCACTAATGCTGGCGACATCTCCCTCAAAACTTCTCAGGAAAACAATGACTTAGATCGTTAGCGATTGACTCTAGCGCATATTTTTTGAGCTTCCAGGATCCAATAAGCTGACCAGGACAGGGCTACTCTTGTTGAGTCTCAACGACAACCACAACATAAGATCGGCCACTGCGGACTGAGATCGGGTCCTACATTGTAACATCTGAATTTCAACCAAAACTGAACCTGACCCGATTAGGGTTTAACTCAATAAAGTTGCCTGTCGGCAATTGATAACTCAAAACGATCAATTGATCGTACCGTAATACGTGTTCGAAAAGCCACGACGTAAATTCGAAAACTGCGAAACGAACCAAGACCGTCATTAGATCCGTTTCAACGAAACAAGACCAATGGAATTGACTGTTCGTCAATCGGAAATCATTTGATATTTTAAAATCGCGAAATTTAACCCCACGTCGAAACTGTATCTCGAAAATTTTGGGGTCTCAAACCTAATCAAAAGTATATTAATATTAGGGGCAAGGAGCCTGCACCCTGGGGTGTAGGAAACTCCCTGCACCCACCCCCATTTTTCGATTATTTTTTTATTTTTTTGGATTAAAAGTTGGGGGGATTTACTTAATATGTTAAGGGGAATACGTGTTTCAAGTTTCATGCAAAACAAACATTCCTAACACGTTCATCTAGACATGGTCGATTTCAGCAATTCTGAGACCGTTAAAATTTGGTAGTCTTGATGGAGATGATAGAAGTCTCGAATTAAGTTGAATTTGGAATGACAACATGGTGATACATAGTGATCTAAATCCCCCAAGGTTTCATTTCAAAAAAATCAAAAAAATAATGAAAAATTAGGTCGGGTGTAGGGAGTTACCTGCACCCGCCGAGGTAGGCTCCTTTTTCCCTTAATATTATACTCATATTGATCGTCGTCCGGAGACGATCAAAACGAGATGTTGCACGTCAAGATCTGAGGTCTGAGGCACGATTTCGAAAGACTTTAATATCTCAAATAAAAAAAAATAAATTCTGCTACTGTAGCAGTAGACAATATTCTGCTACAAATCCAGCTGTTGGTATTTTTTTTCAGCCACTTGGCCTTTTCCCTCCTTGCCACACTTCACTCTTCACACTTGGCATCACCTAATACTTCCCTCCCTTATATATATATAGGGCTTATCCAATGAGCCCTGTGCCCATTAATGTTTCAATGAGCACCCATTTTGGGTCATACACGTGTATTAGCAATAATTATATTTCTAATTATAGGCTACAACGTATTTAAACAAATCCTATATTTCCTATTATACAACATCCTTAAAAATTGGAAGACGGTTTTGGAAAAAAAACGATTCAAATAAATGATTCCACGCGGATGATTAAGTATCAAACGCTATGATAGTAAGAAATATAATTCGGTCAAATAAATGTTTATTGTGAGATCGGTAATATTAAGACAATGATCAGTAATTTACATACAAATAGTTACATTGTAAATAATTGAGTAATATGTATAAAATGATCAAGTAAATGTGTGTTGTGAGATGCAGTTGTTTCCTGGAAGCTCCTGAGGTTTGCGGATTGGGAGGCTTTGGAAAAGAGCAGGCAGGTGGCGCGGGTGCTCGACATTTCGTTCTTGTCAAAATCCGGGGAAGCAATGGGGCTAGCGATGAGGGTTCTCGACAGGGTGATGAGGGTTCTTGCGGATGGACACACACATGGTTCAGTTCCTCTCACCACCCTAGTTATGGTTGAAAGCCCTAAAACCTGCTTGTCGGAGTCGTCTTGCACCCTAACGATGGGGTGGTCTTCGTTCAAGCTCTTCGTCCAGTTATTGTCGCTGCCACCACCGCCATCAGCTAGCTCATAGTCATCGGCAGCCGCGACAGTGAGCTTGTCGTCAGCAACCCAGATGCCACAATCGAGGGATCTACAGCCGCAATCTCAAGGTGAAGATATGGAAGGCGCGCCTTTGGAGGAGAAATCATGGGAAGGGGGAAGATCCAACGATGCAGTCAAATGAAGATATGAAAATCTTACCTTTTGTGGAGGCCCGCATAGGTGAAGGGTCGACGTCGCCTTGAAGGGCACATGAACCCTTCTTGTGTATTTTTTTACTGTTTTTGGGGCTTTTAGTGCAGAGCCTCACCTCGATCCATTACGTATAATGGATAGGTTCTTTTGAACTACTTGCAGCCGGTTACCAGAGCCTCTGCTTCGATTTCGTTAACTCAGATCCGAAGAACTCGATGTGTCAACCCGACAAGAGAACCTGACCATGTCTTACGCTCCGGCTACAGATCATTCATGCCCGAAGGAAATAAACGGTCTGAATGCCATGGAGGCTAAAAACAATCCGGATATGGGAGCTTCATAGGCTAGCAGCACTCCAGATCTGGCCCAGTCGGTGGCCACTAAAGATCCAGTCCCTGACAATGTTGTGTTGGGAGGTCATTGTGAGGAAGGAGTCATGGAAACATCTGAAATCTCTCTATTGGATGGTTGACCTGCTTCCCCTCTTGTAGGGAGCGTAATGGTAATAACAGAAGCCCCTTCGGCGGGTGCAAGGGGAGAAAGAGAGCTACTAGGAGGTCCCAGACCCTCTTCCAGTTCAGCATCAAGAGGGAAGAAATGAGAGAAAGTTAACAAAGAGGTACATGACCAGGCGATACAACAAGGCCCTAGATCTCGTGGTCTCGGAATGCAAGGCCCAGATTGCTTTAGTAACAGACGTTGCGCGCACCTTGAGCTCATCACAAGGTCCTTGATGAAGGTTTTAACCGGAACACGAGGGGTTTGGGTGGCCCAGAGAAAAGAACGCTGGGGTCTAGGTTTGTGGAATGGGGCTGTGATGACATTTTTATTCAGGAAACGAAGCTCAGCTCTTGCTCCGGCTTTACTTGGGGCTCTTTTGGGGCTGGATCGCTCCGAATTCAGGACTATTGACGTGTTTGGCTCGGTAGGAGCATTATTGGTGGCTCGGAGAGACTTGTTGTTCTCTTTTCGGACTAAGCTTAAAGGAACCATGTCCTTACGGTTCTCGAGGAGAATATTTCTACGGGGTTGTTGCTTGCTTTCTCGTATGTTTACGGGCCTTGTCTTCGAACTCTCAGGCAAGATCTGTGGGTGGAGCTTAGAGTGGCCAGAAGTGCGTTTTTGGGCTGTACTTGGCTTGTTGGTGGAGACTTTAATGTCTCGTTGCTTCGGCCTCATTTAAGGGGGGTCAGGAACTAGGTTCGGTGGAGTTTGCTGAACTTATTGATGAGCTGGAACTAGAGGTGCTCGACACTACTGACAAGAAGTACACTTGGAGGAGCTAGAGGTCTCGTTTCCGGATTGATCATTTTCTGGCATCGCTTGAGCTTTTGGATGCTTTCGCACTTTCGCTCTCCTCCTTTAGACCGCGTACGAGATCGGATCTTACCCCTTTAATGTTGGATTTGGGGGATCATTTTTATGTTCCGGGATTCTTCATATGTGAGCTGGCATGGCTACAGGATGAGTAATTTAGAGATATGGTCTCGAGCCTTTGGAGTATTGATGTGGTGTTTGGGTCTGCGGCTTCTCGCCTGGCTCAGAAATTTATTGCACTTCGAAAGCGACTATCTATTTTCCAAAAAGAGACTAGACATGCAAGAATGACACAATGAGCAGCTGTTGAGGCAGAGATGGTCTTGTTTGATGGGTTAGAAGACGAGAGGCAACTAGAAGCTATGGTGCTGGATCAAATAGCAAAGACGCATAGGGCAATCCTCAATGTCGATAAGAAGCGAGTCACGGAGTTGAGGCAAAGATCAAGGCACGCTTGACTCAAAGAGAGGAATGCGAATATGGCCTTGTTTCATAGAGTTGCAAGCGAGAGACGTCATCGTACCTATATGCATTATGTTATCGTTGATGGGAACATGGTGGACGGTGGTAGGGAGATAGGGCGGGCGATTGCGAATCATTTCCGTGATTTCTCAAGTAGAGCTGCTCACAGACTATGGAGGTGGAAAGGATCATGTTGCCTCGGTCTGCTCTCTCACTCCTCGCTGCCACTGCTGTAAAAGTCGGCCGACTAGTCAGTCCAACTAGTCGAATCGGGGGGTATCCGACTCGACTAGGACAAATTGGCCTATAGTCGGGTCGACCCGATTAGTCGCCCGAGTAATCGGCCTAGTCGGCCGACTAATCGGCCGACTTTTGCATAGAAGTTTTAAACAGAAAAAAAAACATAGGATCCGAATAACCGGTTAAGGAGGTATTTATGATGCGTCTACGTTTGAGCATTGTTGAATCTATTTGGATTCTTCTTATTGTAACACTAATACACACGATACTTGTATTTCTGGATGCAAGTGTTCAACAAATTCGTCTCATGAATGTTCAATTTGTATACTGTTTTTGTATACTTTTTTATATAATTTTAATTGTTTGTGTTGTTATTACTTAGTTATTATTACTATAAATTCAAATATATATGAAGTGGTTTTATACTTTAAATAATACAAATATGAAACTGCATATACCTCCTTTTGCCTTAACATCCTTGTGGACACATGAAAGTATGGTGTAAACTAACAACTCTAACAAACATTTAGCATCCTTGACTACAACAGATATGTATATGAATTCTTTTACATTATCAAATTATGTCAATAACTATAAGGTTATATAATTATTACATCTTTTTATTTATCTTTTGTGGTTTGTTAATTAGCTTCGTGATTCTTAATTACAATGATTAGTAACATGTGAGTTTGTTGATTAGTAACTTGTGAATTTGGTTAGCTTTGTTTTTGTATGTATTAAAATTGCTAAATTTGTGTGTATATATATGAGAGTGTATGTATTAAAAATCGATTTATATATTTAAAATAATTAAAAAATCAAAACCGACTAATGCCCGACTAAATCCGATTACTCTCCCGACTGCCGATTAATCCTTAGTCAGTGACCCCGCCGACCGAGTACCGACTACCACTTTCTGCAACCTTGCTCGCTGCTTCTCTTGTGGAGGAATGGGCCATCGCTAAAGCCATTGCGGGGAGGCGGCGGGGATGGCTTCCATGGTTCTTTGGGAGTCAAATTCCTAAGTATTACCTGGGAATTACTTAAATACCCAGGTTTCTACGAATTGTTTTTTTATTCAAAAACTACAGAAGTGTCGCATGTTAAACATGCGACACATGTAAAGTTTTTTTTACTCAAGAACTGTATATATATATCGCATCTTAAATATGCGATACAGATAACGCATATTGAATATGCGATATTGAGCCTAAATAAGGCCAGCGCCTGTCGGCCTTGCCATTTCCCCGCCCCTTTCGAGTTCCCGCACCCGTGTCGCCCCCGACGCCCACTGCGCCACCCGCATTTTGTGATCTCCTCCTCTCTCAAAAACGCCCGTTTTGGTCACTCCTAGGCACGCGGAACACTCCTTTTCCGTGGTTTCATTGATTGGCACAGTCCTAGCCGCCCCCGCGTCTCAACAGGGCTAATCCGTTGTTGCGAACATTTGGACTTGGTAAAATATTTTCTTGAGTTATTGTTTGTATCATTTGCATATTATTTTCATTTCTCGAATGTATGACATTTGCTTGTATCAATCTGTGTCACGTATTAGGTTAGAATGGAGCAGTTGTATTGTATGTGTCATTTGAGTGGTACACTCATGTGCGGATCGTCAACCAACGTAAGGGGGTTTGTGCTGACGCCTAATATGACGTTCGATGAGATGTTGAACTTGGTTTACCGTAAGTTCAACCTGGATGTTGACAGTCAAAAAATCCGATTATTACATCGCATCCCTCGAGGTCCGGGGGAGGAACCATCATTTTCATCTATTGTCGATGATGATGATGTGCATGCAGTTATTGTGTATGCTCGAACCATTGGGAAATCAATGTCTACCGACATTTATGTTGAAGATGTATCTGTGAGCGAAGTCCCCACTGTTGTGACTAACAAGGGACCGTCTGTAGTCCCGAGCACACAAGCAACAGTTGTCCGTAGCACACAACCCAGAAATGTCCCAACCATGGAACCCTACTTTGAAATTGATGCGCCTGTAACGCAGCCATGCACGGTTCAGGATTTGGGCATGAGTGAGCCGTTGCGGAGAGAGGTTAACCGGATGGATCAGGATTTCATCCCTTGGGGGACCGATGATGACCTGGAAGAAGGTAGCGAAGATGTCGAAGATGATCTGATGGACGAGGAGATCCCAATCGATGAACAAAGCACGCATACTATTACACCCTGTATACCCTTTTTTGGGGTTAGAGGGTCAAATACTCGTTCAACTTATGAAGACGACATTCGACGGAAGTCTAGACTTGATGGTGTCGCTGACGAAATCCGCAAGGGTAGGACATTTAGATGTAGGGTGGATTTGGTTTACGCTGTGAAGAAGTTCCACATTCTGTCACATTATGACTTCATTGTCAAGGAATCCACCAGCTTCATATGGTCGGTTTTTTGTACGCAGAGATCGAATGGTTGTGTTTGGTATTTACGAGGATATTTCAGAAAATTTGATGGACTGTGGGTGATCTCCAAGGTTGTTGGGGCACACACTTGTATAAACCCAACAGTTAATCATGATCACCCTCAGTTAAACTACAAATTCATGTCCAGATCATTGCTAACTCTTGTTAGGGATGACCCTAATGTTCGTGAATCAAGTTGTAGAGCTCACATGCACGAGATGTACAACTACTGGGTTACAAAGAAAAGGGCTTGGGATGCTCGAAGGAAGGCCATCGGAATCGTATTTGGTGACTGGAAAAAGTCATACGCTAAAATGCCTTTTCTATTGCATGCAATGAATGCTACTATTCCAGGGACTGAAATTGACATTGAATACAGCGACCATCCTGGTCCTCGGAAACCGCTCTGTCGTAGGTTTGAATGATGCTTTTGGGCATTTGGGCCTTCGATTGAAGCATTCAAATATTGTCGGCCTCTGATTAGTGTTGATGGGACACATTTGTACGGGAAGTACAAACAAAAATTGCTCATTGCTTGCGGTATTGATGGAGATAAACATATTGTTCCCCTTGCATTCGGGATTGTTGACGAGGAATCCGCTCCGTCATGGAAGTGGTTTCTTTCGTTGGTACGTGTTAGGGTAATCGGCATGCGAGCTGGACCAATATGTATCATCTCTGACAGGCATTCTGGTATAAAAGCCGCTATGAAAGATGTTGACGTGGATTTATTAGAACCCTTTGCATATTGGCGGTTTTGTACAAGGCACGTCGCGAGCAACTTCAATAGCGTCTTTAAAAATGCCTCCATGAAAGCTCTGGTGCAAGCCGCAGCATTACAGACGACACTTAGAAAGTTCGCATACTTCATGAGGAAATTGCAAGAGTGGAATAATGGAGCAGGTAGATGGTTTTCAACTCATGATTGTCGTCGTGAGCAATGGACCTTGGCCTATGACGGTAGGTATAGGTTTAGGCAGATGACTACAAATCTGAGCGAAAGCTACAATGCAGTTCTTAAAGATGCCCGTTGCTTGCCAATCTCTGCGTTAATTGAGAAGACCTTTTATAATTATGTGTCATACTTCATTCAACATGCTGAAGAAGCAAGCACAGTCATTGCTTCTGGTCGAAAATTTACGCATTACGCATCCACAGAGTTGACCCGTTGGACTGCAGCTGCGAATGGGCACACAGTAACTCAGGTACAAGTACAACCGGACATATTATTAGAGGTGTCTACCAGGGCTCGACGGACTTCTACTGGTATTTGCGGGCGCAAACAGTACACGGTAAATTTGATCCAAAGGAAATGCACTTGTAATAAGTGGCAAATATTTCGTATCCCATGTTCCCACGCCATTGCAGTCATTTCAAAACATCGGGATGAAGTAGATTCATATGTTGGAGAGTGGTACACCTGGCAGAACCAATTGAAGGTTTATGGAGGGCAATTTTTTCCCATCGGTGATCGTGAAAATGAGCTCCCTTGGATTATCCTGAGTTACGTCTGGACCCAAAGCGTAAACGCGGTAAAGGTCGTCCACGTACAACAAGAATACATAATGAAATGGATGTCAGGGATGCGATTCGCCAAAATACTTGCTCCTTTTGTGGGATATTGGGTCACACACACCGTGGATGTCCCAACAAAACCGCAAGGGATTCTCAAGCATCCACATCAAATGCAACGATGTCGACCAGGAATAAGAATAAATGTGGTAATTGTGGTGGCATAGGTCACAACCGACGTAAATGTCCAAGTTCGAGTAAGTGTGCTTCCCTCGTATATTTTTAGATTTCATTGTTTGTGGTAGTTGTGGTAAATACTTGTTGCTTTTATAGGATATTGTTGTTTTTTACATTGTATTGTCTAACATTGAATATTTAAATTTACAGATGGATCCCGGCCCAATTGACCCATCTGTTTTGCATCTTCAGGAGCGACATCGTTCACGTCGTGTCTGGGGTGGCGATGTAAGTAATTTTAATTTCCTGCTTCCTTCAATTTTTTTCCTAACAATTTTCTTGTAGGAATCTTCATGGTTGCGTTGCCGACGATGAGAGACCCATGTACGTCGGATCCCTTTGGATGACCGGCTTCAGCCTTATGTAGCCGAAGCAGGATTTGGATGCATTTCAGAGCTCGAGTTCATTACCCTAGATTGGCATATGGTGACCGCGTTGGTTGAACGTTGGAGGCCCGAGACACACACCTTCCACATGGCTAGTGGGGAGATTACCATCACCTTGCAGGATGTCGCATTCATCATGGGGCTGCGAATTGATGGGCTTGCAGTTACTGGGGAGACGACACCTGGAGCGACATGGGCAGATACATGCGAGGAATTGTTGGGCGTAAGGCCACTGCCCGCAGACATCGTTGGCAACAGGGTGTCAGCAACCTGGTTGTCCACCAATTTTGCAGAATTGCCAGAAGATGCAGACGAGCTGTAGTACAGACACGCTCGAGCCTACATTTTGCAGTTGCTTGGTGGAGTCCTATTCACGGACAAGTCAGGCTCGTTGGTATCACTTATCGCTCTACTACATCTGCATGATTTCAAGTACTCTGGGACACTGAGCTGGAGATCCGCAGTCCTTGCATATTTATACAGACACCTGTGTTTAGCAGCAGATATGGCGACCTTATCGGGATGCTTTCGACATGCAATCGCCCGAGCAGGTAATTTTACATTCACAAATTTTTCCTATATCAACAAAAAAAATACTAATCGAAATATAATTTTCGCATTCAGGTATTTTCGACTCCATATACCGATGAGATCCGCGCCCATCTACCAGCCAACTCTCTTGAAGGCGAACGAATTTGGAGAGCGTAAGTACCGTTGATATACTTCCACATTGTGGAGTATTACTATCCAGACCGTTTCTTGAGACAATTTGGGGGCCTTCAAGATATTCCATGTCGTTGCTCCATCTTTGAGGAACTCCATGCAATCGATTTGAGGGGGAAAGTGCATGTAGATTGGAGGGCAAAACACTGCTTGCATATTGCCCGCTGGGATGAGCGGGAAGATAGAATTATTCGTATCAATCGGTCCAGAGCGATATTCGCGACGCCCGCATACGAGCAATGGTGTCGGACCATAACTCGAAGATTTTTCGGACGTTTAGGTGCAACTCTAGCAAGCAACGTAAGTGCTCCAACTAGAAGTTTGTGGTAAATTAATTAAGAAAACTGCTACAAATTTACCTCTACGTTTTTTCCTTGGATGCAGCTCGCCAAGTGGAGCCATGTATACGATATCGGACACGAGGAATGCCGCGAGATTGCGGTACAAGCGAAGGCGGAAATGACGGAGTGGCTGTCGTTTCAATTTGCAGATGCGGTCACGTTGCATGACGAGCGTGCTGATGTGGCTAGGGAGGAGGCAAGGTGAGGAAGGGCAAGAGGACGGGGAAGAGGAAGAGGTCGAGGTAGGGCGCGTGAACAAGTGGCGGAACCCATGGACTATGAATAAGCCGCTGCGGAAGATGAGAACCATGCGCAAAGAGACTTCTTCACACCTGCCACCGAGCGACCACGGGACGACTTGTCAACGCCTCAGGCACCGTTGAGGCATGGATTGGACGCCAGCGAGACACAACCAACTTACTGCACACTAACGCCGCCGCCGATGCCAACCTTCGAGGAAGATGTCCCAGAGCCCTCTCAGATCCACATGTTAGATGAGGCGAACTGCCTGTTACCGTTCCATCCTCCTGATTCTACGATTACATACCAACGGAGGAAAAGCGTTGACTTGAAATCATTGTAGTTTTTAATATGACACAAAAATGTAATGTATATTCGTGGACAAGTCTATTTATATTAAATGTTTGGAATGTCTTTCTGGATCACACTATTTATCTGTGTTGTGAATGTCTGTGTCCATAGCCTGCTTTGGTATTTGTCTATACATCTTTGAATGCGTGAATGCGATGTCTATTTATATTAGAAACATGAAATTGGCCATGCATTTTCAAGGGTTTTTATGATATGTCGCATGTCACCCATCGGACATGTCGCAAGATGACTAATGGCAAAACCCACAACTTCAAAAGTTCATATGTCCCAGACCTGGCCAGTCATTTTCCAGGGAAATTCCCTGGAAATATGTTGCATATTCAATATGCGTTATCTGTCCAGACCTGGCCAGTCATTTTCCAGCGAAATTCCCTGGAAATATGTCGCATATTCAATATGCGTTATCTGTGAGAAGACATGTGAGAAATTCCTTGGCCCAGACCTGGCCAGTCATTTTTGAGAAAAAATCCCTGGAAATATGTCGCATATCCAATATGCGTTATCTGTGAGAAGACATGTGAGAAATTCTCTGGCCCAGACCTGGCCAGTCATTTTCGAGGGAAATTCCCTGGAAATATGTCGCATATTCAATCTGCGTTATCTATCGCGCTTATCCAAAATGCGACACATACGTAGTTCCTGGGTAAAAAAAACTTCAGAGGTGTCGCATGCGACACCTCTGTAGTTTGTGAGTAAAAAAACATTTTGTAGAACCTCGGTATTTACGTAATTCCCAAGTACTACTTAGGAATTTGACTCGTTCTTTGGAGGGGGTGATTCGTGGCGCAACTGTTGGCGGTGGGAGGGCGGTTTGAGGGTGCTGACGAGATGGCCCCAGTCGAGTCGGTGGCTTCAGGCAGCGAGAAGGGGATCTGCGACATGTTGATTGGAATTCTTGTCGGGGATCGCGACTTTGCCCTATCCAGGGGGCGGTGGAGGCAGAACTCTCGTATCGCTTCGACGGGGAGTCCTGCGGCGACATCGTCTCTATGGGGGCAGGTAGGCTCTATGTTCGAGGGCTCTCGGTTCGGCAGAAGGAAGCGCTTCTGGACTCGAGGTCAGGCGGTGCTATTCTTTGGAGGCCGCCGAGGTTTGCTGCTGGGGTTGTTGATTGCCCGGTCATTTGAGTGGCGCATGTACGGGGGGGGGGGGGGCTTCCTGTCACGTTCACTTCATGTTTTGGGATCGACTCTAAGGCACTTGAGCACGATCTTTGAGGTCCTGGATGATGGCGCTAAGCAGGGCAGCGACCCGGAATTAGTTGTCCTTTTGGAGTGCCCTCGGGGGTCTTCTCCCGTCTCGGAGGCGTTGCTGCATGTTGGTCGCTTTTCTTTTAAGATGCATGTCCGGCTCCTCGACCCGCCACCGCTGGGGGGGAGGTTGCAGGTGGCATCGTTTGGCCTTCGCTGGCGGCTGCGAGTGAAGTCATTTGGCCTTCTCGGGTCACGCCGCTTGGTCTTTCGGATGACGTCGCTTGGCCTTCTTCGGTAGGGGGGATCGATCATCTCGTTGGGAGGTGTCTCCTGGCTCTTTGTGGGGCTCCATTCTGCCATTTCGGGAGTCGCTCCGCTTTTACGATTCCGAAGCATCGGTAGCTCAACCGTTGGGGGCGGGAGATTCTCTGTCGCTTCTGTTTCCTCCGCAGGGGCTGGTGGGACTGCGTCTGGACCAGCGCTTCTGGATCCTGCGGGCGGACTTTCTGGTTGTTGCGCGCGGATCTTTGGACCCGGTTATCTCTTGTATCACGCACCCGAGTACGGTTTGCTTGGGGGCTAACCTCTTTGGTTTTGCAGACCTGGCCTTCTCGGGGCAAGGCTTCACGAGTGCTTTGCGTGGTGCCTTCGCCGGTTCCCCTGACGAGAGGGCTCCGGGTTTCCAGCCCCCGTACCGGGCCCTGGCGGACTTGGTGGGCTCTGTCGGTGGGGATAAGGAGGCATGCTCAGACGAGGGGCTTCCGCCCGTTGTCGGGGGGAGGCCCGCTCTATCCTCAGCACGGAGGTTGAGTGCTTGGCGGTTGGTGCGATGTAGGCTTGCTAGGGCGATGCGTCCGCTCTTGTCATTGGGGCCTTGGCAGCTTCTCCTGCCCGGGTGGAAGGGGGTGATCGGAGGTCTAGGAAGAGGTACCGGAGGAGGTCTCATTCCAGGGCCGCAGCGGCGGGGCCTTCTCATGTCTCGGACTTGAAGCTCATGGTTGCAAGGGCCGCAGGGGTGGTGAGTTTGGGGAGAGGGGTCAAAACTGGTTCCTAATGAAGATTCTTTCATGGAACGTAAGGGGTCTAGGCAACCCGGAGAAGATGAGAGTCTTGGGTTCGAGGTTTGTAGAGTGGGAGTGCGATGTGATGTTCTTGCAAGAAACTAAGCTTGGCTCGCTCACGAGCTTGGATTGGCAATGTTTCGATGCGGGCTCGATCACCGATTTCGACTCGATTGGGGCAGTTGTCTCTGCAGGCAGGATTCTTTTTGCTTGGAAGGGATCGGCTCTTGCCCGACGTGCGGAGCTGAGGGGGATGCACATTCTGAGGGTTCTGCTGGAGTGCCTTGGCTCGAGGGTAATGTTTGCACTTTCCTGCGTGTATGGTCCGTGTCAGATGTCGGCACGGCAATAGCTTTGGGCAGACCTAAAGACAGCTAGGGAAGCCTTCCCAGACATCCCCCGGTTGGTGGGGGGCTTCAATGTCACTTTGCTTTCTTCAGACAGGACGAGGCTGCAGGGCGGTCAGGACCCCGGCTCTGAGGCCTTCGTGGAGGTGGTGGGTTCGCTTGAGTTGGAGGTTCTGGATGCGGTTGGCACTAAATACAAATGGCGTAACGCCAGCTCCAGATCGCGTCTCGATCGGTTTTTGACGTCGGCGGAGCTTTTGGAGATGTTCCTGCTCTTGATCGTTGCTGCCAAGCTGCGTACTAGGTCGGATCACACGCCCATCTTGTGGGACTCCAGCGATCCTCTGCCGCCTCGTGGCTTCTTCCGCTACTAGAAGGCTTGGTTGCTCGAGGATTCATTCAGAGCTTTGGTGGTTTCGCACTGGAATTCAGTCGTTGTGGCAGGGTCGGCTACGACGAAGTTCGTCCAGAAGCTGGACTCTCTGCGGGCATGGTTGTGCACTTTCAAGCGGGATTCGAGGGAGGATTGCGGCGCGATCAGGACCACGGCGGAGAGCGTGGTCAGTTCGCTCGATGCCTTTGAGGACGAGCGTCCCTTAGTGGGGTACGAACCGAGGCAGCGGGCAGAGGCGCAGAAGAAGATTTTTGACAAGGACAGAAAGAGGGTCACCGAGTGGAGGCAAGATGCAGGCACATATGGCTCAGAGAGGGGGACGCGAACACGGCCTTCTTCCACAAGGTTGCTAGTGGGAGGCGGAGGGAGAATGTCATTAGGTCGATGTTCATTGACAGGGTAAGAGTGGAGGGGAACAAAGAGTTGGGAAGAGCGATTGCAGACCACTTTCAGGAGTTCTCAGCGAGGGGGGCTGGCAGGCGTTGGAGGTGGACTGGCTTGGGAGCGGTGTGCTTGTCGGACGCTCATGCATCTAGCCTGACTCAGTCAGTTACGTTAGAGGAGCTGAAGATGACGGTATGGAATCTCAACGGCGATGGGGCGCCATGGTCGGATGGTTTCCCTGTTTCTTTTTACAGGGACTTTTGGGACTTGGTTTGCAGGGAGGTGCTTGAAGTAGCAGTGGAGTGCTTTCATGGCAATGCAGGTTTTGAACGGGTGAACAAAGCACTGGTGGTGCTCCTTCCGAAGAAGGGCGGAGTGGAGAGGATCAAGGACTTTTGGCCTATCGCCATTTCCAATGCGGTGTATTTGATTGTTGCTAAAGTCTTCGCGATCAGATTAAGTAGAGTCCTGGAACACATTATTTCCCCTTCTCAGACGGCATTCGTTCCGGGAAGGCAAATTGCAGACAGCTTGGTCGTGGCATCTGAGATTGTTGCGGATTGGAAGAGGTGCGGCAAGCAGGCCCTGTTATGGAAAGCAGACTACTCGAAGGCTTTTGATACCTTGTACTGGCACTTTCTCTGGGCAGCTTTGCATAGAAGAGGCTTTCCTGAGGTCCGGATTTCTTGGATGAAGCGGTGCGTGACTACGGCTTCTATGATGATCCTCGTGAATGGGCGTTTGGAGGGGGGGTTGTTTCAGCCGTGAAGGGGGGTGAGGTATGACTGCCCTCTCGCTCCATTGCTTTTTATCATTGCGCCGGATGTTCTTGCTTGTCTGATTAGCAGAGTGCAACAGACTGGGCTCACGTGCGGTTACTCGAGGGATGAATTGAGGATCCTGCTTCTTCAGTACGATGACGATACCATATTCTTCATTGAAGGGACCCTCGAGGAGGCTAAGGGCATGACTGCGGCGTTGGATCTTTTCAGTGTGTTGTCCGGATTGATGCAGAATACCAGCAAGTCTAAGGTGGTCCTGTTTTCTATGAGTAAGGAGGTGGTAGGTTTTATGGTTCGGCGTTGGCGACTGAGTGTGCCGGGTTTCCCATTCACTATCTGGGCTTGCCGTTGAACACAGGGAGATCGAAGATGGAAGATTGGTTGTCGCTGGTCGAGAAGGTGGAGAAGCGGCTTGCGGGTTGGAAGGTGGCAGTCCTTTCTAAGGGGGGCGTCTAGTGCTCTTGAGGGCGGTAATCTCCGCCATGTCGGTTTACTACTCTTCCACGAGGCTTATGTCGGCTGACATTAGGAGGAGATTGGAAGGTCTGATGAGGCGATTTTTGTGGGGCAGGGACGAGCAGGGTCCTGGAATTCACCTTGTTAGTCGAGACGATATCTCTCCGGAAGTGCGAGGGCAGGCTTGGGATCTGTCGGCTGGGCGAGTTGAATGAGGCCCTGTTGCTGAAGTGGGTGACCAGGATATGGGGAAGCGGGGAAGACCTCTGGTCCAATCTTCTTCGGTGGATCTACGCGGCGGCCGGCACGCTTGGGCTGAAGCCCTCACCTTTCTGGAGGGTTGTTTCGTCAATCACTCCCAATTTTCAGACTTTGTTCAGACCAGTACTGGGGAATGGGCTTAGCTTCGCCTTTTGGAAGGACGACTGGATGGACGGGGGGGGGGGGGGGGGGGGGCGAGTGTCTTTGCGCTTCCCTCATCTACTTTCTTTTGGAGGCGGATCAGGATGTTCGGGTGGCTTCTTGCTGATTGGATGGGAACTGGATGCTAGCCTTCCGTTCCAATTTCTCTGATCAGCGCCTGGTGGAGTTCTTGCGGCTGGTAGACGCTCCTAGGGAGGCGAAGGGGTCCTCCATGGAGCGGGACCACTAGGTTTGGCGCAGGAGTTCTTTCTCCGTGAGGAGGGCTTACTCGGCAATCTGCATGCCCCCTCCCTCTCTTTCGGGGGAGTTGGTTAGAGACTGAGATTTCTTCTGGGGGCTGGGTCTTCCTACGAGGATCGCTTTCTTCTTTTCGTTATTCAGGAGGAAGAGGCTGATGACGCGGGACCGTTGTGCTAGACTACTTGGCGTGATCTCTGATAGATGCCTATTGTGCAGTGGTGGGATCGAGACTCTGGAGCATCTCCTTTTCTCCTGTCCGACTGTGGTATCTGTTTGGGACGATGCAGACTTTGGTTGGGTGAGCAGAGCGAGTGTTGAGGCTTTCTGTGGTGGCTTGGTTGCGGCCAGGCATCGGTCGAGGAGGATGCTGCTTCGGCCACTCACGTTAATTTGGTCTGTTTGGCTGGCTAGGAATGGGATGTTGTTCTCTAGTCTTAGATTTTACAAGGAAAATGTTTGTACCCATGCTTCGAGTGTCTCCCCCTTGGTTTTTAAAAAAAGGATTGGTGGCTTCTCAGATTTCTAATGTTCACGTAAACCATCTTGTGTATGGCGTCACCTTGCAATAAGTGAAGACTGCGATGTGGAGCCTAAATGCGGAGGGAGACCCAAATCCTGATGGCTTCCCGATTTATTTGAGAAAAGAGTTATGGCCGATAGTGGGAACAAAGGTCCTGGAGGTCTTGCGACGCAATGTGGATTTTGTAACATTCGGTTTCCAATCAAACTCAAACCTGACCTGATTAGGGTCCGATTAGCCCAATAAAGTTGTTGGTCAATGCCAAACAACCTAAAACGATTTCCAGCAACATCCCTGTGGAGCTTCTCCAACAATTTTCCCCCGGAGTTGCTATCTTTCCATGCCATTGCTCCTCGCTACTTAACCACTGCATATAGTTTTTGAAGTGTACAACTTCCCTTCCCCCTCTTGCTGCCATGTATGGCATTCTATACACTCTCTTCCTCTTTAATTATTGTGAGAAACATTCAATTTATAATTTGATAACAAAATTTTGATAATTAACTCAGTATTGATAAATTACATATTTTTAGAATAAGGATAAAATATTTCTGACTTTTAATTAAAGCCTTTGCATCTCTGGAATAAGTTTGAAGTGGCATTCATGCTGATTGTAATAAATCCTTGATAAGTGGCTTTTATATCTGGATTCTTGAATAGAAAATGTAGAATATGGAACAACATTATGTGTATGCTTGGGAAAAATCTAATAAAGACTAACATGGAAAAGATGGATTAAAGCATGCGACAATTTTTTATTAGTTTAACTTTTTAAAAAAATCGGAATATTTCTGTCCTATTAAATTTTGATAATTAGTAAATGTAGGATATTCAAATTTGGTGATCATAATCGGACAATATTTGGACAGGTTGATACTAAATATGTTGTCACATATTGACTTTTGTAAATATAGGTTATATACACATAGGTTATATACAGTAAAGCAAGGAGATAAATATTTATATACAAATATGAAAAAAATTTGTTATCTATAAAGCTTGAAAATTTCAACATGGATGCATAAATGGTACATGATTCTTGCCTATTGGCTCACGTCCAATGTTTTGGTAACCTTTCTAGGGTCTGTTGCCATTATGTTCTGACAGTGAATGATGCATGTAATTTATTACAATTTCATATGTTTATTCAGGAATACTTTTTGGCACATTTGCTTCTGATGCAATAACGACATTGACACTATGTATAGGTTTATATATCCAAATCATTAATAGTATCTCTACGGTCGGAGAATTTTATGTCTTCTGGTTAAAATTTTTACTTGAGAGTCATGTGTGAAAAGTTTAGCCTTCCATTCTTTTATATAATAATTTTTTTTTGAAATATGTATAATGATTAGAAATGGAGTCTTGATGCAACATTAAAATTTGATCTAGAGGCCATGGTTTGGAGTCAATACAAATAAACTCTTCTTTGTGGGAGAAAGCTCTTTGATAATATTTGAGGGAAAATCATATATAATGGAACTGAGATCTAGCAAGCGGCTCTAACTTTAATAAATTAGGATATCTTACACCAATCCAAAACTTAGAACTAGATCCAAGGAACAACTTCTAATATCATAACCTTATTAATAAAAGTGAAATACAAATATTAAATTATTAATACTCTTATCTTGTGAAGTCAACTAATGAATTCCTAAGATCATTAGGAATATAAATTCTAAATCAATTCATCTTTGAGTATAATCTACTAATTATATGTATCACTAAAGGTAGCTAGTGATAAAAACCTAGATTTATACAAACAACCATAGCAGAGAATAAGAAAAGATGGAGAAGTCAAATATATAAAATTGATGATGAATTAGTACTACAAATAAGATCATTGACCTGTACGAATAACCCCAGAAATATTTGAGAAAGAGATTAGCTGGCATGCAAGTAATGAAGATCGTGAATGTCTTATAACTTAAAGTGTCAGTCATGGTGACTTTTACACTTGATTGTGCGAGGGCGCGGTGACCCTCAACTGGGCAAGAGATAGGAAGCCCAGTTAACGCAGTGGCCGCCAAGTGCACGGGCCTAGGATCCCAGCCCTTTCACGATTTTTACGCGAGCTCGCGGTGTTTTTACTCTTCGTTGGGATCCCGACTTTTGACCAACTCTGATGACCCTGTTGCTTTAGGACACCCATGTGGGGGATCCTCGATTTTAATTTTTCGTACGAGCTCATTTACCCGTTACTGATCGAACCGTTTTCTAGAGTGACTTTTCTGAAAGTCTCTCTCCCCCGTTTATGGGGTGTAGTTTTGGAGTAGACCTTTCCCTCTATTGGATCACACTTATAATTAGAGGGCGAGACGGAAGAGCCCCTATGTGGGCTACCTCACCGCTTGAGTTTTTGGTTACTTTTCGCCAGCAGACTTGGCGATGCTACATTCTAATCATCCATGACTACATCTAAGTCATCTAGGGTTACACCTGTGACAGTTGCAGTTGAGATTCAGAGAATTTACAATCAAAGTTGAATTGGTTGGAAGTGACTATAATAAAATTTAATTTAAAATCCTTATAAGGTAGTGGACGTGTTGGGAACTTAGTTAGGATGTATTATACCATACCGCATGCTTACAGAGGCACACCAACCCTAAGTCACTCCACACATCTTAGATTCATAGTGTGAGGTCGCACACTGACCAAGACCACATACTGCCCACTAGACTTGAGAATTAAATAAATCAATAAAGCATTTCCAATCTTACATTTCCCATAATCAAATCCATAAGCATGCTAATTGAATAATATGAGAATATATATATATATAGATGCACACACTTATGAGCAATCAATTACAATATAAAAATATTTTATATGCGAAATGTTGGAATAAAGGGTAAACAGGGGGATGTACATAAAAGCCACTCGGAAACCTTTTTACGTTGCAAGTAGAAATAAATTTTAGATTTCTATACCTTTGTACTTGTTTCTTTTGTATCCAGATTAATACCTTTTTATTTTATAATTTGAAATAAGGGTGTATCAGCGCTCGCTGACGTCCCTTCATCCCTACATGTTTTGACAGGCAAGGAGCCTGCAACTCTGTAGTAGTTGTTGATGACTTCAGGAGACCGTATATACTCCAAACGGTACGTTGTTTTTTGTTCAGTTTTTGGTTCAGCTTATGATGTAATATGCTTCCTTCCTCTTCAGTCATATATTTTGGGATTTATATATACATTGTAATACATTCTTCTGTTACGTGTAGTGTTATATAGAAATGAATGAAATATTGTTGGCACTTCTTCTTCTTGTCGATGTGGTTTATTCATTGAATGTGAATGTCATATGTAACAGCAAAAAGAAAAAAATGTCCCATGATTTCAATACTTTATGTGATGACATGCGAATGTAATAATGCGAATGTGTGTAAACGGGTACTAGGATCCTAAGGAGGTTCACAGTTTGGTATTAGAGCCGTGGTACCCTGATACGCATATTCGTAGTATGACAATTCCGATCGCATTAAGTCTCGGATAGCGCCAGTCTTCCGATTTGTCGTAAGTCCGAGTAGGGAAATATAACATTCAAATTCAATAACCAAAGATGTCGTCAATTTTATTAATCTTTATATTATATCCCAAGAAGAGAAAAAGCATATATTATAAGTATCTGCGAATGGCATTTTTATGACCAAAAATGGTTCTCATGCAGAGCCATTGCATCCCGACCTGGCTAGGAAACGACTGACCAGTTGGTACGCATACTGACTACTCTTACCGATCTTCAACAACAGCAGGCTGCTATATCCGTATGATCAGATTTTGGCTCAGCAGACAGAGATTGCTGACAGACAGACATGGAGCTCAGATTTGAGGAGCTGTCAGATTCCACCTACCGTCCATCTCATGACGGTACACGTCAGGACCAACGACAGTCAATAGAGGTACAACAACCTCATTTTGATGATCCGTTTGAGGAGATACCAGAGCACGGAGCTGAGGAGGATACAGACTTTGACATGGAGTAGAACCCAACTGACTTTGCAGATAAGGGTGCACTTGAGTACTCTACCATTCACAGGCATCGGTCGGTCTTCACTTCTTACCATCGAGCCAATGTGGCCATGTTCGAGGGAACCGGTACATCAGATGTTGCTGAGCAATGGCTCAAGAGGGCGATGAAGGTTTTGAGGATGATTCGTGCGCCATGAAACACGTGGTTATCTTTTATGGAGCACTCATTAACTCTCTTTTCTAAGAGACGGTCGGATGCCGTAGTTTCTGAGTAAGCTGCGAGCCTACATGGGATGATTTCGAGACGAGATTCAGGTCCCACTTCTTTTCTGCGAAGTGGAAGGTGTCCCAGCGCCGTTTGTTTGCATAGCTTCGTCAGGAACGGATGACTGCCAGAGACTACTTTGTTCGATACACAGAGTTTTCACGACATACACCAGCAGCAGGCGTATTTCCAGAGGAAAATCTGGAAAAGTTCATAAGAGGCATGAGGGAAGAGTTACAGGAGAAGTTGGTCGGATTGCACATTCCTTCCATCTCCGAGGCTGTTGATGCAGCGGAGAAGTTTGAGGACATCCGAGAGAGATGATTCGGGAGTTCGTCTGAAGTAGCACATAGATCACAACGATCTTTTGATCCGATTTGTCGACCATTTCTGCAGCAGAGGTCAGACAGACGGTTGCGACCTACATGTTCCTCATTCTCAGGCATTGCTCGCTCATCTCCATCGACTACTTTGGGAGGAGCACTAGCTGGACGTGGCATAGATTCTGCTCGATCATCTGGGTCGCAACGAGCTGACAGACTCCCAGCAGAATCGGCTCAGAGCACAAACACGACCACTCCACCTACCCGGCCAGTCGTCCGTTGTTACTTGTTCCATGAGCGGGGAAATTACGGGTATCAGTATCCCCATAGATCTGGTAAGTCTCAGGCACAACCTTCACAGTCGCTGCCTCAAGCACAACGTTCAGGGAGTCCCGTGGCAGGAACTCTAACTTCAGGAGGCAACAACAGAGACAGATATAGAGTGTGGCAGGTTCTAGTACCGCACCAACCAGGCAGGGTCAGCTACATGCAATAACCGAGGAGCAGACAAGTTTAACAATTACTGTAGTGAAAGGTATGGTCTCAGTCTTTGACCAACCTTTCCATGTTTTATTCGATTCTGGAACTATATATTCTTTCCGTGGTTCGAGGCTACTAGCTTCTTTAGGCAGAGTCGCAGAGACTCTATCTTCTCCATATCACATCCGTGGGCTAGGTGGCCAGTTGTTCATTATTTCACTGATAGTCAGACACTTGCCCATTCTGATTGGCGGTTACGAGATGATTGCTTATTGTCTACTTGTACAGCTTGTTGAGTTTGACTTGATTCTAGGCATGAATTGGTTATCATCTCATCATGTACTTATTGATTGCTTTAGGAAGACAGTTATCTTAAGGATTCCATATTTACCCGAGTTCACTTTTGAGGGTACCTTACATGACTCCAAAATAGAGTACATTTCTGTGTTGTGAGCTCAGGGAGACCAGGGTTGCGATTCCTATCTAGCATTTGTTCGAGAGGTATCTGATCACGATCTGATTGCACATGATATCCGTATAGTATCAGACCACCCATATGTGTTTCCTGATGAGCTACCAGGACTACCTCCTGGAGAGAGAGATCGAATTTGAGATCACATTGCTACCAAACACACAACCGATCTCGATGGCTCCTTACCGCATGGCACCTGTTGAGTTGAGAGAGCTGAAGGTGCAGTTGCAGGAATTGCTTGATTTGGGATTTGTGAGTCCGAGAATTTCACCTTGAGGTGCTCCGGTTCTATTTGTCAGGAAAAATGATGGATCCATAAGATTATGCATTGATTATCAGCAGCTGAATAAGAGAATGGTGAAGAGCCGTTATCCATTATCGTGTATCGATGATTTATTCGACCAGAGGATACTATCAACTGAGGATTCAAGAGTCTGATATTCCGAAGACCGCTTTCAGGACTCGCTATGGACACTACGAGTTTGTGGTGATGTTGTTTGAGCTAACCATTGCACCTGCAGCTTTCATGGCACTGATGAACATGATTTTCCGTCCCTAATTGGACAAAATGTGTGGTGGTGTTCATTTATGATGTGCTCATATATTCTCGGAATGAATGAGATCATGAAAATAATCTACGGATTGTCTTGGAGACATTGCGAGGGCACAAGCTATATGCCAATTTGAGCAAGTGTCAGTTTTGGTTATCCCATGTCTCATTTCTGGGGCATATCATTTCTGGAGCAGGTATCGTGGTTGATCTTGCGAAGATTGAGGCAGTTATGTCTTGGGAGCAGCCCAAGACTGTCACACAGATTCGGAGTTTTCTTAGACTAACGGGTTATTACAGACGCTTCGTCAGTGAATTTCCACGCATTGTTCGTCCTCTAACACCATTGACGCAGAAGGGAGTTCCATTCATTTGAGGTGATTCATGTGAGCAGACATTCATGACACTGAAGGAGAGGTTGGCTACAACACATATTCTTGCTCTTCCTTCAGAAACTCAGGACTATGCAGTCTACACAGATACATCTGGAGAAGGTCTAGGAGCGGTATTGATGCAGAGAGGTTATGTGATTGCTTACGCATCACGACAGTTGAGACCGCATGAGCGGAATTACCCTACCCTTGACATGGAGTTGGTGACAGTTGTCTTCGCCTTGAAGATCTGGCGCCACAATCTATATGGGGTGAATTTCGAGATTTTCATGGATCACAAGAGTCTAAAGTATATCTTTGATCAGAAGGAGCTGAATATAAGATAGTGCAGATGGCTTGAGCTACTGAAGGACTGCGACTGCACAATCTCTTACCATCACGATAAGGGAAACTTGGTGGCAGATGCGCTTAGCAAGAAAGCTCATGCAGAGGGTACGACAAACTGGCTATACACGTGGGATAGGCTTGCATCTTTGACTGATTGGCATCCTCAAGAGAGCGCCTCCATTTCTATCGTTGTGCCTCGACGATTCAGCATTTGTGGGATCACATAGTCAAAGGCTAGAAGATAGATCTAGGGATTCGAGATAGATACATGCGTGCCGTCAAGGATGAGGTTGATGATTTTGTTGTGGCGGAGTCTATTTTATGAAAGGTAGGACTGGTTGTTGTCCCAACGACGAGCAGTTACATAGAAACATACTTGATGACGTACACAGTTCACGATTGTCCATCTATCCTAGCGGCACCAAGATGTATCGTGATCTATGTCGACATTTCTGGTGGGATGGAATTAAGCGCAATGTGGAACAAATGTCAGCAGATGCATGACCTATCAGATGGTCAAGGTCGAGCACATGAGTGTTGGACATGCGAGCCCACGACGAGCCATTATGTAATAAATGTTATTGCGAATATCATTCCCTGATCTGAAATGAAGAATGAATAATTTGCATAATAGGTCCCTTAGTACAATTAGGGTTATGTACCATGACCATCTTAATAATCATACATCTGTTGATTCAACTATTGAATTATAGAGGCTGGTGCTTGGATGAATATCTAAGGGGTTAGATTGAGGACTCATCAAGTACCGTCAAATGATTGTTAAGATATGATCTCCAACCTGAGTAGGAGATGGCAATCCTTATCTCTAAAGGCTGATATCTGATTGACCTCTTGATGCAGGTCCTCTGTATAGGAATAAAGATTCGGAGGTGTCATATTAGTTAGGTCAAAGAGTTCACTTAACGAGATCGAGATAACCAAAGTCCTATATCGTATGCTGTCATGATATAGGCATGCATCCTCTGATCGGAGACAGATGTGTTACTATATGTCTGAGTATGTACATTTGGCAGACCAATAGGTTGATGACCTAACCAAGGTCTATACATCGGCACGCTAGTGTGCATATAAGGGCATATGAGTAATACGATCTCTCAAAGGGATCATACATGTTCATTTATTGAACTGGAAGGCATGAGCTCACTCATGAGATACTGGGAAGAATCAAATTCCGTGCGCACGGTCGTCTCACTTTGGAAGCTTAACTGAATTTGTAGGTTTGATATATACTTTTAGGAAGTATATGATCAAGACCTAATTATGATATACGCTTTTGGAAAGTATACGATCGATACCGACTCCCAATGATCGAATGAGAAACTTACTGATAGAACCTCGAAGTAGACAGTATAAAGTTGATCCAATACTTCGGGTTTATTCTGAGTCTTCCAGTATGCAGGATGCACAGGTATTGGGAATACCTGAAGGTGATGTGATCATAAACGATTGTATAACCATGACACTTCCATTCCTAGGGAGTGATGAAACGGGTCTGGATTTTAGTGACTCCTCTCAGTAGAGAAGTAATCTGATCTTGGTTCAAATGTTGGACATTGATCTGAATGTGGTTCAGATGCAATGAGAAGATTAGATTTGCGGTCTTGATTTAATCAAGCATTTATGGGAGGCCCGCGATCTGGATTGAGTTACGATCTCAATATCCAAGTCACTATACGTAGAACAATACAATCGCCTTGTCCTTATCTCCAAGTATTCGCGGAGAAAGCGCATTATACTTGAAGGAGTTCAGGATAATTTCATTGTTGATATAAGTATCCGAGCATTAAGAAAATAGATAATTAAATGTGATTTAATTATCACGAGTAATATGAATTCGATTCATATTATAAAGAGAGTTATCTTAGATAATTAAATTAGATTTGATTATCAAAGATGTGAATAATGTGAATGCGATTCATATTATTTGGGCACACGAGAATAGAGATCCAAGATGATTAAATGTGATTTAATTATCATGGATATGAATAATGTGGATAGCAATATCTATATTAGTCATATATATTATAAATGTGATTTATAATATATTAGAGAGAGCTATTTGTAATTTACATTTGTTAATTAAATGTTGATGTGAATTGGATTCACATTGGACAATTAATTGAAAATGTAATTCACATTTTATTTTGGGTTGTGAATATGATTCACAATTTTCCAATGGCAAGATTGCAATATTCAAAAAATAATTATCAACTATTTTTGTAGAATAATTTACAACAAGTGTTGTTGTAAATATTGGAGATTTCCATGGAATAATGTAATCTCATGAGATCTCATGAGATTTCATGAGATTGCCATCAAATCCAATATTATGGAAGGAGGCAATCTTCATTCCATAATCTCCATTCTTGATTGATTTAATTTGGGATTGATTTATATTGATTTATCAATATAGATTTAATCTAAATTAAATTAATTGTTGTTGGTTTTTACCAACACAAATCTTAGCCATTAAATGAAACACAAATCAATGAGAGCCATTGGATTTGTGTTGCCTATGGATTGAGATCCATGGATCCCAAAATATTATAAAAGGAGAGGTAATCCATTGCTCTTCTTTACACACAAGAGAACATAAGTCTCTCTCTCTCTTTCTCTCTACACATCAGCCATCTCTCTTCCTCTCTCATGGCCGTCCACCATGGATGCCCTAAAGGGAGTCTCCATCGTCGCAACGCCGTCGTTATGCTGCCTGATCGTTTGCTCGTGGATCTCCGTCTCCTTCAGTGCACCTCGCTCGTGAAGAAGACGTCGGATCTCGTGTGTCGAGATCAGGAGATCCGCCACTTGGATCATCAACATGGATTGCGAGAAGCACGCGATTCATCCCCGCGCTCGCAAGCCTCTACTCCGTCGGATCGGACTTGAGATAGGAGGTCTCTTCGTTTAGAGACTCGATCACAACCAAGCTTCAAGAGGTAATCCTATTATTTGTTTGTGGTTTAGACGAAACGATCCAAGAAGTGTTCTTGGGTCATGTGGTTACGTCACAAGAAAAAATTTTAATTTCCGCTGCATAGAATAACTAGTGTGACTAGTCGTTCTTCATCGTATTCGATACGATGCTTTCGCTTCCGTGATGCGCTTGATGATCTAATCATATCCTTCAATGAGACCACCAGGATTATTGCAGTCTCTCCCTGTTCTCGAGTGGAAATGTTAGAGTATTTCTATAGATTTCGTCACGGGATTGTCGAAGACATCGGGTGGCCATGATTCCATTTGGGTTGTGGTTAATAGGTTGGCTAAGTCAGACCATTTCATACATGTCAACATGACTTACACTCCATTCGGATTGGCCAAGCTGTATATGCAGAACATCATCATGCTACATGGTATGCCATGAGAGGTGGTGTCTGACAAAGACTCGAGATTTAAGTCCAATTATTGGCATCAGTTCACGTCAACACTACAGACAGAGTTGAAGATGAGTTATGTTTATCATCCGCAAACATATGGACAAAGTGAGCGCATCATACAGACAATCGAGGATTTACTTCGCGCATGCACTTTAGAGTGGAAAGGATCGTAGAAGGACCATCTGCCATTGGTGGAATTCACGTACAACAACTATCATTCCAGTATCGGAATGGCACCATTCGAAGCCCTATACAGGCGAACATGCCTCACACCTCTCAGTTGGTGTGAGGAAGGTGATCATGCTCTCTACTCCGTAGATCGTTTGGAGAAGACTGCGAGAGCTGTTGATCTTATGAGACGGAGGCTACTGACGGCACAAAGCCACCAGAAGAGCTATGCAGACCGTCGGAGAAGAGATTTGGAGTTTCAGATTTCAATCTTCTTCTCTTTCTTTTATTACAGATTTAACTTAATCTCATACTAATGACATTCCTATAAATTATAGGTTGGAAATTGGGTATTTCTCTGAATATTTCCCTTGAAGGGAATACAGAGATTTGGCATTTGTGGCAATTTAGCGCCACGATATGTTGGCCCATTTGAGATTCTAGCTAGAGTGGGAAAGGTGGTCTACCGAGTAGCCCTATACTTCTATCATCTATTCACGACGTCTTCCACGTATCCAACCTGAGGAAGTATGTGCACGACCCTCAACACGTCATCAGCTTCAAGAATCTAAACGTGGAGCCAGACTTGACATATGAGGAGAGGCTAGTGCAGATACTAGATAGTGTTGTGAATAAGCTTCGCAGCAAAGGGATTCCATTGGTTAAGGTGCTGTGACACCGATACGGCGTAAAAGAGGTGACGTGGGAGACCGAATCTGATATGCGGGCACGATACCCGCAACTTTTCTGAGGTAATCATCAAAACAAACATTTGTAATTAGATACATGTTAAAATATATATATTGCTTGTTTTTCCCATTGAGGTTTTTATGGATTCAAAGCCCTTTGAGGTTTTTATAGCCATATGAAATTCAAACAAGACACCTAATAACCTTGATCCGAGTCTCGAGGACGAGACTCTCTTTGAGGTTTTTATATTTGTAACATTTGATTTCCAATCAAACTCAAAGCCGACCCGATTAGGGTCCGATTAACCCAATAAAGTTGTTGGTCAATGCTAAACAGGCCAAAACGATCAATTGATCGTGAATCAAAAGTCATTCAGTAGAAATCAACCAAAAATCGGTCGCATTGAAATGCGTGTCCGAAAAGCCGTGACGTAAATTCGGAAACCGCAAAACAAATCGAGACTGTCATGAAATCCAATTCGACGAAATAAGACGAACGAAATTGACTGTTCGTCAATCGGAGGTCGTTTAATATATTAAAACCGCAAAATTTAACCCCAAACCAAACCGTATCTCGAAATTTCGTGGGTTCAAAACCCTATCGGAAGTATATCAATACTATACTCATTTTGATCGTCGTGCAGGGACGATCAAAACAAAATATTATGTGTCGAAATTAGAGGATCGATGTACGCATACACACTTTTTAAAACATCTCAAAATAAATATTTAATATTAAAATTAATTCCATTACATTTTTATAACAGACAGACCATATAAAGTTTATTTTAATATATATATATGTGTGTGTGTGTTTACAAAACAGAAATATATATTTATAGTACAAATCGAATGAAAAAAAAGGAGAAAAGACATGGGAAGGTTCCACGAACCTTCCCTCCCCCTCATTCCTTCTCCTATAAAATTCCTCCCTCTCAATTTCCAGCCGATAGATCACATTGCCTCTAGTTTCTTGTCTCTCCATTCCCTCCACCGTGAACCATCTCTAGCAATTCTCTCTTGATTTCCAGCAACATCCCTGCGGAGCTTCTCCAACAATTTTCCCCTGGAGCTGCTATCTTTCCAGGCCATTGCTCCTCACTGCTCAACCACTACATGCAGATTTTGAAGTGTACAACTTCCCTTCCTCCTCTTGCTGCCATGCATGGCATTTTAAACTCTCTCTTCCTCTTTTAATTATTGTGACTAACATTCAATTTATATTTGATTACCAAATTTTGATGATTAACTCAGTACTGATGAATTACAAATTTTCGGAATAAGGATCAAATATTTCTGAATTTTAATTAAAGATCCTTTACATCTCTGGAATAAGTTTGAAATGGCATTTATGCTGATTGTAATAGATTCTTGATAAGTGGCTTTTATATCCGGATTATTGAATAGAAAATGTAGAATATGGAACAACATTATGTGTATGCTTGGGAAAATCTAATAAGGACTAACATGGAAAAGATGGATTGAAGCATGCGACAATTTTTTTATTATTTTAACCTTTTAAAAAAATTGGAATATTTCTGTCCTATTAAATTTTGAAAATTAGTAAATGTAGGATATTCAAATTTGGTGACCATAATCGGACAATATTTGGACAGGTTGATAATAAATATGTTGTCTCATATTGACTCTTGTAAATATAGGTTATATACACATAGGTTATACAGTAAAGCAAAGAGATAAATATTTATATACAAATATGAAAAAAGATTGTTAACTATAAAGCTTGAAATTTTCAACATGGATGCATAAATGGTACATGATTCTTTCTAGGGTTAATGACCCACGTCCAATGTTTTGGTAACCTTTCTAGGGTTTGTTGCCATTAATGTTCCGACAGTGAATGATGCATGTAATTTATTACAATTTCATATGTTCATTCAAGAATACTTTTTGGCACACTTGCTTCTGATGTAATAACGACATTGAGACTATGGATAGTTTTATATGTCCAAATCATTAATAGTATCTCTACGGCTGGAGAATTTTGTCTTCTGGTTAAAATTTTTACTTAGAGAGTCATCAGTGAAAAGTTTAGCCTTCCATTCTTTTATATAATAATTTTTTTGAAATATGTATAATGATTAGAAATGGAGTCTTGACGCAACATTAAAAATTGACCTAGAGGCCATGGTTTGGAGTCGATGCAAATAAACTCTTCTTTGTGGGAGAAAGCTCTTTAATAAGATTTGAGGGAAAATCATATATAATGGAACTGAGATCTAGCAAGCGGCTCTAACTTTAATGAATTAGGATATCTTACACCAATCCAAAACTTAGAACTAGATCCAAATAACAACTTCCTATCTCATGACCTTATTAATAAAAGTGAAATACAAATATTAAATTATTAATACTCTTATCTTGTGAAGTCAACTAATGAATTCCTAAGATCATTAGGAATAGAGATCCTAAATCAATTCATCTTTTAGCACAATTTACTTATTATATGTATCATTAATGGTAGGTAGTGACAAATACCCAGATTTATACAAACAACCATAACAGAGAATAAGAAAAGATAGAGAAGTCAAATAAATAAAACTGATGATGAATTAGTACTCCCAATAAGATCATTGGCATGTATGATTAACCCCAGAAAGAATTGAGAAGGAGATAAGCTGACAAGCAAGTAATGAAGATCATGATTGTCTTATAACTTAGAGTGCCAACCATGGTGACTTCTACACTTGACTGTGGTACGGTGACCCTCAACTGGGCGGCCGCCAAGTGCACGGGTCTAGGATCCCTGTCTTTTCACGGTTTTTACGTGAGCTGGCAGTGTTTGAACTTTTCGTTGGGATCCCTACTTTTGACCAGCTCCGCTGACCCTGTTATTTTAGGATACCCATGCGGGGGATTCTCGATTTTAGTTTTCGTACGAGCTCGTTTGCCCGTTACCGGTTGGGCTGGTTTTCTAGAATGACTTTTTCAAATAGTTTCTCTCACTCATCTCTGGGGCGTAGTTTTGAAGTAAACCTTTCCCTTTATTGGACCGCACCTCCAATTAGAGGGCGACACGAAAGAGCCCTTTTGTAGGCTACCTTACCGCTTGAGTTTTTGGTTACTTTTTGCTAGTAGACTTGGCGATGCTACATTTTAATCATGCATTTCTACATCCAGGTCTTCTAGGGTTACACCTGTGACAGTTGCAGTTGAGGTTCGGAGAATTTACAATCAAAGTTGAGTTGGTTGGAAGATAGCCACGTTTCTCGTGGCGCGCGGATCATCCTGAGCACCTTCATCACTTTTTTCAGCCATTGCTCAGCAACATCTGGTGAACCTATGCCCTCGAACAACGGTATATGGCCCGTTGATAGGAAGTGAAGACCGACTGGTGCCTGTGAATGGCGGAATACTCGTGTGCATCCTTGTCAGCAAAGTCAATAGGGTCCTGCTCCCTGTCAATGTCCGCATCATCTGCTCCATGCTCAGGTACCTCCTCAAGTGGATCATCAGGATGAGGCTGCTCTACCTCAACAGACTGGTGCTGGACCTGTCGTGTTCCATCCTGTGATGGATGGTACGTGAAATCTGATAGGTCCTCAAACCTCATCTCTACGTCTGTCTGTCTGTCTGTCGGCAATCTCAGTCTGTTGGGCTAATATCTGCTCATGCTGACCTCGCATGGCAGCTTGCTGCTGCTGGAGGTCGGTGAGGGCAGTCAGTATACGTGCCAACTGGTCAGTCATCTCCTGCCCCGGTTGGGATGCCATGCCTCTGCATGAGAACCATTTATTAGTCATAAAATTTATTGTTCACAGATACTATGATATATGTTTTTTCTCTTCTTGGGATATAATATGAAAATTAATGAAATGGGTGACATCTGTGGTGATTAAATCTGAATGTCATATTTTCCCTTCTCGGACTCACGACAAGTCGGGAAGATTGTCGCTATCCGAAAACTCAATGCGATCGGAATTGAAATACTGCGAATGTGCGTATCAGGGTACCACGACTCCGATACCAACTTGTGAACCCCCGAGGATCCGGGTACCCGTTTACGACAATTTTTTGAAGCCAGAAACAGGGGGAGACACTCTGTGGTGTTCGCTCCGTTTATTAAAGAAAGGAAACAATACACAGGGAGTTAACAAAGGTTATGAGAAAATGAAGCAAGCAAAGCACCTACAAAGCCCACTCCTCAACCAAACGTACGCAATATATCTCCACGTTTTCCTTGTAGAAGCGCTGCCCCGAGAATAGAGCAGCATTTCTGCCCAGCCATATTGCCCACACAAAAGCCATAGTTCTAAGAAGCTCCTGTCGAGCTCTGCTTCTTTTTGCCACCATCGAATCGCAAATGGATGCCAAATCAGAAGTGCATAACCACGCCAATCTTTCCTCCTCCCATATCACTGTCACTTTAAGGCACCTGAAGAAAAGGTGCTCAAGGGACTCCACCATCGAGTCGCACAGAATGCATCTATCAGAGACGGATCTCAGCATCCTAGCACATCGATCTCTCGTCATCAATCTTTGCCTACGGAAAAGCCAAAGGAAGAAGCCAATCCACTCAGGGAGCCTAAGACCCCAAAAGAAACCGCAATCGCGAATCATAGTCTCTGACCGCGATGGCGGGGACCGTTTACGACATTTTTCGCAGGCATTTCATTCGCTAGAGATCGCACAAACTCCAGAAAAATAGGGAATTTTTTTTGGAAAGGTTGGGTCAGAATTTGCTGCTCACAGACTGAGTACTATGTGTTAAAGGTAGAGAGATGACAAGCATGCAGAACCATTGTTCCATGATTAGTATGCCTATCACACACCTACAGATACATGGTCTTGAGAGGACTTCCCTATCTCATCACCTTTCATCCATGTTTTTGATGATTTAGCACACAAGCCTTAATCTTACAATACCCATTTGACCATATGGTGCACTGCCCTCGTGGTGAACTATCGAGTTTTGTGGAAGTTACAGTAATGACTTAAGATAGTCAGTCCTCACTCATTTTAATAGGTCCACCTATTGATGGTCGGATGTTTAGGAACAACAATCCTTCGAGTTCATACTATGCACACAGTCACATGAGAAGTGGCTTCATCCTCATCATTCACCAAAGGGATAAAGGAATGAAGGTCACTAGATCCCATAATTACATAGAGATGAAGGGCACTTAACTCTAGCATTCTTCCTCTCAAAACAACCAATTCAGTGAATATGCTAGTACCCAAATTCAAGTATATGAATGCTCTGAATTAAATCTACAGACATTTGATTTTGTCTCCAACAGGGTTCCTTATCAATTCCAACAAGTACATACATTTTCAATTTATTAAACTTTCAAAGGCCCTATAGAGACAATTGCAACCCTCTTCAAATTCAGACGTCTCAACAAATAATTAACTCATCCATACCATTTTAAAAAAAATGAGTAATCATAACTATTTTCCTATGTTCTGTCACCACTAACATAAATTCTGGAATACACATAAATTACATCAAACCAGTGAAGAGACGAACTTTTTGACAATTAACTACTCAAGTTATCTGTCTTTGGTCAATGAGAAGTTCACAATTGGGCATTTTGCCTAAATTAAATATTGGAATCCTATTTTGATGATGATGCAGAAAGTGTAATATCCAGGAATCAAATTTCAAAACTCTTTTATCAACAACAACAACAACAAAGCCTTTTCCCACAATTAAGTAGGGTCGGCTACATGGATTCTTTGCCTCCATTCAGATCTATCTTGGGTCAATCACATACTTATATCCAAAAAACTAAGATCCCTTCGTATAGTCTCTTTCCAACACTTCTTGGGCCGTCCTCGCCCTCTCTTAGCCGGCTCAACATCCCAACACTCACATCTCCTAACCGGTGCATCAGTTGACCTTCTTTGCAAATGACCAAACCATCAAGCCTTTGAGTCTTGAGCTAATATCTGAGGAATCCCGAGCCCCAGAGAGATAGTGGCGAAGCATTTTTCTTAGTGGAGATAAAGGCGCGGAACTGACCTCTCTAAAGCGCGAGTCTCCTATGAGCGGAACTAATTACTAGAATGCGCGGGAAGAGCTGGTAGTCATTTAGGGCATCAAAGACGCGTATAAAGAGGGAGGCCGGCGGGGAGCTCACTGGTTGATTTCGCAAACACAACCAACTCCACCTGCTAATCTAATACAAAGCATCCGCCACATCGGCCAAAGTGTTTCATATATATACGGGGGGGATACCTCAACCCTCCGGCCTCAACTCGCAATACTATTAGGACAGACCGAGGCTTTAATATATAGTTTCTGCTTTCAATTCTCGGTTCGCGCTTAATATTTGACTAGTTTCAAAGGTAGCCCGCAAGCCAAGAGGCCGCAACGCACGAAAGAGCATCTGAGGAGTCAGCTTCAGATTCAGTCCGGAATCGGAGAAAATCACCAACCATATCCGAGAAAATGGCCACCAGAAACCCAAAGGTAGCTGGTGCATTACAAAGCCCAAATGGCATTCTCCGGAATTCAAATGTGAGGCTACTTACCTGAGAAATCCAAGTGAAGGTGGTTTTCTCCTGGTCTGAGGGCGTCATGGCTATTAGATTGTAACCCGAAATTCCCTCGAAGACCCGGAATCTCTTCTTCTCCTCTGACTCACTCTTAGTCAAGTCAAGGAGTAGGACTTCCGGAAATTGCTTCTCCTCTTAGTCTAAGGAAAGGAATAGATACCAGTTAGGGCTAGGAAAGTATTAGGAGTTAACTTCCATTCCTCCTAAGCTCAGTTTCAGGAGTGGATACTGGTACTTTCCCCTCTTGGATGTCCCAACGGTCCAGGGTTCACTCGAGACCTCGGTTAAGAGTAGAGGATTCCTGACCTCGAACTCTCCTAAGGTACAAGCGGAATTTCTCAAATCATCAAATATATAGTAATAAGCCTGAGTTCTATCACCATCCGGGAATCGCCTAAATAGAACTAGGTTTTCTAGTCTGATATATCTAGTTATATTTCACATGAAAGGCTTATATTCTTGATAGAGGCTATGTGGATATCTGACTCGATCAAGGCGACCAGGCCAGGCTATAGTGACCTTGGTCAGCTTAGAACCCATTGAACCAGAAGGAGGGGGTGAAAAAGAATCCACTTGGCTACATCTGCCCCTTTCCCTGTGGAGGGCTTTCCCTATCTATCTGAGATCTGATATCCTGCCTCGATCCTTTTAGCAGTCAGTCACGTCCATTGGCACTAGTCCTACTAGGGTGCCCGTTTTCCCCGCCCGATCCTCCTGTCCACGGGAAAATAGGGCACAGTCCCCGAGGCCAGCGAGAAGATGACTGAGTTCGACCTAAGAGAAAGTGCGCGCTCAAGGAGCCTGATTATATTCGAGAAGCGGTTTTCTCGCATCTTATCCTCGATCGGAGCTACACCAACTTTCTTTCTGATTGCATCATTCCGAATCCGATCTTTACGTGTATGTCCACACATCCATCTTAGCATTTTCATTTCTGCTACAGCCATTCTCTGCACATGTCTATGGTTCACAGGCCAACATTCAGAACCATAAAGCATAGCAGGTCTCACGGCTGCTTTGTAAAACTTTCCTTTAATTTTTAAAGGAATTTTCTTATCACAGAGAACAACGGAGGCTCCTCTCCACTTTAGCCAGCCTGAATTTATTCTATTAGTAACATCTCCATCAATTTCCCATCATGTTGCAAAATAGATCCCAGATATCTAAAAGAATCTCTCTTCTGAATGTTATCGTCACCAATCTTCACCTCGATTCCTTCACCATTGCTTCCATCAAAGGTACATTCCATATATTCCGTCTTAGACCTACTTATACGAAAACCTTTAGTCTCCAATGCATGTCTCCAAACCTCAAGCTTCTCATTTACTCCATCTATAGTTTCGTCAATCAACACAATATCATCAGCAAATAACATACACCAAGGTAACTCATCCTGAATGTGACTTGTCAACTCGTCCATTAAAAAGAAATGGACTCAAAGCTGAACCTTGATGTAAACCAATGTTGATATCAAAATAGTCAGTCTTCCCCGTCGGGGTCCTTACACAAGATAAAGCCCTATCATACGTATCCTTTATGAGACTAATGTATAGGACATGTACTTGTTTCTTCTCCAAAACTCTCCACAGTATCTCTCGTGGGACGGAATCATAAGCCTTCTCCAAATCAATAAAGATCATATGGAGATTCTTCCTTTTAGCTCTATAAATCTCCATTGTTCTCCTCAACAAATGGATGGCTTCAATAGTTGAGCGACCTGGCATGAATCCGAATTGGTTTTCGTTTACTTGGGAAACTTGCCTCAACCTTCTTTCGATCACAAGTTCCCAAATTTTCATAGTGTGACTCATCAGCTTGATACCTCTGTAATTTGAACCATTTTGAATGTCTCCTTAGTTCTTATAAAGAGGAACCACGATACTCCTCCAATCTTCAGGCATTTTCTTGCTTCGCCAAATAACATTGAATACATTCGTAAGCCAAGTCAAACCACGCTCACCTAAAACTTTCCATACTTCTACAGGGATGTCATGCGGTCCAACACCTTTCCCAGGTCTCATAACCTTCAAAGCCTCCTCTACTTCTTTTCTTTGTATTCGTCTATAGCATACACGATTCAAGTAACTTTCACTACTAGCTAGATCACCCAAAGTGATCTCTCTATTTCCTTCTCCAATGAAAAGTTTATGGAAGTATTACTCCCATCTAGTCTCTATATCCTTCTGAGTAACAAGCACGTGACCTTCCCCGTCCTTAATGCATATCACTTGAGAAAGGTCTTTGGTCTTTCTTTCTCTTGCTTCGACCAACCTGAATATATCCTTCTTGCCCTCCTTAGAGTTGAGATTTTTATACAAAACCTCATAAGCTTTTGACTTAGCTTCGCTTACAGCCTTCTTTGCTTCCTTCTTCGCTATTTTATAGTCTGTGACAGTTTCCTCTGTTCTATCCTTAGACATAGCTTTAAAGCAAGCTCTTTTAATTTTTAGCTTCGCTTGCACCCCTTCACTCCACCACCAAGCCTTCTTTTGACTCGGAGCTCCTCCTTTTGACTCGCCTAACATCTCTTTGGCTACCTTTTGGATACAAAATGCTACTGCCTCCCACATCTCGTTTGCACTACCGCTACAATCCCAAGATAAGTCTTCTAAAACCTTCTCCCTGAAGCTTGATTGCTTCAGAGGAAGATTCCACCACCTAGTTCTAGTGATCTTAGGAACCATCCTTTTCTTTACCAGCCCTTTTATTTGTAAATCCAAGACTAACAAGCGATGTTGGGTTGTCAAACTCTCTCCAGGGATTACTTTGCAATCTTTGCAACACAACCGATCTCTTCTCCTCAACGCAAAGTAATCGATCTGTGTTCTAGTTGAGAAACTCTTATAAGTAATTAAATGCTCCTCCCTCTTCTTGAAAAGACTGTTTGCTATGAAAAGATCATATGTAGTTACAAAATCCAGAATGACTTTTCCCTCTTCGTTTCTATCCCCAAAACCATGTCCTCCGTGCACACTTGCATACCCTGAAACATCTTTTCCCACATGTCCATTAAGATCTCCACCTATGCAAACCATCTCTCTGTGTGGGATTCCTTGTAAAATCTTATCCAGATCCTCCCAAAAAGCTTGTTTAGTCCTTTCATCTAAACCAATTTGCGGTGCATAAGCTGATATGATATTCAGAATTTCTTCTTCAAGCACCAACTTTAGCAAAATACTCCAATCCCCAAATCTTTGCACCTCAACCACGTAATCCTTCAAATCTTTATGAACAACCACTCCAACACCGTTTCTGCCCTTATCTTTACCTGAATACCAAAGTTTAAAGCTTGTCTTCTCGATCTCCCTTGCTTTCTCTCCAACCCATTTAGTCTCTTGAAGACGTAATATATGAATCTTCCTTCTTTCCATTGTATCCACTATCTCCATTAATTTTCCAGTTAGAGTACCGATATTCCAACTACCAATCCGTAACTTCCTTTGCAATCTCTTTTGGACTAACTTCTTTGCTCGCATGCGTCCATTATGCGAGAACCCTTGCAAATTTTGGACTGCATCCGGGCGGTGATGCAGCGGAACTTGCTTATTTACCCGCATGCGTTCCTCATGTGAGAAGCCTTGCAAATTTTGAACTACATCCAGGCTGCGATGTAGCAGCCCTTACCAATTTTTCATTGTATTCGGGCGATGCAACGCGTCGCAAGTAGGGAACGCCCCAACGAAATCTGTATGTTTGCTTAAATCCATGTTTAAAAGATCCGAACGATTTCAGAATAAATTCATAAATAGTGTTCTTAGAAGAACTTTAAGAACACTATTTACGAATTTATCTCTCCTGCGCTGGCTGTTGGCTACCTAACACGCAACCCTCCTCATTTACCTGCGCTTGGGACCGGCCATGGCTGAGTTAAATAAGTATCTTTTGTTAAATTGTGACATAAATAAGTATATAACTCCATGCATGGTAGCAAAATAGGGGCTAAGGATTTACAATTAAATCTTTAGATTGTAGGTGAGGCAACATGCATGGCACCAAAATAGGGACTATGGATTGTACCTAATTTTGTCTCTAACTTGAAGAAACTGAGACTTCATGCAGGAGATTTGGAGCTCCAATTGGTAGGATTAGGTTGCAGCAACAGGGATGGTTGGAAGCAGCCGCAGTGGATTGAATTGGAGGCTTCCAGCAGCTCCTGTTTGGTTGTTCTTGGAGCAGCAGTTGCTGTCCAAATAAGAGCAACAACACAAATTTTGGAGGGAAGGCAATATGGAATTCTAGCAGAAATATAAAGGAAAGGGAGTTAGAATCTCTCGGCTAGAAAGTTGGAAGAAGATTGGGAAGAATCTGAGGAGCACAACGGTGGAGAAAGAATAGGAATTTGGGAGAAGATAGCATGGGAATTGGGCTTTATAGGAAAGAGGAGGGAATCTATTGTGATGCCAAATAGAATGGGTATAAAGACAAGTGTCAAGAAAGAGGAAGCCAAGTGGAATAATAATTAAAGATAAGTGTGGCTGCTGTAGCAGCTGCAAATTTCAGAATTAAAAAAAATATTCTTTTTTTTTCAACCGTACAGACTGTGTCTGTAGTTTTTTTATTCATTTTTTTTACAAAATTCTCCTTATTTGAATTACTTAAAATAGACTATATGCGCACCTCGAGCTTCCGTTTTTTACGCGAAATATCTCGATTTAATCGTCCTTCAATGATGAAGTAGGGCTAAGACAGAATATATGGAATGTACCTTTGATGGAAGCAATGATGAAGGAATCGAGGTGAAGTTTGGTGACAATAACATTCAGAAGAGAGATTCTTTTAGATATCTGGGATCTATTTTGCAACATGATGGAGAAATTGATGGAGATGTTACTAATAGAATAAATGCATGCTGGCTAAAGTGGAGAGGAGCCTCCGCTGTTCTCTGTGATAAGAAAATTCCTTTAAAAATTAAAGGAAAGTTTTACAAAGCAGCCGTGAGACCTGCTATGCTTTATGGTTCTGAATGTTGGCCTGTGAACCATAGACATGTGCAGAGAATGGCTGTAGCAGAAATGAAAATGCTAAGATGGATGTGTGGATATACACGTAAAGATCGGATTCGGAATGATGCAATCAGAAAGAAAGTTGGTGTAGCTCCGATCGAGGATAAGATGCGAGAAAACCGCTTAAGATGGTTTGGTCATTTGCAAAGAAGGTCAACTGATGCACCGGTTAGGAGATGCGAGTGGTGGGATGTTAAGCCAGCTAAGAGAGGGCGAGGACGGCCCAAGAAGTGTTGGAAAGAGACTATACGAAGGGATCTTAGTTTTTTGGATATAAGTCCGAGATTGACCCAAGATAGATCTGAATGGAGGCGAAGAATCCATGTAGCCGACCCTACTTAATTGTGGGAAAAGGCTTTGTTGTTGTTGTTGTTGTGTTAATCGTCCTTCAATGACGATCAAAAGGAGTATAATATTGATATACTTCCGATCGGATTTTGAATACCCGAAATTTTCGGATACGGTTTTTGCTTAAGATTAAATTTTGTGATTTAAAAATATCAAACGACCTCTGATTGACAAACGGTCGATTCCGTTGGTCTTGTTTTGTCGAACTGGATCTAATGATGTTTCGCGGCGTGCATTACGAAGTGATTGATTTTTGGTTGATTTCACCTGAACGATTTTTTATTCACGATCAATTGATCGTTTAAAGTTGTTTGGCATTGCCCCACAACTTTATGGGGTTAATCGGGTCCAGGTTTGGTTGGAAACCGGATGTTACAAATATAAAAATCTCAAAGGGGAGACTCAAGTTAAGATCATTAGGCGTCTTGTTTGAATTTCATATGTTCATAAAAACCTCAAAGGGTTTTGAACCCATAAAAACCTCAAAGAGAAAAGAAGCCATATATTTTAACATATATCTAATTACAAAAGCTTGTTTTGATTTTTACCTCAGAAAAGTTGTGAGTATCGTGCCTGCATGTCAGCTTCGATTTCCCATGTCGCCTCTTCGACTCCGTGTAGGTGTCACAACACCTTGACCAATGGAATCTCTTTGCTGCAAACTTTTTCACAGCACTGTTAATGATCTGCACTGGCCTCTCTTCATAAGTCAAGTTTGGCTCCACGTGGAGATTCTCGTAACTGATGATGTGTCGTGGATCGTGCACATATTTCCTTGGGTTGGATACATGAAATACTTCGTGAATGCCAGAAAGATGTGGAGGAATGGCTACTCGGTATGCCACTGTTCCCACTCTAGTAAGGATCTCGAATGGTTAAACATATCTTGGCGCCAGCTTGACACGAACACCGAATCTCTGTATTCCCTTCATGGGAGATACACGGAGAAATACCCAATATCCCACCTGTAATTTATGGGAATGTCATTAGTATGAGGTTTTAACTAAATTTGCAAAAGGAGCAAGAGGAAAGTATTAGATACCTGAAACTTTAAATCTCTTCTCTTACGGTCCGCATAGCTCTTCTGGTGGCTTTGTGCCGTCTGAAGGCTCTGTCTCACAAGATCAACAGCTCTCGCGGTCTCCTCCAGGAATTCCACGGAGTAAAGAGCATGATCACCTACCTTACGCCAACTGAGAGGTGTGAGGCATATCCGCCCGTATAGGGCTTCGAAAGGCATCATGCCGATACTGGAATGATAGCTGTTGTTGTACGTGAACTCAACAATGGCAGATGATCCTTCCAGGACCCTTTCCACTCCAAAGTGCAAGCGTGAAGTAAATCCTCGAGTGTCTGAATGGTGCGCTCACTCTGCCCATCTGTTTGCGGATGATATGCAGAACTCATCTTCATCTCTGTCTGTAGTGCTGACATGAACTGATGCCAATAGTGCGAAGTAAACCTTGAATCCCTGTCAGACACCACTTCTCGTGGTATATCATGTAGCCTTATGATATTCTGCACATGGAGCTCTGCTAATCTGGATGGAGTGTAAGTCGTGTTGACAGGTATAAAATGGCCTGACTTGATCAACCAATCAACAACGACCCAAATGGAATTATGGCCACCCGGTGTCTTCGGCAATCCCATGACAAAATCCATAGAAATACTCTCCCTCTCCACTCAAGAATTTGGAGGGACTGCAGTAATCCTGGTGGTCTTCTATGCTCGGCTCTGACCATCTGACAAGTCATGCATCTGTTGACATGTTGCGCCACATCGCGCTTCATTCCGTCTCACCAGAAATGTCGACGCCGATCACGGTACATCTTCGTGCTGCCTGCATGGATAGATAACCGTGAACTGTGTACCTCATCAAGTATGTCTGTGCGTAGCTGCTCGTCGCTGGGCACAACGATCCGTCCTGCCTTCCATAAAATGGACTATGTCACAACAAAGTCATCAACCTCATCCTTGACGGCACGCAAGATTCTATCTCGAATCCATGGATCTGTCTTCTGGCCGTCGACGATGCGATCCGACAAATTGCTAAATCGTGGAGGCACAATGGTAGAAATGGATGCGCTCTCCTGAGGATGCCAATCGGTCAAAGCTGCAAGCATATCCCACGTGTATAGCCAGTTCGTTGTACTCTCCGCATGCGCTCTCCTACTAAGTGCATCAGCTACCACGTTTCCCTTACCGGGTTGGTAAGAAATCGTGTAATCATAATCCTTCAGTAGCTCAAGCCATCTGCGCTGCCTCATGTTCAACTCCTTCTGATCAAAGATGTTCTTTAGACTTTTGTGATCTGTGAAAATCTCGAAATTCACCCCATATAGACAGTGGCGCCATATCTTCAAGGCGAAGACAACTGCCGCCAACTCTAAGTCATGTGTGGGGTAGTTCCGCTCGTGCGGCCTCAACTGCCGTGATGTGTAAGCAATCACCTGTCCTCTCTGCATCAACACTGCTCCTAGACCTTCTCCAGATGTATCTGTTTAGACTGCATAATCCTGAGTATCTGAAGGAAGAGCAAGAATAGGTGCCGTAGTCAATCTCTCATTCAGTGTACTGAAGGTCTGCTCGCATCAATCATCCCAAATGAATGGAATTCCCTTCTACACCAATCGTGTCAGAGGGCGAACAATGCGTGAAAATCCGCAGACAAAGCGTCAATAATAGCCCGCTAGTCCAAGGAAACTACGAATCTGTGAAACAGTCTTGGGCTGCTCCCAAGACATAACTACCTCAATCTTCGTAAGATCAACTGTGATGTCTGCTCCAGAAATGACATGCCCTAAAAATGAGACCTGGGATAAGCATAACTCACACTTGCTTAACTTGGCATATAGCTTGTGCTCCCGTAATGTATTCAGGACAATCCGTAATTCGCATGATCCCATTCATTCCGAGAATATGTGAGCAAATCATTAATGAACACCAGCACAAATTTATCTAAATATGGATAGAAGATCATGTTCATCATATCCATGAAAACTGCAGGTGCATTGGTGAGCCCAAACGGCATCACCACAAACTCGTAATGTCCATAGCACGTCCTGAAAGTAATCTTCAGAATATCCGACTCTCGAATCCTCAATTGATGGTAGCCTGAGCGAAGATCGATCTTCGAGAACACCGAAGATCCGTGGAGTTGGTCAAACAAACCATCAATACGTGGCAAAGGATAACAGTTCTTCTCCGTTCTCTTGTTCAGCTTCTTGTAATCGATGAATAACCTCATGGATCCATCCCTCTTCTTGAAAAATAGAACCGGAGCACCTCAAGGTTAAGTGCTCGGCCTCATGAATCCCAAGTCAAGTAACTCCTGCAACTGCACCTTCAGCTCTCTCAACTCAGCATGTGCCATGCGGTAAGGAGCCATCGATATTGGCTCTGTATTTGGTAGTAATGTGATTTCGAACTCGATCTCTCTCTCTCTCTCTCAGGAGGTAATCCTGGTAGCTCAACAGGAAACACGTCTGGGTATTCTGATACTACTCGGATGTCCTGTATCATCGGCTCCTGATCAGATTCCTCCCGAACAAATGCAAGATATGAATCACAACTCTGATCAACCAGTCGCTGAGCTCGTAACACGGAAATGTACTCCATGGTGGAGTCATGTATAGTACTCTTAAAAGTGAACTCGGGTAGATCTGGAATTCTGAAGACAACTGTCTTCCTAAAGCAATCAACAAGTGCATGATGAGAAGATAACCAATGCATACCCAAAATCAAGTCGAACTCATCAAGCTGTAGGAGTAGACAATCTGCGGTCATCTCGTGACCGCCAATCAGTACGGACAAGTGCCTCACTATCAGGGAAATGACAAACAACTGGTCGCCCAGCCCTCGAATGTGATATGGAGAAGATAGTGTCTCTGTAACTATATCTAGAGAAGCGAGTAGCCTCGAAGCAAGAAAAGAGTGTCGCACTAGAATCAAATAAAACATGGAAAGGTTAGCCCAAGACTGATACCATACCTTTCACCATAGTAGCTACTGAACGTGCTTGTTCCTCAGTAACTGCATCTAACTGCCCCTGTCCGGTTGGTGCAGCACTGGAACCGGCCACACTCTGCGTGCGCCTCTACTGTTGTCGCCTAAGGTTGGTGTTTCTGCCACGGAAACTCCCTGAACGTTATGTCTGAGGCTGTGACTGTGAAGGTTGTGGCTGAGGCTCGCCAGAAGCCTGTGGGCATTGTGATCGATAATGTCCCCACTCGTGGCATCGGTAACACCGGACTGGTCTCATAGGTAGAGTAGTCATGTATGTGCTCCGTGCTGGTCCTGCAGGTGGTCTGTTTGTTCGCTGCGACCCAGATGGTCGAGCGGAATCTGTGCCACGCCAGGCAAGTGCCCCTCCTAAAGTAGTCGATGGAGAAGAGCGAACACTGCCGGAGAATGTCGAACCTGTAGGTCGGAACCGTCTGGCTGACCTCTGCTGCTGAAACGGTCGACGTATCGGTCCAAAAGATCATCGTGGTCTAGGCGCTGCTCCTGACGAGCTCCCAAAACGTCTCCCTCTGATGTCCTCGAACTTCTCTGCTACATCAGTAGCCTCGGAGATGGATGTGATGTGTAGTCCGGCCAGCTTCTCCTGTACCTCCTTTCGCATGCCGCCAATGAACTTTTCCATATTCTCCTCTGGAAATGCGCCAGCTGCGCGTGTATGTCGTGACAGCTCTGCGTATCAGATAAAGTAATCCATGGCTGTCATCTGTCCCTGACGAAGCTCTGCAAAAAGTCGGCGCTGGGACTCCTTCCACTTCGCAAAAAAGAAGTGGGCTCTGAACCTCGTCTCGAAATCATCCCATGTAGGTTCTCGGCCTAACTCAGATACTACAGCTTCCCACCATCTCTCGACAAAGTCTGTCAATGAAGACTCCATGATAGATAGCTACGTGTCTCGTGGCGCACGAATCATCTTAAGCACCTTCATCACTTTCTTCAGCCATTGCTCAGAAACATCTGGTGATCCTGTGCCCTCGAATAATGGTATATTGGCCCGCTGATAGGAAGTGAAGATCGCCTGGTGCCTGTGAATAGCAGAATACTCGTGTGCATCCTCGTCAGCAAAGTTAACAGGGTCCTGCTCCCTGTCAAAGTCCGCATCATCTGCTCCATGCTCAGGTACCTCCTCAAATGGATCATCAAGATGAGGCTGCTCTACCTCAACAAACTGGTGTTGGTCCTGCCGTATTCCATCATTGTGATGGATGGTACGTGACATCTGATAGATCCTCAAACTTCATCTCTATGTCTGTCTGCCTGTTGGCAATCTCAGTCTGCTGGGCCAATATCTGCTCATGCTGACCTCGGATGGCAGCTTGTTGCTGCTGGAGGTCGGTGAGGGCAGTCAATATACGTGTCAACTGGTCAGTCATCTCCTGCCCTGATCGAGATGCCATACCTTTGCATGAGAACCATTTATTAGTCATAAAATTTATTGTTCACAGATACTATGATATATGTCATTTCTCTTCTTGGGATATAATATGAAGACAGGTATAAAGACAAGTGTCAAGAAAGTGGAAGCCAAGTGGAATAAGTATAAAAGCTAAGTGGGGCTGTTATAGCAGCTGCAAATTTCAGAATTAAAAAAAATATTCTTTTTTTTCAACCGTACGGACTGTGTGTCTATAGTTTTTTTTATTCATTTTTTAACAAAATTCTCCTTATTTGAATTACTTAAAATAGACTGTACCTCAAACTTCCGTTTTTGACGCGAAATATCTCGATTTGATAGTCTTTCAATGACGATCAAAATGAGTATAATATTGATATACTTCCGATCGGATTTTGAATACCGAAATTTTCGGATACGGTTTTTGTTTAATATTAAATTTTGTGAATTAAAAATATCAAACGACCTTTGATTGACGAACGGTTGATTCCGTCAGTCTTGTTTCATCGAATCGGATCTAATGACGATCTCGGTTTGTTTTGCAGTTTCCGAATTTGCATCGCAACTTTTTCGTGGTGCGCATTACGAAGTGATCGATTTTTGGTTGATTTCACCTAAACGATTTTTGATTCACGATCAATTGATCGTTTAAAGTTGTTTGGCATTGCCCCACAACTTTATTGGGTTAATCGGGTCCAGGTTTGATTGGAAACCGGATGTTACATTTCCCATCGTCAAAATCCATAAGCATGATAACTGAATAATATGAGAAATATATACACATACGCACACTTATGAGAAATAAATTACAATATAAAAATATTTTATATGGGAAATGTTGGAATAAAGTGTAAACAGGGTAGGTATAGACAAGCCACTTGGAAACCTTTTTACATTGCAAGTAGAAATAAATTTTAGATATTTATGTCTTTCTACTTATTTCTTTTGTATCCAAATTAATGCCTGCTTATTTTATAATATGAATTATGTGTGTAGCAACGCTCGCTGACGCCCCTTCATCCCTACATGTTTTGGCAGACAACTCTGTAGTAGCTATTGATGACTTCAGGAGACCGTGTATACTCTAGACGGTACGATGTCTTTTGTTTAGTTTTTGGTTCAGCTTATGATGTATTATGCTTCCTTCCTCTTCAGTCATATATTTTAGGATCTACATGTACATTGTAATACATTCTTCTGTTACATGTAATGTTAAATAGAAATGTTCTTGTATATGTGGTTTATTCATTGAATGTGAATGTCATATGTAACAGCAAAAAGAAAAAAACCCTTGATTTCAATACTTTGTGCAATGACATGCGAATGTAATAATGCGAATGTGTGTAAACGAGTACCTGGATTTTAAGGGGGTTCACAGATTTTAAGAGGCTAAACAGGGCTCTTATTTTTCTTCTGCAGATTAAAATGTGTCAAAAATAGTGGAGGACTTTAGGACGATTGCCCCCTCTAATATCACATAGGGGCTAAGGTTTTTGCCATTAAACTGAACAGGGTGTTGGAGCACTTTATTTCTGCTTTGCAGTCAACATCCGTTCTTGGGTGATAGATTTCATATAGTTTGGCAATGGCAACGAAACTTATTATGGACTGGAAGAGGAAAAGAAGAAGGGTCTGCTTTGGAAGATCGACTACTCGAAGGCCTATGACATAGTGGAGTAGCGCTTCCTCTGGGTCGCAGTGTACAAACGGGGATTCCCTTACACCTGGGTATCGTGGATGAAGCGTTATCTCACCATTGCCTCATACTTTGTTTAAGTGGACCAGGTGCACCGTGATTAGACATGGCCTATAGGTTGGGAGCCGTCCGCTCATGGGTCGGGCTTGGGTCAAGAGATTTCGTGAATGGGATGATATGGCCCAGCTTACTCTTTGGCATGCCCGTCAACTGAGCGAGTCGTGGACATGTGCCACAAAACCCAACACGACCCACACATATAAATATGAGTTTAAAATTTACATTTTAGATACATTTAATATAGTATACTTCAATATTACATCGTATTTTATAGTTTACATGCCAAGTAACACCTATTATTGTTACTATGATTCAGAAAGATAAGATTATGCTAAAAAACTTAATTATCTCTATAAATTAGATTAAAAAATAAGAAAAAATACTTTACATTGAGCCCATGGGCCGGTTCGACCTGACATGGGCCGGGCTTGGGCCTTAGAGTATGGCCTGTGGGCCGGCCTGACCCGAGCCTTGGACAAGGGGTTTAAGAAATCCGACCCGTTCGACCCGACCCAAGGCCCTGCCCGACCCGTACTTTGGCTAGGTCTAACCGTAGTGGAGTCACTGTGGGGCACTCTATCGACGACATTGTTATTCCTCTTCTACAATATGCAAATGACACAATCTTTTTTATTCAAGGGGACAGGGAAGAGGCTAACGGGATGGCAATCACCCTTGAGATCTTCGGGGAGATGTCTGGCCTTATCCTAAACCATAGTAAATCTAGTGTGATCATGTTTGGTCTTTCTGAGGAGGAGGCTCGTTCTTGTAGTGAGGTGCTTAGTAGGGCTTGGGGCTCTCTGCCCATTCAATACCTGGGTCCGTCTCTAACTTACGGTAGTATCAAGTTGTCTGACTAGTTATTGCCGGTGATTGAGAAGATAGAGAAAAATTATCCGGTTGGAAGGCAACAATTCTATAATGGAGTGGGCGTCTGGTGTTGGTGAAGGCAGTCCTGTCTGCTATACCAGTTTTCTTCATGTCGTCGTGGTTGTTGCCTGTTAGTATTCAAAAGCACTTTGAGAAGTTGATACGGTGTTTCCTTTGGAGTAAGTCTGGTCATGAGGGCTCAGGAATACATTTGGTGGACTGGGAGACGGTAATGTTACCGAAATCTGACGGTGGCCTTGGTGTTAAACGTCTGGAGGCCATGAATAAGGCGTTACTGCTTAAATGGGTGGATCGAATCTGGGGAAGAAGCGACGATATGTATTACTAACTTATACAGAGCATCTACGACATCGGCCAACCAAAATGTATGATTCAGTGCCCTAGTGTATGGACCTCACCGTTCTGGGGGGGGGGGGATCTTATCGGTGTTGTCTATATTCCACAAACTCTTTCGTCCTATTTTTGAAAATGGCAACTCTTTCGCCTTTTGGACTAACAATAAAATTGGAAAGCAGCAGATCTCCAATAGATTAGCTCGTCTCTTTGCATTGGCAGCAGGTCGTGACGCTCGTGTTGCTGATTGCTGAGTGAATGCTAACTGGATGCCTTCTTTCGCTACAAATTTCTCTGGCCAATGTTTGGAGGAATTTCTTGTGCTCCTGGAGTCTCTGAGGTAGCATGACATGCCTTCTTAATAGGAATAGGGAATACAGGAGCGTAATTTAAGAGATAGAAAAATAAAACATTAAGAACACTATGATTTTTACGTTGAACGCAACTCCCAAAGGAACGGGATGAAACCACAAGAGAATGCCTCATAGAGATGGTGTGTCTATTGCACTTTCTCGACTGTTACAAGAGGGTGAGGGGCTTCTTATATAGCCCTCACCGAGTCTCCACATCCCACAGACAGTAGAGGTGGGACTAAACAACTGGATGTGGTACTCATTTACCACATAAGTGACACAAACATCAGTATACTCCAACACTCCCTCTCAAGCTGGAGCATGTAATGTTCAGCTTGGACAAACAGAAAGAAATCTGAAACTCATGCTGCAAGACACTACGGGTAATATCAACTCAATGCACGCCTCTGCCCGATTCGGCCCTCCCTTCCACGCATCGTCACCTAGTCTCCCACCCCCACGTGTGCCTCTGCTCAGCCTCCCACCCCCACGCATGCCTCCGCCCGACCCCCTTCCCACACGGGACGATGTCGGGCTCCTCCCTCTGACACGGAACGCCACCCGTCCTGTAGCCTGCAGCCATGCTGCTGTCATCAGGACCATGCTACCAATAGGGTCCTGCCGCTAGGGCCTAAAGCCCGCCATCTGTCCCACGTCGCAACCCTCCTGTAACTCCCAAAAGAGAGCCGTCACCCTTGTCACGATCCCGATTCACGGGCCGACGGATCCTCCCATATTAGAATCTGTTTACTCAGTAATAATTTATTCAACATTCACAACTAACATTCAGAAACAGGCTGCAAATAAAAAAAATACTCAGAAGGAAGTATTTCAACACTTATTCATTCATAAAATACAGTTCACATGATTCATTGTCTCACTACAAAAATTTACGTCTACATCAGCTGGAAGGAAATATACTGAAAGATTACTAACTACCTTACAAAGTAAGGCTACTGTGGCTGGCTGGATGTTTACTATGCAAGCTGGTTGGATTACTAAAGTCCTTGCGATGGCTCATCATCACCTGTTGCGTTTTCCATAAATTTTAGGATAACAATTAGCGAATGCTAAGTAAAGAAGAAGAGAAAAGCAAACAATTGTGTAATTTTTCAAAAAGTTGTGATTACAAAAAGTTGCCTTCCTTCTCAATAATTTAAGTCATATTCCTTTCTATTTCACGTCAGGGATTAGTTCAATGAATTACCTCACCAATATATGGACTCCGAAGTTGTGGATACTTCGGGATTGGAGATTGCGTTGATTTAAAACACTTATGCCGCCGCATGTCGCCTTAACCAATTCTCCAATACTATCCTGAAGATTTCCTTTTCTTTTATTAATCAGGATCTCAGACCCTCAGCCTGGCGGACGACGAAAGTCTTCGATTTGCATAATCATCAATACTTAATATATATACTCACATATATATTACTCATATGCATATATACACATATATATACTTATTTTAACTCTCAAACCCTAACTTTCCAAGCCATTGCATAAATTCGATTCTTAAACCTTATTTTAATGGAAATCACAAAGCAAATTTTCATATTTTCTAAAAAATAGCTAAACTTAGTGTTCTTCGTAGCAAAGAACATAAAATTAGGAATTTCAATAATCTCGTATGAAAATCCAACAGCTAAAAGGAATGATTTCATTAGCTAATCAAGATCTTTCTCGCGTATGCATTACTTTATCGTGATTTGTTGTCAGATGGATTATTTACGGCTCTGAAACGATTGAATTTCATTTTCGTATCAAAAACCCTAAGAACATGCGAAGAACGAACGAAGAACGCTAAGAACACACGAAGAACACGAAGAATGTGAAGAACTTATTTTTCTCTTAAAATTTCAGCAGAGCCTCCCTTTATACAGGGTAATATTTTTAGAAAAATTTCGACAGATTTCCCCTTATATCAGGACATATTTCTAAGAAAATTTTGGCAAAGTTTCTCCTTATATCAGGACATATTTCTAGGAAAATTACGAAAGAGTTTACCCTTATAATGGAACATATTTCTATTTAGGCAGTGTTTCATCTTATATTGGGACATATTTTTAGAAAAATTTCAACAAAGTTTCCCCTTATATCCGGAAATTTTAAAAAAAAATGAAAAAAGTTTCTTCTATAAAATCATAGAGAGGAAAAAAATAATGAAACTGAAAGAATATAATTCTTTAACAAGAGATGGAGATTCGCTAGACATTGTGTGTCTTAGGTGAGTGAATGTGTGATGAAATATAGGTTTCACTGACGTACATAGTCGTACGCACCTAAGTAGGGTATTACACAAATTTCTCCATCAAAATAACTATAAAAGCAGAAAATAAAGAATGGAAACATAAGAAATAGAAAATCGACAGACACCACGCGTCTTAGGTGAGTGAAGGAGTGACGAATCACAGAGTTCACTGATGTGCATAACCGCTCGCACCTAAGTAGGGTGTTATACAGATTTCTCCTCAAACCACAATAGAAAACGAATCGGAAAGAAGATGAATAGAAAACCAAGCTGAAAAAAAGAACATGAATCGAAACGAAGCCTATTTGAAGAGAATCGTACCTTTCTCCTCCGCGTTCTCCCGATAGCGCTTCGCTAGCGCTCTTTCCCCAACTCTCACTCCTCTTCTCGACCTCTCAACCCTAGCCCTTTGGGTGGTGGTGGTAGTGGAAATCGTACAGAATGGATGGATGTGGGGTATTTATAGGCTCTAGAAAACCGCTAACGATGGTTAGTAAACCATGGTTTATACCTTAACCGTGATTAGCGACTCATGGTTTTGTCCCATAATTTTGGCCAAAACTTATCCGAAACTTAGGGCTTAAGTTAGAACAATATAGAAGTTTCTAGATTCGCCATTGACGTTTAGTTAGCGTTAATCGCGACTAACTTTTACTAATCACGATTTAACCTTCGCGGTTTACACTTAACTTTTGCTAACCATTGATTAGTATTTGCTAATGGTCATTAATGATTCCCAATCTATCATTAGTTTCCTTAATCACAATTAATCAGTCTTAATGACAGTCATTAATGTTTAATGACATCTTAAACCTCCTTCTCTTTCTTCTGAAAATCATAACAAATCGAGATGAAGTCCGATTCACACGAAACAAATTCTGTTGGTTTCCTCTTGACGAGCTGGATCATATGATATGGGATCGGAAAGACGACTAAGTTCAAGGCTTTACAACCCTACTCTAGAGCGTCGTTGTCGAGTCTTCTTTCTTAATGAGATTGGTTGCATGGGTCTACACAACCAATCAAATCTCTCTATGTCAGTGTATACAAGATCATGTCTAGTCTTCAACCCTAGTCTTCTCGAGCCGTCATGTCAAAGTGCAAGGTCGATTTCCCTCCACAGGCATCTCCAGAGGTCCTGCGCCTATAGTAAAGATGGATGAGTCAGACTATGAACTATGCGCTATGCAGTTCATGAGCATGATGAAGTTTACTGGTAAGAAACACATCCTTACCTAGGAAGAACCAACTAAGAAGATTGGGGTTAATGCCTCATGGGAGGCAGATGTTGCATATGCCATGGTTTGGCTTTCAGGGACATTGGCGATAGCGATCGCCAATGATATACTCAATCAGCCCACAGCCAAGGTAATGTAGGATATTTTTACTGCTACTTATTCACAGGCAAAGAATGGGACAAAGATTCTACAACTTCAGCATGATATCTTTACTATCAAACAGAGTGGACGGTCTCTCCACTCGTTATATACATCCTTGTGTGGGTTGTTCGAGAAGCTCTATAGCTTTATGCCTCTCACATCTACCCCTGAGCAGCATAAGACAATTAGGAATGCCACCATGGTTGGTGTGTTCCCGGAAGCCCTTGATCTTGAGTACGAGGAGGCCCGTTCCCAGATTTCAGCATACTCTACTATTCTCTTCAAAGGAAGCCTTCCGTAGGCTCTGTTGGATAAATGTTCCATCCTCTACTGTCAGTCAGACTTCTTCAGCGATAGCTGCCTCTCGAGGGCGAGGAGGATCTTCTTAGTTTCGTGGACGAGGACCTCGTGGCAGAGGAGGTCGTGTTCATCAGTCTTGCATTTTCTGCCGTCGTTCTGGACATACCGAAGAAACATGCAACTCTAAGCATGGATTTCCTACCTCTGCTCGAGTGGTTGAGCAGATTGAGCCTCGAGCTGCCTCCTCTATGGATCAATACTTTGATGACCTTGCAGCATGTTTGAGGGGCATTATACCTACATGTAGTCTCGCTTTGTCTTCCTCGGCCTCTGGGAGTCGCTCTAATGTGGCTACTTCAGCCTCTTCCAGTAAATCATGTAGCACTTATGCACTCAATAGCAGTAGTGGATCTGATGTTAGAGGATTGATTATGGACACTCTGGTGTCAAACATCACTTGTGTGGAGACAGGGGTCAACTTACAACATACAGACAGGGGTCAACTTACATTGTCGAGCTATTTTTGACCCATCTTCTCTTGTATTTCATTACATCCTTACGGGCAAGGTGATTGGGTGTGGCAGCGAACAAGGTGGCCTCAATCGCTTTACTCGAACTCTGTATGCTGGCATTTCTTCCCTTTCTGTTGGACCTGTCTCTCCCTTCATCTGGCACCTATGCTTTGGTCACCTCCCGCTCCAGAAAATGTGTCATGTTCTGCATCAGATCTCTCCTCACTCGTCCTTTCAATGTGTTGCTTATCAATTGGGAAAGCATCATCGATCTACCTTTCCCATTCGTCAGAGTCGAAACAATAGCTCCATTTTTTAGTTGTTTTATATAGATATTTGAGGTCCCAGTCGTGTTCCTGGTCATCAAGGACACATGTTTTATCTTGTTGCAGTGGATGATTCTCTAGTCTATCTTGGGTCTTTTTATTAAAGAATAAATCTGAAGCCAGAGATGTTATTAAAACTTTTCCTCACTGAAGTACAAAATGTGTTTTCTTCTTCTATGAAATATGTGAGAACTGATAATGCCTTGTGTTAGTAGTACATTCTATAATTAGATTTATTATTAATAGTACATTCTATAATTTGATTTGTAACCCTGCTAAGGGTATTTATGTATTTCTCATTTTAGAGCTCTCTAGGGTTTTGTCCTATATAAGGACCACTAGACCTCTTGAATAAACATGTAATTCCATTCTTTCATGTTTCTCCGCATGGTATCAGACCTCTCTGTGCCCAGTGGTGCCCAGCAGTGCCTATCCGTGCCCAGCGGTGCCCCCAGCGGCCTCTCTCGCCCTCCTGCACGAGCCCTAGATGCCCAGCGTGCTCCCAGTGCCCCCCTCCCCTGCTCTACGTGGCACTCGTGCCTTCTCATAACGGCACCAGTGCTTCCATCATGTGGCAAAAATACTCCAGTGTCTAGGCAATACCTCCCGTACACTTTTCCTTTTAGACACTGCCTGTATCGGACCTCCATTCGATGTATTGCTAGGTCTATATGATACGTAAGCCTACTCAACTATTCTTGGTCACTTTTTCTTGACCTCTTCGGCCACCATGACATCTGCATCTACAGAACCCAAGCCCCTGTACCCAACTTCTTTTGTGATGGTCTAGGGCACGTCTATCAAACTCAAGGGTTCCAAGAACTATGTACTATGGTCTAGGTCTTTCAAGATTTTTATTGGTGGTCAGCGCAAGAACTATGTTCTTACTAAAGTTCCGCCTGCGGAGACGGAAAAGGATTATAACACATGGTATGTAGACAACTGCCAGGTAATTACTTGGATGACTAATAGTGTCGAACCAAATATTGCTTCTAATCTTCTATACAAGGAAGCTGCGAAAGCAATGTGGGAGAGTCCTTAGAAAACCTATTCCCAGAAGACAACCAAGTCCAGGCTCTCAAATATCTATACACGGATCTGGTCTGCCAATCAAGGGGATACGTCCTTGACTGAATACTACAGGCTTCTCACAGGTCTTTTTGAGGAGCTTCTTATCTTCCAACCTGCTTGTTGTGACAAACAGATAGGCGAACGTGTGGAATGGCAAGTGTATCATTTCTTACCAGGTCTACATCCACAGTACAAGCTGGTGAAGGATCAATTTCTGACTGATGTTGCTCTGCCCTCTCTTGAGACCATCTTCGGTCGGCTATAGGAACTAGAGTCTCCTTCACCCCCTCAGTTCGTTGAAACTTCAGCCCATTTTGCTAGAGGATGCTCAACTTACCAAGGAGGACGTGGTCGTGATTTCGGACGAGGACGTGACTCAGGTCGCAGTCGTGGTCGTGATTCTACTGCCCGCTACCCTGCATGCACTCACTGTGGACGCCTGAACCATCCGTCCGAACGTTGTTGGGCTTAGTTTAGCATGCCTACAAGTGCCAACAGTGTCTGTGAGACGGTTCCTTATGATGACAACTATGATACTATGGAGACATCCCATGTTCAGTCTTCCAATGATACTCAGACTCCCTTTACTGCTTCTGAGTATGCTTGTCTTCGTCAACTATTACAGAACCCTACAAATGACACTCCTGCCTCCAGCCTTTCTGCTAACTTGGCCGCTACATCAGGTATTATTACCAGCTCCGCCTCCACTTCTGCACCTGCATGGATAATAGACTCAGGGGCTCCAACTCATCTGACGGGAGAAGGTAGTCTTCTTACGTCCTCACAACCATTTTCCATTGTTAAGATTGTCCATGTTGCAAATGGTGCTCATTCTCCTATTACTAATGTGGGGACCATGGAGTTCTTGAAACTTCGATTTATTGGTGTTCACTGTGCACCTGATTTTCCTTTTTTCTCTTATCAGTTCATAAACTATGCACTGAACTTAACTGTCGAGTTATTTTTGACGAATGATGTTATTTTCAGGACATCCAGACGAGACAAAATTTTGGTGGGGGACATGAGAAGAACGATCTTTATTATCTTGACATTCCTTCAGACTCTGGCTTTGCTGGCGCATCTTCTATCCCTATTGATCCCCTTCTCTGGCATCTTCGTCTTGGTCATCCATCTGCCAAGGCACTCTCCTTGATGTTCCCAAAACTTTCTATGCTCAAACTCTTCAAGTGCGATGCATGCTATTTGGTAAACATCATCGAGCGTCATTTCCTGCACAAACTGATTCTCGTCGTACTCTTCCTCTCTCCTTAGTCCATTATGACGTCTGGGGACCCTGTCCTTGGCCTTAAATTTTGCCGAAATTCGGCCGAATTTCGGTCGAATTTCGGTTCCGGTAGGTGACCGAAATTCGGCCGAAATGGCTATATCGGTCGAAATTTGGGGGGTCTAGTTCAAAAAACCACCGATATGACCGAAATTTCGGTCGAATTTCGATCGAAATTCGGTCGAAACCGAAATCCGACTTTTAGGGCCTTGACCCTGTCCAGTCTGTATTTTGAGTGGACATAAATATTTCGTTGTTTTTGTTGATGATTACAGCAGGTCATCTTGGGTCTATCTTCTAAAAGAATGATCAGAGATAAATAAAATTATCAAAAATTCCTTTCATCATGTCAAGAATAATTTTTCCTATGATATAAAAAATTTTCGTTATGATAATGCCTTGGAATTCACACAACATGCCCTAACAGATCTCTTTGATTCCATAGGAGCCATACATCAAACATCGTGTCCGTATATATCTCAATAAAATGGGATAGCAAAAAGAAAACTCAGACATCTCCTAGATATCGCTCATTCTCTCCGTACTCAGATGAAGGTTCCCAAGACCTATTGGGGTGATGTTGTTCTAACCGCTTTTCATCTTATCAATAGAATCCCATCTCAAACCCTAAATGGGTCAACCCCCTTCTCTCTTCTTTACCCAACTGAATCTTCCTTTCCTCTTCCCTTACGAATTTTTGGATGTATGTCGTTTGTTTATAATTTTCATACTGCAGATAAACTTTCCCCTCATGCAATCAAATGCGTCTTCATCGGTTATTCTCGTACTCAGAAAGGTTACAGGTGTTATGATCCAACCAATCATCGTTATTATATCTCTGCAGATGTTACCTTCTTTGAACATACCAGTTTCTTCAACCAACCTATTAACGATATCCCTCTTGATCTCCCACCTCTGCCCATTGTTTACAAACGCAGACCAATATCTTCACCACCAGCTATTCCTTTACCCGTCCCTTTTTTACAGGATGATATGCCTTCTTCAAGTGTCCCGCCCAAAGATGTCCCGGATGACCCTCAAGATCTTCCAATTGCTCTGTGCAGACCTAAAAGGCAATGTACTTCTCATCCCATGTCGCATTTCACCTCTATTGCTGGTTTATCTTGCACTGACATACGCTATGCAGATGCTCTCATGACTATTTCTATTCCGAGAGATGACCATAGTGCTTTGCAAGATTCAGGATGGCAACAAGCCATGAACGAAGAGATGTATGCTCTTATTTCCAGAGGAACGTGGGATCTCGTGCAATGTCCCAAGGGGACTTTAGACCTGTGGCATGTAAATGGGTCTTCACGACCGAACAGTCACCAGATGGTTCGATTGAAAAATTGAAAGCTCGTCTTGTGGCAAAAGGGTTTACACAGACCTATGGGGTGGATTACTTTGAGACATTTTCTCATGTTGCATTAATGGGTCCATAAGGACCATACTGTCTGTGGCTGCTACAAGGCATGGCCTATTTTCCAGTTGGATGTAAAAAATGTGTTCCTATATGGTGATCTTGATGAGGAGGTTTAAATGATGCAACCTCCCGGTTATGAAGTCGAGGGGAGTGTGTATGTCGACTTCGCAATGCCATATATGGACTAAAGCAGAGCCCAAAGGCATGGTTCGACAGACTTACTACAAAAATCGACACTGTTGGCTTCCAGAGGACAACCTCTGACTATTCTCTGTTTGTCAGAAGATGAACAACTGGTACGGTTATTCTTGTTGTCTATGTAGGTGATATGGTTGTCACAGGCGATGATTATGTAAGGATACTAGAGACCAAGGCCTTCCTCCAAAAGGTATCTGTTACCAAGGATCTTGGTCCATTGAGATATTTCTTGTGCATTGAAGTACTATGCACTACAGAGGGTCTCCATCTCTCACAGAGGAAATACTGCCTGGACAATCTGACTGAAGCAGGATTACTTGGATGCAAGCCTGCTGGTATTCCTGCATACCCTAAGAAGCATGTCACATTCCCAGATCCTGTCTTTGAAGATGTTACTCGATACAGAAGCCTTGTTGGAAAAATGTTGTACCTAACTGTCACTAGACTAGATATCTCCTATGCAGTTAGCAGAGCTAGCCAACATATGGAGCAACCTGGTTACAGCCACTGGCAGGATGTTCTCCAGATTATAAGATACCTGTAGGAAACACCAGGGCGTGGCCTCTTCTATGGGGCAAATGGATACACTGACATCATTGCATATGTTGATGCTGATTATGCAAGCTCACCAGAGGATCGGCGCTCCACTACAAGTTACGCTATCATAGTTGTAGGAAATCTCGTCTCTTGGAGAAGCAAAAAGCAGACTGTTGTGTCTAGATCCAGTGCTGAAGCAGAATACAGAGCAATGGCTCAAGCTACTTGTGAGATCACATGGCTATTGACCTTTCTGAAAGAACTCGGTCTCATTGTCGCTACTCCTATCCCATTGTATTGTGACAACAAATCTGCTACATATATAGCCACGAATCCTTTGTTCCATGAGCGAACCAAGCATATAGAGGTGGACTGCCATTTTGTTCGTGATGCTGTCAAAATTGGGAAGATTACTACTCACATCACCACAGATCTTCAGTTAGCTGATGTTTTCACAAAGGCTCTACCCCAGAAGCGGGTGTCCTGGATTATATCAAAGTTGGGCATGATTGATAAATATGCTCTAACTTGAGGGGGAGTGTTAGTAATACATTCTATAATTAGATTTATTGTTAGTAGTACATTATATAATTAGATTTGTAACCCTGCTAAGGGTATTTATGTATTTCTCATCTTAGAGCTCTCTAGGGTTTTGTCCTATATAAGGACCCCTAGACCTCTTGAATAAACATGCAATTCCATTCTTTCATGTTTCTCCATACCTTGAAATGTTGCAACCATACTCTTTCCAATTATTTTTCAACCCAAGGTATTATTCATCAAATATCATGTACCTATACTTCCCAACAAAATGATGGTGTAGAGAGGAAGTATCGTCATTTGCTTGATATTACAAGGACTCTTCTCATTTAAAGTTGTATTCCGTATTCTTTTTGGGGCGATGTTGTCCTTACGGCATGTTATCTTATTAATCGCATGCCCTCATCGGTTTTGGGTGAGAAAATTCCCTTTCTCCTTGCTTTTCTTGAAAAGGAATTGTTCTCACTTACTCCTCGTGTGTTTAGCTCGGTTGCCTTTGTCTAGCAATTGTCTCCAGGGATTGATAAGCTCTCTCCTAGAGCTTTCAAGTGTGTCTTTGTTGGGTATTCCAGGACATAAAAAGGGTATCGATGTTTTAATCCAATGCGTCGGAAGTATTATTTAGTGCCGATGTCACCTTTTTCGAATCCATGATGTACTTTTCACTTACAAGTGACGGTTGACTTCTTCAGACACGGATGTGACATATACATGCTGCCACCACCATCATTACCTCCATCTCTACCACCATCACCTCCCTCACCACCACCATTTCCTACAGTCCCAGTTCCACCATCACCACAGCATTATACTCGCCGACCTACTTTTGCTCATAGTCATCACTCATCATCTAGCATGCATGAGGTATGTTCTAAAAACACAGTTTCTAATGATGGGTCTAATGATCTACCTGAGCAAGATTCTTTACAGGCGACAAATGTGGAGGTTGTTGATTTGGACTTACCTATTGCACTTCGAAAACAGAACCGTAGTTGTGCATCATATCCTATAGCATCTATGGTCTCCTTTGATCGCTTGACTGGTGATTTCGGGAACTTTATAGTTTCCTTATCTGTCGTGGCCATTCCATGGAATTATCAGGAGGCTTTGAAGGATGGTCGGTGTCGGTTAGCTATGGAGGAAGAAATGGCTACTCTTCAGTCGAGAGGTACTTGGAGCCTCGTCCCAGCTCCCACAAGAGTGTCTATAGTAAGCAGTAAATGGGTTTTTACAATCAAGCAAAATGCAGATGGTAGCATCGATAGGTATAAGGCGTGCCTGGTTGCACGAGGTTTTACTCAGACATACAGGGCGGATTATCTTAACACGTTCTCACCAGTTGCTCATCATTCCACCTTACGGATTCTTCTCTCTATTGTCGTAGTTTGAGATTGGCCCATGTTTCAGTTGAATGTCAAGAATGCATTTCTGTACGGTGATCTTCAAAAGAAAGTCTACATGCAACAACCGTCGGGATTTGTTGTTGAGGGGGAGTGTTCACATTTATGTAGACTTCATAAGGCAATCTATGGCCTTAAGCAAAGCCTTAGAGCTTGGTTCCATAAGCTCTCAGACTTGTTTGAAAAATAGTGGTTCAAACGATCGAATGCAGATCACTCCCTTTTTATACAGAAAACATCCAGAGGTATGACTGCCATTATGTATATGTGGATGACATATTTATTACAGAAGATGATATGCAGGGAATAAAAAGGGAGAACGAATTTCTGGGACGTGAATTTGTCACCAAGGATTTAGGAGCTCTTAGATATTTTCTGTGATTGGAGTTTGCCAGAAATCAACAGGGGCTTGTGATGACTCAGAGAAAATATGTTGCTAACTTGCTAAGTAACACATGTATGCTTGGATATAAACTTGCAACTACACCCATGTATCCAAGTATGACACTCTAGGATGACGACACTGAAGAGGTTAACAGGAGAAGATACAAGGAGCTAGTTGGAAAGCTTTTTTATGTTACCATTACGAGATCTGATATTTCGTTTGCAGTCAGTCGGGTGAGCCAATTCATGGAACAACTTCGTCAAGTTCACATGGATGTAATACAAATGATACTAAGGTATCTTAAATCATCTCCACGAGCAGGGCTACTATTCAAAAAGGGTAGCTCTATTACTATGTCAGCATGTACAGATGTAGACCATACAGGGTGCCCCAAGGATAGGAAGTCCACCTCTGAATTTGATATATTTGTTGGAGACTCACTAGTCTCATGAAAAAGTAAGAAGCAAACTGTTGTTGCAAGATCTAGTGTTGAATCTGAGTATAGAGCTACGTCACAAGCATGTACAGAGGTGATGTGGGTTTGAGCTGTCCTAACTGATTTACACATAGATGTACATATCCCCAAGTCACTAGAATGCGACAATCAGACTGCCTTATTTATTGCTAATAATCTTGCATTCCACGAGAGGACAAAACATATTGAGGTCGATTGCCACTATATATGTGACATGATCCAGAAGGGCTTCATTGTTACATCTCATGTCAGCCCAGGGGACCAAACAACAGACAAACATTTCCTCTAAAGCCCTACTTAGAGGGTGCTTCCAGAAGTGTTCGTCCAAGCTGAGCATGATAGATATTTATGCTCCATCTTGAGGGGAATGTAGAGATATATTTCATATTTATGTATCATTTATATATTTTTCGGTTCTTTTGTCCTCTTTATGAAATTTACCCATAGGTCTCTCCCTATGTAAGAGAGCTTAGGGCCCAAAGAATAAACAACTCTTACGATTTTCCCTACAATAGACAAGGCCCTATATTCGGTAAATCATTTAGGAAAAGTTTCACTATATGGGAAGAGTTGAGGTCTACTATTCTATGCAAATACTACCCACTTGGACGCCTCAACCAAATACGATCGTTGATAGCAAACTTCTTCCAAATGTCCCATGAGCTTATTCACGAGGCTTGGGAAAGATCCAATGATTCAACGAAGAAGTACCCTCATCATGATATTCCAAAGACGAGCCTTGTGCAATTTTTTTTGGGGTTTAAGTCATGAGTACCAGAAGTTGGTGGATGCCGCTTGTGGGGGAAGTCATTTCAACAAGGATGAGGATGTTTTATACCAGATTTTTGAGACGACAGAGAGCTTTGCAACTCTTTCTTCTTCACGTGCAATTCCAGAAGCATCCCGCCACTTCTCCTGCAGTACTCCACAAGGCTGTCAACATGAAGACATAACATGATGTGGATAGGGTGGACTGTGTTGATCTGACCATCGTAGGAATCACCTATCCAAAGTAGACGTTATTGAGAAAGGGTCCAAGGAGCTTGAGAAGCTTCAGGTGATCAAACAGAGATTGAAGAACCTGGATAAGCCGGATGAGATAACCAAACATCTGGAACTTCTTGTGAGTAGGATCAGCGCATGTCAAAGTATGAGTGCAGTAGCCGATACCTCCACTAGGGAACACTCTTCTCCCACCTAGCAGAGTACCGGAGGATCGTTTACCGTTCAACACGTTTATTATGTGTAGACTCCTGACTAGGTCCAGCAGCATTTATAGCAGATTGTACCGTACCAGTAGGATGTTCCCTACATTCATGAACAACCGTCTCTACCTCCACCTATCATTCAGGAGGTGAACGGTATTTGGTTCGACTGAGAGCGCAACCAGCCCCATCCATCAAGGCAAGGTCAGTCGGGTTCCCAACATGGTCAGAGATCCGCCCACCAATTTCAGGTAGGCAGACCGCAGCAGTGCCAGTACCAGCAGTTCTAGCCTCACTTTCAGTCTATACCTCAGTTCCATAACTAGAGACATGGTCAGCAGCAGATGCAACCAGCATATTTTCCAGTCTAACCATCAGCAGCAGTCTGCATCGTATGGACAATATTCGCATCCTCCTCCTCCTCATTACTAGCAGTATGGATACCAGCAGCCTCCTCACTACAAGTATCAGCGACAGCACGTCATTGAGTACCCCGAGACACGTTCGGTGAATCCAGTACTCGATCAATTGGCATTACTGATAAAGAATATGAATGGCCATACTCAGAGACTTGACGACCTGACTACCACAAAGACATTGATCCCAACACAAGTCGAAGCCAATCCCAACAACTTCAGATGCAAGGAGCTGGTAGCCCATGATCCATCCACACCTGAGACAGTCATCACCCTTAATTTTACATATTTATCTGATGCCATCCATCTCAAGAGCGGTAGGAGATTGCAACCATCTTTACAGTCGTTGGGATTGGGAGATCAAGTCAGTGAGAGAGATTCACCTTTCACCTCATCTTCTTCACCACCAGTGTCGAGACCCAGTGTACTAGCACTCGAGCATGGAGCTTCACCATTTTCTTTTTCACCACCACCACCTTCACCAGTCAGATGCAATTCACCGTCAGCAGAGAGGGAGAACATACCAATCGTGGATTCTTCTTCTACACCAACAATAGTAGCTCATCCTGTTTTTGATTTTATTTCTCCTCCCCCTGTTTTGGACAACATTATACAAACTAATTCGGGCCGTCCTATTGTACATGAGGATTCTGTTTTGAATAAACGAAATGAGCATTGAATGTTTTTTCTTATCCTGTGTCATTTCCTTCTGCATTAAATAAAGCAAAGAAAATCTAAAGCAACCTCCCACCCAAAAAAGAAAGATAAAGGAACACCTCACATCTGTTGCCACATTTTTTATCAAGAATTTGATCACACTCTTCTCGATAACGCTTTCTCTATTAATCTCAAGCCATCCTCTCTACTCACTGAGTTTGGGTTAGGACCTCTTAGATCGACTAGGATGATCATTCAGTTTGTTGATAAATCGATCAAGAGGCCGACGGGCATTTTAGAGGATGTTATTGTAACAACGCAAGGAATGAGATTTCATGTTGATTTTGTTGTCATGGATATGGACACACCAGCACCGTTACTCCATACCTCGATCATATTAGGTCGACCGTTCCTCCGAACGGTCGAAGCAGTAGTTTATTACGGTACTGGAGAGATCATCTTTCACTCTCGAAGTGACAAAGTCAAAATTGAAACGATCCCTGATCTTAGGCCTTCACTGCTACCAGACACAGCAGATGAGAGAGAGTCAGTTACACCATATCCAGAGGAATGTGATTTTCTTGTCGAGTTCAGAGAGACAGATCTTTTCATTGATTTCAGGGATACCTAGGAGTTCCTTTCCCAGAAGAACATTTTGGAAAGCACAGTTGATATTAGTTGCCTTGTTGATCCTACTGAGTTGTTTGCTGATGGGCAATTTAAGCTGATTTCTGAGGATCGGTCTGAGAGATTGGAGGTACATTCTGATATGTTGTTGACACATCATTCTGAGATCATTGTTGTTATACCTCTCGCTGAGATATCTGAGCTACTTGCTGAAATTTCTAATATATGCACTGTAGAGACACATCTTTCTGAGATTATTATTGAGATATATAAGCCCTTTGTTGATGAGATTACAGAGATTTCTGAACAACGTGATGAACCGATTCTTTCTGAGCAAAGATCATTCGTTGCAGATCTTTCCGAGGTTTTACTTGTTGAGCCGACAACAGTCAAGGTGGATAATTCACAAAGTACAGATCATATACCTTCTACCAGTAGAGTTACAGAAGTCAGCACAGGGCCGATTCAGACACCACCTGAGCTCAAGGCTTTCCCATCAACGTTGAAGTATGTCTTCCTTGCGGGTCACACCCCCAAATGTTTCCGATCATCCTCAGCTCGCAGTTAACTGATGAACAAAAATCTCGTATGCTAGAGGTTCTTGAGAAAAACCGCAAGGCCATTGGATGGAATATTTCGGATCTCTATGCGATTAGTCCAGCTTTGTGCTCGCATTATATCTACTTAGAGGATGACTATAAACCCTCCTGTGAGTGTCAGCGTCATCTCAATACGAATCTAAGAGAGGTAGTCATGAAAGAGATCATGAAATGGTGTGATGTTGGCTTTGTTTATCACATTTCGAATTCCAAGTGGGGTTAGTCCTTTGCATGTGGTCCCTAAGAAATCCGGAATTGCTATCGTGAAGAATGCTCGTGATGAGAAGATTCAGACATGTATACCTACTTCATAACGTGTCTGTGTAGATTATCGGAGCTTGAATTCAGCTATCAAGAAGAATCACTTTCTACTGCCCTTTATTTATCAGATTATTAATAGGCTGGTAGGGAAAGAGTTCTTTTGTTTCTTGGATGAGTACTCGTGGTATAACAAGGTTGCTATCGCTCCTGAGGATCAGGAGAAAACTACTTTCACTTGTCCATTTGGCACCTACGCCTTTAGACGGGTACGCTTTGGTACATTCCAAAGTCATATGTCGGTCGTTTTTGCCGACATCGTGGGTAGTTTTCTCGAGGTCTTCTTAAATGATTTCTCGATCTACGAGGATAGTTTTGACACATGTCTTGCTCATTTAGACCGAGTCCTTCAATGTTGTTGTGAGGTAAACCTACTACTCTCGTGAGAGAAGAGTCACTTTATGGTGACTTATGGGATTATATTAGGCCACGTCATCTCCAAACGAGGTATGGAGGTTGACCTCCAAGGTTGTAGATTGTACCTTAGATCTCCAAGGTTTTGGAGATCAAAAAGCATGCAATAGCCCCATTTGGAGGCTTCCAGCAGTATCAAGGAGTTGTTGCACAACAGTATTAGCAGAGATTCTAGTGGGTATTTGAGCCCTAATTTGCAGCCTTTCTATGGCCTTTGAACTGCTGAAGGTAGCAACAGTTGTTGCAGCTGATTGGGGAGCTCTAGCAAGAGGATTCCAGCAGCATGAAGGGGCTTCTAGTAGCAGCAGTTGGCTGTCCAGCTTCTTGGGCAGCAACTAAGGCTGCAACAGGGCTCCATGCCCTTCCAAACTTTGTTGGAAATTTGATCTCCAGCATGTTGCATGGTTGGAAGCTTCAGCAACCTCCAGTTTGGTTGCATGGTGATGGCTGCATCATCAACAACAACGACCACAACAAGGCCTTTTCCCTCAATTAAGTAGGGTCGGTTACATAGATTCTTCGCCTCCATTCAGATCTATCTTGGGCCAATCCCGGGCTTATATCCACAAAACTAAGATCCCTCTGTATGGTCTCTTTCCAACACATCTTGGGCCGTCCTCACCCTCTCTTAGCCGGCTCAACATCCCAACACTCGCATCTCCTAACTGGTGCATCAGCTGATCTTCTTTGCAAATGTCCAAACCATCTTAAGCGATTTTCTCGCATCTTATCTTCGATCGGAGCTACGCCAACTTTCTTTCTAATTGCATCATTCCGAATCCCATCTTTACGAGTATGTCCACACATCCACCTTAGCATTTTCATTTCTGCTACATTCATTCTCTGCACATGTCTATGGTTCACATGCCAACATTCAGATCCATAAAGCATAGCAGGTCTCACGGCTGCTTTGTAAAACTTTCCTTTAATATTTAAAGGAATTTTCTTATAACAAAGAATAGCAGAGGCTCCTCTCCACTTCAGCCAGCCTGCATTTATTCTATTAGTAACATCTCTGTCAATTTCCCCATCACGTTGCAGAATAGATCCCGTATATCTAAAGGAATCTCTCTTCTGAATGTTATCGTCACCAATCTTCACCTCGATTCCTTCACCATTGCTTCCATCAAAGGTGCACTCCATATATTTCGTCTTAACCCTACTTATACGAAATCCTTTAGTCTCCAACTCATGTCTCCAGACCTCAAGCTTCTCATTTACTCCAACAGGTGGAGGGGCTTGGCTCCTTCGAATGGAATTTTGAAGAAGGGGATTTGGAGAAAGGTGGAGGAAATAAAGAAAGAGAAAGGGACTCATACGTTGGGCTTTGGAAAGACAATGGAGAGAATAAGAGGGAGGGGATTGAGGTTTATATAACCAAGGAAATAAGCCCTTGGTTGACAAGTGGATTAAAAAATCCAAGTGGAAGGGGGCAGAACTGTAGAACTGTTGCCTGCTTTGCTGGAAAAATTTCATTTTCATTTTCATTTTTTTATAAATAATAGCTCTCTTATATTTAGAAAACCGAAGTTGATCATACACACACCTCGAGTGTCGGATTTTGGTGTACAATAGTTCGTTTTGGTTGTCTCTGAATGACGATCATAATGAGTATATATTCATAAACTTCGGATCGAAGATGAATCTCCGAAATTCCGAGATACGGTTTTGGTTTATGGCTGAATTTTGCAGTTTTAAAATATCAAGCGACCTCCGATCGACGAACGGTCGATTCCATTGATCTTATTTCATTGAATCGGATTTTTAGGTGGTCTCGATGTATTTCGCAGTTTCCGAATTTGTGTCGTGGCTTTTTCGAGCATGCATTACGATGCGATCAATTTTTTGTCGATTTTGCCCAAAAAACTTTTTATTCACGATCAATTGATCAATTTATGTTATTTAACGTTGATTAATAACTTTATTGAGTTATACAGATCCTAATTGGGTCGGGTTCAGGTTTGTGCAGATCTGATTGTTACATGATGTCATGGATAATGTCACTTAAAGTGTCATGATATAGGAAGCTTCCTCCCCTATTTCCCCTTTCCTCTTCTCTCATATATTCTTCCCCCATTTTCCTCTCCCCTTTCGCTATTTTAGTTCCAACGTAAGAGCCAGGTTTTTACCGTCACTCTTCTTCTGTTTCTCCCAAGCTCCTAGAGCCCTGTTGGAAGCCCTCCTTCCCTCAGAGCTGCTCTACCCCCAAATCTCAGCAGTTGCTGCCTTCTCCAGGCAACTACAGGCAGTTGTCAAGCAGCTGGAGAAGCTATTGAAATCCTTGCTACTGCATGTAAGGAACGATCTCAAATTTTTGAGATCTCAAGGTACAATCCTTAACTTCCCTCGTGCTGCCATGCATGTGTGTCCCCCTAATTTCATTTGAAGTTGTTGTCATGCTCTCAGAAGATCCTAAATTCTTCTCTCACAAAACCCCAACACTGTTGTCGTCATTTCGCTTCCCGAATCGCAGATCGCAATCTTTCATCCTAGTTCTAAAATATTAAGGGATCAACCAATATGAATATTTTGTCGCTAAAGTATCTACACTCATTATCCAAAGAAACTCCAAGTCATCAATCTCGAAGTGAAACAACAATATTTATGATTTAGGGAGGATGGTTTCAATACAGTTATTTTTTCTTTCCAAGAAGATCTCTACAATCAAATTAACAGTACATGTTTAAATTTTATATATTTCCCGTTGGTGTAACCTTTGAGTTGTGAGTTAGATTTGCATTCATGGATTCTATTTCCAGTTAGGAGTGATGATAAAATATTTTTTTGTACTGCTAAGGTAACATAATTGGTCATGTTCTTGTAACTAGATATATATATAAATATATTGAGAGCAAAACCTGTATACACAGAAATATGGATAGTTAGAACCTGGAAGACCGCATATCTTAAAAACCACATGAAACAATAGTAATGAGAATTGATTTCCAATTATTGCAAATTTAGATGCTATGCATTTGGAGGTCAAGTATGCCCAATATACTTTCCTGTTTCAACAGTAATGAGAATTGATTTCCAATCATTTTAGAATCAGATGCTATACATTTGGAGGTCAAGCTTAGCCTAATATACTTTCCTATTACAACAGTTCTTAGAAATATGTATTCTAAATTATTGACTGGAACGATATTATATTTGAAGAGAGGGACATATGGAGTCTACTTAATTGCATACCTACAAAAATTCACATAATCTGGGAAGATGTTTTAACATGTCTAAGTTGCATGAAAAATTAAGGCAATTGTCATCTTGAAATGAATCTTGTGATAAGGCATGAATAATGAGATTCAATCCTTGGAAACTCAATATGTGTCCCTAATGTTACTTGCTACTTAACATGTTAAATATAAGATAGGATTATATACATACCTGCATCTAGATATAACTTATAAACACGCTAAATAACACATGTATTCATATTCGTAGTAGGATGCCTGAAAAAAATGAAATGAATCACATTTACAATGATTCGGCGATTCATTGGTAGAAATCAAGAACTTAATACGAAGGATTGTGAATACACAAAGAAAATATCATGTCCACTATAGTTAACCTCTTAATGAATGATAACATAAATATGTGAGTAATGATGATTGGAGCACCTCAACTTATCGGTTGATCTCGCACATGCTTCACTTTGAGCTGGGAGTCTTGAGATAGAAAGATGATCATGATAGTTGAAGTATATATTCACGTGAGTAGTGTAATCATCACAATTTTATGGATTGGGTACCCACACTACACTTGGATGGAAAATCTCGGGTTAGGAATGAGAATTAAACTTGTAATTAATTATGACGGAAAATCAGAGTGTCGGTCATAGTGACCCTTATACTTGACCATGCGAGGATGCGGTGACCCTCAACTGAGCAGGAAATAGGAAGCCCAGATCGGGCAGCAACCGCCAATTGCATAGGTCTAGAATCCCAGTCCTTTTACAATTTTTACGCGAGCTCGCAGTATTTTTATGCCTCGTTGGGATCCCAACTTTTGACCAGTTCCGTTGACCCTTTGTTTTAGGGTACCTAGTTTGGGGGGCTCTTGGTTTCAGTTTTCTTACGAGCTCGTTAGCCTGTACCAGTCAAGCCGATTTCTAGAGTGACTTTTTCGGAGAGCCTCTCTCACCCGTCTCAGTGGTGTAGTTTCAGAGTAGATCTATCCCTCTAATGGACCGCGCTTCCACTTAGAGGGCGAGACGGAAGGGTTTCTTAGGAGACTTCCTCACCGCTTGAGTTTTGATTGCCATTTCGCCAATAGCCTTGGTGATGGCTACATATGAACCCTATGTGGCTACATATGAATCAGTTACAGTTGAAATTGGAGGGGCTACAATCGAACCTGGAATGAAGCACAATTGAGTTTGGTTAGATTTAAGATCAGTCACAATTAAGTTGACCACATTTGAGATTGGCACAGAATCATCATTTATCATAATCATCAATCCTCGACAACTAATCGGATATTAGAAGTACTACTTCGAGTGATAGATAAGTTAGTGGATGTGTTCGGAACTTAGTTAGGATGCACTACACACCATCGCATGCCTACAGAGGCACCCCAACCCTAAGGTATTCCTTACGCCTTAGAGTCAAAGTGTGAGGTCACACTAATACCAAGACCACAGACTATCCACTAGACTTGAAAAGTTACATAGAATTGAGAATCATATCGGAACTTCATAATTCACATCATCAAGATCCATAAATATGGTTTCTAAATGACAAAAGAAAATAACATCCACATATGGTTCATCGTCTAATATAAGAAAACGTTATAACATATAGAAAGTTATGGGGCAATGGAAAATCATGGGGCATCCAAACAAAGTAGTTTGAAAACCATTTCCTTACGCAGATAATTTGTTAAATATAAATGTTAATGCCTTTCCACTTGCTTACTTTTGAACACACTTAGTTACTTATTTTTTTTAATATGTTGGAGTATACACAACATCCGTTAACGTCCTTTATTACTTGCATGTTTGGCAAGCAAAATGTATGCCTCGCAGTACCAGATTGATGTTACCGAGTTTCCGCTACTATACTAAACGGTACACTTTTTTTTGAAGATCAAAAGAGGGGGATAACACGCTATGGTGTCCACCCCAATATATTAGTTAAAAAAAGGAAAAGAAAGAAGTACAAGGAAAACAAAGAAAAATCACAATAAAGACCAGGCTTCCATAAAAGCCTTGGATTGAGATAGAACATTCTCACTATAGAACCTGTGGCCCGAGAACTCCAGAGCATTTCTTGTCAGCCAAATACTCCAAAGCAAAGACAGCGGGCCCAACAACTCTATCCGCGGCCGGAGCCGAGCGGATCGAAATGAATCCCAGACCACGTCGAAGGACGTCGAGCATACCCAGTCAACGCCAAGGTCGTCCCACGACCCGGCAGTGCAAGAATAGTTAAAGAACAGATGGTCCACCGATTCAGAGCCCATCCCACACAAGTAGCAAGATTCAGAAGTAGATCCAAAAAACCGCGCACAGCGGTCCCGCGTCATTAAACGCTTGCGCCTGAAGAGCCATAGAAAGAAGCCAATCCGCTCAGGTAGACGGAGCCCCCAAATCAAAGATCAATCCTTTGTGAGGATCTCGGAGGGAACGAGCAGTGGCCTGCGAATTGTCGCGTATGCCTTCTTGACTGAAAAAGAAGCGCCCCTTTAAACCTAGTGGTCCCTCCCCCGTGGGGCCTTCGCAACAAGCTAAGGAGACACACAAACGAAGGAACTCCTCGAGCCTTTGATCCGAAAAGTTTGTGCAAAAACGAGGCATCCAATTCCCATCACACCAAACATCAGCGATCTTCACCTCCCGGTCTGCCGCCAAGGAAAGAAATCGTGGGAACCGGATAGCGAGTACCCCATCGTCGGTCCAGTCATCGGTCCAAAAAGCAAATACGCGGTCGTTGCCCAAGATGGGTCGGAAGAGTTCGTGAAAGCGAGGGAGAATCGAAAGGATCCCCCTCCAGAACGGGGATGGCCGGACTCCCGTAGGGAGCGCAAGCGACATTGGACTATAGCAGTCGTAGATTCGACGGATCAAATTGCAACAGAGATCATCCCCATTCCCCCATAATCTAGAGACTCATTTCACGATCAATGCTTCATTCATCGCATCCAACCTCCAAACATCCAAACCGCCATCCTCCTTCGGCAATGTAACCGTATCCCAGTCAACAAGGTGCAAGCCCCTGGCCGTCTGCCCGCACCCGCGCCACAGGAATCTCCTCATCATCCCTTCAATCCGTAAGCGAATCCCCTTCGGTAAAATTCGTGAGGACATGAAGAAAATCGGAATTGCCGCCATAACCGTTTTCAGGAGGACCAACCTTCCCCCCTGGAGAGGATGGAAGATCTCCAGCTCGCCAACATGCCCTCCAGCTTTTTGACCACCGGAAGCCAGTCCGTCAGCTTTGTCCGCCCGATAGTAAGAGGCATGCCAAGGTAGCGAATCGGCAGCTTGCCGCACTCCACCCCTAAGTCAACAGAGCAAGATCGTGCCTCCTCCTCGGAGAACGCAAAAGGCACCAAGATGGACTTCTCCTTGTTTTGGATGAGACCCAATAACTCACCGAAAAGTTCCAGCACGGTAGCGACGGCCCCTACGTCCTCCCTGCTGCCCTCAACGAAAAAGATAGTGTCATCCGTATATTTGATAAGAGGAATAATGAGATCATCCTTGGAGAAGCCCGAAAAGAGGCCACCACGTTGCACCTGTGCCATCATTCTCGCCAAGGCATTTGCCGCAATGACAAAAAGAAGAGGAGCTAGGGGGCACCCCTGCTTGATCCCACACTGAGGCTGGTAGAAGCCGCCTTCCGGGCAGCCATTGATAAGAACCGCTAGAGAAGCCGTGGTAACACAACGTTTCATCCAAGATATCCATATGTCCGGGAACCCCCGCCTATGCATAGCTTCCCATAAGAAGCGTCAATCGAGAGTATCTTACGCCTTTGCAAAATCTACCTTCCAGAGCATATTCTTTTTACCAAGCCGCTTCTAGTCTGCCACAATCTTAGACGCCATAACCAAGCAGTCCCCAATTTGCCTGCCTAGGATAAAGGCCGATTGGAATGGAGAGATAAAATGCTCAAGAACCCTACTAAGGCGTATAGCAAACACCTTATCCACAATAAGATAAAGCCCGTTGGAGAGAGCAATTGGCCGAAAGTCTTCAATACGCTCAGCCGCACCATGCTTGGGTAGGAGAACGATCAGCGCCCGATTAATTTTGTCAAATCCCGCGTTGCAAAGACACACCTCCTGCACCACCTCGAGGATGTCCCCAGCGAGCAGGTCCCAGAAATCCCTATTAAGGGAGATTGGAAACCCATCCGGCCCGAGCGCCCCATTCGCATTAAGGGACCAGATGGCGGCCTTCACCTCCTCCAACGTTACTGGCACAACTAGGCTTGAAGCGTATTCCTGTGAAAGCCTCTCTGCCCCCTGCCCCAATCATCTCCACCTATGTAAGAGGGTCCACGACGAGAAGGCACGAAACTGGTTGGCAATCAGATAACCCATCTCCCTGTCACTCGCAGCCTGCATACCACCCACAATGACTGAACGCAATGTATTAGAGCGGCCTCTTCCACTGGAAATACGATGAAAAACGCAGTGTTGGCATCCCCCTCCACGAGCCATTTGTGTCTAGATCTCTGACGCCACTCCGCAATTCATTTCTTATCCTCCAAAGCCACCTGCCGAAAAGCAGAGTCCCGCCTTGCGAGATCCGCGAAGGAGAGAGGGCTGGAGTCCTCGAGCTGGTCAAGGCCGGCAAGAACCTCCTCCGCAGAGGCCCTGGCCGCCCGGCAGGCAACGCGTGACTCCTTTTTGAAAGTGCAAAGTCTCCCCCACAAGGAAACAATTTTCTGGAAAAATCTAGAGACAGCCGAGCCAGAAACGACCGTAGAGGTCCAATGAGAGGACACCATCTTGCAAAAAGAATCTTCCAGAAGCATGCCTTCTCATATCTAAAATAGCCCTGATGTGTTGACTGTTCCCCTGAGTCCCAAATCATGGGAGAGTGATCGAACGAGTTCGGATCCTTGTCGACGCAAAGGAAGAAGGGAAGAGATCTAAAAGTTCCGACGAAGAAGGGAGTTAGATCCCGAACTTTGCCAAGCGTACTTAGTATCCGAGGCATCAAGCACCTCAAGCTCCAAATTGTCCACCAGCTCCACAAAGTCTGCCGACCCCAGGTCTTGGCCACGCAAGCCCTGTCGGTCAGAAGAGAGCAATGCAACATTGAAATCGCCACCAATCAGCCAAGCGCCCCCCGGGAAGGAGGCTCTATCCGAAAGAAGATCTTCCCACAACTACCGGCGTTCCCCGGTATGGCAAGGCCCATACACGTAAGAGACGATAATACTCGTCGCCGAAGAAAGGCGATCCAAAAGCACTGTGAGAAAGGCAAGCCCCTTAACTCCGCTCGGAGAACAAAGCCCTGGTCCCTCCAGGCAATCAGTATCCCGCCTGCAAATCCTACCGCGTCTACCACACGATAATCAGGGAGGGGGGTTGCGTCAAAGGAGCGCCAAATCTCCCCCGAACAAGATTGTAATTTGATTTCTTGAAGCAAGATGATGTCGCAGCTCATTCAAGGAAGCGAGAACCCAAGACCTTCCTTTTTTCCGTGTCACCCAGACCCCCGACGTTCCATGCGAGGATCTTCACTGAGAACCGTTGCAGGTCCCCTCGAGGTGGATCACTCCAGCCAGAACAGCCACTTGAGCCATACGAGCCGACACCGGTGGAAGTGCAATGTCGAGCCTTCGCGAACGCGGGCGCCTTCTGTACCTTTTTTTGATCCGCCGGGCATCGGTCCCCGAAGGGGCCATCGCCGAAGACGACCCCAAGTCAGAACTCTCGGCCAAACAGGTCTCCCTTGCAATTGGAGCACGCACCGCCACATCTGCGTCTCGCACCTAGGCAGCGACAGAGAGGGGCTCACCATCTAATAAGATGCTCCACACGGGCCACTTAGGCCCATGGAAAGCACCAGACGAGAAAGAATCACCACGAGAGTCCGAGGGCCCCTCAAGTTCTCCACCCGGGGTATCCAAGGAAACCGCAAACGGATCCTACGACCTGCTCGCATCAGGGGCAACACATTCCCGCGAAAGGGAAACCCGAGGAACCGAACCCGCAGAGGGTTCACCCAGTACAAGAAAGCGGCCAACAGTCGACCCGAAAAGGAGGGGCGAGTTGGCGTATTCCCAGGAATGAATATCGAGAGAGGCGCAAGTCCCAAATATGATCTTCTGGAAAAGCGCCAGGAGTCGAGGCGACACCCTTGATGGAGAGATTGCACACATGTCATCTGGGACACCACAACGATTCAGCTTGCCAGAATCTGAACTGTCCCCATGGGAAGAAGACGGATCGGCCTCCTCGGAAGTCGGAACTTCCCCGCCAGAGACAACGTGTTGGTGGTCGGCACCACCGTACCTGCCCAACAGCAAAGGTCGCTCCACCTGATCCAAAAGACGAATCCGCAACGGAAAACAAAAGCGGTCGACGGCCAACTCCGCCACCGAAAGAACGTAGGCGGAGTCGGGGCAGTCCAACAGAACAAGAGTAATCTCTGGGTTTGATCCTGGAAGTGTGTCATCCGCGAGAAACCGCAGATTCGAGCCAAGCAGCCGCAATCGATGAAGTTCCGACAACCCGCACGCACAACATCTACGAAATCCCAAAGCCACGACATCCCCACGGAAGTCTCCTGCGAACTCCTTGGCAATGGTCGAACGAATATCCTCCACAGATATGGAGTCTTCCATCCATGAGCCGATGAGGATCCCATGCAGAGACGGAAAAACAGGATAATGGGAGTCCCCGCCTTCCGCCATGCAGCTCGCCATTTTTGAAACGTTCGTGGAGCACCGCGCGTCAACCCCCCACACCTTCGCAATCGCCCAACAATGGAGAGAAGGATAGGTGGAGCGCCGATGTCCCTCTTTCCCGCAAACGAAACACCGAGGAGGTGACACACACGTTGCTGCCAAGTGTCCCGCAAGGCCACACCTGAAACACTTTCGCCCTCGCTTCCGATGCGAAACCACCTCCCAACCTTCTTTAGAGCTTTGCCTCTTTTCCACCCCGACTTTGGAAGTAGAGCGTTGTGCGATGGAGACCCTCCGCCACTCCATCGCCCCCGCCCGAATCACCCACTTCAACCTACAGTTTTTGTTTCAGTTTCTATTGTAGTACATTTCTTTCTCTTCTGTATATTTTGGATACATATATACACTTTCATTTTTTTGTTACATGTATATATAGGAAATTAATGAAATGTAATTCGGTGGCACTTCTTATTACTTATGTGGTTGTTACATTGGATGTGAATGTCAAATGCAAACGTGAAAATTTTCTCCTCAAATCCAAGTAGTTAATGCGATCACTTCTGAATGTTTGTTATATTGTGTGTATCGTGTAAACGGGTACCCAGATCCTCGGGCGTCACAGTTAGATCCGTCTTGACTGATCTTGATGTTGAGGTACCTCTTCCCATGCAACTTTTATGCGACAATTAAGCAGCTTTGTTTATTGCCAATAATCCCACTTTCCATGAACGTACCAAGCGTATAGAAGCGGATTGCCACTATACTAGAGACATGATCAAGAAGGGGCTTATATCCACCTCCCATGTTCCTATTGGAGATCAGACTGCTGATATATTTGCCAAAGCTCTCGTTGGAGGTCCATTTCATAGATGTTCCAAGCTGAGCATGATAGACATATATGTTCCAGCTTGAGGGGGGTGTTGAGATATTTGTATCTCTTCGTATTTCTATTTCTAATTTCTATTTCCTTCATGTATCTCTTATTTAATTAATTCGAGGCTTTTTTGCTATATAAGAGAGCACTAGAGTCTCTTCAATGATATGCAATTTTTTTCTCCCAATAATAATGTTACCTATTTTTGATAATATCCCACTATATTCAATTAATATGCAGTGTGTATAAAAAATGCATGTCAAATAATCCACGTAGCAATGCATTTAGACATTGATTGTGATAAACGCGTTATTGTGATCTATATTTTTTATTGGGGTATGATCTATAATAATCATATAGCTATGATCCTAGAGGACCAATGCGATTAACAATTAATAATTTTGTAACGAAGTATTAATACTTTAGTCTCGATCTGAAAATTAATCAAACGATCATTACATTTTAGACTCAACAAAGGTGCCAAGATATAGCTTATGCATGAGTAGTTGTTTTATCTATTTATATCCACCTTGATAAAATTTTAAGATCCATATGAAATATCCTGAAAAGTTTATTTGTCTAAGACATACATATTAGATCTATATGATAAACACAGCACAATCTTGAAAGAGAAGAAAAATCCTTGAAAATTGAGAAATCTAGCAACTACCAAAACTATTGAGAAGAGATGATAGTCGGTCAAGGAAGAGGTTTGAGAGAGCCAAAGTGTAATCATCATGTTGTTGGGAACGTTAGGTATTTCCAACATATCGATCCATTGATGGAAATGAATTATGATGATCGGTTGTAACTGATGTGTAGCATAAATTTCCAACATATCGATCCATTGTCATCAACCTTTCTATTCTCTGCTATCAAATTCTCTTGTGTAGTATCCTGTGGATCAAGTATAGCACCAATGGAATCAGTAGAAATAATGTGTTCACTACCTGGGGCGTACTGGATGACTGGGAAAGCGTAGGAGCAGAGGGGCGAGAAGAGGACCTGCGAATGAAAAAACGAGGTAGGAACTGAGTCATGGTAGACAGGGATGGAGGAGGAGGTGGAGGAGGAGGTGGTGGAGGTGACTGAGACTCATCATGAGGACTTGTCGGTGGAGATATCGAAGGTGGAGGAACGAAGATATCCTCACCAGAATCAACATTAGACAACCTGACACCTGTAGGAGAAAAATACATAATAGACTCAAAGATGTGACATATGTATTCACATAATATTTTCTTCCAACAAGATCAAAATACCGATACCCTTTTTAGGTATGAGAATAGCCAACGAATACACATTTGACAGCTCTAGGAGAGAGCTTGTCACGACCAGGAGTAAAATTGTGGACAAAAGCCACGTATCCAAAGACCATGGCAGGACATCGATATCAGTATCGATATCGGTACCATGTCGATATCGATATATCGCTGATATATCGATGCCATATCCCTGACATCGGACCGAATCTCTCCTTTTTTTTCCTGTCGATACCCGATATCGGACATATCGGCGATATATCGGTGACCTGTCGATACCGATATATCGCCGATATATCACCGATATATCGGGATACGGCCTTCCATGCCGAAGACTATGGGGGTAAGTGAGAATAAGTCCTCGGGAAATGCAATCAAAAAAAGGAACTTTTTCTCCAAGCATAGTGGGTCTCGACTCTAAATCAAAAGAGTCCGGCATCCAAAAGATGACGATGTTTGCGTTCAGCAATACCGTTCTGTTGTAAGTATAAGTATACGAAGTTTGATGAACGACACCAATATATTTGAGGAAGTCCGATAACTGTAAAATAGAAAACTCCAAGGCATTGTAAGTGCGAATAAATTTTACATTAGCAGAAAAATTGTTTTTAATCTCAATAAAGAAAGATTTGATAACAGGACCAGCTTCAGACTTATTCTTCATCAGACTAATATAATCACCTACAGTGACCGTATAAAACTAATGTCCTTGATGATCAGGAATGCGACTAGGACCCCAGATATCAAAGTTAACCAACTTAAACAACTGACCACTGTGACGACTTTGACGACTTGGAAAAGAGGAACGATGGTGCTTCCCAAGCTGACACGCCTCACACTCCAGACTAATACGAGTAGAGATCTGCGGGAGGACATGACAACTTCTGCAGAGAAAGGTGTCTAAAGCAAAGATGCCACCGAAACGGGGAGACAGGTTTAGAAGCGATAGGAGCAGCCCTATACGAGGTTGGACAAGTCTGTAAAGTCCCCTCTGCTCACGGCCACATCCAATCACCTTGCCCATGAGTATGTCCTGAAATGCAAGAGAAGAAGGATCAAATATGGCACGACAATGTAAACCTTTTGTAATTTGGTTAATAGACAAAAGATTCATCTGAAATATTGGAGCATGTAAGACATTTTGCAGACGCATCAAGGGAGATAGAACAATCTCCTCTTGTCCAACAACAGATAGCTGAATCCCATTGGCAATCACCACTGATCTACCCAGAGGGATAAACCTGTAAGAGGTAAACTGTGCTCGATCGCCACACATATGATGAGATGCTCCAGAGTCCATGATCCAATCAAACAAATTTGAACTGCTACTACTAGTAAGGGCATAAGCAATACCTGACAAGATCAAATAGGCTCTAGCAATATGTGCGACATTTGAAGAACCTGCAGGAGAAGTAGTCGGAGTAGTCATCATCTCTCGTAGCCTGTAAACAAAATCATGAAAGCATGCATCATGAGCCAGAGTAGGTGTAGAAGTAGGCTCGGTCTGCTCAGCAACTCGGACAGACGTCGGATACCCATGCTTCTAGTAGCACGTCTCCTCAGAATGATCAGAACGGTGACAATTTGAACATGGACCTCGATGACGACCTGCTCCTCGACCATGTGGTCCCCAGCCACATAACTGTGAAGTACTCTCTGCCACGAGAGGCTGTCATAGCAGGAGTCTGAGCCACAATAGTAGAAGATGTAGTAATTCTACCCTCCATTGGAGATATCATCTCTCCAGTAAGAAGTTGAGTACGTGTTGCATCGTACTCATAGTCTAGAGATGACAAAAATACTCCTATCATAGTTGCATTCCGATACGGCTAATGTTGCTCAATGCTCGTATTAATAGGCATGAAGCTATGCAGACGCTCAAACCTGCCTCTAAGATGCGAGAAGTGTGCATGAAGAGGTCGGCCATTCTGCTGGGTCGGAAAAATATCAAACTGCAATTGTAAAACTTTGCTCTCATTTTTCGCCTACCCATACGTGGCTGCTAAATATCCCACATAGCCTTTGTTGTGGGTTGATTGACAATATCATTGGCAATCTCCGTGGCGAGCGTCCTGAAGAGCCAAATACGAGCATAGGCATCATCTTGCTTCCAAGAAGCATTAGCCCTAGTCTTGTCCTCCAGCTCTAGATCCGTCAAAATGTGCTCCTTGTTATGGCACTGCATCAAGGTACGATATTGCATGCACCACAACTCGTAGTTGGTCCCAACCATCTTCACAATGGGAGCCAGACCCTTGAAGGCACCGGTCGAAAAAACATCACCCTTGTTCTCTAACATGATAGAAAGAAAGCCGAAATCAGAAAAAAACTGAGGAGTAGACTATTATAAATGAGTCTACATAATCACATATAGAGGATTGGTTGTATATGTAGACTCATAAAACCATCCTCATCTCCTGTTGTTGTAGGCTAGGCCGTACGGGCGCAAAGGGCAGTGGCACACACAGATGCACGCAAATGCACTAAAGATGCACATGGATGCGCGTCAAATGTACGCAGGTGTACGCAGATACGCGTAGGATGCCCTGATGTGTGCGTAGGATGCACTGGTGTGTGCCCAAGATGTGCACGATGGTGTACGTGTAGGATGTGCACGTTGGCACGACGCAAGGAGCGTCGCGAGGGTCGAGGCGCGCGTTGCTACTGCGCGCGACGTGATGCTGCGCGAGATGCGCGATGCTGCACTGTGCGCAATGCGATATTACGTGAAAGCACGTAGGGATGGGTGTACAAGTGCGTAGGGAGGGGTGTGTAGGCACGATGGCGCACGAGGAGGGAGGGGGCGGGGCAACGCACGCGGAGGGGGGTGCGCAAGGGGGAAGGGGGCGGCGTACGGTTAGGGTTAGGATGGGATACAGGATTCCCGATCTAGGACCGTTGCTCCAATACCATGTTGGGAAAATTGAATGACTTGTTATTCATAGGACCCCTGGGCTCTCTTCTACTGGAGAAAAGCCCTTAGGTAAATAGCACGATATGTACATGAAGAAATGAAAATACATAAATAACACCGAAAGATAATAATAATCTCAACAATTATCAATGCCTTTCTACTTGCTTTCTTTTGAACACATTACATACTTGTTAAATATTTTTTAATATGCTGGAATGTGCACAACATCCGTTGACGTCCTTTTGTTCCTTGCATGTTTGGTAGGCAAAAAGCCTGTGTCGCAGTCTTGGGCAGATGAACCAAAGTTTCCGCTACTATTCCAGTGGTACAGTTGCCACAGTTTGTAGTTTATGTACAGTTGATTTATATAAATGCTTTCCTTTACTTCGATCACTTTTTGGGAATACATGTACATGATGTAATGTCTCTTTTGTTACATGTTATACATATATATACGGAAATTAATGAAATGAATGAGATCATGTAAATGATCTAAATATAGTCATGGACACATTTCAAGAGCATAAGTTGTATGACAAAATGAGCAAGTGTGAGTTCTAGTTATACCATGTCTCATTCCTCGGGCATATCATTTCTGGAGCAGGTGTCATACTTGATCCTGCGAAGATTGAGGCAGTCATATCTTGGGAGCAATCCAAGATAATTTCTCAGATTCGTAGCTTCGTTGGACTAGCATACTATTACAGATGCTTTGTCCTTAGTTTTTCACAAGTAGTTCTTCCCTTGAAACAATTGACACCGAAGGGAGTTCCTTTTATCTAAGGTGATTCATGCAAGCATGCCTTCAAGATACTGAAGAAAAGATTGACGATTGCGTCTATTCTTGCACTTCCTTCAGGCACTCATGATTATGCAGTATATATAGATGCTTCAAGTGAAGGTTAAGGAGCGATTTCGATGCAGCAAGTTCACGTGATTACTTATGCATCACGTCAGTTGAGGCCGCATGAGCAGAATTACCCTTCCATAACTTTGAGTTTGTGGCATTTGTCTTCGCTTTGAAGATCTAGCGCCACTATCTCTAAGAGGTGAATTTCGAGATTTTCACAGATTGCAAGAGTTTGAAGTACATCTTTGATCAGAAGGAGTTGAACATGAGACAACACATGTGTCTTGAGCTACTAAATCATTTTAATGCACGATCTCTTATGACATCAGGATTCGAATAAACCAAACCCGATCTGATTATGATCCATTGGATCCGATAAAACTATCTATCGATATTAAATGATCTAAATTGATCCAAAGATCATAGATCAAAATTCGTTTAGGGTCAATCGATCAAAAATCGATTGCATCGTAATGGGTCATCGGAAAAGTCGTGATGCAAAATCGAAAACGTAAAACAATACGAGACCATCAGAAAATTTGGCTCGCCGAAATAAGACAAGCGAAATCGACCGTTCATCGATCGGAGGTCGTTTGATAATTAAAATCGCAAAAATAGATTAAAAAATCAAGATTGTATCTCGTCAATTTATGCATCCATCTTTGATAAGAAAAGTATGAAATTTATATCATTTGATCATGATGCATAGACGATTGAAATGAGATATTGTACCTCTGAATCGGAAATTCGAGGTGCAAATACGGATAACTTTGGTATTCAAATAAGGAATAGAGATTGGTTTTTAAAAATATAAAACGAAATAAATTTTTAAAATCAAATATTTACAACAGTAGCCACTTGGCTCCATTTTTCCCAACTCCACTTGGATTTTCTACTCCTTCCAGTTGTTAAAACAAAGGGCATCATCCCCTTTATTTATATCTCCCTAAGACCATTCTTTCCGCTCACTTTTCTCTCTCTTTCCTTTCAAATTCCCAACCGAAGGAGCAAAGACCCTCAGCCCCTTTTCTCCAGTCTGGATATGCTGCTCCTAGATATGGGAGCAACTGTTCTGATGCCAATTCCTAGCCATAGACACAACAAGCAGCTCTTGAAGAGGGGACTGCAGCTATTGCTGCATCCAAAGCTGAAGTTGTTCCCCAACTGTTGCTACTGCCGTGATACAGCAGCTAAATGGGAATTGACGTTCTCCTATTTCTAGCATCATGTTGTTGCTCCTTGGTCAATAAGCTGTTGTTGATATTGGAACTACTGTTGCATTGCAGTAGCCGCAATCCTGGAGCTGCAGCAGCTACAAGCCTGGAACTGCAGCAGCTAACTGCAACTGTTGCCCAAGCAGCTGGGCTGCAAGCTGCTGGCTGCTGGAGCTCCTCCTCTTCACCTGGAAGCTGCTGCCAGAGCAGTCCCTTTGCAGCTCTCCAATTAGGAACTGCATGCAAAGATTGATCTCCAATTTGGAGACCCACAAAAGGTACAATCCTATTCCCCTCCTCTTTGTTGCCATGCATGTTCCAATAAACCCTCCTATTGCTGCTATCCATGAACAATTTACGTCTTCTTCTTCCCTTTTAATTCTTTAGGAGATTTTCATACATGTTTCAGGTAGACAAAGTACTTGTAAAATATGTATATATATATAAAGATTCCAAAAATCTGGAGAGCTCTTGGAAGTGAGCAAGATTGTTAAAACCACTAGTTCTAAATCGTGTACCATTAATAAATGTTATTAGGATTGTTAAAACCTAGTTCTAAATCCTATACCATTAATAAATGTTTTTAGGATTGTTAAGTCCACTAGTTCTAAATCACGTACCATTAATAAATGTTATTTTCTTCAATTATTTAGATTCTACAAATGAGATCCAGCACATATCCCACAAGGAGTTGCAATTCTGATCATCAAATGTTGAAGGCCCAATGTTGGGATTGAAAGCAGATACATAAATCATATATGTATATTGACTTGTAGTACTTCATCCCTTTTTATTGTTGGAAAGGTAACAGAACATTTATATGTTAAAATCACTACTCTGTGAACTGAGAATGATGTACTTTGTAGTTGTTTTGGTTTGTTAAAGCCTAAGAAATGGTCGCAGGTCAAACTGTTAGGTCATTTGGGTTTTGATCAGATCAATAATTGTGGCACCTGAGTTGCACTATCCAGGGAGGGGGAATCGGGCTAAATTTTTTATAATAAAATAAATTTTAAATCGCCACTACTATTTTGATTCTTGAGTTGATTTATAGAGCATTGTGGATTGAGTATATAATTCTAATTTTCTTGGTAAATTAATGTATGCATCTTGTAATATGCTTTTCGAGTTGCAGTTACGGGAGTAAGTGATGTTAATGCTGACATTTCATAGAGATCAACTTGCCCTCTAGTTGGGGCCTTATCTTCCCCCCCTGAGAACACTATACCAATGTGCAGTAGATTCATATTTGGTAAGCTCAACCCTAAATATATGTATTCCTAAATAAGATGGGTTCATAAAGCACAATCACCTGCCAAACTGGATCGGTATTACTTTTGCTAGAAATGCTCGGATTTACATGTTATCATTGATGGTAAAAAAACTTTTCATATGAATATGGGAATCTGAGTGAAAGTCGTGATCTATATTACATTGGTTTAGATCGAACATCCAATAGAAGAAATTTGAAATACAAATATAAGAATATTAATACCCTTCTTTTATAAAATCAACAAATGATTTTCTACGATCATTATGACTATTAATCCTCAATCAATTTATCGAAGACTATCATTTACTGATACATATCACTATTAATAAAAGTATGGACAAAAGACCTGGATTTGTACAGTCAACTGCAAAAAGGATTGAGAAAGAAATGAGTAGTCAAGCAAGTGAAAATATTGGGAATCAGTGATGACTAAATAATGTCGGTCATGGTCACCCTTACACCTGACTGTGCGAGGGTGCGGTGAGCCTCCGTTGGGTGAGAGATAGGAAGCCCAATTAGGGCAGTGGTCGCCTAGTGTCCAGGTCTAGGATCCCAGTCTTTTTACGGCTTTACGCAAGCTCGTAGTGTTTTTACGCTTTGTTGGGATCCATGTTTTTGACCATTTCCTCTACCCTTGTGTTCTTAGGGTGTCTAGGCTGAAGGACACTCGGTTTGGTTTTCCTATGAGCTCGTTTGCTCGTACGGATCGGGTTGGTTTTTGGAGTGACTCTTCCAAAGAGTCTCTCCCACCCGTCTCGGGGACGTAGTTTTGGAGTAGGCCTAGCCCTCTACTGGACTGCACTTCCACTTAGAGGGTAAGACAGAAGAGTCCCTTAGGAGGCTTCCTAACTGCTTGAGTTTTGGTTATTGTTCTGCTAGTATGTCCTGTCGATGAGTTACTGATGAGAGTTGGTTACAGCTACGCTGAGTTATAGTTGAGAGTAGGTCACAGTTTACCATGGTACAGAAATCATCAATCATCATCATCATCAATCATCGACCTTTAAGCTGTCGGGGAATGAGTCCCATCAACTGTCACAATTGTTCTCCCTGGCGAAACCTGCTTATATGATGTAAGTTGATGTTTGTCTCCACATAGATGATGTGTCGGATCGGAGTCCATAATCCATTCTGTAATGTCAGATCCATGATAGGATGTAAAAGCATAAGTACCTAAGGTGCTAGTTGTAGCAGAGGTACTGGCAAAAGCAGAGGCTGTCACATCTGAATGATCTCCTGAAGATGGTGAAGCGGAAAGAGGTATAATATCCCTCAATCTGACCACGAGGTGATCAAACCTCTTATCTAAAGTAGAAGCAGCAGAAGACTCAATCTACTCTGCAACGCGGGCTGATGTCGGGAACCCGTGCTTGGAATAACATGTTTCCTCGATATGAACTAGGTGATGACAGAAAGTACAGGGCTGACGTGTGCGACCTCCTCTATCACGCGGTTCGTGTCCAACGAAAGAAGAATGACCTCCTCTTCCTCGAGAAGCTACCATGGCCGAGGAAGTCTGACTAGAGGCTGGGGAAGGAATAGTAATTCTGTTGAGCCTGCGGAACACTTCCTCCATGGGGAGATGGTGGCATCCGCAAGAATCTCGGAACGAGCAGCATCATATTCAGGGTCAAGGGCTACTGAGAATACCCCAACCATGGTAGCATTCCTATATGTCTTCTGCTTCTCTTGAGTCGTCGTAAGAGGCATGAAACTATTGAGCTTCTTAAACATCCCACGCAAGGATGTATATAGTGAATGCAGAGGGTGCATGTTCTGATTGATAGTGAATATGTCATAACGAAGTTGGAGGATCTTCATCTCGTTCTTCGCGAGAATATGTTGCTACGAGGATATCCCACATCGCCTTAGCAAGGCTGATGTAACAGTTCATTGGCGATCTCAATCGTCAATGTACTAGAGAGCCAAACTTTGGCATAAGCATCGTCCGCCTCCCACGAGGCATTTACCCCAGTAGTCTCCACCCGCTCTTCCTCGGTAAGAATATATTTCTTACCATTTGACTTCATCAGGCTCATAAATTGCATAGCCCCGAGCTCATAATTTATACCGCCTATTTTGACAATAGGCGTTAGACCTCTGAATGTACACGTGGCGGGTACATCGACTTTGTTTTCAGACATCTTGTCGGATATATAAGACTAGGGTTTTATAGACCAACGAATCAATGTCTACGCAAACATACGTGGATTTGAATATGTAGACCTATGCACTCAAATCCATTAACCAAACGGAGACCTTGATGCCGGAGCACTTAGACGCAGCACACGGGCAAGGTCCACACGCAAAGGAATTGTGCGTGGGCTCTATGTGAGGCGGACTGTGCCCACAAAGGGATTGTGCGCGGGCGCTGCACGAGGCGGTAGAGCATGCTCGAGGGCACAGTGCGCGAGGTGGGGATGCGCGATGAAGCTGTGTACGAGGAGGCGGCATTGCGCGAGGAGGCACCTCTACGGTGCATGAGGGAGGCGTTGCGCGCGAAGGTTGGAGAACGGAGGCGGGGACGATGTCCGGAGACGGGGAGGGCGGCATGCGGAGTGGAGGGGGCGGCAGGTAGGGTTAGGGTTTTGGATATATGAGCTCCGGTCTAGGATCGCCGCTCTGATACCATGTTGGAGAAAAATAAGAGAGATGTTTATTCCCGTAACCCTAGGCTCTCTTATAAGGGGAGAGACCTATGGGTAAATTACATAAGATAGACAAAAGAAATAAAATGGCTGGAAAAGATATGAATGTAGAAATATCTCAACAGTAAATACAAAGATGAGATGTAGCTTTTCGATTGCATACTCACACATTCACATACTACGTACATAGGAACATACAAGTTGGTATGGCAAATGTATTTTTTAAATACAAAAAAGGAGAAATGCACTAAAGTGCATGCCCTATATATATTTAAAAACAAAGATAAGTTACAAAAAGACTTACAGTAGCCAAGACTCAAGAAGAGATTTAGAATTGAAAATTACATTCTCCTTATAGAAATGCGAAAAAGAAAAAAAGTGAATCATTTATAGCTAACCAGATAGCCCAAACAGTTGTTAAATGTTCCACGGGAGATCCTCTCTTGGTTGGTGTTTCGCCTCTATCAATGAGTCCCAAAACTTGTCAAGATTCAGCAGATTTAGCCAATCATCCCCAATACTCGACCAGATTGAGGACTTCTTCTAACATTGGAAAAAAGGTGATCCGCCGTCTTAATATGTGATTCGAGGGGACACATGTTGAAGAAATTTGTGAAGAGTCTTGCACAAAGGTCTGTAGTCATAATGCATCTAACGAAGCGGCCACATAAAAAACCAATTCTACTAAGCAATTTTAGCTCCCAAATAAGACTGAAGTCACGAAACAAAGCATTTGTCCTTGATGGAGGCGGTTTGGTAATAGCTCTGTAGGCTCGTTTTATCGAAAACGATGTCTTTCCACACCCAGTAATCACATCCATCTGTTGGTCTATCAATCTGTCTTAGGAAAACCAGAAGAACACCTCTGAAATGGACCTTTAGCAAGTGCATTGGTGGATATATCGGTTGTAAATCGCCTTTTAGAGCATGTACATCTTCTGAGACTCCCCCTCAGCAGCAAAACCCGGTGGTTGCTGCATGTATACCTCCTCCTGTAGATCTCCACATAGAAATGCAATCTTCACTTCAAGTTAGTAAAGAGGTCAATCTCGAGCCATAGCAACCGATAGAAGAATGCGCAATGTCGAATGTCTAACCACTAGTGAGAATGTATCCTGGTAGTCTACCCCATATGTTTAGGTGAACCCTCGTGCTACTAGCCTTGCCTTGTAGCGACCTATACTGTCATTTGCTCATTGTGTCACCGGAAAGATCCATTTGCACCCCACAACAGATGCACCTGGTGGAGCAGAAATAATGCTCCAAGTATCACGAGACTGCAAAGTTGTCATCTCTTCTTCCATGGCAAGTTGCCAGCTACTGTCTTGTATTTCCTCCTGGTATGTTCATGGAATAGAGACAGTAGAGAGTCCCACAACAAAATTATGTACTCTTCTAAAAGATGATCCAAGGAAACATGAGCAGCTAAGGGATAAGTGGCACAGGTATGACGCAACTTCCTCAAGGCAATAGGCACATCAAGATCATTGGCCTCTCTGTTCTCTGGTATCAGCTCCTCCTGTACAGTACCATGTGGTACAATCATGCCACTAGTGCCATCAGTAGAAACAATGTGTTCAGTACATACTTGAGGTGTGTTGGATGATGGGGAAGGTACATAAGTAGAGGAATGAGTAGAGGACCTGCGAATATAAAACTGTGGTAGAAATTGTGTCAGGGTAAATAGTGGCGGAGGTGGTGGAGGAGGCGGTGGTGAAGGATGTGACATTGGCTCAACCAGAGGAGTTTGTGGTAGAAGTAAAGGAGGTGATGGAACAAAAACTTTTTCACCAGAGTCAGAGTTAGACAACATGTCACCTGTAGCAGAGAAATACATAATAACTCAAAAAATGTGACATCAACACTCACAGAATACTTTCTCTTTAAAATATCGAAACATCTATATCCTTTTTGGGTACGAGAATAGCCAATGAACACACATTTGCCAGTTCTTGGACAGAGCTTATCACATCCAAGAGTAAACTTGCGGACAAGGCCATAGACCCAAAGACCCTGGGAGTAAGGGAGGGTCCTTCTCGGGAAACGTGCTAACATATTTGTATCTCTTTATATATGTTTCTTATTTTCATATCTTCATGTACCTCTTATGTAACCCAAGGCTTTTCTCATATATAAGAGAGCCCTAGAGTCTCTATGTTATGTGAGCCATTCTATTCTTTCTGCATGGTATCAAAGAGATGGTCCTAGGTCGGAGTTCCCGTATACCACCAAAACCCTAACCCTACCCGCAACTCCCCTCCTCCCCCCAGTGCCGCCTATTGCCCCCCTGTGGGCTGCTGCCGCCCGACCCCCTCCACCCCGTTGTGAGCCGCCACCCGGCTGCCACCCCCAAGCCGTCGTGATTTGGACAGCAGTCTGAAACAATCTGATTTTGATCGGAAAACGTGATTTCGGACCTACAAATCGTATTTTCCGGCCCTAGCATATATCAAGGATTGAAGGTGATGGTTGTATGAGTTTAGACGTACAACCACTCCTCCATATGATTGTGTAAACTCGCTCAGAATAGTCTACTCCCCAGTCGACTTTCGATTTCTCGACTATTTTTTATCATGTCAGAGAACAAGCGTGATATATTTTCGCCGTCCAGTACCTTCAAGGGCCCGGCTCCCATCGTAAAGATGGATGAGACCAACTATGAGATGTGGTCCATGCAGCTTCGCATACTCATGCAGTGCAATAACAAGGAGCACATTTTGACTGATTCAGAGCTGCTAATGCTTCTTGGAAGCAAGATGATGCTTATGCACATATTTGTCCCAATCTTATCCGTTGGCTCTGGATCTGTTAGGATGTGCTCCTTGTTGTTGCACTGCATGAGGGTGACAAACTGTATGGACCATTGAGAGTTGATCCCATCCATCTTAACGATGGGAGTCGGGCCCTTGAAGGCTCTGGACGAAAAAATATCACCCTCGTTCTCTGACATGACAGGAAAACGGTTGTCCAACGGAACTGAACTGGAGAGTAGACCGATATGAACAAGTCTACATGATCATATGGAGGATTGGTTGTATGTAATACGCGTTTTGAGTAATTGTGAGTTTTGTATAATATGACTACACTATGTTTTTGAATGTTATCAAGTGTTATTTCAAGGAAATATTGAATTGATAGTATTCACACTATACGCCTTGATGCAACCATTTCATTGAAACTTGTTTTATGTAAATCAGAGACCATCTTAACTAATTATGACTTAAAAGGATCTCTGGATTTTGTAGCACATCTAACAAAGTACTGCATCTAGAAATCTGGAAGTACGGTAGTAGCTTATAAGTAGTAGAATCCACTACTAGTATAGGGTCACAATGTTATAGATTTATACTCATTAGATCATAATCACATCATTAAGACTAATTAAGCGTGATTAGTACTAATTACCTGTCATTAGTAATAATTAAGTGTCATTAGCAAAAGCAGGACACATGGAGGACAAATCATGGGACACATGTCGTTATCCATTCAGGACAAGTGTCAATACACAAGAGTACCATGTGTCATCATTCTAAGACTAACATGTGTCCTAGTGCATATAAGGCATGTAGCCTCTTGCTTGGGCAACAAGTTCTCTCATGTATAGGAGATAAGTGGCATGGTGCATGGATGGCAAGTGTTGCCATGTGTCTCCATGCATGAGAAGGAGGTAACATGTGTCTTAGAGACTCCCTTATATGTTAACACATGTCACCCATGCAAAGGGTTTGGAGGCCTATATATACCCATGACCTCCCCATCCTACTCACTTCATCCCACACCCCTCTCACCACCTTAGAGCTACAAGGCTGTCGAGGTTGCTGGAGGAGCACGACAGGAGTCACGGCGAAGCTCTGTCGGTAACCGAGAGCGCTATAGAAGCCGCAACGAAGTTCTGTCCGGCATCAAGCTGTAGTACTCAATCTAAGACGGATATAGGGAGTATTCACTAAATAAGGCGATTCCGACTCAAGTTAGATAGCGATCAGGTGAGGGATTCTCAAGCGCTATTTTAAAGTAATAATCTTTAGCTTTTATGCATGGTTTTGATAGCAAGTATGTAACCGAATTTTCTAAAGCTTTTCTATATGAATTGCAAGTACCATAAAGTAGATATGAAATTAGGTCTTTATAAAGTGTTTCAAATGTCATTTCAAGTGTTTTATCATGATAGCATGTTTTCAAGCATATGGCTCTTTATGGACCACAAAACATAAGTTTCACTAATTATATTTGAGCTTAACATAAAAGAAACATGTTTGAACTGTCACTATGTAATTTGTATCGATTTTAAAGTTCTTAATAGTTTCCAATTGTAAGAATATGCATGCTATGTCAGATTGTTTTATGTTTATGAATTAACTGTTATAGCAAGAGTACGAATTATTAGTCGCATGAAAAGAATCAGAATCAGAAAGTAAGCACCACAGTAGCTATTTTATACAAGTCATGAACTAGTCATTAGATATGGTGATGTCATTAGATATGACCCTGAAACCGCCATTAGATATGGCAAACCATTAGATATAGTATCAAGAGGATTTTAGGTCCGCATTCTGTATACATATAGGCTTTGGTCCGTATGCAAGGTATTTTTGGTCTTTGGGACCGTCTGCGCGTTTGACTTAGCTTTGTTTCAGCGTTCATGAATCCATAACTTAGCCACAGTGGTGATTAATGCAAACTGCTTGATAGTGACAATTATGTTTCAGTTTATCTTCTTTTGAAGTGATTTTCAGTGTTCAATTGCAAAACTAGCATGTTGTTATATGATTACTGTCATAAAGTCTCTTTCAAGCTATTTCAAAGTTATCAGCATAAATTTTGGTATGATGCTCATATTTCAACTTTTAGATATATGTAAAAAGCTTGAGATCCTTTCACTGGGTCTAAGCTCATAAACAGGTTTAGACTCATTCCTTTATATTATAATTATGTACAGATCAACAGAATCACGATCAGAAGGATAAAGGACTGATTATACACTAGAAGGAGGTGGTTTTCGTTTTCCTTTTTTTGTACTATCTGTTATTTTGTAAGAAGATGTAATAGAACTTGTGTAAGACACTTGCTTGTATTGTGAACTTTATAAATACAAAGATGATATGTTTGATAAGATTGCCACATGTGTACTTTGAGGAAAATGAAGCAGAAAGATGTCACGACCCGTCCCGCTAACCGGAACGTGCCGCGACAGAGATCTTTCTGCTTCTTTATCCTCAAAGTACACAGGTGGCAATCTCATGAAACATATCTTCTTTGTATTTAAAGTTCACATCAAAGAAGTGACTTACACAAGTTCTATTACAACTCCTTACAAAACAATAGACAGTACAAAACAAAAATAAAAACCATCAAACACTACCTCCTTCTAGTGTGTAAGCAGTACTTTCTCCTTATGGTCGTGATCCTGTTGATCTGTACATAATTATAATATAACGGGATGAATCTAAACTCGTATACGAGCTTAGACCCAGTGAATGGATCTCAAGCTTTTTACATATAGCTAAAAGTTGCAATATGAGCATCATACCAAAATTTATGCTGATAACTTTGAAATAGCTTGAAAAAGAGACTTTATGACAGTAAACATATAACAACATGCTAGTTTTGCAATTGAACACTGAAATCACTTCAAAAGCAGATAAACCGAAACATAATTATCACTATCAAGCTGTTTGTACTAATCACCACTGTGGCTAAGTTATCGGATCATGAACGCTGAAACAAAGCTAAGTCATACGCGCAGACGGTCCCAAAGACCAAAAACACCCTGCATACGGCCCAAAGCCTATATGTATACAGAATGCGGATCCAAAGTCA